>JARQOD010000001.1:473684617-473808731 GCA_033576555.1 Oophaga sylvatica
AATGGCCAAGTTCTCCAAAAAATATGACATAGTGGTCATGGGAGATTTCAACTATCCAGACATTTGTTGGGAATCTCTCTCAGGCAAAACTAACAGGTCCAGGAAATTCTTATCCTCTCTTGCTGACAACTTTATCTTCCAAAAGGTAATGGAGAAAACAAGGGGATCTGCTACCTTGGATCTAATCCTCATAAACAGGGAGAAAATGGTGCAGGAGGTAAGAGTGGCTGGGACTCTAGGAGGTAGTGACCATGCTATTTTAGAATTTTGGATAACAAGAGGAGGAAGACCTGTGAAGACTCAGACGTCAAGGTTAGATTTCAGAAAGGCAGATTTTAAGGAACTCAGAAAGAGAATTGGAGGGATCCAATGGCTGGATATCCTTAAGGACAAAAATGTCCAGGAAGGATGGAAAATCTTGAAAAATGAGATTCTCAAAGCACAATCGTTAACAATTCCGAAAAGAGGGAAGAATGGGAAGCATTTAAGGAAACCAGGATGGATGAACATAGAACTTAAACACATGCTAAAAAGGAAGAAAGAAATGTTTATCAAATGGAAAGAGGGAGGCATATCTAAAGAAGAATATAATGCCGTCTGCAGAACCTGCAGGGCACAAATCAGATTATCTAAAGCTGACAATGAATTAAGGCTTGCAAGTGACGTCAAAAGCAACAAAAAAGGATTTTGGGGATACGTCAAAAGTAAAAGAAAAGTCAAAGATGCTATAGGATTTTTACAGGATGAAAATGATGAAATGGTAAGTCAGGATGTTGAGAAGGCTGAACTTTTAAATTCCTATTTTGCATCTGTTTTCTCTCAGAAAGGAAATGTAACATCAACTGATCTTCACTGTCCTATTAAAGGAATAGAAGAATCCAGGATATCTATAAACAGAAAGACAGTGAGGAAACACTTAGCTAACATAAATGAATTCAAGTCTCCAGGTCCAGATGAATTACACCCCAGGGTACTGAAGGAGATAGCAGAAGAAATTCTTGAACCACTGTCCATAATCTTTGAAAATTCTTGGAGAACAGGAGAAGTCCCAGAAGACTGGAGAAGAGCAAATGTTGTTCCTATCTTCAAAAAGGGGAAGAAGGTGGACCCAGGGAACTACAGGCCGGTGAGTCTGACTTCTATACCAGGAAAGATCGTTGAACAAATTATTAAAGAACATGTATGCAAGTACCTGGATAAGAATGAAGTGATTAAACAGAGTCAGCATGGGTTTGTAACTAATAAGTCATGTCAGACTAACTTAATTTCCTTCTATGACAGAATCACTGACTGGGTGGATCAGGGAAATGCTGTAGATATAGTATATCTTGACTTCAGCAAAGCATTTGACAAAGTATCTCACACAATCCTTATTGAAAAAATGACTAAGTATGGAATGGACAAGGCAACTGTTAGGTGGATTCATAACTGGCTTAGTGATCGGACCCAAAGAGTGGTTGTAAATGGCTGCACATCCAGTTGGAAGAATGTCTCAAGTGGGGTACCACAAGGCTCTGTTTTGGGCCCTGTATTGTTCAACATCTTTATCAATGATTTAGATGAAGGAATTGAGGGTAAACTGATCAAATTTGCTGATGACACAAAGCTAGGAGGGGTAGCTAATACTAGAGAAGAGAGAGAGAGGATTCAAAAAGATATACATAAACTGGAGCAGTGGGCAGCAACTAACAGAATGGATTTTAACAGGGAAAAATGCAAAGTACTACATCTGGGCAATAAAAATGAAAAAAGCATATACAAAATGTGAGGAATAGGGCTAAGTAACAGCACATGTGAAAAAGACTTGGGTATACTAATTGATCACAGACTTAACATGAGTCAACAGTGTGATGCAGCAGCAAAAAAGGCAAATGCAATTCTAGGATGTATCAACAGAAGCATACAGTCTAGATCACGTGAGGTCATTATTGCCCTCTACTCCTCTTTGGTCAGACCTCATCTGGAATACTGTGTCCAGTTTTGGGCACCACATTTTAAAAAAGACATCAACAAACTGGAGCAAGTTCAGAGAAGAGCCACCAGAATGGTGACCGGTCTGCAAACCATGTCCTATGAGGAACGGTTGCAGGATTTGGGAATGTTTAGCTTGCAAAAAAGAACACTGAGAGGAGACTTAATAGCTGTCTACAAATATCTCAAGGGCTGTCACATTGTAGAAGGATCATCTTTATTCTCATTTGCACAAGGAAAGACTAGAAGCAATGGGATGAAACTGAATGGGAGGAGACACAGATTAGATATTAGAAAAAACTTTTTGACAGTTAGGGTGATCAAGGAGTGGAACAGGCTGGCACAAGAGGTGGTGAGTTCTCCTTCAATGGAAGTCTTCAAACAGAGGCTGGATAGACATCTGTCTGGGATGATTTAGAGAATCCTGCTTTGAGCAGGGGGTTGGACCAGAAGGCCCAGGAGGTCCCTTCCAACTCTACCATTCTATGATTCTATGATTCCCGGAGCTCCTTCCTTGTTGTCCTTGAGTTAGCCTTGACTCTTCGGACAAGCCTGGCCTCGGCAAGGGAGGAAACTTTCAAAGGCTGTCCAGGCCGTGGAAGGCTAACAGTAGTTCCATAAGCCTTCCACTTACGGATGATGCTCCCAACAGTGGAGACAGGTAGGGCCAACTCCTTGGAAAGGGTTTTGTACCCCTTGCCAGCCTTGTGACCCTCCACGATCTTGTCTCTGATGGCCTTGGAATGCTCCTTTGTCTTTCCCATGTTGACCATGTATGAGTGCTGTTCACAAGTTTGGGGAAGGTCTTAAATAGTCAGAAAAGGCTGGCAAAAGAGATCATTAATCCACACATGTGAAGCTCATTATTCTTGGTGCCTGAACTACTTCTTAATACTTTAGGGGGACCAAACAGAATTCTTGTGGTTTGAGGGGTTGAATAATAAATGACACTCTGAATTAACTTTTAACGTTTTTAAAAAAAAAAAAAAAAAAATTATAATAAAAATTTTTGCTGCAGTGCATTTCCCACTTCCAGGCTGATCTACAGTACAAATGTCACAATGCCAAGTTAATTCCGCATGTGTCAACCAGCTAAATCTGCAGGGGGTTGAATACTACTTGTAGGCACTGTATATACAGTGAGTACAGAAAGTATTCAGATCCCTTTAAATCACAGCACATGCATGGAGATCTCAACAAACAGGCTCTCCGTGCATGTGCTGTGACACAGCCGCAACACATGCAGCTGCGGGGCTGATCAGCTGATTGGCGCAATCCAGGAAGCCGGGTTCCCCCTGTAGCTTATTCAGTAAGCGCTATAGCTTGCCGAATAAGAGGGAACCCAAATAAATTCGCTGAGCTCTACTCATAATACACAATGCCGCCTGCTTTGTAGGTGGCAGTGGCCCTTTCACCTCTTGGGCCCCTGTGCAGCTGCACAGGTTGCACCAATGATATGTCTGCCCCTGCCTATATGTTTGCCCTTGCATTTCCCATTCCTCCCAGTGCTGTACACACTGCAGCCTGTGAAGTCTCTGTGTAACACTGACTGGAGGGTTTTCCAGTCCTACCTATTTCTGGCCATGCTAATCATTGCTGCACCCTCCCTCCTCTGCACAGACTGGCTGTTCCCTGTCTTTGGCTGTTCTGTGTTTTTTTCCATCCACTCCTGCAGATTTGTGACTCTTCCACTGCCACCAGCTGTTCCCTGTGCCCCCTCCCTCCTCTGCTGAGCTCTGGCTGTTGTTCACACCCTCCTCTGCTGCCATCAGTCGCTGTCCTCTGCTCTGGTGCTGAAATCACTAAACACACCCGTCCATTGATCCTGAAGTGGAGGATGAAGGTAAATGGGAATCTTCCATGATGCGATTGAATGTCAGCCTCATCATATTGCATTCGTTTTCCCAGGGTGTGTACATATTCCTGCGTCTCCTGTATACAGCCTGCATCCATCAGATCTGTGTGGAGCTGTGCATTTCTTGTGTACTGGCTGATGGATGGGGAATATCACCCATTACAATAGGGGTTTATAGGGTGCCATAGTGTAAGGTGCTGGGAGCTGAGATTCTGGGGGCTGTCTTGCTACTTCACAAGCTGTCAGGGGCTTTCTGCATCCTCCTCCCTGATTCCCCCCATCTCTCATTGATCTGTTCTCTATCAGAACTAGTGAGGATTAGTAAAGCATCTGGCAGAGGGATGAGGACAAGAGGATGCACTGAAGCAGCCGAAAATTCCTACTTTATTAGCATGACTTCCGACGGTGACCACATAAGAGCTGGGCCCTGAGTGTTGGAGCTACATGATACATCAGTATGTCTCTATATATTTTAAGGGAAACCCGTCACGTTGAAAATTTTCTCTGATCTGCAGGCAGGATGTCAAAAAGCAAGAGGAGCTGATCGGACTGATGCACATTCTTGTGGGAAAAGTTTCAATAAAACTTGTATTTTAGTCATTAAAATAAAATAGGGATAGCATATTAGAGGCATCAAGTCACGGATTATTGCCTTACAGTCCTTGCTGCTGCAACCTAAAACCAACAGTTCTTATAGGGTTACATCTATTCTATTGCCTATTTGAACCGTATATCCTTTTTTAGATGGGAAGGGGTGCATGGGAATACGCCAGAAAAAAAGGAACACTTGAGTTGACTTTATGTTCTGCTGCTGTCATTCAGTGGTATTGAGGAGTTTGGGTCAATCCAGGCCTTGTTCATTTTGATAAGAGTCAGCCTGTCAGCTGTTGTGAATGGACTTGAGATGAGTTCTGAGCAGAGGCTCCCTCTGGTGGTTACAAGCGGTACTGGACTGTCCAGTGAAGATTGTGAGGATTGGGAATCAGGTGTTACTGACTGGTCTTATATAAGGGAGTCGCCTTCCCATCAGGTTGCCGGTGATCAATTGTTCTGGTCTCAATCCTTGATTCCTTTCTCCTTTGTAGCCTGCTGTGTCGTGTCTGCATCTCCTGCTAACAGATAAGACATTTTCTTCTTTTTGTTTTTGTGCTTGATTTTTGCATTTTTTCCTGCACTTCTGTGGAGGCCTTCAGGGTCCCCTCCGGGGGCTTTTGCCCTCTCAGTTTAGTTCAGCCACTGATGTTTTGTACATTTGCTTTTTCCAGTTTTTTCAGTGGCTGCTGTTTTGATTTTGTTACACCAGAGAACTAATTTAGGTGGTAGAGGTCGTGTGATCTCAGGTGTTTTTGAAATTAGTAGAGTTGGTGCTTTTCAGGGTTTTTTGGGATTGCAGAAAGTGCCCTTCCTATCCTTTTCTATTTAGATAGTTTGGGCCCCAACGTTTGCTCATACTATTTTCTGTCTGTGTCAGTATTTCTTCTTGTCTAACCGCCATTACATGTTTGGGGGCTTTCTATGTTCTTTGGGATCTGCTCCGGGGCAGATAGCTTTCCTCTTTCTATCTTTAGGTATAGTTAGTTTCTCAGGCTGTGACGAGGCGTCTAGGACCAACGTAGGAACGCTCCACGGCTGCCTCTAGTTGTGGTGGTTAGTCAGGGTACTGCAATCTCATAGATTCCAACTGCTCTGGTGTATTGCCTTTTTTACCTGCACTCCTCAGCTACCAAATCATAACAGTATCACCGGCCCAAACTGAAAATTATATGGTACTCACAGAAGGTAAAATATTGTGAAAGAAAAAAAAGGTTGTCAGAGTTGTCAGAGATATTTTTCTGTTTGTTGCATTTTTTTTTCCCCTCTGTATCTCTGGGTGCTGGGAGGATTTTTTCTCTCAATGGAGTTTGCACAGTTGTCTGGCCGTGTGGATCAGCTTGCCACTGAGGTTCAGAGTATTGCTACCTATCTTGCTAGGTTGCCTGTTGTGGAACCTAGGATTCCCATGCCAGATTTGTTTTTGGGGGATTGAACCAAGTTTTTGAATTTCAAAAATAATTGTAAATTGTTTTTTGCCTTAAAATCTAAGTCCTCAGGGAAAGCAGCGCAGCAGGTTCAAATTGTCATCTCTCTCCTGCGCGGCGATCCTCAGGATTGGGCTTTTTCCCTGACACCTGGGGATCCTGTTTTGAGTGATGTTGATGCATTTTTTCAGGCCTTGGGGTTATTGTACGATGAGCCTAATGTCACTGATCAAGCTAAAAAAGCCTTGTTGGCATTAAATCAGGGGCTTGATGACGCTGAGTTATACTGTCAGAGATTCCGCAGGTGGGCAGTCCTGACCAAATGGAATGACGACGCTTTGGCAGCCCTTTTTCGGAAGGGTCTGTCAGATAATGTAAAGGATGTTATGGTGGGATTCCCTATCCCCTCTGGTCTCAATGATTCTATGTCATTAGCGATTCAAATTGACAGACGTTTGCGTGAGCGGAGAAGTATGCGTGGAATAGTGTTGCCTTGTGAACCTGCTTCTGAACCCATGCAGTGTGATAGAGTGGTTTCTGGGGCACAGCGTCATGAGTTTCGAAAGCGCAATGGGTTATGTTTCTACTGTGGTGATGCCTCTCATGCTATTTCAGTCTGCCCTAAGCGGGGAAGACGTTTTGCACGCTCAGTTGTCTAGGGTAGTGTTCAGACTAAGTTTTTATTAACTGTTACTCTGATATGCTCTCTGTCCTCATTTTCTGCTCAGGCTTTCGTTGATTGGGAGCAGCTATTAACCTGATGGATTTTGATTTTGCTAAACGTTGCGGGTTTCCCTTGATACCCCTACAGAAGTCTATTCCCCTCTGGGATCGATTCTACCCCTTTGGCTGAGAATAAACCTCAGTTCTCTACTCAGGTGATAATAAGGGTTGAACCTGATCATCAGGAGAGCTGCAAATTTTTGGTTCTGTATAATCTGCATGACATTATCGTGCTGGGTTTCCCTTGGTTACAGTCTCATAATCCTGTTTTGGATTGGAAATCTGTGTCTGTAACCAGTTGGGGCTGCCAATGTGTTAATACCAACACTCCTGTTTTTTCTGCCTCCCCCCAGGCTCAGGATGTTCCTGACTTTTTGATTGATTTTTCTGGTGTGTTTAGCGAAAGTAAATCTGCATCCTTGCCTCCCCATAGGAGCTATGACTGCGCTATTGAATTAGTGCCTGGTAGTAAATTCCCTAAAGGTCGCCTTTTTAACTTGTCTGTACCTGAACATGACGCTATGCGGTCTTATATCAAGGAGTCATTGGAGAAGGGTCATATCAGACCATCCTCTTCACCCTTAGGTGCCGGTTTTTTCTTTGTGGCCAAAAAGGATGGTTCATTAAGGCCGTGTATTGATTATCGTCTTTTGAACAATATTACTGTGAAATATCAATATCCGTTACCCTTGATTTCTGACCTGTTTTCCAGGGTGAAAGACGCTACTTGGTTTACCAAGCTTGACCTCAGGGGGCATATAACCTTATTCGCATTAAGCACGGGGATGAATGGAAGACGGCATTTAACACCCCTGAGGGGCATTTTGAGTACCTTGTGATGCCCTTTGGGCTCACTAATGCTCCTTCTGTCTTCCAGTCCTTCATGAATGACATTTTCAGGGATTTTGTGGATAAATTTCTGATTGTTTATTTGGATGATATCTTGATTTTTTCTAATGACTGGGACTCTCATGTGAAACATGTTCGAACTGTATTCCAGATTTTGAGAGAGAATGCTCTGTATGTGAAGGGATCAAAGTGTCTTTTTGGCGTACAGAGGATCTCATTTTTGGGATTCATTTTGTCCCCATCTGTTATTGAAATGGACCCGGTCAAGGTTCAGGCCATCTGTTATTGGGTCCAACCTACTTCATTAAAGGCTCTTCAAAGATTTTTGGGTTTTGCCAATTTTTATCGTAAATTTATTGGTAATTTCTCGGTTATTGTTAAACCATTAACTGATTTGACCAAAAAGGGTTCTGATGTGGTGAATTGGCCTCCTGAGGCAGTCTCTGCATTTCAGGAACTTAAGCAGAGATTCACTTCTGCTCCTGTTCTACGGCAGCCTGATGTTTCTCTGCCATTTCAGGTGGAGGTTGATGCCTCTGAAATTGGGGCAGGTGCCGTTTGTCCCAAAGAGATCCAGAGACCTCTAAAAGTAACCCTTGTGCCTTTTTCTCTCGAAAATTTTCTCCTACTGAACGTAATTATGACGTTGGTAATCGGGAGTTATTGGCCATGAAGTGGGCTTTTGAAGAGTGGAGACATTGGCTGGAGGGAGCCAAACATCAGGTGTGGTCCTTACGGACCATAAGAATCTGGTTTATCTGGAATCTGCCAAGCGCTTAATCCTAGACAGGCCAGGTGGGCCTTGTTTTTCACACGTTTTAATTTTGTGGTTTCCTTTCTTCCTGGCACTAAGAATTTAAGGCGGATGCCCTCTCGAGGAGTTTCCTTGCGGACTCTCCTGAGGTATCTGATCCTTCTGTTATTTTGAAAGAAGGTGTAGTTCTTTCCGCCATCTCGCCCAATTTGAGACTGGCTCTGGAGGGGTGTCAGGAGGATAGGCCCGAGCGCTGCCCTGTTGGGAAATTGTTTGTCCCGGACCAGTGGAAAAAGAGTGTGATGTCTGAGATTCATTGTTCCTCGTTGGCCGGTCATCCCGGAATTTTTGGTACCAGAGACTTGGTTAGTCGGTCCTTTTGGTGGCCTACCTTGTCTCGTGATGTCAGGGAATTTGTGCAGTCCTGCGGGACTTGCTCTCGCTCCAAGCCTTGCTCTCGCTCTAGTGGTTTGTTGATGCCATTGCCTGTGCCCAAGAGACCATGGACCCATATCTCTATGGATTTCATTTCCGACCTCCCTGTTTCTCAGAGAATGACCGTCATCTGGGTGATTTGTGATAGGTTTTCCAAGATGATACATCTTGTGCCATTACCTAAGTTGCCTTCCTCCTCTGAATTGGTGCCTTTGTTCCTTCAGCACGTGGTTCGTTTACACGGCATTCCTGAGAACATTGTGTCTGACAGAGGAGTCCAGTTTGTTTCCAGATTTTGGAGGACCTTTTGTTCTAACTTGGTGTTCAGTTGTCTTTCTCATCGGCGTTTCATCCTCAGACCAATGGTCAAACTGAGAGAACAAACCAGACATTGGAGACTTATCTAAGATGCTTTGTGTCTGCTGATCAGGATGACTGGGTCTCTTTTTTGCCTTTGGCTGAGTTTGCTCTTAATAATAGGGCTAGCTCTGCCACTTTGATGTCTCCGTTTTTCTGTAATTCTGGGTTTCACCCTCGATTTTCTTCAGGACAGACGGAGGCTTCTGCCTGTCCAGGTGTTGACTCTGTTGTGGAGCGTATGCAACAGATTTGGGACCAGGTAGTGGAGAGGTTGTCCCTCTCTCAGGAGCGGGCCCAGCGGTTTGCTAACCGGCATAGGACTGATGGTCCTCGGTTTAAAGTGGGGGACTTGGTCTGGTTGTCCTCAAAAAATATTCCTATGAGAGTGGCATCTCCTAAATTTAAGCCTAGGTTCATTGGACCTTATAAGATCATGGAGATTCTTAATCCTGTTTCTTTTCGTTTGCTTCTTCCAGGGACATTTAAGATCCATAACGTGTTCCACAAGTCCTTGTTGAAGAGGTTTGTTGAGCCAGTGGTTCCTACTGCTTTGCCTCCTGACCCTGTTCTGGTTGAGGGCAATATGGAGTTTGTGGTTGAGAAAATATTGAATTCTCGTTTTTCTAGACGGAAACTCCAGTATTTGGTTAAGTGGAGAGGTTATGGTCAGGAAGACAATTCTTGGGTGTTTGCTTCGGACATCCATGCTGGGAGACTCATCCGTGCGTATCATAGAGCTCATCCTGACCGACCTGGTTGCTCAGGTGAGGGTTCGGTGACCCCTCCTAAGGGGGGGTACTGTTGTGAATGGACTTGAGATGAGTTCTGAGCAGAGGCTCCCTCTGGTGGTTACAAGCGGTACTGGACTGTCCAGTGAAGATTGTGAGGATTGGGAATCAGGTGTTACTGACTGGTCTTATATAAGGGAGTTTCCTTCCCATCAGGGTTGTCGGTGATCAATTGTTCTGGTCTCAATCCTTGATTCCTGTTTCCTTTGTAGCCTGCTATGTCGTGTCTGCATCTCCTGCTAACAGATAAGACATTTTCTTCTTTTTGTTTTTGTGCTTGATTTTTGCATTTTTTCCTGCACTTCTGTGGAGGCCTTCAGGGTCCCTCCGGGGGCTTTTGCCCTCTCAGTTTAGTTCAGCCACTGATGTTTTGTACATTTGCTTTTTCCAGTTTTTTCAGTGGCTGCTGTTTTGATTTTGTTACACCAGAGAACTTATTTAGGTGGTAGAGGTCGTGTGATCTCAGGTGTTTTTGAAATTAGTAGAGTTGGTGCTTTTCAGGGTTTTTTGGGATTGCAGTAAGTGCCCTTCCTATCCTTTTCTATTTAGATAGTTTGGGCCCCAACGTTTGCTCATACTATTTTCTGTCTGTGTCAGTATTTCTTCTTGTCTAACCGCCATTACATGTTTGGGGGCTTTCTATGTTCTTTGGGGATCTGCTCCGGGGCAGATAGCTTTCCTCTTTCTATCTTTAGGTATAGTTAGTTTCTCAGGCTGTGACGAGGCGTCTAGGACCAACGTAGGAACGCTCCACGGCTGCCTCTAGTTGTGGTGGTTAGTCAGGGTACTGCAATCTCATAGATTCCAACTGCTCTGGTGTATTGCCTTTTTTACCTGCACTCCTCAGCTACCAAATCATAACAGTCAGCATTTTCAGTTGCCAGGCGGATGCGCCTATCAGTTATTATGACCCCAGTGTCACTAAAAACACGCTCCGACAAAACGCTAGCGGCAGGGCAGGCCAGCACCTCCAAGGCATGGAGGACCAATTAATTTCACATATTGAGATTGAATGCAGCGGTGGTGGGCAAGCGAGGCCACTGCACCATTCCAATAGGGCATTTCATATCTCTGTTTTCTGGATCATTGATAGTCCAACTGCTAGTGACCCAGGTTCAGACTGGCCCACAGAATAACAGGAGAATCTCCCAGTGGACCCCCTGCACTGGATTGGCTTTCCCCACATGAATAGTAATTGGCACAATACACCTAATTCACTATGTACACATGAAGGCAGCGTCTCATTATTTATAAACTATCCAGTTTATTATTATTATAGAAGAACAGATACATTTTCGTTAATGTAATGTCTGCATGTAACTAAACAGTGAGACCACAGATTCAATGTTACTGGTGGGCCTTGGCAGCTCAGTCCGACCCTGTAGGGACCAATCCATTGGATAGGTGATAACTTTTAACATAGAAAATATAACCCCTTCATTTACAGCATGCTGACATCTATGACTGGTGTCTGCACAATTTCAGATCATTGCCTCCTTTACTCCTGACCCAGAAGAGAAGCAGCAGTTCATGACTTTTGCTGGGAATGGAGAGGTGACCCATAGTCACTGACATGGTCTTTGCAAAAAAAATAAGTAAAAATGATTATAACTATTCATCCCTCACAAAATTTTAAAAGTAACCATTACATTAAAAGTTGAGTACAAATCTTTACTGGGTCCACCAGCATTGCCAACCACCCGTAAATAGTCTGGAAATATAGAAAATAGGGACCTCTTAATAGTGTTTGTGATAAAGATGGACGCATTTGTGATTTTGTTTTACGTTAATGGCTTTAATACATTATTGTGATTCTAAGGACTATAATTTTACAGGAAATACTGCTAATGTGTTCATATGAGTATTCTGGACTGTACACACAGATCACTTAAAAAGCTTACAATTTATTATCGTTTTCAAATTAGCCAGAAAACATCAATAATGAAGACTTCAATTTAATGGTGATGATGTGAATAAAACTCAATATTATCTATTTTTATCAGTTTTATTCAGCAGTGATAGTGTAGAACCCCATTTTTTACTGTTTAAGCTATTATTGCTGTGTTACTGTGGTGGTTTCACATAATACTTTGTGACTCGGCTCATATCTTGAAGTGTGTTGTCAACTACTTGGACATACCCTTCTGAATCCCTATGTTTTCCACCAATAAAATACAGTAATAACGCTTATACTCGCCTCCAGTGCTGGCACAGTTCCAGCGGTGTCAACACTGGCTCTACCCGGGATTGCTTGACGTTGTTATGTCACGCAATCTCTGAGGCCGATCAGTGCTGGTTTCATTCTTTTCTCTTACAGACAAAATAGACATCCAAAGGGTGTCTTGATTTGTCTGAAGGACACGAGAGTGACACGGCCGCTGATTGGCTGCAGAGATTGCGTGGCATAATGTCCCGCGATCCCCAGGAAACAGTGTGGTATAAGGCTATGTTCAGCTCACCAAAGGACATAAATTAAAAAAGCATACCAGAAAAAAAAAACATCCTAACCAACACCACTTCAGCTTACAAATTCACTTACAAGATGCAGCAGACCCCATTATGAAGGCGGGGCAGCATGGGTGCAAAATACAAATGAAAACAGTCACTCACAAACCTACCAATTCATGGAGGGGTAGTTAAAAATACACACAAATGAGGCTTGCGTAGGATGCCAGTTACACAGGTACATGTTATGCACAGGGTTTCATTCTCCTATCTTAAAGGGGGTTCTCCACTACTTGGACATCCCCTTCTGAATCCCTATGTTTCCCCCCAGTAAAATAATAACACTAAAGCCAGCATCACACTACCTTATTATAACATAGCCAAGTGCTATGCTATAAAATATCGTATAGCACTCGGCCCAGTGTTATTCTATGCTCTTGCATTGGATGTCATATGCTAGTGTGATTCCAGCCTTGTACTCACCTCCAGTGCTGGCAGCGGTGTCAGCACTGACTCTACCCAAGATTGCTTGACATTGTTATGTTACGCGATCCCTGCGGCCAGTCAGCGCTTGCTTCATTCTTTTCTCTTACGGATGTAATAGACATTCGGAGGAAGCTGCAGCTGCTTGCTTCCTTCCTCCGGGTGTCTTGATTTCTCCAAAGGACGGGAGAATGATGTAGCTACTGATAGGCCTCAGAGATTGAGTGACATAATGTCACACGATCCTTAGGAAAGCCGGTGCTGATAGCGTGATACAAGTATAAGGCTATGTGCATACATTGCTTTTTTGCAACTTCTTTTTCTGTAGACAAAACGTGATCTCTTGGCAGTAAAAAAAAACTACAGACAAAACTCAGGTTTTGCTGACTTTTTGTCTGCTTTTCTTGCTGCATTTTTTGTTGCATTTTTCAGGATCCAAAAGTTCAGCTTTTCTTCCACAATGCAAGCATCAGCAATACAAGCTGTTAGGCCACCAAAAAAGACGTATTGAAACCATAAAACATTTTTGAAAAAAAGGGCAATTTGATTGAATTGTCTAGTGGAAAAAGATTTCTATTTTTTTTTAAATAATGAACATTCTGAACAAAAAAATTATGAGTTCATGAAAAAATTCTCAATTTCAAGTGTAAAAACAGTGGGAGGAGTTGAATTGGGCTGGCATAGTTTACCTAACACATTGACAGAGCATTGAGTTGGCAGGCATTGTTCAATTTCATATATTGGTTGGGCATTGTTTACTTTTGAACAGGTCACTAATTTATTAAACTGTACTAATACTAATTTACAATTTAAACTTTCACATCCTCATATAACTGCATTTTTTTCACCAAAAATGCTGCAAAAACTGATGGCAACATTTTTGCTGCTGCAAAGAAAGAATTGACATGCTACAGTTTTCAAAAAGGCTGCAGTTTTCCAATTAAGTCATGAAAAAAACAACCTTGTGCATGAGATTTCTGAAATCTCATAGCTTTGGCTGGATCTGTAAAATGCAGCCTTTAATTTGCATCAAAAAAGCAGCAAAAAAAACCACAGCAAAAGTGCAACTTGGAAATATAGCCTAAGTGTTATTATTTTACAAAGGGGAAACTTAGGATTGAGAGAGGGTTGTCCGAGTAGTTAACCCATTTAATGTTTGATGATGTCCACATTATGAAGCTTTTTTATTTATTTTTACATATTGTCAGTAAAAAATATTACTGTCTTTGATTTTTTTTAATAAGTTGCCTAGAAATAAGAAATCACCTGCATGGCAACCCTGAGGTATGTGAGTCTTCGTGTACCTCCCTAATAGTAAATTTACCTGTGGTCCCTCTGGAAAAGCCACCTTATCTAATTTTACAACTGACAGATCAGACCAAAAGTTTTACTTTGGTCTCATCTGACCAGAGTCCC
The DNA here is from genome assembly GCA_033576555.1 of Oophaga sylvatica. Classification (NCBI taxonomy): domain Eukaryota; kingdom Metazoa; phylum Chordata; class Amphibia; order Anura; family Dendrobatidae; genus Oophaga; species Oophaga sylvatica. The sequence goes on from JARQOD010000001.1 coordinate 473,698,715, forward strand.
TTCTTCCAAATGCCCTGTAGGAGACACAGCTAGCATGTGAAAGAAGGTGCTCTGGTTAGATAAGACCAAAGAAAAACTTTTTTGGAATGCTATTCTTCAGCAAGGACATGGAAGTTAGTCAGAGTTGATGGAATGATGAATAGAGATAAATACATGATAATACTGGAGGAAAACCTGTTAGATGCCACAAAAGACTTGAGACTGGGGTTAGGTTCATCTTCCAAAAGGATAAAGATCCAAACCAATCAGAGCTACAATGCAGAGTTTAGATCAAGGCTGGTGATGAGCGAATATACTCGGATTACGTGTTAGCCGAGCATGCTCGGATAATTTATGCAAGTCCCTGTGGCTGCATGTTCTGCGGCGGTAGATAGCTGCAACACATGCAGGGATCGCCAAACAAACAGAAAATTTCTGCATGTGTTATGGCTGTCTACCGTCGGAGAACATGAGCTCCCTGAGCAAGATTGAGTGTGCAAAGAAGAATGTGCAAAAATTTCAGCCTCTAGATGTGCAAAGCTGATAGAGAAAGACTCCCAAAAACTTACAACAATAATTGCAGCGAAAGTTGGTCCTGCAATGTATGGAATCAGGGGGCTGAATACAAATGCATGTCACAATTTTCAGATTGATATTTTTAAAGTAATTAGAAAGCCAGATATCATTTCCGTTACACTTCACAATACTTGCTATTTAGTGTTTGCATATCATACCAGATCCCAATAAAATACGTTTAAGTTTGTGAGAGTAATTTGGAAACGTTCACTGGCTATGAATGGTGTATATAAAGTAAATACAAATGTATATATATATATATATATTTTTTTTTTTTTTAACTTTTTTATTATATAAGAATGCTTTAAAAAATGCTTATTTAAACACACAATAGCACCACTGCTTCAGTGCTCCCCATTGTCCTCTGTATATTTCCCTGCAGCTAATCATGTGCTGTCTACACATGTGACATGATCACTTTTTTAATTTAAAGTGTTCCCTGCCTCTCCCCAAAAATGTGTATCCCACACAACCTCCGGCTGTGTTATAAGTTTACAACACCGCAGTTTAATATTTGGTTGTAAAAATTTATCTAATCTTTTCTTATCAGGTATAGTGATGGCTGAACCCACAGAAGATCCAGGTGGAGAAGAGGCTTCAGGAGGGTCCCCAGTACGGCAGAGAGAACATTCCCCCATGTTACACCTGGACCTTTATAACTTTGAATGTCCAGAAGCAGAAGGAAGTCGTTATGTGCTGACCAGTCCTCGCTCCCTGGAGGCTTGTGCTCGATGTATGGTGAAACCGGTAGAACTTTTAGCTAGAAGCCTTTCAGATCTAGTGAGAGAAGCTCCAGGGCGATCCATGCGAGTAGCTACTGGTCTTTGTGAGGTTTATGAGATAGAAAGACAAAGAAAGCTTAAAATGTGCAGAGAGGAGAGGGAAAGAATTATCCGTCAGGAAAAAAGAAGAATCTTACCTTTAGTGCTCAGCAGCAATCTTGGTTCCCCATGTAGCTCGAAAGGACCATCTCGGGCTGAACTTTCAACCCCTCAAGGGTCTAAGAGATCTGACACTCCATCCAGCATTGGAACCCAAAGAAGCAATACTCATCTTTCCAAAGATATTGACAGATCTCAATCTTTACCTTCCAAACTCACAAAAAGAGACAAACCATCACAGGTCAAAAGGCAACCTGCCTCATTATCCAAGGCTAAAAAGAGCAATAGCTCCCAATCTGAGGATACTCAGAGCAGTACTGAATCAATGACCAAGGATCCTGGTCAGCCAGTCAAAAGGAAAAATAAAAGTCAGTCTTTGGACTCCCTACAGAAAATGAGTCATGGTGTCTCTGGTAGAACATCCTCAGAATCTATGACCTCTTCTTACAGTGGGGACAGCTTAAGAGGCAGACCAGCACAATTTATTCCAAAATCCAGGACTTTGGATACAGTTAACTCCCTCTTGGGTCGAAGTTTCAGCCTTGGTGATCTTAGTCATTCCCCCAAACAACAAAGAAGGTTGAAAAGATGGTTAAAGAGGTAAAGAAAAAGGGATAAATGAATTACCTCCAAGAGATAAGAAGATTGCAGCTATTATGATTGCCAAGCATGAAGAAGAGAACATTAGGAAAGAGCAGCGTTACTGGGCTCACATACAGTGGGAAACCCAGAGAAAAAGTTCAGTATCAAGAAGAGAGCTGGAAGAAAAAGAGAGACAACGAGCTATATTACAAGGACAAAGAATGTTAGAGACTCAAGTGAGAAAAAGACGTGGCAAAATCCTATCGGAGAACGTGAATGCTGCAGAGATGGAAAAGCAAAGTAAAGGAAAAATTGGGAAACTGGAAAGTCAGCAAAAAAACATCAGCCAAATGAAAAGTCAAAAGTCCAAACAGCAAAAGAAAACTGATCCCCTAGAGACAAATGATGATTTAGTTGAAGATAAGTTTTCCTTAGCCCAAAATAAAAAATTGGAGAGGTCCCAACAACTGCAGTTAAACAAAATACTGCAGAACAAAATGGAGAAAATTAAGCACCAAGCCTTTCTTCAGGAAATAGCTCAGAAAGAGGAGTCTGATACTGAGGAGCGGAGGAAGGCATTTCAGAAAAATCTGAATAGGACACTGGAAAATGTGGAACAACTACACGAGAAAAGAAATCAAGAAATAAAGTCTAGAGCACAAAGGGAAGAGCAACAAATCCAACGAGCAAGGCAAGCAGCAGAACTGAGAGAGAAAGAGCGTGCAGAACATTTGAAAGAACTGGCCAAAGCAGCAGAAAGAAGGTTGCAGCATGCTGCTCAGGTAGCTGATGAAGTTGTACAACACAAAGCTAGAAAAGCAGTGGAAATTCGAATGGAAAAAGAGAAGATCCAGAGGGAAAATCGTCAAAGGGTACTAAAGAACGAAATCATTAAAAGACAAGAAATCCTTTTGTCCATAGAAAAGAAGCTGGAGCGCAGTGAGCAGATATTTAAGGAAAAACAAACTGTCTTGGACAATGCGCGCTCTGTGGCCAGGGCTTCCTTTAATATACGGGAGAAAGTAAGAGCTGAAACGAACACACGTACTTTTGATAAAATGGTCCTGGAAGCAGAATTTTATGCAGTCATTGATAAGAAATGACGAACATGAGAATCAAAAGAACTGAAAAAAAAACACATCTATGCCAGCCTCTGTTGATGCGGGCCCAGGGTACGTCTTGTTTTACAGAATGTTGTAAAATATTCACATCACTGCTGCAGTAATGGTTTACAAAGATAAAGGCAAGACCAACCACAGATCTTCAGGCAAGTCAGTATCATATACACTAAGGGCAAGCTTCCCTCTCTTCAGTTACTTACACCAACACTCCATGACTGAAATTGCAGCCAGATTCATATATTCACTATATAGACAGAATATAAGCCAAAACTCCTTTGCATTGTTATTTAAAACAATATGATCTTTATATATTAAATGGGATTTAAGATGACATTTATACTGTTACCATCCATTTAAAACCAGAATCTTACAGGTTCAAGACAAACTGATCAATAAAGGGTTTGGCCACTTTTTTTTTATTGATGGCATATCCCCTGAAAGGCCATCAAGATCTGACCGGATGGGGTGTGACACCCAGCACCCTTGCCAATCAGCTGCTACGAACAGCGGACAGATATTTTCAGATGCTGCTGGAACACAGTGATGACTGGGTACCGCAGATCCATGAATGAATAAGGGGTCACCATTAATCAGAAATTGATGGGCTATCTTAGGTCATCATTAAAAAAATAGTGGCCAATAAGTATTAAAACTCAAGTCGAAAATTGAGACATTGGTGTTAACTTTCCATCTTTTTAATTATTATTCTATAGCAATTACTAAAATAGTGAAAAGCCCAAGAAATAGAATTGGTGCCTTTGATTACTGGAGTCATGTTTGATCCCCCTACACGACAACCTACAAGAACTAGGTACATCTGACTTACAACTGAATACAACACTCTCATTAGGGTGTAGCCCATGCCCTACAGACTGTACAGAGAACTAGAATACAGACATGACTTGGGACTTGGGCTTTAGTAATAATTATTACATGAATTATAACATTAAAATACTTATGACTGAAGAACATCTGATGTTCAAAACTCAGACTCATCAAATTTTAATCACTCATGGACCTGTCAACATTTCTTGTGCATATATTGGCTTGTGTCCCTGATTTGTCTCATAGGCAATTCTAGACTGGCATTATATTTGTATTACGCAAAAATGTTGGTGGCACATTTATCCGTATTTCATCCGTTGTCAAGGTGTGGCTGCGTATTTTGCGCATGTAAGCATCCGTATGTCATCCGTATGGCATCCGTACGGCGAGATTTTCCGCCGGCTTGCAAAACCGTCATATAATGGATCCCAATGACAGTTTTTACATCACAAAAGAAAGAATAGATATATACACATAGAATACATATACCGTATATACTCATGTATAAGCCGACCCGTGTATAAGCCGACCCCCCTAATTTTGCCACAAAAAACTGGGAAGACTTATTGACTCGCGTATAAGCCTAGGGTGAAAAATGATTATGCCCCCATATGATGCTCCACAGATTATGCCCCCATATGCTGCACAGATTATGCCAAATATGCTCCACAGATTATGCCCCTATATGCTCCAGATTATGCCCCCATATGCTCCAGATTATGCCCCCATATATTCCACAGATTATGCCCCACCCAAACCATTGCTCCAGATTATACCCCCATATGCTCCATATTATGCCTCCATATGCTCCATATTATGCCCCATATGCTCCATATTATGCCCCATATGCTCCAGATTATGCCCCCATATGTTCCACAGCTTATGCCCCCATATGCTCCAGATTATGCCCCCATATGTTCACAGCTTATGCCCCCATATGCTCCATAATATGCCCCCATATGCTCCAGATTATGCCTCCATATGCTCCATATTATGCCCCCATATGTTCCACAGCTTCTGCCCCCATATGCTCCATATTATGCCCCCATATGCTCCAGATTATGCCCCATATGTTCCACAGCTTATGCCCCCATATGCTCCATATTATGCCCCCATATGTTCCACAGCTTATGCCCCCATATGTTCCAGATTATGCCCCATATGCTGCTGCAAAAAAAAAAAAAAGACATACTCACCTCTCGTCGCTGGGGGCCAGGTGCCGGGGTCCTGAGCAGGCGGGGACACCGGCGCTCTATGGGGGACAGGTGCCATGTCACCGCTCGCTCAGGACCCCGGCACCTGAGATATTTACCTGTCCTCTCTGCACCGCAGCGCTGCGTCCTCTTCCTGGTCCTCGGCAGTGAATGATCTGGCAGGGGGCGCAGCGCTCACTAATGATGTCATCGGCCCTCTGCTGATCATTCACAGCCAGAGGAGTTAGACGAGGACGCAGCGCAGCATGGAACTGGACAGGTAAATATCGCTGTACTCACCCCTCCACCGCGCGTCCCTGCAGCCTCTCCTCTTCTCCCGGCGCTCTCCGCAGCACTTCCTTCCTACAGCGGTCACATGCTACCGCTCATTAAAGTCATGAATATGTGCATATTCATGACTTTAATGAGCGGTGCCATGTGACCGCTGCAGGAAGGAGCCGGAGATCGTGGGAGAAGCAGGGGGGCTGCAGAGACCGCGGCGACGGAGAGGTGAGTATAATCTGACACCCCCCTCCCCCTCCCCCGCCGACCCCCGCATATGACCCGCGTATAAGCCGAGAGGGGACTTTCAGCCCTAAAAAATGGGCTGAAAATCTCGGCTTATACACGAGTATATACGGTGATATATATATATACATGTCATTGAGACGAGACATATATATATACATATATTTATAGTTCATGCACTTCTACATAGTATAATAGCTGCTAATTCAATTGCCGGCTTTTGTAAAATTACAGAACCCGACATGAAATGACACATGGTTTACATACAGTTAACCATGTCATTTCATGTAGTTTGATATATGGTTTTCACTAACAATTACATGAGTGTATGTGTGCAAAATTTCATACATGTAGGGGTTAATTAAATGTGTAAATTCGTTGAAAAAAAATGCGTGGTATTTTGTCCACCAGACAGGGAAAGCCAGCAAGTGGGGGCAGATAATATAAGCCACCCAGCCACCCCAGAAAAGGCACATCTATGAGTAGATGCGCCTTTTCTGGCACTTAGTCCGTCTATTCCCATTGCCCTGTAGCGGTGGCTAATGGGTTAATAATGGGTTAAGGCTGCCTTGCTATTGGAAGGTGACTTTAAGCCAGGTTAATAATTGAGAGTTGTCAACTCTCAATTTTAATCCTATTGTATTAAATGTTTACAAAAAACACAGACACATTAATTAAAAATTATTTTAATGAAATAAATAGACTGGTACTCCATCCGATTCCCTTGCTCTCCTGTAATAAAAATAACAATAAAGCAACATTATTCTTACCTCAACGGCACATTGTCAGGTCCCCCGATGTAATCATTCTGAAAGGGTTAACATGTTTACTGCGGGGACCGGAGCTAATGCAACAGCGTCGCAGTAAACCGAGGAATGAATGAGTTCCTCTCCCGGGTGACAGGAGAGGAAGTGATTAGCTGGGAAGCTTAATTGATTGTTTCCCACGCTAATCAGTTCAGGTCAGCCGGGGATTCCCGCTGACGTCACTGATGCTGTGCGGAGTCCCCAACTGACCTGAACTGAACTGATTAGCGTGGGAAGCAATCTATTAAGCTTCCCAGCTAATCACTTCCTCTCCTGTCAGCCGGGAGAGGAACTCATTCATTCTGGGGTTTACTGCGACACTGGAGCATTAGCTCCGGTCCCCGCAGTAAACATGTTAACCCTTTCAGAAGGATTATATCGGGGGACCTGACAGAGCGCCGTTGAGGTAAGAATAATGTTGCTTTATTATGTTATTTTTATTACAGGAGAACAAGTGAATCGGATGGAGTACCAGTAAAATAAATTATGGTCAAAAACTGTCTATTTATTTCATTAAGAATAATTTTTCATTAATGTCTCTGTGTTTTTTTATAAACATTTAATACAATAGGATTAATAATTGATAGTTGTCTAATTGACAACTCTCAATTATTAATCTGGCTTAAAGTCACCTTCTATTAGCAAGGTGGCCTTAACCCATTATTAACCCATTAGCCACCACTACAGGGCAATGGGAATAGACAGGCTAAGTGCCAGAAAAGGCACATCTACTCATAGATGTGCCTTTTCTGGGGTGGCTGGGGGCAGATCTTAGTAGCCAGTGGGGGCACAAAAAAAATGCACCCTCCCTAGGCTTATATTATCTTTCCCCACTCGCTGGCTTTCCCTGTCTGGTGGACAAAATACCGCGGGAGCCCACGCATTTTTTTTCAACTAATTTACACATTTAATTAACCCCTACATGTTATGATCTGCTACAAGCACTAAGGAAAGGTGGGAATTCTGTCCCTACAATAGGACTGAGCTGGATCCCTACGATGTAACGGGGAACCTGATCCTGCGACCAGACCCGCTAAAGTCCTCAGCTAGTCTGAACGAAGACCTATAGTTGCGAGGGAGGAATCCCTACAAGATCTAGGGACTGGGTGAAAAGGTGGACACCTCCTAACAGAAAGTGTAGCAGGGAATATAAAACAGAAAACAAATACTAAGAGATCCTAAGATCAAGCAAAACTGACAGAGTAAGGCACCTAAGCACCCGGCTAGCTTAAGAGTAGATAATACAATGAAGTCCAGCAAAGCCAGAAGGGCGGAGCCAGAGTAAATAGGGAAAAAAGGTCATGTGACAGCAAACTGAAACAAAATCTAACAAGAGGGTTCTAACAGTACCCTCCCTTCTAAGAGGATCCTCCGGATCCCCTAGGACTTAGGCTTATCCGGAAACCTCTTGTGAAATGCTCTGACAAGTCTAGACGCAGAAACATCATCCGCCCTCACCCATGAGTTATCCTGGGGTCCATAACCCTTCCAAGCGATGAGGTACTGCAAACTCCCTCTATACCGTCTAGAATTTAGGATGCGGGAAATCTCATATTGCCCGTCCTCCACCATCAGGGGAACAGTGGCCGAGACGTCTCCATCTGAGACCTCAGCTTTTTTCAAGAGACAAACATGAAACACCGGATTAATCTTCCAGGAGGTAGGAAGCTCCAACTTAACAGCAGATTGGTTAATAACCTGAAGCACCTTAAAGGGCCCTACAAACTTGGGACCCAATTTCTTAGACGGAATCCTCAAGCGCAGATTCTTAGAGGACAACCAAACCATGTCACCAATAGCAAACAAAACCTCTTGTCGTTTTCTATCAAAATACACTTTGGATCTTTTGTTAGCCTCCTGAAGATTACCACGTACATCAGTCCAAACTCCCTCCAAAACACCAGAAAAATTCTCCTCTTCAGGTACAGCCGATCCCAACTTGGAAAATGACCCAAAAGACGGATGTCTCCCAGTGCAACAAAAAAAAGGCGAACAACCAGCAGAAGCGGATGTATGATTGTTAAGAGCAAACTCAGCAAGTGGCAGAAACTCAGACCACCCCTCTTGATTATCAGTCACAAAACAACGCAAGAACTGCTCAACATCCTGGTTTTTCCTTTCTGTCTGGCCATTAGACTCAGGATGATATCCGGATGAAAACGACAAATGAACTCCCAACCTGTCACAAAAGGCGCGCCAAAAACGAGCCACAAACTGAGGTCCCCTATCAGAAACAATGTCAGTAGGAACACCATGTAGTCTGACTATTTCCTTGACAAAGGCCTTAGCGAGAGTCTTAGCGCAGGGCAGTTTGATGAAAGGAACCAAGTGACACATCTTGTTAAAACGGTCCACGACCACCCAGATGACAGTGAAACCCTCAGAGGGGGGAAGGTCAGTAATAAAGTCCATAGCCAAATGTGTCCAAGGTGCACTAGGTGTCACGCGGTCTTATGATATGTGTACGATGTCAGTAAACTATTCTTAAAAGAACAACACTCTATACAACATATAGATTAGCAACATCAGCATGTAAATATAGAATAGATTTACCTGACACGATATCCGTTGAACTCAGGGTTAATCTTGAGGACTTGATACACTGTCACAGGAAAGAGGAGGACCGGGGGTCTAACCTGACCCTAAACTGGGGTCCTAACTAATCCCTCACCTTGGAGGTACTGATAATGGTTCAGAGGTCCAAGTCTCCAGCCTAACCCTGTCTCCTATCAGTCCTGAACCCTGTAATCAGTCCTAAGAAGGATTCTGATTACCACCAAAGGGATATGGGCTGATCTCTGCTAAATACACAGATTAGACATATAAGACAGACTGGAGAAAACACAGACTTGCATACACACTCAAACACAGAAGGAACATAAATGATCTGGGATATTAAACTCTAAGCAAGGTGAGCTTAAAACAACTAAGGAGCTCTTTAACTTAAGTCTATACAGATACAATCCTATCTGTGGTCTGCATGAAGAATTTCACTGGCAACTCCCAAAACAGACAACCAGAGATTTAAAGGAAACCAATCAACCAATAATTAATTGCAGCCGGGAGAAACTGCACCCAGTCCCAGAACTGAGCACAGACAGAATTAACTCCCTAACTGCCAAACACAAAGAAACAGCAACTCAGCTGTGAGAAGTCAGAATGTGCAACCGCGACGATCTTCGTGGCGATGCACACATGACAGTACCCCCCCTTCTACGAGGGGCCTCCGGACCCTCAGGGCCAGGTTTGCCCGGGTGAGTTCTGTGGAAGGTCCGCACCAAACGATCTGCGTTAATGTCAGACGCAGGAACCCACGTCCTCTCCTCTGGACCATACCCCTTCCAATGCACCAAGTACTGAAGGGACCGGCGATTCAGACGTGAGTCAATGATCTTTGACACTTGAAACTCCAAGTTACCATTGACCACCACTGGAGGAGGAGGTAGAGGTGATGGTATGACTGGTGCCACGTACCTCTTAAGTAATGACTTGTGGAACACATTGTGGATTTTAAACGTAGGAGGAGGTCCAGACGAAATGCCACAGGATTAATTATGGAACTGATCCTGTACGGCCCGATGAATCTGGGGCCCAGCTTCCAGGAGGGAACTTTAAGTTTTATATTCCTGGTAGACAACCATACCAGATCGTTCACATTAAGATCTGGACCAGAAACTCTCCTCCTATCAGCCATACGTTTATAACGGTTCCCCATAGCACTCAGATTATTCAATACACCTCTCCACACTGAAGCAAGTGACGACGAGAAACGCTCCTCCTCAGGAACCCCAGAAGGGCCCCCCCCATTGAAAGTACAAAAACTGGGGATGAAAACCATATGCCCCAAAAAACGGGGACTTACAGTGGACTCGCTCCGCCTGTTGTTAAGAGCGAACTCTGCCAGAGGCAAGAAAGAAGACCAGTCCTCCTGGTTCTCTGAGACAAAACACCGAAGATAAGTCTCTAGGCTTTGATTCAGACGCTCTGTCTGACCATTGGTCTGCGGATGAAAAGCCGAGGAAAATGACAATTGCATCCCCCGACGTAAACAAAATGCCCTCCAAAACTTGGACACAAACTGAGACCCCTATCTGACACCACATCAGAAGGCAACCATGAAGTCTCACAATCTCCCCAATGAACACCTGCGCCAGAGTTTTAGCATTAGGGAGGGCAGGAGGAGCAATGAAATGTGCCATCTTACTGAACCTGTCAACAACCACCAGTATGACAGTCTTCCTGACGACTGAGGAAGGTCCGTGATGAAGTCCATAGACAAATGAGTCCATGGACGCTCCGGAAGTTTCAAGGGTAAGAGGGTCCCAGACGGACGGGTATGAGGGGTCTTAGAGCGAGCACAAACCCACAGGACGCGACAAAAGTTAAAACATCTTTATTAACGTTAGGCCACCAAAACCGGCGAGAAAGGAGATCTAAAGTAGCCTTACTCCCTGGATGTCCTGCTAAAGCAGAATTATGATGTGCCTCAATAACCTTTTGTCTCAACTGATTTGGGACAAACAGTCTCCCTGGAGGTCCTGCAGGGGCGTCCCCCTGAACCTCTAATACCTCCTCCTCAAGCTCAGAACATACAGCCGACACTACCACCCCTCCTGAAGGATAGGAATCGGGTCATCCATTTTCCCGGCCCCTGGGAAACTGCGAGACAAGGCATCCGCCTTAACATTCTTAGATCCAGGGCGATAAGTGACAACAAAATTAAACCTGGTAAAAAACAACGACCATCGAGCTTGTCTGGAATTCAGACGTTTAGCAGATTCCAAATACAGCAGGTTCTTGTGATCAGTAATGACGGTGACCGGGTGGACTGCCCCCTCCAAAAAGTGACGCCATTCTTCAAAAGCCAACTTAATGGCCAAAAGTTCCCTATTGCCGATATCATAATTCCTTTCGGCGGACGACAATTTTTTAGAAAAGAAAGCGCACGGATGCCATTTACCAGGGGACAGACCCTGGGACAATATTGCACCCACCCCTACGTCAGACGCGTCCACCTCCACAACGAACGGCTGTGATGCATCTGGTTGGATGAGAACGGGTGCCGAAGCAAAACATTTTTTCAAAGAGGAAAAAGCTTGGCAAGCTTTGTCCGACCATTTAGAAAAATCCGTCCCTTTTCTTGTCATGTCAGTGAGAGGTTTGACAACAGATGAGAAATTACAAATAAATTTCCGTAGTAGTTAGCAAACCCCAGAAAACGCTGCAGAGCCTTAAGATCCTCTGGCTGATCCCATTCAAGCACTGCTCTCACCTTTTCAGGGTCCATACGGAAACCGGAGGCTGACACCAAGAAACCCAAAAACTGAAGTTCCTGTACGGCGAATACACACTTTTCCAGTTTGGCGTATAGTTTATTGTCTCGCAAGATCTGCAACACCTGTCTCACATGCTCCTGGTGAGACACAAGATCTGGTGAGTAAATTAAAATGTCATCCAAATATACGACCACAAACAGCCCCACCAGATGACGAAAAATGTCATTAACAAAATGTTGGAATACTGCTGGTGCAGTAGTCAGACCAAAAGGCATGACAAGGTTCTCATAATGTCCCTCCGGCGTGTTAAACGCCGTTTTCCACTCATCCCCCTCTTTTATCCTAATCAGATTATACGCCCCCCTGAGATCCAATTTAGAGAACCATTTGGCGCCAACAATTTGATTGAAGAGATCAGGAATCAGAGGGAGTGGATACGGATCTCGAACAGTAATCCGATTAAGTTCGCGGAAATCCAAGCAAGGGCGTAGGCCTCCATCTTTTTTCTTCACAAAGAAGAACCCCGCGGCCACTGGGGAAGATGAAGGTCTAATATGCCCTTTGGCCAGACTTTCCGAAATATAATCTTTCATAGCCTGCCTCTCAGGACCAGAAAGGTTATATAACCTAGCTTTAGGTAACTTAGCATCAGGAAGTAAATTAATAGAGCAGTCATACACGCGATGAGGAGGCAACTCCTGACACCCCTCCTCAGAGAACACATCCCCAAAGTCCTCCAAAAAAGGAGGCAAAGTACTAGGCACGACCGCACTGATGACTGTGTTCATGCAGTTACTTTTGCAAAACTCACCCTATTGGCTTATCTCTCTGGACTGCCAATTAATCACAGGGTTATGTTTAACCAACCAAGGAAGTCCCAACACAATAGGAGTAGGTAGACCCTCCAACACATAACAAGATAATAGTTCCCTATGTATTGCCCCTACCCGAAGGTCAATGTTATGAACCTCATGAACAAAGCTAACTTGGCCGAGAGGCCTGGCGTCAATGGAGAATATAGGGATCGGTTTGACCAATACACTCAGATGCATACCTTGAGCCTGAGCAAACTGAGCGTCAACCAGATTAGCCCCGGACCCACTATCAAGAAGAACAGAAAATCTCTCCACTCTCGTACCAACCACCACCTCCACTGGTACAAGGAACTGAGAAGAACTAGCGGACGAAATACATACTCCAGGTTGTCGTCCACCACACAACCTGGGATTAACAGTTTTCCGGCGACTTTTTGCTCAACAAGGCACGGGATGGACATCCCCAACAAAATGTCCCTCTTTCCCGCAGAAGAAACACCTTCTAGTCCTGCGGCGTACCGCCAATCCCTCCTACGAAATGATGTCCCTCCCAACTGCATAGGCTCCTCCGAACAGACAAGGGGAACCTCAACATAAGGGACTTTAGTAGTAGGTGGAGTAACAACAGGGGGCGGAGTTACCTCGCACCTCTCCCGGAGCCGTCTATCAGTACGGATAGCTAGGGCCATAGCAGCCTCCAGTGATGGAGGAGAATCATACTGAGCCAAAACGTCCTTTAATTTGTCAGAAAGCCCATGACAAAACTGGCTCCTAAGAGCTGGGTCATTCCACTGAGTATCTGTGGCCCATCTACGGAACTCAGAAGCAAATTCCTCCGCCGGACGATCTCCCTGCTGTATCTTACGTAATTTTGTCTCAGCAAGAGAGACCCGATCTGGGTCATCATATACCAAACCCAGGACAGTAAAAAATCGATCTACTGACTGTAGAGCCGGGGATCCCGGAGGAAGGGAGAAGGCCCAGGATTGAGGGTCCCCTTGTAGGAGCGAGATAACAATTCCCACTCTCTGCTCTTCACTCCCTGATGATCGAGGCCGAAGCCGAAAATACAATTTACATGCTTCCCTGAAGGTAAAAAATTTGTCTCGCCCACCAGTGAACCTGTCCGGGAGAGCTACTTTAGGTTCAAATCTGGTTTTCTCCGAGGGAGACAAAACTTTGGACTTAATGTCCGTCAGCTCCATGGATAATCCCTGCAACTGCAGAGCCAGCTGGGCTACTGGATCCATGGCAACTGGGAATAATTTTATGGGCCAGTGAAAATGTCACGCGGTCTTATGATATGTGTACGATGTCAGTAAACTATTCTTAAAAGAACAACACTCTATACAACATATAGATTAGCAACATCAGCATGTAAATATAGAATAGATTTACCTGACACGATATCCGTTGAACTCAGGGTTAATCTTGAGGACTTGATACACTGTCACAGGAAAGAGGAGGACCGGGGGTCTAACCTGACCCTAAACTGGGGTCCTAACTAATCCCTCACCTTGGAGGTACTGATAATGGTTCAGAGGTCCAAGTCTCCAGCCTAACCCTGTCTCCTATCAGTCCCTGAACCCTGTAATCAGTCCTAAGAAGGATTCTGATTACCACCAAAGGGATATGGGCTGATCTCTGCTAAATACACAGATTAGACATATAAGACAGACTGGAGAAAACACAGACTTGCATACACACTCAAACACAGAAGGAACATAAATGATCTGGGATATTAAACTCTAAGCAAGGTGAGCTTAAAACAACTAAGGAGCTCTTTAACTTAAGTCTATACAGATACAATCCTATCTGTGGTCTGCATGAAGAATTTCACTGGCAACTCCCAAAACAGACAACCAGAGATTTAAAGGAAACCAATCAACCAATAATTAATTGCAGCCGGGAGAAACTGCACCCAGTCCCAGAACTGAGCACAGACAGAATTAACTCCCTAACTGCCAAACACAAAGAAACAGCAACTCAGCTGTGAGAAGTCAGAATGTGCAACCGCGACGATCTTCGTGGCGATGCACACATGACACTAGGGACCTCCAAAGGGCAAAGCAACCCCGCAGCAGGAGAATGAGAAGACTTAGATCTAGCACACACAGTGCATTGGCGCACCACTTAATGACTTCCTTCTGCCATCCTGGCCACCAAAAACTGCGACCCACAAGTCTCTTGGTCTCAGAGATTCAAGGATGACCTGTCAACCTAGAGTCATGACATTCATCAAACAAATCTCTCCTCAGGGTACCAGGCACAAACAACCTCCATGCGGCGTGTTAGATGGGGCATTCGCCTGTGCTTTAAGAATCTCATCTTCCAACACGGAGTCCAAAACAGCAATAACAACCCCCTCTTGCAAGATGTTTTCCTCCTCCTCCTCAGTACCCACCATAGGAGAAAAGCTGCGAGACAAAGCATCAGCTTTAACATTTTTAGTACCTGGGATGTAAGTAATGGGAAAATTAAACCGTGAGAAAAACAGTGCCCACCTAGCCTGACGGGCATTCAAGCATTTGGCTGCATCAAGGTAGATCAGATTTTTATGATCGGTGAAGACTTGAACGGGAAATTCCGCTCCCTCCAAAAAATGACGCCAGTGTTCAAATGCGAGTTTAATTGCCAACAATTCCCGATTACCGATATCATAATTTAGTTCAGACTCAGAAAATTTCTTTGAAAAAAAAGCACAGGGATGTACTCCATCCGTCTTTGCCTGAGACAACACCGCGCCGACCCCCACAGAAGAAGCATCAACCTCAACCAAAAATGGTTTAGTCACATCAGGCTGCGTAAGGATGGGAGCAGAGCTGAACCTCTCCTTTAGCAACACAAAAGCCTCAATGGCCTCAGTAGTCCACTGAACCGCATCAGCACCTTTCCTGGTGAGATCGGTCAGAGGTTTGGCAATCACAGAATTTTTTTTTATGAATTTTCTATAATAATTGGCGAACCCCAAAAACCTCTGAATTGATTTCACACCAATAGGTCTAGGCCAATCCTGCACAGCTTGCACTTTCACCGGGTCCATCTCAAAACCTTCACTGGAGACAATGTAGCCCAAAAAACTAAGTCTCTATACAGCGAACTCACATTTTTCTAGTTTGGCAAAAAGTGAATTATCACTCAGTAACTGTAATACTTCACGCACACTCCCAATGAGACTCCAAATCCGGTGAATAAATCAAAATGTCATCCAAATACACAACCACACTTCTGCCGATCAAAGGTCTAAGGATGTCATTAATAAGATTCTGAAAAAATGCCGGAGCACTGAAAAGTCCAAAGGGCATGACCAGATTCTCAAAATGACCCAGTGGAGTGTTAAACGCAGTCTTCCATTCATCCCCCTCCTTCATGCGCAACAAATTGTATGCCCTCGAAGATCAATTTTCGAGAACCACTTGGCCCCCACTAACTGGTTAAACAAATCAGGAATCAATGGCAGTGGGTAAGGATTGCGTACAGTAATCTTATTAATTTCACGAAAGTCTAGACAAGGCCGTAAACCGCCGTCCTTTTTATTAACAAAAAAAATCCAACCGCCACAGGAGATTTGGAAGGCCTAATGTGACCGGCGGCCAAGCTTGTCTGTATGTATTCCTCCAAAGCCTTTCTCTCAGGAATAGTCAAATTAAATAAACGACTTTTAGGAAGAGTCGCTCCAGGGACAAATTCAATTGCACAATCATAATCTCTATGAGGAGGCAATACCTGCGATTCTTTATCAGAAAAAACTTTCCAAAAATCCTGAATAGGTACAGGTAACTCCCCTTAATTAAAGCAGCAATACGCCCGTTACAACACTTGTCATAACACTTAGGACTCCAGGACTTAATTTCATTGGTAGACCAATCCAGTACCGGATTGTGCAATTTTAACTAGGGTAACCCCAAAATCACCGGAGAAGGTAAATTATTCAAAACTACCAAATCCAAATTCTCTTGATGAACACCATTAATAGTAAGAGGAAATTCACAGATATGGTGAGTAACATTTTTCAAGTGAGAACCATCCACAGACACCACATTAATAGGAGAAGATAGAAGTTTGGGTTTTAATTTTAGTTTTTCCAAAAATTTCCCATCAATCACATTGAGAGTTGAACCACAATCCACAAATACCCGAAACTCCATTAATTCCTCCTCACCAGCAGTGGTAGCAGAAAGAAAGACACCTTTATTGTTTAAACAAGCTATGTGGGCAAAACTGACCTCATTTTTTTTCTCTCTTTATTCATTCGAAGCGCACAGTTCTTAATAAAATGCTCAGATTTACCACAGTAGAAACACAAACCTTGAGCAAATCTGCGTTCTTTTCCCGAGAGTGCGGTGTCATTGCTCCAATTTCCATCGGCTCTGCAATGTCAGTACATTCCTTCTCCAAACTTGGAGCTGACAAGGCAGATTTACTCTCATTAACCCTTGCACGCAGTCTCCTATCCACCCGTATGGCTAATTGCATAGCCTCTTGCAAGTTACCAGGTATGGGATAAGCAATCAGCAAATCTTTAACCCTTTCACTTAACCCTGCAAGAAATAAACTTTTCAAAGCTGAATCGTTCCAGCCCACCTGAGCGGACCACCTTCGGAAGTGAGTACAATATTTTTCCACATTACCTGATCCCTGTCTCAAACGTCTCAATTCTGTCTCAGCTGATGAAACACGATCCGGATCGTCATACAATAACCCCAAAGCAGAAAAAAAAACTATCCACTGATCTAAAGCATGGATCACTAGGCTGCAGAGAAAAGGCCCAGTCCTGAGGTTCTTTGCGCAAAAGTGACATTATGAACCCTATGCGCTGTGATTCATCACCAGAGGACCTGGGTCTCAAACGGAAATACAACAAGCAAGCATTTTTAAAAGAAAAAAAATCTTGTTGTTCATCAAAAAATAAATCAGGCAAACGTACCTTTGGCTCCACGAAATCAGCTCCAGGACAACTACTCACGTGTTGCTGGATTTCAGCCACCTCCAGAGAGAGTCGCTGCAGGCGTTCAGCCAAATCCTGAACCGACACCATAATAGAAACTGAAAATCTTTCCTTAGAGATT
Organism: Oophaga sylvatica; assembly: GCA_033576555.1. Taxonomy (NCBI): domain Eukaryota; kingdom Metazoa; phylum Chordata; class Amphibia; order Anura; family Dendrobatidae; genus Oophaga; species Oophaga sylvatica. Next base: position 473,716,366 of record JARQOD010000001.1, read on the forward strand.
TTTTTTTTTTTTCTTTGGGCTGGACTTACTGTTATGATCTGCTACAAGCACTAAGGAAAGGTGGGAATTCTGTCCCTACAATAGGACTGAGCTGGATCCCTACGATGTAACGGGGAACCTGATCCTGCGACCAGACCCGCTAAAGTCCTCAGCTAGTCTGAACGAAGACCTATAGTTGCGAGGGAGGAATCCCTACAAGATCTAGGGACTGGGTGAAAAGGTGGACACCTCCTAACAGAAAGTGTAGCAGGAATATAAAACAGAAAACAAATACTAAGAGATCCTAAGATCAAGCAAAACTGACAGAGTAAGGCACCTAAGCACCCGGCTAGCTTAAGAGTAGATAATACAATGAAGTCCAGCAAAGCCAGAAGGGCGGAGCCAGAGCAAATAGGGAAAAAAGGTCATGTGACAGCAAACTGAAACAAAATCTAACAAGAGGGTTCTAACACTACATGTATGAAATTTTGCACACATACACTAATGTAACTGTTAGTGAAAACCATATATCAAACTACATGAAATGACATGGTTAACTATGTAAACCATGTGTCATTTCATGTCGGGTTCTGTAATTTTACAAAAGCCGGCAATTGAATTAGCGGCTATTATACTATGTAGAAGTGCATGAACTATAATATATGTAATATATATTATATATATAATATATATATATATATATATATACAGTACAGACCAAAAGTTTGGACACACCTTCTCATTCAACGATTTTTCTGTATTTTCACGACTATGAAAATTGTAGAATCACACTGAAGGTATCAAAACTATGAATTAACACATGTGGAATTATACATTACACTTTTACAAAAAAGTGTGGAACAACTGAAAATATGTCTTATATTCTAGGTTCTTCAAAGTAGCCACCTTTTGCTTTGATTACTGCTTTGCACGCAGAAAAGGTGAACGGATGGACTCTACATGCCTGGTTCCCACCGTGAAGCATGGAGGAGGTGGTGTGATGGTGTGGGGGTGCTTTGCTGGTGACACTGCGGGGAATTTATTCAAAATTGAAGGCATACTGAACCAGCATGGCTACCACAGCATCTTGCAGCGGCATGCTATTCCATCCGTTTGCGTTTAGTTGGACCATCATTTATTTTTCAACAGGACAATGACCCCAAACAAATCTCCAGGCTGTGTAAGGGCTATTTGACCAAGAAGGTGTTGTGATAGGGTGCTACGCCAGATGACCTGGCCTCCACAGTCACCAAACCTGAGCCTAATCGAGATGGTTTGGGGTGAGCTGGACCGCTCACCGCTTCAATTTTGAATAAATTCCCAACAGTGTCACCAGCAAAGCACCCCCACACCATCACACCACCTCCTCCATGCTTCACGGAGGGAACCAGGCATGTAGAGTCCATCCGTTCACCTTTTCTGCGTGCAAATCAAAGCAAAAGGTGACTACTTTGAAGAACCTAGAATATAAGACACATTTTCAGTTGTTTCACACTTTTTTGTAAAGTGTAATGTATAATTCCGCATGTGTTAATTCATAGTTTTGATGCCTTCAGTGTGATTCTACAATTTTCATAGTCATGAAAATACAGAAAAATCTTTGAATGAGAAGGTGTGTCCAAACTTTTGATCTGTACTGTATATATATGTCTCAATGACATGTACATACAGTATATATATATATATGTGTACATATATATATATATATGTATTCTATGTGTGCATATGTATTCTTTCTATTCTTTATTTAACCTGTCAGTGTGATTTTACTGTATAGCCGGAGATGAATTGCCAGCTTTTCTAAAGGACACCGGTGCGTATTTCTCGCAAGTGACACGTCTGGTCCGTGTGTAATCCGTTGTTTTCTCGCACCCATAGACTTTCATTGGCGTACAACGGGCGTAATACGCTTACAATCGCAGCATGTTGCGGGTGTCTTGCACCGTAATATACGGCCGAGAAAAATACGCATGATCAGAGCTGCCCCATAGAGAAATATTGGTCCGAGTGTAATGCGTGGTTTTCACGCCTCTCACTCGTTCGTATTCCTCCTTATTGTGGCGCCGGCCTTAAGGGGAACCTCAGGCAGCATGAATCAGAACCTGGCTGCACAATTGTACTTTGACTGGAGCCTTTTATAAGGCTAAATGCAAAAAAAAAAGATTTAGAGTGAGGTCTTTGTAGCAACAAATGTGAAGCACAATAGGCCCCATTCATCAAAGCTTTTCTGCCAGAATTCCGGAGTAAAAAGACTTGAAAATGTGCTACATTTTGGCTCAACACCATACTATGCCAACATTCTGTGACTTTTGCCCAGTTCCAACAAAGCAGGCGGAGCTTAGGTGGGATGTGGGTGTGTGCCTCTTAATGAATCATGAGCATATGACTCGAGCACATGTTCTCATCAAAAACAATGAGAACAAGTATTCATCAGATCAAAGTAGTTATGAGATGTGTATGATTTTATTTGTATGACAATCCACAAAGTCAAAGTTCAAAGTAACGTTTCGGTCTGTACCTCAGATTTTCTTCAGACAAACTGAAATATGAACATAAAAAAATACAATCAGTAAAATATGGACTTTAAGAAAAACAAGTTTATGTACATAGGACAGACTAATGCCAGCTTGGCATACAGTGATAATGAAGAAACTAATATGAATGTACAAATAAATATATACAACATAAAATACATGGAAAGCTCTGAATGCATGGACTACAAGAGAGATGTGTGTCATGTTGTCTCTTGTTAACTTCTGGTAAGTTCTAGTACAGTCAGAATTAAACTTCTCTTTTTGTGTCTCAGTTTACTTACCTCTCTGTATTTTTATTCCCCAAGTTTAATCCTTACTATATACCAACTAGAAGATAAAAAAAAGGTGTCCCTCAAACCAAGTACATTTTTTCTGCTTCTCTCTGTGAGTTAAAACATTATCCTAACTGTTTTATCACAGGAGTGAGTATTTCTGTCACACCTCCAGTCCCCTGAGCTCATTTTCAATCAATTCAATTAAGTAGGAGCTCTGGCTGCCCCTAAGCTCATGTGTTACTGACTTGATTTATGATGAGCTCAGAGTGCTGTGAATGCTGCGGAAACACTCGCCACTGTGATAAAACAGGCAAGGAAATATCTTACCTCACAGAAAGCAGCAGCTGCGATTTCATGCTGTTCCATCTGTATACTCTCTTCTGTTTCCTTCCCTAGCCAAGAGTTGTGGTATGTGCCAACCATGTTCCTGCCCGGTCAGACACAGCCATTACACTGTACACAGCAGTGGCACATTTATATGATTATCTCAGCACACAAACATTTTCTTTTAAACATTCAATTGTGCAACTTTTTTTGAAAATCCATTAAAATGTGCTACGTTCAAGAGACAAAATGACATACATCTCTCCTGCAGTCCATGCATTCAGAGCTTTCCATGTATCTTGCGGTGGATAAACTTACTCACATGGCATATACATAATCCACCATTATCACTGTATGCCGAGTCAGCATTAGTCTGTACTATGTACATATACTTGTTTTCTTTATGTCTATATTTTCTTGGTTGTATTTTTTTATGTTCATTTTTTTAGTATGTCTGAAGAAGGTCTGGGGATAAAGACCAAAATGTAATTTGACTTTGTGGATTGTCATACAAATAAAATAATACAATAACTAATTTGAGAGTTCTGGGTATCATCTTACTACACTTTAGGATTGGAAAGTTTCTCATCCAACTATTTAATAGCAGTGCTGAAGTCCTCCATTATTGAAATACAAGTTCAGTCATTTTTATGTTGAGTTTTTTTTATTATCCAGGTGTTTCAGTCTTGTGCCAATATTGTGCAAAAGCTTGTTAAACACTAGATGCACTCATGTGAAAGACTTCTCCATGGGAGTCTATATTACTTCCACTTTTCTGTCGAAACTAGAATGTCATATTTTCCTTTCAGCTGAACTCACATAAACTATGAAATGGTTAGGAAGTCTGAAGATTTGTAGAGGTAACTCTAGAGTCAACCGAACCTCTGATTATAAGGCTGCGTACGTTGGCGTGCATGCCATCGCCGCCTTTAGATGCAATTTCAGAGATAGGATTAGACAACATACAAGAGCTGGTTAGGTAACAGCTTGTAGAAGTCTACACCAACACAAACCAAGGATGCTAGGGATGGAGCCATCACAATTTTCTTAGACGCTGCCTCATTCCATAGCATATATTATAGTCTACTTTTGTTGAAGATTCTGACACATATTAAGCATCGACATTTTTTTTCTGTAAAAAAAACAGCAGGAACATTTGAGCAGCTCGACTAGCGCTATTATAAATCAGTTGCGTCTGTCTGATTCAGTGCTGCATTCGGGGTCTCATTACTGATAGATGGAAACAGAGTCCATACAAATTAGAAGTTAATGAAAGTGTAACATTTCCATAAAATAACAATGTTCGTTGGGTAACGTTTAACGATCATTTTTAGACAAGAAGTCGCCAACTGAAATTAAGTTTTAAATTTTACTTTTAATTGTCGGACAAAAAACTATTCCTGAAAGGATGTTTTTTCACCTGGTGTTATTGTACATTATTGTCAATTTGAACAATTACAGTGGCCAAAATTGACTAAAACACATATGGTTGTGTTCAGTATGGTCAATTTCAGTACCCCTGTACTGCTCTGATGCTGCAAACACTAAGCTACCTCTGCGTGCAGCATCAGAGACCGCACAATTCAGGCCAGAAGCGCAACCATGATACTGGTCTGAACTGTAAATCAAGAGCACAATGTCCCCAGCAAGCAGGTAGTAGTGAGGCAGGGGAGCCATACGCTCCTGATTGAGAACAAGAGACAGCGACTTTGACTTATCTTAGCAGCTAAAAGGGTGTTTCCACTTTTACTATACACTGACGTGTCACGGGAATTTGGTCATATTGGTGGAGTTTTAAGAGTTTCTCAATTTACTCATCCTGAATGATATCCCAACAAAATTCTGCATTGTATTCTTTCAGAGCAGACGGAATGATAGGACAGAGTAGAGCAATATGCAAATGCCAGGCCACCTCTCCATTCTCCAGCTGTTGATATGCCATAAATGCCAGACCGTGTGATACTCATTTAAGGGGATTTTACCTTAAGATGACCTTTTAGTTGGATCAGAAGGGATTAGGCTACAGTCATTCCAACAAATTTGTGATTAAGCTGGTCCTAGTCCTGAACTGGTACTCATTTCTCATTCGTGAGATTTTTAGGCAATTATCCCACTTGCCATCCCTCAGCCAAGCACATGTGAGATTTTGGGAAACCCTTAATTTTTCTTTGGTCATCTGTTTTGTTTTTTTTTTTTATCACGTTTACAGTAAATTAATAAAACCTCATTTGAAAAAAATCTAAATGCTTTTTTTGTGTAAATTGAACTTAAAAATCTGCTGAATGAGGACACATAGTTGTGTCTTTATAAGGGTATTCCTATCTCCAAGATCCTTAACCAATATGAAGTAGGTGTGATATTGATAATATTGGCAAATGCCTCCAATTGGAAATGTAGTATAGGTCTTCTGATTCACTATGTCTCTTTCCTCACGTGCAGGCATTGCAAGACTTTAGGTATCCATGGTAACGACCACTGATATAATAACAGTTAGCTAGTTACTAGTGATCGTAACCTTGGATACCTAAGGTCCTATAATGCCTACACATGAGAAAAGAAACAGAGCAAATCAAAAGAACTATACTACATTTCTAATTGGAGGTATTTGCTAATATTATTATTATTAAACCTGCTACATATTGGGTTAGGATCTTGCAGATGTGAATACCCCTTTAAGCTATGCTATGAATTATCAGTAAAAACATACTTAGAATTTGCGATTCAAACTTTTTTAATTTGTAGTGTTTTTGCCAACCCAAAAAGGCTTTAATGAAAAAACCTGGCTGTCAATTTGAGCTGATGGACTCCCTCTAACACTTACAGTTGAGGGCAGTGGTGCCAGAAAAGATTATTTTCGTGATGAGGTTCACAAACCAGAGTTTTCCTGACATAATGGAGCTGGTTCTTTATGGTTCCAATTTTATGTATGAAGAATCACGTAAGAAATGTGTGATTATATGACTGTAGATATCATTTCATTGTTTCTATCACTACTCTTATATACAGTTAGGTCCATAAATATTTGGACAGAGACATTTATCTAATTTTGGTTCTAGACATTACCACAATGAATTTGAAACAAAACAAATCAGATGCAGTTGAAGTTCAGACTTTCAGCTTTCATTTGAGGGTATCCACATTAAAATTGGATGAAGGTTTAGGAGTTTCAGCTCTTTAACATGTGCCACCCTGTTTTTAAAGGGACCAAAAGTAATTGGACAATTGACTCCAAGGCTATTTCATGGACAGGTGTGGGCAATCCCTTCATTATATCATTCTCAATTAAGCAGATAAAAGGGCTGGTGTTGATTTGAGGTGTGGTGTTTGCATTTGGAAGGTTTAGCTGTGAAGGAAACATGCGGTCAAAGGAGCTCTCCATGCAGGTGAAACAAGCTATCCTTAAGCTGCAAAAAACAGAAAAAACCCATCCGAGAAATTGCTACAACTTTAGGAGTGGCAAAATCTACAGTTTGGTACATTCTGAGAAAGAAAGAAAGCACTGGTGAACTCATCAATGCAAAAAGACCTGGGCGCCCACGGAAGACAACAGTGGTGGATGATCGCAGAATACTCTCCATGGTGAAGAGAAACCCCTTCACAACAGCCAACCAAGTGAACAACACTCTCCAGGAGGTAGGCGTATCAATATCCAAATCTACCATAAAGAGAAGACTGCATGAAATTAAATACAGAGGGTTCACTGCACGGTGCAAGCCACTCATAAGAATCAAGAATAAAAAGGCTAGGCTGGACTTTGCTAAAAAACATCTAAAAAAGCCAGCACAGTTCTGGAAGAACATTCTTTGGACAGATGAAACCAAGATCAACCTCTACTAGAATGATGGAAAGAGAAAAGTATGGCAAAGGCGTGGTACAGCTCATGATCCAAAGCATACCACATCATCTGTAAAACATGGCGGAAGCAGTGTGATGGCTTGGGCATGCATGGCTGCCAGTGGCACTGGGTCACTAGTGTTTATTGATGATGTGACACAGGACAGAAACAGCCGAATGAATTCTGAGGTATTCAGAGCCATACTGTGTGCGCAGATCCAGCCAAATGCAGCCAAACTGATGTCGTCATTTCATACTACAGATGGACAATGACCCAAAACATAAAGCCAAAGCAACCCAGGAGTTTATTAAAGCAAAGAAGTGGAATATTCTTGAATGGCCAAGTCAGTCACCTGATCTCAACCCAATTGAACATGCATTTCACTTGTTAAAGACTAAACTTCAGACAGAAAGGCCCACAAACAAACAACAACTGAAAACCACCTCGGTGAAGGCCTGGCAGAGCATCAAAAAGAAGGAAACACAGTGTCTGGTGATGTCCATGAGTTCAAGACTTCAGGCAGTCATTGCTAACAAAGGGTTTTCAACCAAGTACTAGAAATGAACATTTTATTTACAATTATTTAATCTGTCCAATTACTTTTGGTCCCTTTAAAAACAGGGTGGCACATGTTAAGGAGCTGAAACTCCTAAACCCTTCATCCAATTTTAATGTGGATACCCTCAAATGAAAGCTGAAAGTCTGAACTTCAACTGCATCTGATTTGTTTTGTTTCAAATTCATTGTGGTAATGTCTAGAACCAAAATTAGATAAATGTTGTCTCTGTCCAAATATTTATGGACCTAACTGTAGTACCCACACTTGAAATAATACTGAAATGTGAGTGCGAGCTTCTTGCAGCTTATATAGCCTGCATTTAACCATGTGCATGACTTGTAGCAAGCACTTTAAATAAACCGACCATACAAATAAAGTACAACTGACTGCAATGCCACGGAGATCCATACATTAACAGTGTGTATTTTCTGAAACACCTATCATTACAATGAGTTGAGAGTGCTCAAAGTGATGGCACAGATTCCAAAATCTCAATTCATGGTTAGGAATAATCGATAATATTGTTGCACAAGTTACCGTATCTTTTTGCATGAAAATCAAACTGAAAATCGCTCAATGGATGCATCATGACGCTTTGCAATCGGTGTTTTTTTTCCTGCTCTCTTTTTGTACAATCACTTTGCATTGTTTGATTTCTACTGACTTGTGAAATGTATTTTTGTACAATAAATTGACAATACTTTAGCCCAAATTGTTTCACCTTCATTTACAAGATTAAAGGGGTTCTGTCACACCCAAACTGCAAATTTAGCTACTTAACTATCTATATGAGGCCATAAATAATGATACCAGTAACACACATTGAAGTTGTTTGGTTGCAGAAAAAAATCACTTTTAATGCATATAGAAATGAGGGGGCTTGGGTATACCCTTGGTGGGGCCAATGTCTTGGCGCACCATTACACCTTCCAATTTACAAATCTATCACTGTCCTTGAGCTTGATTGAAAGTGTGTGTCTTACACTCAAATCGCTGTTCTTGTGCTTGCATGCTGAATATGGAGGAACCAGGTAACATACACTGAACGCGTGGGTGTAAGCACATTCTAATCTCTGTCTCCTCCCTAAAGCCACTCTGTGGCCTCCACTTGATCGTTCCACTTCCGGATGTAGTGAGCGGAGATCACAGGAGCACTTGACGTTGTGATCTCCGGCAGCTGTCATTCCATGGCCGCCACTTGATCGTTACACTTCTAGATATAGTGAGCGGAGGTCACAGACTGGCAGGATCTGGAGATCGCAGGCACACTTGACGTTCTGATCTCCGGCAGCTGCCAGTCTGTGGCCGCCACTCTATCTTTACACTTCCGGATGTAGTGAACGAAGGTCACAGACTGGCAGGATCTGGAGATCACAGGCACACTTGACGTTCTGATCTCCGGCAGCTGCCAGTCTGTGGCCGCCACTCTATCTTTACACTTCCGGATGTAGTGAGCGGAGAGCGGATGTCACAGACTGGCAGGCCCTGGAGATTATAAGTGCACTTGACGTTCTGATCTCCGGCAGCTGCCAGTCTGTGGCCGCCACTCTATCTTTACACTTCCGGATGTAGTGAACGAAGGTCACAGACTGGCAGGATCTGGAGATCACAGGCACACTTGACGTTCTGATCTCCGGCAGCTGCCAGTCTGTGGCCGCCACTCTATCTTTACACTTCCGGATGTAGTGAGGGAGAGCGGATGTCACAGACTGGCAGGCCCTGGAGATTATAAGTGCACTTGACGTTCTGATCTCCGGCAGCTGCCAGTCTGTGGCCGCCACTCTATCTTTACACTTCCGGATGTAGTGAACGAAGGTCACAGACTGGCAGGATCTGGAGATCACAGGCACACTTGACGTTCTGATCTCCGGCAGCTGCCAGTCTGTGGCCGCCACTCTATCTTTACACTTCCGGATGTAGTGAGCGGAGAGCGGATGTCACAGACTGGCAGGCCCTGGAGATTATAAGTGCACTTGACGTTCTGATCTCCGGCAGCTGCCAGTCTGTGGCCGCCACTCTATCTTTACACTTCCGGATGTAGTGAACGAAGGTCACAGACTGGCAGGATCTGGAGATCACAGGCACACTTGACATTCTGATCTCCGGCAGCTGCCAGTCTGTGGTGCCGCTCTATCCTACACTATCACACTTAGTGTAGGAGAGCGGATGTCAAGACTGGCAGGCCTGGAAGTGCACTTGGAGATTACACCGCAGCTTGCCAGTCTGAGTCCGCACTGCATCTTTACACTTACCCGATGTAGTGGAAATCACAGCTTCAGGAGGACTGGAGATCAAGTAGCACACATTGATCTCCCGGCACTGTGAGTAGTTGCCGCTCTGTGGCCGCCACTCTATCTTTACACTTCTAGATGTAGTGAGCGGATGTCACAGACTGGCAGGCTCTGGAGATTACAGCAGCACTTGACGTTCTGATCTCCGTCAGCTGCCAGTCTGTGGCCACTACTGACTACACCCAGAAGTGGAACAATCGAGCAGCTTCAGAGAGGAGCCAGAGATCAGAAGAAGCCCACATTGAGTGCGCGCCCGACACTGTGACACGCCGCTGGGGTCCTCCAGGGTCAGTGCACATGAAAAGAGACTTGAATTTAAGAGTGCTTGCTGTGAGAAAATGTACACAATTATTCAAACTCAGGGACAGCGCTAGATATGCAAATCGGAGAGCATAATGGTGCACCTAAATATTGGCCATACAAAGGGTGCACCGCAGTGCCCGTATTCGCATATGGATTAAAAGTGAATTTTGTGCAATTGCACCACTAAATTTTATGTTATTGGTATGATTTATTTATAGCGGCTAGTGCCCTGTGTAGATGCATAAAGGGAACCTGAAGATATTGGGTTAATCTGAAGGTTAATAGAGTTGGGAACCTGCCCCTTGCTGGCACTTTGACCCACGCTGCCAGGAGGAAATTAACTTTATTCCCCCTGGCAATGTTCCTGTTTCAGTCACTGGGGCGACGGCGGCGTTGATTTTGTCACTGCTCTGCGTATAGAGATCTGCAGCACCTCCCTCACTGACTGAATGCAGCTCAACATTAGGGCTGGCTGTCAGACACTGCTGGGAGCACGGTTACAGCTGCTGCTCTCCATACACAGATCTGTGACTGAACTGGAAATGCTACCATGATGAATAAAGTTCATTTCTTCCCGGCAGCATGGGTCTAAGTGCCATCAACGGGTAGGTTTCCATTGTTATTAACCTGCAGATTGATAGCATTTTTTCAGGTGATAGGTTTCCTTTAAGTAGATGAATATGGATGACAGACTCCCTTTAAGGCAGGGGTCTCAAACTCGGCAGAGTAAATGGACCACACATAAAAAAAAAAATTAAATTAAGCTGGCGGGCCGCATTTCTTTCAAACTTAATACAGTACAAAATTATTGTAAAACAATAATCCCATTCATATAGTAATATGCCCCATCATGATCCCCTTCATGCAGAAATATGCCCCATCATGATCCCCTTCATGCAGAAATATACCCCATCATGTAGAAATGTAGAAATTCCACCACCTCCATCATTTCCTCCTCCCCATCAACCCATCATTGCCCTCTCCCCCACCACCATCGTTGCACTCTCCCCATCACTCCCATCATTGGCCCTCTCCCCATCACCGCCATCATTGGCCCTCTCCCCATCACTGGCACTCTCCCCATCACCGAGATCATTGGCCCTCTCCCCATCACTCTCTTCATTGGCCCCCTCACCATCACTCCCATCTTTGTCCCTCTCCCCATCATTGGCCCTCCCCATCACTGGCCCTCTCCCCATCACCACCATCATTGGCCCTCTCCACATCACTGGCCCTCTCCTCATCACTCCCATCATTGGCCCTCTCCCCATCACTGGCCCTCTCCCCATCACTCCCATCATTGGCCTTCTCCCCATCATTGGCCCTGTCCCCATCACTCTCATCATTGGCCCTCTCCCCATCATTGGCCCTGTCCCCATCACTTGCCCTCTCCCCATCACTCCCATCATTAGCCCTCTCCTCATCACTGGCCCTCTCTTCATCACCACCATCATTGGCCCTCTCCCCATCACTCCCATCATTGGCCCTCTCTCCATCACTGGTCCTCTCCCCATCACTCCCATCATTGGCCCTCTCCCCATCATTGGCCCTGTCCCCATCACTGGCCCTCTCCTCATCACTCCCATCATTGGCCCTCTCAACATCACTGGCCCTCTCCCCATCACCGCCATCATTGGCCCTCTCCCCATCACTCCCTTCATTGGCCCTCTCACCATCACTCCCATCATTGGCCCTCTCCCTATCACTCCCATCATTGGCCCTCTCCCCATCATTGGCCCTCTCCCCATCATTGGCCCTCTCACCATCACTCTCATCATTGGCCCTCTCACCATCATTGGCCCTGTCCCCATCACTGGCCCTCTCCCCATCACTCCCATCATTGGCCCTCTCCCCATCATTGGCCCTGTCCCCATAACTCTCATCATTCGCCCTCTCCCCATCATTGGCCCTGACCCCATCACTGGCCCTCTCTCCATCACCGCCATCATCTCTCCACAGCGGCCACACTCAGCACATACACAAACACACACACACCAGACACACACACACTCACCACACACACACACTCACCACATACACACACACACACACACACACACACTCACCACACACACACACTCACCACACACACACCACAGCATCTTCACTGGCACAGCGGCCACACTCACCTCTCCGCGCCATCGCAGCTTCCTTCCTCTCACTTCCTCTCACACATTGAGCAGCGCTGCCGACCGTGGCTGGATGACATCATCATTCAGCTCCGTGGCCGCGCCGCTCAATGTGTGAGAGGAAGCTAGCATGAGGCATGTGGTGCACCGCGGGCCGCAGATGCCTGCCTCGTGGGCTGCATGCGGCCCACGGGCCGCGTGTTTGTGACCTCTGCTTTAAGGACTCATTTACACATCAATATTTTTCAGCAGTATTTGTATGCCAAATCCAGGAGTGGAACTTACAGAGAAAAACTATAAGGGAAAGACTGACACCTGGTCTGTGTTTTGGAGACAGTCCTGGTATTGGCATGCTAATATTGATGAAATACTGATGTGTGGATGAGTCCTAAGTGTGTTTTAGAGGGTTTACTTGCTTAGACACTTCTTAAATGGTTTGATCAGCGCCAAGGCAGGTATCATGCAGCAGGGTACAAAAAATGAGTGAAAAAAGAGGTTATCTAGTAGTATATAAGCCAGTCATGGTTACAATAAATCCTACAAAACAGAAAGGAATACCAATATTGAACAAACGGTAAATCCCAAATACAAACAATCGAAGATACAATCCAAAAAGAGTATTTAGAGACGCAAAGTAAATCTTTTTAAGAAAATACTTTATTGAGCAAATAAATCACATATAAAAGCAACACAAAACAAGGACATGTTAAAATAATAAAAAACAGGTCAGGAGGAGGAGGCGTATGCCCACAAAAATGTTTAGTAATTCTTCCAATACATGCATGTATAGAAAAAAGAAGATTTTTGGCACATGCAATATATGTATTAATTGCTATTCAAGAAAGTTGTTATGTTACCATCAATCAACAATATTTATATTATTAGAATAGTGTGACTAAATAATAGCGCATTTGCCAATCATCAATATACAGATATACTGTAGATGTTAGAAAGATTCAAAAGTGTGGATAAACTATTAATCTTAGATGCAAGAGCTATAATTTAATCCACATACAGTATTTTCAAAATAAAAGTGCCATCAACAGATTCATAAGATTTTTTAAATCTATAGACACATGATTGGAAGGCTCAAAAGTCAATAGTAAGGAGAATGTATCAGGATACATGACTGAAAGGTACAAAAAATCAATCACATAAAGGATCATGTAGAACATACCACGACCCCCTCACACCACTCCTTTTTTTGTATCTTACAATCATGCCTTCATTGATTCTTGCACCTTTCAATGATGTGTATTGATACATTCTCTTTACTATTCACTTTTGAGTTTTCCAATCATGTTTCTATATATTTAACCCCTCAACGACCTCCAATAAGTATTTTTACTGACCTGAGATATAAGAGAATAGCATTGCCGTACAGGTTACAATCCAGCAGCTGTCGGCTGTCCAGTATAGCTGTGTTATCGTGTCCTTTATGCTCCTCCACAACAGATGATCCCGCAGGGGTTGTAGCACCGGCAGCGAATGGAGGGATGTCCACAGAGGGGGCCCTTGGAGCAACGATCCGTCTTCTGGTGACAGCGGTCGGTTTTCGGTACCTTCCGCTGAGCCCCTAGTCCATGAACTTGTGCGGCTGAAGCAAACAAGGCCACAGCGTTTCCAAAGTCAAACGGGAGCTGCTGCACAGCCACCGGGAGGGAAGGCCGCAAAAGTATGTCCGGTACTCAGCTTTCTCTTCTCCACACATGCTCGGTACTCATGGTCACTGAGCGCACGGAACCACTCTCTCTTACAGTCACTGAGCACACAGCACCTCTCTCTTCAGCATTCCCGCTGGAGACGGCGGGAGCCGACAAACGCAGCCTGTCGCGGCGCTGGTGCTCAGGTTATAAGGGGGTCATAGTAGCCGTCATTTCTTTGTATGTGAAATATGTTGTAATATAGGTATCATACAGAGAAAATGTACTATTAGTGTTAGGCCACTAGATGTAGATAGAGAGCATAAGGTAGGCTTGCTAAGAGTGCAAATAGTTAACTGTAGGAGGGGTCACTGTGGTTAGAGGAAGGGAGCTTCCTGATTATATTCAGTCGGGCCTGAGCGCCCAGGGCTCGTACATGGGCTTAAGTGCCCAGGAGTTAATTAAACTCAACATTACCGGTTAAGGGAAGAGCCCAGCCATTCTAAGAGTCAGAGGAACAGTGTAGTGACAGCTGCAGAAGTGTGAGCTATAGAAGAAGTCATGGCAGAAAGGACGGTCCATTCGCACAATATGTTGCAAGTGATCGCATGGGCTGAGGCCCTCAGTACCGGGGCAAAACAGATGAGAGAACTCCCGAAAGCGGAGAATCTACACAGGGAGGATGCTGGAAAACCGTGTGACACGGTAGGACCCGGTCTCGAGCCGTGTGACAGAGAGAGGAGTCCAAGGAAAGCTGAAGTGATGTATAATGTAAAACCTTTTGTTAATGCTGTAACTGATCTGGATGTGCTGGGAAGATATGAGAGTAAAGTTTTGCGTTTTGAGTTACACCTAGACTGAGTCTCTGTTTATTCACAAGTGACCGAAGGAGACCTGTAGGAACAGAGAGGAGGCCCTGTCGGCGTAACAAATGGAGAGGCAAGTACGCTACCAGGAAAATGTGATTTATATGTAGGGGGAGGCCATGGCATGCAAAGCCCGCTAAGCTCAGCTACGACTATGGCCCTGGCCTACCCTTACACTTGGCGTAGTCGGCAGGAAGCCGCAACCGTGCCGTGTGAGATAACCGTGGGTAATGTGATTGATATAGACATAAAAGAAAAAGATGAAGTTTTGTGGATGCTATTGAAATGCCGAATGTGACTGAAATACTGGACTTGTCTGAATCCTTTAATGAGACTGACATTGTGGTGACCAAGATGGTGGCTCCAAAGATGGCGGATATTGGCGTGCAAATGAAGGACAACAGCCCTGATCTCACCCTCCGTGGGCATCCTGATGTAAAATTGGCGTGAGAAGCTTTCTGGCGGAGTATGTGGCCAAATCTGTGTGCCCGCCCTTGGTGGGTTCGCCGAAGATAAAGAAGGATTTGCCCCCTGCAGCAGGTTGCCAGAAAATGGGTGGAGCGGCTGGAAGCGACCCCACCCTGGAACGGGTGGCACCCAGAAGAAAAACCTGTGTGTAGCTGCACGGTGTCATTATGTGACACGGCACCGGCAGTGATGCACCACTCCTGCACTTGCCACCGCGGCTTCATAGGCCGCATAGAATGGAAGTGGCGGCAGGAGGAAGGAAGAACCCATCACCGACAGCGAGAGGACGACGTTGGCAAAGGGTACCTGTCACCTGCCGATGTGAGCCACCGGCAGCTGCTGGAGTCCGAGCCACCACGTCATCAAGAACAAGAACGTCACCGCCAGGAACTGGAGACAGCGACCTCCCCAAAAGGAGCATCTGCCAGAGGAACGTGCCGTACCGGAGCCTTGGGACGCTGAGCCTCAGTTTCCACGACGACTGGAGCAGGAACGGGAGACTCATCGGGAGGCGGAACCTTTGTGTCCGGATCCAATTTCCCTGCAGCAGCAGGAACTGGAAGCAGTGACAACCTTAGAGGAGCCTGGACCGGAAGTGAAGGCCTAGCCGGGGCTTCATCATCCAGAGGTGGAGTGCGCAGCCGCACCGCAAAAGGATTCAACACTTACGGGACGGGAGCAGAGAGAGCAGCGCGTCCATCAGCGGTGAGTGAACCACGACCCATGACATCGGAGGGCTGGTCCTTGCCGCAGCCTTCTGCCCCACCAGGCCGTAATATTCCCTGGCCCATTGTCCCAGGGAGTGAACTCGATTTGCCCCACAGTCAACAAGGACCGGAGTTCAGGCCCATGATGGGTGCAGGTGTGAGGTCGGGTGCCACTCAGGTCGATAAAGCAGAGGCAGGGCCGTCCTCAACCTCTGGACAGTCTGTATGGATAGCAGACATCATTGCAAAAAAGAAACATCAGGAAAAAAATAAATTTGGGCCCAGCTGCATCAACACGGAGAAAGCACTATGGCCTAGCACCGCTCTTATGGACAGCTTGTCTACGCTAATATAGACCAAGGATAGGACTTTATTTGGGAAGCAGGGCCTGATGACAAAGTCTATATCAATGTTGCCTCGGTAAAACATGGGAGACCCCTAATGGAAGGAGACTGGGTCTCCTACTTCAAAGAGGACTGCCCCAGGGGCTATTATGCCGTAGCGGTGACATTGTGCCCGGAGGATGATAGACTGGAATAGTACACGGGCCAGAAACATGAACAACCGTTTCCCCGTGCATCCTCGACTTCCACCTCCAATACAGCTTCTGCTGCAAAATGGCAGCCCACGGACTCTGCGGCTGCAAAGCCCTTTTCAGCCCGTACACGGGCATGGAGCCCTGATGAGGAACTGTGTGTGTGTTATAAAAGGTAACTGAGGAAAGTTGTGCTTGTTGCACCATGATGACATACCTAAAATACGAGACTGTTCTGCGTCCCCACGGGTAAAAAGAGAGCAGATGTGCCTCCCAAAGTCGGCAGCAATGCGGCCGGTATGGCCTAAAGAGAACGTTGACTTGTAATTATGTTTTGCCGTGCCCATTGTGCCCATTCTGCTGAATAGCAGGACTGGCCTTTGTGAGGACTGCTTTGACACAGGCAGCCTGCATACCGGCGGAAGATAGTGCTCCCCTCAAAGGAAGGGGAGTCACCTCCTCCCCAAGGACTGTAGACCCAACAAGTAGTGTCACCCGTATGAACGTGGGTGATTTAATGGACACCCCTTGAAGACTGTCTATAAAGGAAATCAAAGAAAAAATGGACATTCATTTTTCTGTGAACTTGGCTCACATTGAACCCCTTTGTTATGTTGGTCTCCCTGTGTGGAGAAATTAATGGACAATATTAAAGTGTCATTGTTGAGCATTAAATGGTCGGGGATGACCATTATTGAAGGAAGGGGGGTGTAAGGGTGTCATAGTAGCCGTCCTGGGCCCCTGAGCATGTCCCCCAGTCTAAAGTGTAAATACTGTACATGTTATATTTTGTTTCTTTGTATGTGTAAATGTGTTGCAATATAGGTATCTTACAGAGAAAATATACTATTAGTGTTAGGCCACTAGATGTAGATAGACAGCTTAAAGGTACTGCCACACTAAACGTTCCCGCTAACGATCACGATAACGACGCTATCGTTGGCGAGATCGTTTTAAGGTCGCTAGTAGCTGCCATACTTGACGATCTCATTAACGACGCATCAGCGGTTAGCGATCTTTTTAACGACTTTGGCGGTCGTTGGGATGTGCCACACTGCATGTACTGTGAAAGATCACGACCTCGATAGGCGTGACTGAGCGCGACCTTTTGCACGCCCCTCGTCACAGATTGGTGGTCACTATGTGTGTCATAGATATTTATCACAGCTCTCCCGCTTTGTGATTGGATGACCGCGTCATAAAAGACAACGTATCAGCACTCTTCTCCATTGCTCTCGAGCAGAAGCGGTTTTCACCCAGTGTGTCCTGCTAGTCTTGGTAGCTACTGCGATCCGGTTTACACCACTATTTCGGTTGCTACTTTCTACGTTGGAGTTTTTGCGATCGTCTGTGGAGTATCCTCTGCGATCCAGTTGTGACGCTAGTTTCCCTATTTCTTTTTTCAGAATCACACAAGTTTTGTAAGGTAGGTAATTTTTTTTGTCACATTTAATTTTTCTTTTGTCTTTAATTGTACCGATCCATTTTAGATCTCTGCTGTTGTTAACCATTGTTGTCCATCATGTTTTTTCATTGTTTTGTTCAGGCACGCCCACCATTTTATGATCCCAGCTCTATCTATGTTTACTCCTGCGTCGCCCACAACCACCATTTTATGATCCCAGCTCTATCTATGTTTACTCCTGCGTCGCCCACAACCACCATTTTGTGATCCCTGCTGTGTTCTATGTTGTAGACTATGTAAGCATTTTATTTAACCATTCTGCTGTTCTCACATAATCATTTTTTTATTACAGATGGCTGATAAGCAGGAGTTTTTGCGTGATTTTATCGAGCTGTACCGCACAATGCCGTGCCTCTGGAAAATTAAGTCTGCAGATTATTGTAACCGGTTGAAAAAGAAGGACGCCTACCAAAAACTGGTGGAGCTCTGCAGGAGCCGTTACCCCGATGAACCGGCGGATGAGTCAACGGTTAAAAAACGGATTCAGGGCCTCCGCACGGTTTATAAAAAAGAGCTCAATAAAGTTATCAATTCAACCAAATCTGGAGCGGGGGCCGAAGAAGTTTATGTCCCCAAACTGTGGTACTTTGATCTGTTAGCTTTTACAAGGGACCAGGAAGTACCCAGAGAAGGGACATCCATTTCGGATCTAGACCCAGTGATCCAGCCGGACTCCCCTGTCATACATGTAAGTACCTTTGTATTACAACACATTTTAATGTACATGCCAAAGTGGACTTAAATTTAAAAAATATTATTGTGAAATGTAGATAAAATGGCTGAATTAATCCCTTCATGTACTGATAATTTATCTAGCTCAACGGTTGAGGCCTATCCATTTACAAGTGTCGTTTTCACATTTTTGCTGTATATGGGTGTTATAGTGTGAAGATAAATTTCTTTGTCTTTACAAGTGTCGTTTTCACATTTTTGCTGTATATGGGTGTTATAGTGTGAAGATTAATGTCTTTGTCTTTGTGATTTACCATTTGTTTTTTTTGTTCATGCAGGACACAGAAGAGGCGGTCTCCACACCTGCAACTGAAGAAGACAGCATGCCGGATCACATAGACGAAGTAGTAGTCGAGCCACCATCATCTGTGCGGAGGCGGCTTTCACTTTCAGGAACGAAAAGGAAGGCTCCCACCTCGGCTTCCACCTCGGCTACTCCTGAATTGGTGGAAATTGCTAAAAAACTTCTTACAGCAGAAAAAAAAACTAAAATAACTGGCTTTGCATATTTTGCGAATGAGAGGCTCCCTACTCTGGATCCTGTTCAGCGGCTTCATGCTGAGAGACTGATGTTAGAGGTACTGAATCAAGCGTCTTTTGGAAACCTGGACAACACATATGTCGTCATGCCAAGACCGCAGCAGTACCCGGACTACTCATGGCCGCACAATCTTGTGCCAAACCCAGTTGGGATAAACCCAAACGCTGGTGCTCCCCCTTATTTTTATTCACCTCAGAGGCAGCGTGGTAATGGCAATGATCCATCTTACCAGCAGTTGTAGTTTTTAAAATGTTTTACTAAAGTTTTTTTTGGTTGTTTTTATATTTTTACATTGATACCTTTTTTAATAAAAAACTTATTTATCTAATGAATTGTGGTCTTTTCTTATGTGATGTCAACTATTAAAATGTTGTATTTTTATTACATCTACTTGTCACACATGGGGTCATGGGAGTACTAGCTATCATAGGTGTTCCATCATAGGGAAAAAATGAAATGAAAAAAATATCAAAAATTAACATTTTTTTTTTAAGGCACTGGTCACACTAGCGCTAAAACCTTATACTAAAAATAATACACCACAGCTGCGTAGATAAACGTAAAATATTAAATATATATTTATGTCATATATATATATATATTTTTTTTTAAATAAAGATATAAAAATTAAATAAAAAAAAAAAAACATAACAAAATAAAAAAAATATAAACAAATTATTAACAAAATCAAAAAAAAAATTCAAAAAAAAAAAATTACTGAGGGCCCCGGTGTCCAGCCGCTGCCCTCTCCAGCATCATCCCGTGTTGATGCAGAGCTCCCATCGTTCTTTGCAGCGCTGCCACCGCAGTTTGCATCGCTGCCACAGCGCTGCTCAATTCCGTCATCAGCCGGCGGTGGGATACCAACAGGTCCTGGGCAGTCGGGATTTCTGTGGAGGTAAAGGTAACAGTTAATAGTGAATTCTGTTGCAACATCAACATGTACATGTTATGTTAATTAACACTTACGGTTGTCGTCAGACGACCCGCTGACCGCCCACCCAGAACCTGTTGGTCCGCCGGCTAGGGAAACACAGAAAAAAATTTTTATATTACAACAGCCATTACACATAAGACCTTACAAAGTTCTCAAACATGTCTGACGCTTATATAATGTGCGTTAATTACCTGATGGGGAGCCTGCATCCGTGTGACGGGATGATGCTGGAGAGAAGGCAATGGAAGGTGAGGTGCTTGACCCCGACTGTGGAGGGGGGGTTGCTGCCAGGGAAGGGGCTGAAGGGATGGAGAGGTGTGGTGAGGATGGTGGTGGAGGGGTAGCCGGAGATGGAGGTGGAGGGGTAGCCGGGGAAGGAGATGGAGGTGGAGGGGTAGCCGCAGCAGCTGGTGAAGGTGGTGCTGTAAATAAAATATACAATTCAGTCAAATAATCCTTCTACTAACCCCGTTACTGCCAGTACTTCCATCTATGCCTGTAAACCCCCTCACGACTGGTACTCCCTTCACTGCCTGCCCTATCACTGTCGGTACTCCCATCACTGCGGGTGCATTGATATAGGTAGATAAGGCTACTTGCGTTTTTTGTCGCAGCGCATCTTGCGCTATCGGACGCATGCGCAATGTTCCCCTATCTTTAACATGGCGGGCGCAGGGTTTAGCGCTTGCACGCGTTCATGTGCGTTTGTCGTGCGCTGCGCATTTTCCCGGTGTGAACGCATACGCGCTAGACGCTACATGTTGCAATTTTTTTTCCGGTCAAAAAAAAAAAAAAAAGAGATGATTGAGACAGAGATGATAGAGCCAGAGATGATGGAGACAGAGATGATGGAGCCAGAGATGATGGAGCCAGAGATGATGGAGACAGATGATGGAGGCAGAGATAATGGAGGCAGAGATGATGGAGCCAGAGATGATGGAGGCAGAGATGATGGAGCCAGAGATGATAGAGCCAGAGATGATGGAGCCAGAGATGATGGAGCCAGAGATGATGGAGACAGATGATGGAGGCAGAGATAATGGAGGCAGAGATGATGGAGCCAGAGATGATGGAGCCAGAGATGTTGGAGACAGATGATGGAGGCAGAGATAATGGAGGCAGAGATGATGGAGCCAGAGATGATGGAGGCAGAGATGATGGAGCCAGAGATGATGGAGCCAGAGATGATGGAGACAGATGATGGAGGCAGAGATAATGGAGGCAGAGATGATGGAGCCAGAGATGATGGAGGCAGAGATGATGGAGCCAGAGATGATGGAGCCAGAGATGATGGAGACAGATGATGGAGGCAGAGATAATGGAGGCAGAGATGATGGAGCCAGAGATGATGGAGGCAGAGATGATGGAGCCAGAGATGATAGAGCCAGAGATGATGGAGCCAGAGATGATGGAGCCAGAGATGATGGAGGCAGAGATAATGGAGGCAGAGATGATGGAGCCAGAGATGATGGAGCCAGAGATGATGGAGACAGATGATGGAGGCAGAGATAATGGAGGCAGAGATGATGGAGCCAGAGATGATGGAGGCAGAGATGATGGAGCCAGAGATGATAGAGCCAGAGATGATGGAGACAGAGATGATAGAAATGTGACACATAGACAACGCATGCGCCAAAACAACCCAAAAGCATGCAAAAACGCATGAAATCGCAGACAAACGCTGGTTTTTTTTGTCGAAATGCGCATGCTGATGCGACTAAATATCGCAGCGTTTATAAGCGTTTGCATGCGTTTTTTTAATGCGCTACTTGTGCGCTCGAAACGCATCGCTAAAAAATGCAAGTGTGAAAGTAGCCTACCCCACAAAACATAACCTATCCAGATACCCTCATCAATACTCACTCAGAGGCCTGCGGAGCTGGGCCCGGATGCTGGCGACCCTCTCGCGTGAGCGGTATCGCAGGTCCGCCAGCTTCTTTCTGATTTGCGCTTTTGTGCGCACCACATTGTACCTCCTCTGCAGGCCCCGCTGGATCCTCTGCAGGCATAACCTTTTGTGGCGCATTGGATGTGCCACAGGTAGCCTGCAGTGGTAGTCCCAGAGGTCCGTCTTCTTAATCAGATAACGGACCTCTTCATCAGCCCATTTGGGCCCGCGCTGTCTCGCCGCCATTGCCGCCATCACAAACAACAGAGCATTGGGCGACGCCAGCGCCATGACGTCACAGCGTGCGCACGTTACGTGCGACCGCACCGCGACGCTAAACGGGGTTTTGCGATTGAAAAGTAACCGCAGCAGCCATGCGGCAGAAGCACAGATATGAAATGCTGTTGCAATCGCAATACCACTGTTCCAAGGTAGGCGATCACAATGGCGTGTCATGTCTTTATGGCTGGGGATCGTGACAATCTAGCAAATCACAAATGGCTTTTTGCATGTTTGCATGTGTAGTTGCAGTGTCAAATAGCGATCCAAATAACATCGCATATCTCGATGGCTGGGGCTCGCTAATCCCCTTTGCAAAGTCACAATGGCTTTTTGCATAGCGTGAGTAGTCAAATAGCGATCACAATAACATAGCATATCTTGATGGCTGGGGCTCGCTAATCCCCTTTGCAAGTCACAATGGCTTTTTGCATAGCGTGAGTAGTCAAATAGCGATCCAAATAACATCGCATATCTCGATGGCTGGGGCTCGCTAATCCCCTTTGCAAAGTCACAATGGCTTTTTGCATAGCGTGAGTAGTCAAATAGCGATCACAATAACATCGCATATCTTGATGGCTGGGGCTCGCTAATCCCCTTTGCAAGTCACAATGGCTTTTTGAATAGCGTGGGTAGTCAAATAGCGATCACAATAGCCTCGTATATTTTGATGGCTGGGGCTCGCTAATCCCCTTGCAAATCACAATGGCTTTTTGAATAGCGTGGGTAGTCAAATAGCGATCACAATAGCCTCGTATATTTTGATGGCTGGGGCTCGCTAATCCCCTTGCAAATCACAATGGCTTTTTGCAGATCTGTATGCATGTTTACTTGTGTGGTCACATTGCGATCACAATGACGTCGCATATCTGTGAATAGCTGATTCCCTGGTGAATGTTGACCTTTACCTCCCAAGAATTTTCAAATATATGTATAACAATTTTTTAACCTTTCATATATGACTATAATATATATATATATAATTTAAACTTTATAGATGCAGCTGTGGTGTATTATCTGTTATATATAATTATAATGTTTGAACGCTACTGAGACCATAGGCCCTTAAAATAATTGAAAATATTTGAAACTTTTTTCTTTATTTTTTGTAACAATTAACTCCTATGACTGAAGGTACTCCCATGAGCACGTGTGTGACAAGTAGATACAATGTATAACAAAAAATAGGGAAAAAAAAAGCCTTTGAAAAGATTTTAAAAACTACAGCAGCTGGTAACATGTCTCGTTGCCATCCCCATTACTCCCTCCCCACATCTCACCCATCATTAGCCCTTCTCCCATATTGGTAAAATAATTGAAAAAAACACGAATGCATTTAGACAGGATCGCAAAACCCACCACTGCGCCACAAATATGATCGCAAAACACCGACACGCGATACTATCCTCACAAAAACGCACAAAGCACAGTTGGAATCATCCACAAAGTGCTCTGGAAACAATGGATGGAGGCGCAGTTATTATAGCTGAGGTGATGTTTGTGGTCACCAATCGGAGCTGAAGGGCGTTAATGAAAGAAAACAAAGTCCCGCCTCCGCCGCTGACTAATGCATCGTTAATGAGGTCGCACATTGTTCACAAAAAGGTGCCACATTCAGCGATAATACTTACCCAGCGGGAGCGCCGACGATAAAATAGGGTCCGGAACGATGTCAGCGACGAGCGAGATCACAGCAGGAAGCTCGTCGCTGGAAGCTGCCGCACTGAACAATATCGCTAACGGGATCGCTAAATAGTGACGTTTTTTAGCGATCTCGTTAGCGATATTGTTTAGTGTGGCATACCCTTAAGGTAGGCTTGATAAGAGTGCAAATAGTTAACTGTAGGAGGGGTCACTCTGGTTAGAGGAAGGGAGCTTCCTGATTATAGTCAGTCGGGCCTGAGTGCCCAGGGCTCCTGCAGGGCTTAAGTGCCCAGGAGTTAATTAAATACCCGGTAACATTGAGTTTAAGGAAAGAGTCCAGCCATTCCAAGAGTCAGAGGAACAGCGTAGTTACAGGTGCAGGAGTTCCAGAAATGTGGGCTATAGAAGAAGACATGGCAGGACAGACAGGCAGGCCACACAATATGTGGCAGTTGATCGCATGGGCTGAGGCCTCAGTACCGGCGCGGTACGGCTGAGGGAACTTCCGAAAGCGGAGAATCTACACAGGGAGGACGATGGAAAACCATGTGAT
Organism: Oophaga sylvatica; assembly: GCA_033576555.1. Lineage (NCBI taxonomy): Eukaryota > Metazoa > Chordata > Amphibia > Anura > Dendrobatidae > Oophaga > Oophaga sylvatica. The sequence continues at coordinate 473,740,853 of JARQOD010000001.1, forward strand.
ATGGTGGTATGGTGATATGGTAGTGTCTCAAGCCATGTGACAGAGAGAGGAGTGAAGGGAAAGCTGAAGTGACGTATAATGTGAAACCTGTTGTTAATGCTGTAACGGATTTGGATGTGCTCGAAGATATGAGAGTAAAGTTTTGCGTTTTGAGTTACACCTGGACTGTGTCTCTGATAATTCACAAGCGACCGAAGGAGACCTACAGGAACAGAGAGGAGGCCCTGTTGGCTCAGCAAATGGAGAGGCAAGTACGCTGCCAGGAAAATGTGATTTATATGTAGGGGGAGGCCAGGGCATGCAAAGCCCACTAAGCTCAGCCACGACTATGGCCCTGGCCTACCCTTACAAGGGGACGAAACACGCTGCTCACCCGGCTGCTCGCTGCTGCTGATTCGAGTCAAAAGCCCAGCTGCTGCGCAAGCTTTTTCTTTTATCTGGCCACTCCTACCCAGGTCATGAGGTTGGTCCGGTCCCTCATGTCTTCCGCCAGGCAACATGGGAGGCAGCCTCAACAGTTCCGGACCCGGCTCAGTACAGTTACCCGCAGCCCGGTCTTCCTCCTTACACTGGCACAGACCATATCTGTTTAACCTATTAGATGCTGCTGTCAATAGTGACTACATCATATATATGGTCAACAACGAGTGGGGGCTTCCTCTTTATCCCCATCGGCAACCTGAGATCTTGATTGTGTGGTCCTGATGCTTGCCATGGCTATAGTAGCCTGTTCAGAAGTCAGCGACATTTAGGTGGTAAAAATACATTGTGGCATTCCTGTCATGTCACTTTCCATTAATTCCTGAAAAGCACACGAAGGGCTAATAAACTACCTGACAGCAGTTTTCAATATGTTGGACCCCGCGGCCATCTTGGATCCAGGGTCCTGCAGGGAGGAGGCCCTCGGAACAGCGCAATACACATTGTATATATAATAAAATAATATATAAATATAATATGTGGATTACATTATAGCACTTGCATCTAAGTGTTTAGTTTATTCACACTTTTGAATCTTTCTAACATCTAGCGTATATCTGAACATTGATGATTGGCAAATGCGCTATTATTTATTCACACTATTCTAATTAATAATATAAATATTGTTGATTGATAGTAACATAACAACTTTCTTAACCCCTTAGTGACAGAGCCATTTTGCAGCTTAATGACCGGGCCAATTTTTACAATTCTGACCACTGTCATTTTATGAGGTTATAACTCTGGAACGCTTTAACGAATCCAGCTGATTCTGAGAATGTTTTTTCGTGACATATTGTTACTTCACGTTAGTGGTAAAAAAAATTTTATATGACATGCTTTTATTTATGAAAAAAAACGGAAATATGGCGAAATTTTGAAAATTTGCAATTTTCAAATTTGAAATTTTTATGCCGTTAAATCAGAGAGATATGTCACACAAATTTCTTGATAAATAACATTTCCCGCATGTCTACTTTACATCAGCACAATTTTGGGAACAAAATTTTCTTTTGTTACGAAGTTATAAGGGTTAAAAGTTGACCAGCGATTTCTCATTTTTACAACACCATTTTTTTTTAGGGACCACATCACATTTGAAGTCACTTTGAGGGGTCTATATGATAGAAAATACCAAAAAGTGACACCATTCTAAAAACTGCACCCCTCAAGGTGCTCAAAACCACATTCAAGAAGTTTATTAACCCTTCAGGTGCTTCACAGGAGCTGAAGCAATGTGGAAGGAAAAAATTGACATTTAACTTTTTTTATTTTCGAAACCAATTTTTTTTATTTTCACAAGTGTTAAAAGAAAAAATGAACCATAAAAGTTTTTGTGCAATTTGTCCTGAGCATGCCGATACTCCATATGTGGGGATAAACCACTTTTTGGGCGCACGGCAGAGGTCGCAAGAGAAGGAGCGCCGTTTGACTTTTTCAACGCAGAATTGGCTGGACGCCATGTCGCATTTGCAGAGGCCCTGATGTGTCTAAACAGTGGAAATCCCCCACAAGTGACCCCATTTTGGAAACTATACCCCCTAAGGAACTTATCTAGATGTGTGGTGAGCTCTTTGAACCCCCAAGTGCTTCACAGAAGTTTATAAGGGCCTGACGTGAAAATAAAAAATCATATTTTTTCCACAAACCTGATCGTTTAGTCCCCAATTTTTTATTTTCCCAAGGGTAACAGGAGAAATTAGACCACAAAAGTTGTTGTCCAATTTGTCCTGAGTACGCTGATGCCCCATATATGGGGGGACCACTGTTTGGCACACGGCAGAGCTCGTGAGGGAAGGAGCCAGGATGGATGAACACAGAACTTAAACACATGCTAAAAAGGAAGAAAGAAATGTTTATCAAATGGAAAGAGGGAGGCATATCTAAAGAAGAATATAATGCCATCTGCAGAACCTGCAGGGCAAAAATCAGATTATCTAAAGCTGACAATGAATTAAGGCTTGCAAGAGATGTCAAAAGCAACAAAAAAGGATTTTGGGGATACGTCAAAAGTAAAAAAAATGTCAAAGATGCTATAGGATTTTTACAGGATGAAAATGATGAAATGGTAAGAAAGGATGTTGAGAAGGCTGAACTTTTAAATTCCTATTTTGCATCTGTTTTCTCTCAGAAAGGAAATGTAACATCAACTGATCTTCACTGTCCTATTAAAGGAATAGAAGAATCCAGGATATCTATAAACAGAAAGACAGTGAGGAAACACTTAGCTAACATAAATGAATTCAAGTCTCCAGGTCCAGATGAATTACACCCCAGGGTACTGAAGGAGATAGCAGAAGAAATTCTTGAACCACTGTCCATAATCTTTGAAAATTCTTGGAGAACAGGAGAAGTCCCAGAAGACTGGAGAAGAGCAAATGTTGTTCCTATCTTCAAAAAGGGGAAGAAGGTGGACCCAGGGAACTACAGGCCGGTGAGTCTGACTTCTATACCAGGAAAATCGTTGAACAAATTATTAAAGAACATGTATGCAAGTACCTGGATAAGAATGAAGTGATTAAACAGAGTCAGCATGGGTTTGTAACTAATAAGTCATGTCAGACTAACTTAATTTCCTTCTATGACAGAATCACTGACTGGGTGGATCAGGGAAATGCTGTAGATATAGTATATCTTGACTTCAGCAAAGCATTTGACAAAGTATCTCACACAATCCTTATTGAAAAAATGACTAAGTATGGAATGGACAAGGCAACTGTTAGGTGGATTCATAACTGGCTTAGTGATCGGACTCAAAGAGTGGTCGTAAATGGCTGCACATCCAGTTGGAAGAATGTCTCAAGTGGGGTACCACAAGGCTCTGTTTTGGGCCCTGTATTGTTCAACATCTTTATCAATGATTTAGATGAAGGAATTGAGGGTAAACTGATCAAATTTGCTGAAGACACAAAGCTAGGAGGGGTAGCTAATACTAGAGAAGAGAGAAAGAGGATTCAAAAAGATATAAATAAACTGGAGCAGTGGGCAGCAACTAACAGAATGGTTTTTAACAGGGAAAAATGCAAAGTACTACATCTGGGCAATAAAAATGAAAAAAGCATATACAAAATGGGAGGAATAGGGCTAAGTAACAGCACATGTGAAAAAGACTTGGGTATACTAATTGATCACAGACTGAACATGAGTCAACAGTGTGATGCAGCAGCAAAAAAGGCAAATACAATTCTAGGATGTATCAACAGAAGCATACAGTCTAGATCACGTGAGGTCATTATTGCCCTCTACTCCTCTTTGGTCAGACCTCATCTGGAATACTGTGTCCAGTTTTGGGCACCACATTTTAAAAAAGACATCAACAAACTGGAGCAAGTTCAAAGGAGAGCCACCAGAATGGTGACCGGTCTGCAAACCATGTCCTATGAGGAACGGTTGCAGGATTTGGGAATGTTTAGCTTGCAAAAAAGAAGACTGAGAGGAGACTTAATAGCTGTCTACAAATATCTCAAGGGCTGTCACATTGTAGAAGGATCATCTTTATTCTCATTTGCACAAGGAAAGACTAGAAGCAATGGGATGAAACTGAATGGGAGGAGACACAGATTAGATATTAGAAAAAACTTTTTGACAGTTAGGGTGATCAAGGAGTGGAACAGGCTGCCACGAGAGGTGGTAAGTTCTCCTTCAATGGAAGTCTTCAAACAGAGGCTGGACAGACATCTGTCTGGGATGATTTAGAGAATCCTGCTTTGAGCAGGGGGTTGGACCAGATGACCCAGGAGGTCCCTTCCAACTCTACCATTCTATAATTCTATGAGCGCTGTTTGACTTTTTCAAACCAAAATTGGCTGGAATTGAGATTGGACGCCATGTCGCATTTGGAGAGCCACTGATGCGCCTAAACAGTGGAAACCCCCCACAAGTAACACCATTTTGGAAACTAGACCCCCTAGAACTTATCTAGATCTGTTGTGAGCACTTTGAACCCCCAAGTGTTTTCACAAAAGTTTATAATGCCTGGGTGTGAAAAAAAACAAAACAATTTTCCACAAAAATGATTTTTTAGTCCCAAATTTTTGATTTTTCACAAGGAAATTGGACCCCAAAAGTTGTTGTCCAATTTGTCCTGAGTACGCTGATACCAAATATGTGGGGGGGGGGAACTGTTTGGGCACACAGCAGGGCTTGGAAAGGAAGTAATAACGTTTTGGAATGCAGATGTTGATGGGGGTCATGTTCCGTTTGCAGTGCCCCAAATGTGCCTAAACAGTGGAAAACCCCCACAAGTGACCCCATTTTGGAAACTAGACCCCCTAAGTAAATTATCTAGATCCGTGGTGAGCACTTTGAACCCCCAAGTGTTTCACAAAAGTTTATAATGCCTGGGTGTGAAAAAAAAAAACAATTTTCCACAAAAATGATCTTTTAGTCCCAAATTTTTGATTTTTCACAAGGAAATTGGACCCCAAAAGTTGTTGTCCAATTTGTCCTCAGTACGCTGATACCAAATATGTGGGGGGGGAACTGTTTGGGCGCACAGCAGGGCTTGGAAAGGAAGTAATAACGTTTTGGAATGCAGACGTTGATGGGGGTCATGTTCCGTTTGCAGTGCCCCAGATGTGCCTAAACAGTGGAAAACCCCCACAAGTAACCCCATTATGGAAACTAGACCCCCTAAGGAAATTATCTAGATGTGTGGTGAGCACTTTGAACCCCAAAGTGCTTCACAGAAATTTATAAACGCAGAGCCGTGAAAATATATTTTTTTTTCCTCAAAAATGATTTTTTTAGCCAGCTATTTTTTATTTTCCCAAGGGTAACAAGAGAAATTAGAACCCCAAAATTGGTGTGCAATTTGTCCTGAGTACGCTGATACCCCATATGTTGGGGTAAACCACTGTTTGGGCGCACGGCAGGGCTCGGAAGGGAGGGCGTGCCATTTGACTTTTTGAACGCCATGTCGTGTTTGGAGACCCCCTGATGTGCCTAAATAGTGGAAACCCCTCAATTCTAGCTCCAACCCTTACCCCAACACACCCCTAACCCTAATCCCAACCCTAACCCTAATCCCAACCCTAATTGTAACCCTAACCCTAATTGTAACCCTAACCCTAATTGTAACCCTAATTGTAACCCTAACCCTAATTCCAACCCTAACCCTAATTATAACCCTAACCCTAAGGCTGGGTTCATACTGCGTTTTACCAGCCCGTTCAACACATAGTGTTGACGGGCTGGTAACGGTATAGCATAAACGCGATCGCGTTATGCTATACCCGCTAGCGCAGAGGAATCAGCAGATGATTCATCTGCGCTAGCGGTGACGGAGCCCAGACGCTGCAGCCCGCGTCCGAGGCTCCGTCACTGAATGACGGCACGTTGCGAACGCATGCCGCTTTACAGCATGCGTCGCGGTGCGCCCTCAAATGGGGGTGAATGGCAGTGCTAACGGACTGCGTTACACCGCGTTATACTCGCTTCAGGAGCCAGGATGGGACACGGGGAACAGATGGAGGTACTGGGGGGAGATCAGGGGACCTGGGGATCCTATTTCTCTCCCCTCTGATTTACAGGCAGGATCGTGTCTTTTTTTTTTCTTTTGTGATCGCCGGTATAGGGTTAATACCGGCGATCGCAAAAGCGGGGGGACTGGGGGGACCCTAACTATGTTCTCTGGGTCTCGGCTACCAGGTAGCCGAGACCCCGGAGAAAATCCGCCTTGGCGGGGGCACTGCGCAGGCGCCCGCCATTTTCTTTACCGGCAACAGACACAGGAAGATCGGGGAGGGATAGGAGGCCTGGGGGGACACCGGGAGGCACGGGGGGCTGATCGGGGGTCCCGGGGACCCCATTTCTCTCCCCTCTGATGTGCGATCACATCAGAGGAGAGAGAAATTACAGGGAATATCGCTTTTTTTTGCGATCGCAGTTATGGGGTTAATAACGGCGATCGCAAAAGCGGTGTCGGTAAAAACCGACCCAAATCATGCTCCCTGGGGCCTCGGCTACCCCCGGTAGCCGAGACCCCGGAGAAAATCCGACTCTGGGGGGCACTATAGGCTTTTTCCACAGCGCCGTTAATTAACGGCGCTGTGGTTTAAGTACCCTTAGTGACCGCCGTTAAAAGGCGTATCGGCGGTCGTTAAGGGGTTAAATAGCAATTAATACATATATTGTATGTGCCAAAAATCTTTTTTTTATACCTGCATGTTTTGCAGATAAATCTATTGGAAGAATTACTAAACATTTTTGCGGACATACGCCTCCCCCCCTGACCTGTTTATTTATTTATTTATTTTAACATGTCCTTGTTTTGTGTTTGTTTTATGTGATTTATTTGCTTGATAAAGTATTTTCTTTATAAGATTGACTTTGTGTCTCTAAATACTCTTTTTGGGTTGTATCAGTGATGGTTACAAGGCTGGCTCTTAGCAGTAATAATGCCCATCAGTAGAGTTGAGCGAAACAGGTCGGTCAGATTCATAAGTCGCCGACTTTCACCAAAATCGGGTTTCGCCATAGCATGAGGTCGGCCATGCAGTCGTCGACCCGAGCGCCAAAGTCGGTTTTCCCATAATGCTTGCAGGCGCCTTTTTTCAGCCAATGAGCAAGGACGTACACTGTGGGCAACGAGATGACATGGGCAGCGTCCACCACCATCTTAGAGAAGGGCATTGCAGTGATTGGCTTGCTTTGGGGGGCATCATAGTGTCTATAAAAGCCCTGACCGCCGACCGCCATTTTACTTCTGCCGATCTTAACAGTAGGGAGAGGTTGCTGTTTATCAGCAGGGAGAGAGTTAGGGCTGGAAAGAGAATTTCTTATGTGCTTGTGCTGATAGCAATTGTGCTGTACAGTTAGTGTGCAGTGACAGGGGAGGATTTTCTTGTGTGCAGCAGCGCTGGTAATTAGGCTGCCTGCCAGTGACAGGGAGGATTTTCTTGTGTGCAGCAGCGCTGGTTATTAGGCTGCCTGCTACCTGTATTGCTGTGTGTACACTGCTGTGCAGACTGCCTTTTACACAGCACTAATACTTTTATTCTTTTTTTCTGCACAGTTACCGAGCGTTCATTTTTTCCCACACAGTATAGAGCTGTACGCTCCTCACACACTACCGTGTACCGGCTGGTATCACGAACAAATACATGATGACAATCTGTGTGTGACTCCGGAAATATATAGGGAGACTTACAATTTCCCCTACACTGTATACAGCTGTACGCTTCTGATACAGTACCCTTTTTCTGCTTTTTATATTCTGGTCTAATCCATACTGAGCCTGTGAGCGTCTGTGTGTGACTCCGAAAATATATACGGAGATTTAAATTTTACCCTATACTATATACACCAGTTATCTTCTGATACAGTACCTTTTTTCTGCCTTTTTTATTACGGTCAAATCCATACTGAGAGAGTGTTTGTGTGTGACTCCGGAAATATATACGGAGATTTAAATTTTACCCTATACTATATACACCAGTTATCTTCTGATACAGTACCTTTTTTACCTTTTTTCTGCTTTTTGTACTCTGGTCAAATCCATACTGAGTAAGCGTCTGTGTGTAACTCCGGAAATATATACGGAGATTTAAATTTTACCCTATACTATATACACCTGGTATCTTCTGATACAGTACCTTTTTTCTGCTTTTTGTATTCTGGTCAAATCCATACTGAGTGAGCGTCTGTGTGTGACTCCGGAAATATATACGGAGATTTCAATTTTACCCTATACTATATACACCTGGTATCTTCTTATACAGAACCTTTTTCTGCTTTTTGTATACTGGTCAAATCCATACTGAGTGAGCGTCTGTGTGTGACTCCGGAAATATATACGGAGATTTCAATTTTACCCTATACTATATACACATGGTATCTTCTGATACAGTACCTTTTTTCTCCCTTTTTTATTACGGTCAAATCCATACTGAGAGAGCGTCTGTGTGTGACTCCGGAAATATATATGGAGATTTAAATTTTACCCTATACTATATACACATGGTATCTTCTGATACAGTACCTTTTTTCTGCCTTTTTTATTGCGGTCAAATCCATACAGAGAGAGCGTTTGTGTGTGACTCCGGAAATATTTACGGAGATTTAAATTTTACCTTATACTATATACACCTGGTATCTTCTGATACAGTACTATTATGTTTAGGTAGCTGAGGAGGACAGGAACAACAGCAGGGCAGCCGAACACCTAAGATGTTGGTAACTGATGGGTTGCAGATTCCTAAACTAACGACACAACTAGAGGTAGCCGTGAAGCGTTCCTACGTTGATCCTAGACGCCTCGTCACAGCCTGAGAGATAATTACACCTAAAGGCAGAAAGATGAAAGCTATCTGCCCCGGAGCAGATCCCCAAAGAAAATAGGAAGCCCCCAAACATATAATGGTGGTTAGACAGGATGAAAATACAAACATAGGCAGAAAATAGACTGAGCAAACGCTGGGGCCACAAGCTGACTAAATAGGATAGGACAGGAGAGATTATGTCATGTATAGTGTACAGTTCCTATAGCGTCTTGTGCTTGGGTGCGAGGAAAACACATGAGACATAGGTTGATATGAAATGACTTGTATTACTTCATACAAGCATGCAGAAAAGGTCACACAGTTTGCAGGAACAGAGGCAGGAGAACACAGCAGGCCAGAGTAACTTCAAGCTCTACAATAACTCTCCAAAGCAGGTTCAGGATCTTCTTCTCTGTACCGTAATTCCTCTGCAAACATGGATTCACCAGACAGCAGGTTTCCAAAGTCCAAAAGTGTTCCAAAGTTCCTCAGTAGGAAATAGCTGGAGTCCAAAATCCTAGGTTTCCAGGAGTCAGGTCACAGGCTGACTGAGGCTTGATTCAGGAGCACTGATTGTTCAGCTGAGGCTGCTTAAGAAGCAAGAGGGAGAGAATCAGGGCGGGAACATGAAAACTGGAAACTCCATATTAACTGAGGGCAAGAGCTGCAGAAAGACAAAAAGCAAAATGGCCGACGGAAAACTGAGTTTCAAGGAACATGTCAAAAGAGACAAAGAACCTTACATTACTCCCCCCTTAAGGACAACCTCCGGTTGACCTCAGACCAGGCTTGTCAGGGTACCTCTGATGAAACTGGCGGAGCAGGCGAGGAGCATTTACATTATTGACTGGTTCCCATGAGTTGTCCTCCACTGGGTAGCCCTGCCATTTAATCAAATATTGCAACTGATTTCTGTACAACCTGGAATCTAGAATCCTTTCCACCATAAATTCTTCCTGACCATCGACCAGCACTGGGTCAGGGCAAGGAGAAGAGCGTCCAGGAAACGTATTGGGTGTTGCAGCCTTTAGTAGGGATACATGAAAGACAGGGTGGATTCTCATAGTTCTGGGCAGTTGAAGACGACAAGCAACAGCACTTATAATCTTATTGATCTTATAAGGTCCAATGTACTTATGTCCCAATTTAGACGATGGAATCTTTATTTTAAGATTTCTGGTTGACAGCCAGACCAAATCTCCTACCTTGAAAGCTGGTGCAGGTTTACGAAATTTATCTGCTGCTTTCTTGTACCTTTCCTGAGCCAATTCTAGATTTTCCTTTAGAAGATCCATATTCTTTTGTAAAGAAGTGATTCTTTCAGCCACTGCCGGCAAGGGCGTATCTATGGGAAATCGAGGAAGAATGTTAGGATGATAACCTAGATTGGAGTAAAAAGGAGACTGCTTAGTGGAGGCGCTCTGAGAGTTATTATAAGAGAACTCAGCCAGTGGAAGTAGATCCACCCAATCATCTTGTAGGTGGCAGATAAAGCAGCGGAGATACTGCTCCAGGGTCTGATTGGTTCGTTCTGTCTGTCCATTAGTCTGGGGATGAAAAGCAGAAGAAAGGTTTACTTTAATGTCCAATGCGGCACAGAAATTTTGCCAAAACCTTGAAGTGAATTGCACCCCTCGATCCGAAATGACCTCATCCGGTACTCCATGTAAGCGAAACACATTCTTAATCATCAAGTCTGATGTCTGTTTTGCAGTGGGTAAGCCGACACAAGGGATAAAATGAGCTGCCTTTGTTAGACGATCAACCACCACTAGAATGGTGTTCTTCCCTTGAGAGGTTGGTAACTCCACAATGAAGTCCATAGAAATGGATCCCCACGGGCGGGACGGGGTGGGAAGAGGTTGTAACAGACCAGTTGGTGAGGAGCGAGGTGTTTTGCATCTTGCACAGACTTCACATGAAGTGACATAGTTTAAAACATCTTTCCTGTAAGTGGGCCACCAAAAGAAACGAGAAAGAAATTCTTGTGTCTTTAGAATTCCCCTATGCCCGGCTATCTTGGAATCGTGGATGATTTGCACTACTCTCAATCTGACTGTTTCAGGTATATACAGACGTTGTCCCTGAATCCACACACCATTCTTAAAGACAAGACTTACGTCCCTTGGGGGTTGAGCCAACAAAGAATCCGCATGGTATGCTTCCTTGATGTCCTTAAGTAGGTCTTGATTATGAATCACTCCCAGGAATCTAGAGTCAGGAAGAATAGTCTTAGGAGGAGTAAGTGGACGTGTCTCTGCTGAATGAATCCTAGAGAGTGCATCAGCCTTTCCATTGCGCGATCCTGGTCTATAAGAAATTACAAAATTAAATTGGTTTAGGAAAAGATTCCAGCGAGCCTGGCGAGGAGTCAGGCACTTAGCCGACCTGATAAATTCAAGGTTACGATGGTCTGTCAGGACGACTATTTGCTGTGCAGCTCCCTGAAGAAGGTGTCTCCATTCCTTGAAGGCGGCAATAATGGCCAACAATTCTCTATTGCCCACATCGTAGTTCCTCTCAGCCGAAGACAACTGCTGGGAAAAGAAGGCACAGGGATGCAAGACATTCTTCTCACCTGTTCTCTGAGAGAGTATAGCTCCAACGGCACAGTCTGAAGCATCCACCTCTATTATGAAGGCAAGTTCGGGGTTGGGATGTACTAAGATAGGTGCGGTGGTAAATTTATCCTTTAAACAGGAAAATGCTTCCTGAGCTTGCGGGGTCCAGGAGAACCTAGACTGTTTCCGGGTAAGTTGGGTGATAGGTGACACTACCTCAGAGAAATTCCTAATGAAACGTCTATAGAAGTTGGCAAACCCGATGAAGCGCTGCACCTCCTTCACATTTCTAGGAATTGGCCAATCCTTGATGGCTTGGGTCTTGCTTCCATCCATACTAATCCCTTGCGTAGATAGTACATACCCCAGAAATTGAATTTCGGTCCTATGGAATTCACACTTTTCAAGTTTGATGTAGAGATGGTTTTGTCTTAGGCGTTCTAAGACCATTCTCACATGTCCATGATGTTCCTCTGTGGAGTTAGAAAAAATTAGAATATCATCCAGATAAATCACCACAAATGTATCTAGGAGATCCCTGAAGATGTCATTCACCAAGTGTTGGAAAGTGGCTGGGGCGGTACTCAGACCAAAAGGCATAACTAGATATTCGAAGTGTCCATAGCGTGACCTGAATGCAGTCTTCCATTCATCCCCAGGTCTAATACGGACCAAGTTATAGGCCCCACGGAGATCCAGTTTAGAGAAAATTTTGGCGTGCCGCACTCCCTCCAACAACTCAGGGATTAAAGGCAATGGATAACGGTTTCTAATAGTAACCTTATTGAGTTCCCTATAGTCTATGCAGGGTCTCAGAGATCCATCTTTCTTCTTCACAAAGAAGATGGGTGCACCTGCGGGAGATGAAGAGGGGCGTATGAAGCCTTTGGCTAGATTTTCATCTATGTAGTCCTTCAAAGCTTTTAGCTCGGGCCCCGCTAGGGGGTAGATCTTACCAAAAGGTATCTCGGCTCCAGGCAATAATTCGATTGGACAATCATATGGACGGTGAGGAGGAAGCTGATCAGCGTTCTTCTTGTCACATAAATCCACATAGTCCTGGTATACAGCTGGTAGTTCAGGGACTGACATGGTTCCTTTAGGAACAGAGCAAGCTGAAACTCCTTGACTCATCTGTTTCTCCGGAAAGTGTAATTCCTTGGTCTCCCAGTTAATCGTAGGATTCTGCGCCTGCAGCCATGGTAGCCCTAGAATAATGGGAAAGTGGGGAGAAGAGATAAGCATAAAAGACATTTTCTCCTGATGAGCTTTACCCATAAGGACCCTCAAAGGCTCTGTTTCCTGATCCACTGGTCCAGAGGTCAGCAGGGAGCCATCCACAGTCTCCATCTGTACTGGAGTAGCCTTCTTCACTGAACGTATCCCCTGTTTCAGAGCAAAGGAGATATCCATAAAATTTCCACTTGCTCCTGAGTCGATCATAGCAGAGCTAGACACCCAGACTGAGTCCACCCAGAGTTTGATGGAAAGGAAGCAATGAGAATTATTTCTTTTACAACTCAGCTGGGACACCGCTGAGGAAACTTGAAAAATTGCAGCGTTTATACCGTCATTGTCCCCAGAACTAACAGAGTTTAAGTCCGAAAAATCAAGATCTCTTGCAGCAGATCTCTCTGGAGTCTGAGGCTCGGACATGACAGAGCTCCTCTCGCAACACTCACAGTGAATGACTGCTGCAGTAGTCTTACGAGAACGGCTGGGGCAGTTTATAATGAAGTGCCCTGACTTACCACAGTAAAAACATAGATTTTCCTTTATACGATGTTCTTTGCGTGCATCACTAACCCGTCTTTGTAAAGAGTCCACCTGCATGGGTTCAGGTTCTGGTTCCCTTGTGATCCTACTCAAAGGTTCCTTAGCTGAGGAGGGAGGTAGGAAAAGGTTAGTGCGATTATTTTCGAACCATCTCTCTTGTCTGCGTTCAGTCAGACGAGCATCAATACGGATACAATAGTTAATAAAGTCACCTAACGCAGTGGGAGGGTCGGCACGAGCAAGTTCATCCTTAATCAGTGGAGACAACCCTTTCCGAAAAATAGATTTTTTGGCGGAAGTGTCCCAAGTGGTATCAAGAGCCCATCTCCTGAAATCCAAGGCATATTCGGCTACTGAACGCTTACCTTGGCGCAAAGTTAACATGGCTGCTTCAGCTGTTGCACCTCGATTGGGGTCATCAAACACCTGCCCCATGGCTGAAATAAAAGCATCAAGGTGATTCAAACAATCATCCTCAGTCTCAATCAGAGGGTTTGCCCACATCAAAGCCTTATTGGTAAGCAACATGATTATAGTAAGCACTTTGGATCGTTCAGTGGGAAATTGTGAAGCATGTGCAGAGAAAAATAGATTGCATTGGTTAATAAATCCCTGAATTTCTCACGTTCACCGCCAAAACGAAAAGGAGGTAACTTGGGGATCCCAGAACTCGGGTTATGGCAGGAGCCTGGACTCATTCCTCTAGAGCCTCAATCCTGGCTCGTAATTCCTGAGTAGTTTGTCCAAACACTTGCAAATTATGATTAGTGAGGTCCTGTAGGCTTGCAAAACGGGTCTTTATAGTCTGTATATCTGCAAGGATTGTATCAGTCACTCCGCAAAGCTCCTTTATGCGGGCCTCCATCTTCCAGATCTTTTAAGGCAGAAGTGCTGGAAGGAGAAGAGGAAAGGAAAAAAAAAAAAAACAATAGTGTTTACCTGTGGTAACACTCCAGAGTAACATTTAAGGGAATGCGCTCACCTGGAATGGTTGTGAGAAGTCACAACCACTGTCATCACAGAAGGTATTAAACGGACATCTGATATCCACAGTCACAGCAGACACGGCTTTCCCAGACCCAGCAGACACTAAACATTGGCTCCTGAATCTTGTCATGTATAGTGTACAGTTCCTATAGCGTCTTGTGCTTGGGTGCGAGGAAAACACATGAGACATAGGTTGATATGAAATTACTTGTATTACTTCATACAAGCATGCAGAAAAGGTCACACAGTTTGCAGGAACAGAGGCAGGAGAACACAGCAGGCCAGAGTAACTTCAAGCTCTACAATAACTCTCCAAAGCAGGTTCAGGATCTTCTTCTCTGTACCGTAATTCCTCTGCAAACATGGATTCACCAGACAGCAGGTTTCCAAAGTCCAAAAGTGTTCCAAAGTTCCTCAGTAGGAAATAGCTGGAGTCCAAAATCCTAGGTTTCCAGGAGTCAGGTCACAGGCTGACTGAGGCTTGATTCAGGAGCACTGATTGTTCAGCTGAGGCTGCTTAAGAAGCAAGAGGGAGAGAATCAGGGCGGGAACATGAAAACTGGAAACTCCATATTAACTGAGGGCAAGAGCTGCAGAAAGACAGAAAGCAAAATGGCCGACGGAAAACTGAGTTTCAAGGAACATGTCAAAAGAGACAAAGAACCTTACAGATTACTTTCTGCAACCCAGAAAACCCTACAAAAAATCCAACAATTCTGATTACAAAAATACTGAGATCACACAATCTCGCCACCCACTAAATCAGATCTCAGTGTGAACAAAAACCAAGCCGCAGCCGCTGAAAAACCAGGAAAAAGCAAATGAGCAAATAACAGTGGCTGCAGATAAACTGTAAGGAGCTCAGGCCCCAGGAGGGGACCTGGCTGACCTCCAAAAAAGTGCAGAAAACAATGCAAAAAGCAAGCACAAAAAGAAAAGCAAAAAATATCTTATCTGAAATCAGGAGATGCAGGCAAGACTCCAGCAAACTTCCAAATGAACAGGAACCACAATTGAGACAAGAACAATTGATCACCGGCAACCATCATGGGAGGGAACCTCCCTTATATCAGACCAGTCAGTGAACCCAGATTGCCAATCCTCGCTGAAAGGTTCAGTACTGTCTGTAACCACCAGAGGGAGCCTCTGCTCTGAAACCATCTCTAGCACATTCATAACACAGTACCTTTTTTCTGCTTTTTGTATTCTGGTCAAATCCATACTGAGTGAGCGTCTGTGTGTGACTCCCGAAATATATACGGAGGTTTAAATTTTACACTATACTATATACACCTGGTATCTTCTGATACAGAACGTTTTTTCTGCCTTTTTTATTATGGTCAAATACATACTGAGAGAGCGTTTGTGTGTGACTCCGGAAATATATACAGAGATTTCAATTTTCCCCTTCACCGTATACAGCTGTACGCTTCTGATACAGTACCATATATCTGCTGATATTTTTGGTACTTTTTCCCAAACATGAGGAAGTATGGTGGAAGAGGCCGCGGACGTGGACGGGGGGGCCAGCTGGTACTGATAATGGCGGTGGTGCATCTGCTGGTAGTGCCAAAAGCACAATAGCACCTAAGGTAGGAGGTGTTGAGCCTGCGTCATCGTCTGGCTCCAGAAGGCCTGGAAGGGTCCCTTTTCTGGGAATAGGTAAACCGCTGGAGCATCAGGAACAGGTTTTGGCTTACATTGCCGAAACAGCCTCCAGCCCTATCGCCTCCTCTTCTGAAGTTTCAAAAAGCAAGCACTGAGTCGTCAGTGCAGGATCCTGGTCAGGAACAACACCTTTCCTTGTGTCCTTCACCCCCACCAAAAGTGAAGGATGCGGCAGCCCACACTTCAGCTCTTTTCACATACCATGCCTGGGTTATCAAGTCAAATCCTGAATTCCCCAGTCCAAGATGAATCTGACATGGAGTGCACTGATGCACAGCCACTGCTATATGATTCTGCTGGTACATTCACCCAGAGCACTACATTGCCCTCGCAGTCTACTGAGCCAGAATCTGACCCTGTTGAAACTCAGGTGCCCCTTCCCGCATACTATACCACCTTACACGGTGACACAGAGGAAGGTGCAGATGAAATTGAAGAGGAGGTGATGGATGACCCAGTTGTTGACCCGGATTGGCATCCATTGGGGGAAGAGGGTGCCGCTGGCAATAGCTCAGAAGAGGAGGAGGATCCGCAGCAGGCATCAACATCACAGCTGCGGTTATCTGGCCGGCCCGTAGCAGTCCAAAAATGTGTTAAAAAAACTTGCAGGACAGCTTGGCCAGACGGTCAAATTAGCACAGCGTGAGAGCTCATGGCCTACGCTGTCCCACGCTATGACCTACCCAGTCGGCACTTCGTTGCTAGAAAAGCCATCCCTGCCCTCCACCTGCATGTGAAAGACCGCATTGTACATGCACTGAAACAATCAGTGAGTAGAAAGGTGCACCTCACAACAGATGCATGGGCCAGTAGGCATGGCCAGGGCCGTTACATGTCCATCACTGCGCACTGGGTTAATGTGGTGGATGCAGGTTCCACCGGTGACAGCGGCGGTGGGACAGCGCTGCCTAGCCCACGGGATAGGCAACAGTTGGCTGTAGGCGTTCGACCCTCCTCCAGAAGCGAAAGCTCGTCGACAGAGTGCAGTCGCACGAGAACTCCATCCACAGCTGCCAGTGTTGCACATGAGGTGTCCCACTATCGAACAGCTAGAGGTAAGCGTCAGCAGGCTGTTGTCATGTGTGCATTGCCACGAAGATCGTCGCGGTTGCACATTTTGACTTCTCACAGCTGAGTTGCTGTTTCTTTGTGTTTGGCAGCTAGGGAGTTAATTCTGTCTGTGCTTGGTGCTGGGACTGGGTGCAGTTTCTCCCGGCTGCAATTGATTATTTGTTGATTGGTTTCCTTTAAGTTTCTGGTTGTCTGCTTTGGGAGTTGCCAGTGAAACACTTCATGCAGACCACAGATAGGAATGAATCTGTATTAGACTCTAGTTGAGAGCTCCTTAGTTGTTTTAAGCTTAACTTGCTTAGAGTTTATTTCCCAGACCATTTATGTTCCTTCGGTGTTTGAGTGTGTATGCAAGAGAGTGCTATCCTGTCTGTCTTATATGTCTAATCTGTGTATTTAGCTGAGATCAGCCCATATCCCTTTGGTGGTAATCAGGATCCTTCTTAGGACTGATTACAGGGTTCAGGGTCTGATAGGAGACAGGGTTAGGCTGGAGACTTGGACCTCTGAACCATTATCAGTACCTCCAAGGTAAGGGATTAGTTAGGACCCCAGTGTAGGGTCAGGTTAGACCCCGGTCCTCCTCTTTCCTGTTACAGCTCATCAAGTCCTCAAGATTAACCCTGAGTTCAACTGATTTCGTCTCTGCACATCTAGTCCTCAAGATTAACCCTAAGTTCTGCTGATATTGTGTCAGGTAAATCTATTTTATACTTACATTCTTATGTTGCTAAACTATATGTTGTATAGAGTGTGGTTCCTGTATAAATAGTTTACTGACATTGTAGTCATATCATTAGACAGCGTGACATTTTCACTGGCCATAAAAAATTATCTCTAGTTACCATGGATCCAGTAGCCCAGCTGGCTCTGCAGTTGCAGGGATTATCCATGGAGCTGACGGACATTAAGTCCAAAGTTTTGTCTCCCCTGGAGCAAACCAGAGTTGAACCTAAGGTGGCTCTTCCAGATAGGTTCACTGGTGGGCGAGACAAATTTTTTACCTTCCGGGAGGCATGTAAATTATATTTTCGGCTTCGGCCGCGATCATCAGGGAGTGATGAGCAGAGAGTGGAAATTGTGATCTCACTTCTTCAAGGGGACCCTCAATCCTGGGCATTTTCCCTTCCTCCGGGATCCCCGGCTCTACAGTCTGTAGATCAATTTTTTACTGCTCTGGGATTGGTATATGATGACCCAGATCGGGTCTCTCTTGCTGAGACTAAATTACGTAAGATACAGCAGGGAGATCGTCCTGCGGAGGAATTTGCTTCTGAGTTTCGTAGATGGGCCACGGATACTCAGTGGAATGACCCAGCTCTTAGGAGCCAGTTTTGTCATGGGCTTTCTGACAAATTAAAAGACGTTTTGGCTCAGTATGAGTCTCCTCCTTCTCTGGAGGCTGCTATGGCCCTAGCTATCCGTACTGATAGACGGCTTCGGGAGAGGGGTGAGGTAAGTCCACTCCCTGTTGTTACTCCACCTACTACTAAAGTCCCTTATGTTGAGGTTCCCCTTGTCTGTTCGGATGAGCCTATGCAGTTGGGAGGGACATCTTTTCGTAGTAGGGGATTGGCGGCACGCCGCAGGACTAGAAGGTGTTTTTTCTGTGGGAAAGAGGGACATTTTGTTGGAGAATGTCCATCCCGTGTCTTGTTAAGTAAAAAGTCGCCGGAAAAACTGCTAATCCCAGGTTGTGTGGTGGATGACAACCTGGGAGTATGTATTTCATCCGCCGGTTCTTCTCAGTTCCTTGTACCAGTGGAGGTGGTGTTTGGTACTAGAGTGAAGAGATTGTCTGTTCTTCTGGATAGTGGTTCCGGCGCCAATCTGGTTGACGCTCAGTTTGCTCAGGCTCAAGGTATGCATCTGAGTGTATTGGTCAAACCGATCCCTATTTTTTCCATTGACGCCAGGCCTCTCGGCCAAGGTAGCTTTGTTCATGAGGTTCATAACATTGACCTTCGGGTAGGGGCAATACATAGGGAACAATTATCTTGTTATGTGTTGGAGGGTCTACCTACTCCCATTGTGTTGGGACTTCCTTGGCTGGTTAAACATAACCCTGTAATTAATTGGCAGTCCAGAGAGATAAGCCAATGGGGTGAGTTTTGCAAAAGCAACTGCATGAACACAGTCATCAGTGCGGTCGTACCTAGTACATTGCCTCCTTTTTTGGAGGATTTTGGGGATGTTTTATCTGAGGAGGGGTGTCGGGAGTTGCCTCCTCATCGTGTGTATGACTGCTCTATTAATCTTCTTCCTGATGCTAAGTTACCTAAAGCTAGGTTGTATAATCTTTCTGGTCCTGAAAGACAGGCTATGAAAGATTATATTTCCGAAAGTCTGGCCAAAGGGCATATTAGACCTTCATCTTCCCCTGTAGCCGCGGGGTTCTTCTTTGTGAAGAAAAAAGATGGAGGCCTACGCCCTTGCTTGGATTTCCGCGAACTTAATCGGATTACTGTTCGAGATCCGTATCCACTCCCTCTTATTCCTGATCTCTTCAATCAAATTGTTGGCGCCAAATGGTTCTCTAAATTGGATCTCAGGGGGGCGTATAATCTGATTAGAATAAAAGAGGGGGATGAGTGGAAAACGGCGTTTAACACGCCGGAGGGACATTATGAAAACCTGGTTATGCCTTTTGGTCTGACTACTGCACCAGCAGTATTCCAACATTTTGTTAATGACATTTTTCGTCACCTGGTGGGGGTGTTTGTGGTCGTATATTTGGATGACATTTTAATTTACTCGCCAGATCTTGTGTCTCACCAGGAGCATGTGAGACAGGTGTTGCAGATCTTGCGAGACAATAAACTATACGCCAAACTGGAGAAGTGTGTTTTTGCCGTACAGGAACTTCAGGTTTTGGGTTTTTTGGTGTCAGCCTCCGGTTTCCATATGGACCCTGAAAAGGTGAGAGCAGTGCTTGAATGGGATCAGCCAGGGGATCTTAAGGCTCTGCAGCGTTTTTTGGGTTTTGCTAATTACTACCGGAAATTTATTTGTAATTTCTCGTCTGTCGTCAAACCTCTCACGGACATGACGAGAAAAGGGACGGATTTTTCTAGGTGGTCGGACAAAGCTTGCCAAGCCTTTTCCTCTTTAAAGAGATGTTTTGCTTCGGCACCCGTTCTCATTCAACCAGATGTATCTCAGCCGTTCATTGTGGAGGTGGACGCGTCTGACGTAGGGGTGGGTGCTATATTGTCCCAGGGTCCGTCCCTGGTAAATGGCATCCGTGCGCTTTCTTTTCTAAGAAATTGTCGTCCGCCGAAAGGAATTATGATATCGGCAATAGGGAACTTTTGGCCATTAAATTGGCTTTTGAAGAATGGCGTCACTTTTTGGAGGGGGCAGTTCACCCGGTCACCGTTATTACTGATCACAAGAACCTGCTGTATTTAGAATCCGCTAAGCGTCTGAATTCCAGACAAGCTCGATGGTCATTGTTTTTTACCAGGTTTAATTTTGTCGTCACTTATCGTCCGGGTCTAAGAATGTAAAGGCTGATGCTTTGTCTCGCAGTTTCCCAGGGGCCGGGAAAACGGATGACCCAATTCCTATCCTTCAGGAGGGGGTGGTAGTGTCGGCTGTATGTTCTGAGCTTGAGGAGGAGGTGTTAGAGGCTCAGGGGGACGCCCCTGCAGGACCTCCAGGGAGACTGTTTGTCCCGAATCAGTTGAGACAAAAGGTTATTGAGGCACATCATAATTCTGCTTTAGCAGGACATCCAGGGAGTAAGGCTACTTTAGATCTCCTTTCTCGCCGATTTTGGTGGCCTAACGCTAATAAAGATGTTATAACTTTTGTCGCGTCCTGTGGGGTTTGTGCTCGCTCTAAAACTCCTCATACCCGTCCATTTGGGACCCTTTTACCCTTGAAACTTCCGGAGCGTCCATGGACTCATTTATCTATGGACTTCATTACGGATCTTCCTCCGTCGTCAGGGAATACTGTCATACTGGTGGTTGTTGACAGGTTCAGTAAGATGGCACATTTCGTTGCTCTTCCTGCACTCCCTAATGCTAAAACTCTGGCGCAGGTGTTCATTAGGGAGATCGTGAGACTTCATGGGTTGCCTTCTGATGTGGTGTCAGATAGGGGGTCTCAGTTTGTGTCCAAATTTTGGAGGGCATTTTGTTTACGTCGGGGGATGCAATTGTCGTTTTCCTCGGCTTTTCATCCACAGACCAATGGTCAGACAGAGCGTCTGAATCAGAGTTTAGAGACATATCTCCGGTGTTTTGTCTCGGAGAACCAGGAGGACTGGTCATCTTTCTTGCCTCTGGCAGAGTTCGCTCTTAACAACAGGCGGAGCGAGTCCACTGGTAAGTCCCCGTTTTTTGGGGCATATGGTTTTCATCCCCAGTTTTGTACTTTCAATGGGGGGGGTCCTTCTGGGGTTCCTGAGGAGGAGCATTTCTCGTCGTCACTTGCTTCTGTGTGGCGAGGTGTATTGAATAATTTGAGTACGATGGGGAACCGTTACAAACGTATGGCTGATAGGAGGAGAGTTTCTGGTCCAGATCTGAATGTGAACGATCTGGTATGGTTGTCTACCAGGAATATAAAACTTAAAGTGCCCTCCTGGAAACTGGGTCCCAGATTCATCGGGCCGTACAGGATCAGTTCCATAATTAATCCTGTGGCATTTCGTCTGGAACTCCCTTCTACTTTTAAAATTCATAATGTGTTCCACAAGTCATTACTTAAAAGGTATGTGGCACCAGTCATACCGTCACCTCTACCTCCTCCTCCAGTGTTGGTCAATGGTAACTTGGAATTTCAAGTATCAAAAATCATTGACTCTCGCCTGAATCGCCGGTCCCTTCAGTACTTGGTGCATTGGAAGGGGTATGGTCCATAGGAGAGGACGTGGGTCCCTGCGTCTGATGTTAACGCAGATCGTTTGGTTCGGACCTTCCACAGAACTCACCCGGGCAGGCCTGGCCCTGAGGGTCCGGAGGCCCCTCGTAGAAGGGGGGGTACTGTCATGTGTGCATTGCCACGAAGATCGTCGCGGTTGCACATTTTGACTTCTCACAGCTGAGTTGCTGTTTCTTTGTGTTTGGCAGCTAGGGAGTTAATTCTGTCTGTGCTCGGTGCTGGGACTGGGTGCAGTTTCTCCCGGCTGCAATTGATTATTTGTTGATTGGTTTCCTTTAAGTTTCTGGTTGTCTGCTTTGGGAGTTGCCAGTGAAACACTTCATGCAGACCACAGATAGGAATGAATCTGTATTAGACTCTAGTTGAGAGCTCCTTAGTTGTTTTAAGCTTAACTTGCTTAGAGTTTATTTCCCAGACCATTTATGTTCCTTCGGTGTTTGAGTGTGTATGCAAGAGAGTGCTATCCTGTCTGTCTTATATGTCTAATCTGTGTATTTAGCTGAGATCAGCCCATATCCCTTTGGTGGTAATCAGGATCCTTCTTAGGACTGATTACAGGGTTCAGGGTCTGATAGGAGACAGGGTTAGGCTGGAGACTTGGACCTCTGAACCATTATCAGTACCTCCAAGGTGAGGGATTAGTTAGGACCCCAGTTTAGGGTCAGGTTAGATCCCGGTCCACCTCTTTCCTGTTTCAGCTCATCAAGTCCTCAAGATTAACCCTGAGTTCAGCAGATATCGTGTCAGGTAAATCTATTCTATACTTACATGCTGATGTTGCTATACTAGTTGTTGTATAGAGTGTTGTTCCTGTATTAATAGTTTACTGACATTGTATACATATCATTAGACAGCGTGACAGCTGTTTTAAAGATGATGTCTTTGGGAGACAACAGACACACCGTGGAGGTACTGGCCGACTACTTGCAGCGAGAAACTGAGTCATGGCTGGGCAGTCTACATCTTGAGCCAGGCAAGGTAGTCCGTGACAACGGCCGTAATTTTGTGGCGGCCATAGCCCTGGCAAAACTCAGACACATACCTTACCTGGCTCACACCTTGAACCTGGTGGTGCAGTGCTTCTTAAATAATTATCCGGAGTTACCAGCCCTGCTCCATGAGGTGCGAAGACTGTGCTTGCACATCCGTCGCTTGCCCGTAGACTCCAGTCGTATGCAGAGGCTGCATCGATCGCTCCACCTCCCCAAGCACCGCCTAATCATAGACGTTGCAACAAGTTGGAACTCCACCATGCACAAGGTTGAGAGGCTGTGCGAACAAAGGCAGGCTGTAATGCATTTGTGGGAGGATACACGGGCAGGCAGTTTGAGGGCAGACATCGAGATGTCGGGTGTGCAGTGGTCAAAGCTGAAAGACCTCTGTAAAGTCCTTCAGTGTTTTGAGGAATGCACATGGCTGGTAAGCGCAGACGACGCCATCATAAGTATGAGCATCCCACTTATGCATCTGCTCATGCAAACTTTGACGCACATTAAGGATCAGGCGTCTGCAGCGGAGTAGGAAGAGGAGGAGGAGGAGGGAAGCCTTGATGACAGTCAGCCATTGTCTGCTCTGGGAACTGTCCTGGACGAGGTGGAGGAAGAAGAGGAAGAGGATGAGGGGGATGATTATTTTGGGGAAGAGGATGCTTCTCAGGGGGCAAGAGAAAATGTTGGCTTGCCAAGGTCAGGTACAGGGTTTGTGCGTGACTGGAGGGATGTGGATTTGGCAGAAAGTGCTCCTCCACCCACCACTGGCAGTGCATCATTGACACCTGGAACATTGGCCCACATATGTGATTATGTCTTGCGGATCCTAAAAAGGGACCCCTGCATTGCCAAAATGATGAAGGATGACGACTACTGGTTGGCCAGCATCCTCGATCCACGCTATAAAGGCAAATTACAGAACATCATGCCACAGGAGATCCTAGAGCTAATATTGGCGAACAAATAAAGCAACTCTGGTAAACCGTTTGTTAGAGGCATTCCCAGCACACAGCAGCGGTGCAGGTTCTACCATGAGCCGTACTGGGCAACATGGAAGAGGTGTTCATGGTGCACACAGCCGAAGTGCCGTTGGAGACAGGGGTTTCATGACCATGTTGTGGACTGATTTCTCGAGTACCGTTCACAAGACTGGTAATACTGAATCGATTGCAACAGACAGGAGACAGCAGTTGTCAACTATGGTTCAAAATTACCTCTCCTCCCCTATCGATGTTCTCCCTCACAGTTCATTCCCCTTTGCCTACTGGCCTGTAAACTGGACACCTGGCCTGAATTGGCACAATATGCCTTACAGGAACTCACTTGCCCTGCTGGTAGTGTGCTATCAGAAAGAGTCTTCAGTGCTGCTGGATCAATCCTGACAGAAAGAAGGACCCAGCTGTCGACCCAAAATGTTGGTGATCTCACCTTCATTAAAATGAACCATGCCTGGGTTTCAAAGGATTTTGTACCACCTTCCCCTGATGACACATAGGTTGCCAGCAAAATGGCTCGCTTTGCCCTCCTCTTCCTCCGACTTCTCCAATTCCTCCATTTGCAGCTGCTGAACGTCCAGCCTACACCTCAACATATGCCAGTTTTTCCACCTCCCTAACTGGGCTGTACCCCCCAGGGCCGGCGTCAGCACCTGGTGCACCCGGGCAAGTGCCGGGGCCCTGAGCAGGTGGGGGGACCCTCTCGCCGTCAGAGACACCGGCGTACTATGAGGGGCCCTGTGCCAGTGCCGGCGCCCATGAGTGGGCCCCCCTGCTTGAGAGAGTGCAGAGCTGGCGAGAGCTGGAAGATGGCGACGGTGAGGAGTCCAGAGTAGAGCAGTGCCCAGCGAGGAGAGGTATTTCATTTTTTTAATATTTGGAGCAATATATGGGGAGCATTATACACTGGAGAATTATATATGGGGCCCATCATACATTTGAGCATCATAGATAGGGCCCATTATACACTGGAGCATCATCCATGGGGCCCATCATACACTGGAGCATCATATGGGGTTCATTATTTATGGGGCATCACATGGAACCCATTATATATGGAGCATCATATGGAGCACATATGGGGCCTATTCTGTATGGAGCATTATATGGAGCCCATTCTGTATGGCGCACTATGTGGTGCCCATAATACTGTATGGAGGACTATACTGTCCGTTTTTTGAGCTATTGTAGAATTTACAATAGATATCACTCATGTAATGTAAGAAGTGAGGTATTTGGCATTGTACTATACCTATATTTCTCTGCCGTATCGGAGCATCATGAACTGTGGTATGTGTTAAAGGGGCCCACTGAGACTCTTTCGCCCGTGGCCCACGAAAACCTGGAGCCAGCCCTACCCCCCCACAACTTTAGCCAAATAACCCCCAGTTTTCAATGCGTAACTATTATTATAAAGTAAATGAAGGTTGACAATATCCCTGGCAAAACTCAGACACATACCTTACCTGGCTCACACCTTGAACCTGGTGGTGCAGTGCTTCATAAATAATTATCCGGAGTTACCAGCCCTGCTCCATGAGGTGCGAAGACTGTGCTTGCACATCCGTCGCTTGCCCGTAGACTCCAGTCATATGCAGAGGCTGCATCGATCGCTCCACCTCCCCAAGCACCGCCTAATCATAGACGTTGCAACAAGTTGGAACTCCACCATGCACAAGGTTGAGAGGCTGTGCGAACAAAGGCAGGCTGTAATGCATTTGTGGGAGGATACACGGGCAGGCAGTTTGAGGGCAGACATCGAGATGTCGGGTGTGCAGTGGTCAAAGCTGAAAGACCTCTGTAAAGTCCTTCAGTGTTTTGAGGAATGCACATGGCTGGTAAGCGCAGACGACGCCATCATAAGTATGAGCATCCCACTTATGCATCTGCTCATGCAAACTTTGACGCACATTAAGGATCAGGCGTCTGCAGCGGAGTAGGAAGAGGAGGAGGGAGAAGCCTTGATGACAGTCAGCCATTGTCTGCTCTGGGAACTGTCCTGGACGAGGTGGAGGAAGAAGAGGAAGAGGATGAGGGGGATGATTATTTTGGGGAAGAGGATGCTTCTCAGGGGGCAAGAGAAAATGTTGGCTTGCCAAGGTCAGGTACAGGGTTTATGCGTGACTGGAGGGATGTGGATTGGCAGAAAGTGCTCCTCCACCCACCACTGGCAGTGCATCATTGACACCTGGAACATTGGCCCACATATGTGATTATGTCTTGCGGATCCTAAAAAGGGACCCCCGCATTGCCAAAATGATGAAGGATGACGACTACTGGTTGGCCAGCATCCTCGATCCACGCTATAAAGGCAAATTACAGAACATCATGCCACAGGAGATCCTAGAGCTAATATTGGCGAACAAATAAAGCAACTCTGGTAAACCGTTTGTTAGAGGCATTCCCAGCACACAGCAGCGGTGCAGGTTCTACCATGAGCCGTACTGGGCAACATGGAAGAGGTGTTCATGGTGCACACAGCCGAAGTGCCGTTGGAGACAGGGGTTTCATGACCATGTTGTGGACTGATTTCTCGAGTACCGTTCACAAGACTGGTAATACTGAATCGATTGCAACAGACAGGAGACAGCAGTTGTCAACTATGGTTCAAAATTACCTCTCCTCCCTATCGATGTTCTCCCTCACAGTTCATTCCCCTTTGCCTACTGGCCTGTAAACTGGACACCTGGCCTGAATTGGCACAATATGCCTTACAGGAACTCACTTGCCCTGCTGGTAGTGTGCTATCAGAAAGAGTCTTCAGTGCTGCTGGATCAATCCTGACAGAAAGAAGGACCCAGCTGTCGACCCAAAATGTTGGTGATCTCACCTTCATTAAAATGAACCATGCCTGGGTTTCAAAGGATTTTGTACCACCTTCCCCTGATGACACATAGGTTGCCAGCAAAATGGCTCGCTTTGCCCTCCTCTTCCTCCGACTTCTCCAATTCCTCCATTTGCAGCTGCTGAACGTCCAGCCTACACCTCAACATATGCCAGTTTTTCCACCTCCCTAACTGGGCTGTACCCCCCAGGGCCGGCGTCAGCACCTGGTGCACCCGGGCAAGTGCCGGGGCCCTGAGCAGGTGGGGGGACCCTCTCGCCGTCAGAGACACCGGCGTACTATGAGGGGCCCTGTGCCAGTGCCGGCGCCCATGAGTGGGCCCCCCTGCTTGAGAGAGTGCAGAGAGCTGGTGCAGAGAGCTGGAAGATGGCGACGGTGCGGAGTCCAGAGTAGAGCAGTGCCCAGCGAGGAGAGGTATTTCATTTTTTTAATATTTGGAGCAATATATGGGGAGCATTATACACTGGAGAATTATATATGGGGCCCATCATACATTTGATCATCATAGATAGGGCCCATTATACACTGGAGCATCATCCATGGGGCCCATCATACACTGGAGCATCATATGGGGTTCATTATTTATGGGGCATCACATGGAACCCATTATATATGGAGCATCATATGGAGCACATATGGGGCCTATTCTGTATGGAGCATTATATGGAGCCCATTCTGTATGGCGCACTATGTGGTGCCCATAATACTGTATGGAGGACTATACTGTCCGTTTTTTGAGCTATTGTAGAATTTACAATAGATATCACTCATGTAATGTAAGAAGTGAGGTATTTGGCATTGTACTATACCTATATTTCTCTGCCATATCGGAGCATCATGAACTGTGGTATGTGTTAAAGGGGCCCACTGAGACTCTTTCGCCCGTGGCCCACGAAAACCTGGAGCCAGCCCTACCCCCCCACAACTTTAGCCAAATAACCCCCAGTTTTCAATGCGTAACTATTATTATAAAGTAAATGAAGGTTGACAAGCTTAAGTAATAAGAATTGATGTGTTGGCATTGAAATGGGCACTGTAGGTGTGTTTACTGTCCTCCACTCCCTGCCAACTTTTCTTCCCCCTTGACTTGCATTGGGTTTCGTGTTTCAGTCGGACCTTCGACTTTTGCCAATAGTCGGCCGATTTCGTTCGACTTGACTTTTGGGAAAGTCGGGTGGTCCAAAACCCGACTCGACCCTCCGGAGGCAAAGTCGCTCATCTCTACCCATCAGTAAAAACACTTGAAAGGGTTCTCCGTTCTTCTCTGATGTAGCAGCACATCACATATGTATAGACCTTGCAGCTATTAACACTTTGCTTAATATATGTGAAACATTAAATATTCTTCTGACCAAGAAAATGCTTTATTTTTTATTAGAGAAACTTCTACTGAGATTAGTCTAGGAAAATTTCTACATTATCACTGTAAATAAACATGGATGAATTTCTTACTATATGTCTGAAGTTAGAAGTCAAAGATCAGTTTTTCTAATGTAGAGCATCAAATCTCCTGTCCATGAAAAAGCCCTGATTACCTATCTATATAAACGTAGGAACCCATCGATCAATAGGATGGGGAGCTGAGCTCTTGTTCCAGAGGTGGTTGAATCATAGAATCCTAGAATGTTAGAGTTGGAAGGGACCTCCGGGGTCATCGTGTCCAACCCCTGCTCAACGCAGGATTCACTAACCCATCTCAAACAGATGTCTGTCCAGTCTCTGAAGACTTCAATGAAGGAGAACTCACCACCTCTCGTGGCAGCCTGTTCCACTCATTGATCACCCTAATGGTCAAAGTTTTTTCTAATATCTAATTTGTGTCTCCTTCCATTCAGTTTCATCCCAAGGTTGAATGGAATGGCTGTCATGCCTATGGAAGTGACAAAGACATCAGAACTCTGCCTTCTGCCAGTCTGTTAGTTACTGAATTGAGGGTGATACAATGACCACTATTCAGTTTGTCTCAGGACCCC
The DNA here is from genome assembly GCA_033576555.1 of Oophaga sylvatica. Lineage (NCBI taxonomy): Eukaryota > Metazoa > Chordata > Amphibia > Anura > Dendrobatidae > Oophaga > Oophaga sylvatica. Next base: position 473,769,352 of record JARQOD010000001.1, read on the forward strand.
CACTTTACAGACTAGTGGGGGTCCTGTGGATAGAAGATAAATTTTTTCAACCGCAAAGCACTTTAACTTCACAGTTATATCAATCACTAAATTATGCTTCCCTAGGAGTAGCCAGTAAAATGAGTAGCGCTTCCAAGCTATCTTACCTTATTAATTGAGTCATGGCGAATTTAATTTGACGGGCATAGATAGATAAGTTCAATAAACCTGCCCCCACTCACCTTCCTTCTACCAACCTGTTTCTTTCTATTACAGAATTAATATAAATCCCGTTACTAATAAGGAAGAATAATTTGGTTTTATTTTTAAAGTTTAACCGTTGTTTTAATTTTTTCCCCATAAATCAATTATACAAGTGAAGAGAAGAATATATCTGCTCCTTTCTCCTGCTGGCCTGAACATTCACTCTCAATTCATGTGAATAGTGACTTTCGCATTACTGAAATAGTTGATGACAGTTGGTGCTCATGAAATTCTATGGGTAGAGGAAGGGGAAAAAGCAAGGAGGAGCTAGAGGCAAACACAGACATTCTGCTGCAAGTTTTCCTGAAATGATTGTTACACTTTATGGAGGACCTGTCAGTTGCTCCAAAAAAAATAGAGCAAAATATCTTGTAAAAAATCCCAGAGTTCCCCTGATTATACCGATCGTTTCTATTTTGTGCTGCGTTGATCCATTGCAGAGATATTCTCATTGTTGCTTTTAGAGCGCAGTATGTGAAATGTCTGGGAAGGAGGGGTAAAAGTGTACGCCTCCAAGGAAAGAAGACAAGACTCTAAAGAAAAGCCCAGTTGATCTGCAAACAGAGAGTTCACAAAATACACTCCAGAAAAAAACAAAAACAAATGTTAATATTTTTGAAATACAGTATAATGGGGAAAACTGAAAAATATTCAGGTAAGCTCAGGGATTTTTACAAGACATTCAACTCAATTTTTTCTAGGAAGTGATAGGTTGTCATTAAATGATATAATAATTTTCATTTATATAGCAACATATTCCGCAGCAATATAATCCCTCTATGTGCAACCACCACTAGGGTGTGCTTAAAACATATAAATGTTTTTACCTACCTAAAAATTAATTAAAGGAAGTCTGTCAGCACTAAATGACTGATCAAACGAAGCACAGGCGCTCAGTGCACACTTGGCTGGGCCAAACAGTTCAGTACATGTGTCAACCTAAAAAGGTTAGAAAGAAACAACTTTTTCTATAAAGTCAGTTGTGACTATGGTTTACTACACTATCCCTATTCTCATCAAAGAACGCATGTGGTTCCGGAAAGCTGAGATATGGCGTGTTCTTCTATGGAGTAATTACAATGGAGAATTTTTATAGTCACCCCCTTACTGCAAAACACTTGGCCTCAGAATCCTTTCCCTGGCTATCTGTATTTGTTGTGATAGGGGCAAAGTAGGTAAAAAATATTAACATCTACTAAAAGCAGAATCTCAATTTGCAGACAAGCATTTCAGGATATTGCCCTCCTCAATACAAAGCATGAGATCTGATTTGGCTGTTTGAGGGCCTCTCAGTTGGGTCTAAGTGGTAATGTTTCTTCTTGTGCAGAATGACATGCCAGTGTAAGGAGACTTACAAGCCATGGATGCTCCTCTGGCAAATTAAATATACAAGTTGCCTCTTCAGAGTAGAAGAGAACTTTAACTCTCTTGCCATCTATTGAAAGTAGCAATCCTAAAAGTCAATATTAACCCTTTAACAAGCCTTGCCACATGACTTAGAATAAAAGCCAAAGCAGAATCTCAATTTGCAGACATGCATTTCAGGATGTTGCCCTCCTCAGTGTAAAGCATGAGATATGATTTGGCTGTTTGAGGGGCCTCTGAGTTGGGTCTAAGTGGTAATGTTTCTTCTTGTGCAGAATGACTTGCCAGTGTAAGGAGACTTATAGGCCATGCAATGCTGCAGGACACTCCTGATCATGATACCAGGATAAAAAAAATATTCAACAGTTTATCTCCTACAGTTTGTACCATTAATGGCACAGTCTTTGAGAGACAATGTGACAATGGGTGTTGGAAGAGCATGTGACACTTGGAGAGAGCAGACTTTGTTGGTGACAAAGGACAGGGTCCATGTTAAGAGCTGGAGGCAGAGCTGTGTTGGAGCTGTACTTTGGTCTGTGTGTTAGGGGGCATTTCTCGGCACATGCAGACCCAGAGGTGTTGTGCATGAAAGCTCAGCAGCAATATCCTAAGCAGTGATATAAAAACTGCACACACTGTTCACAGGCAGAAACCCAATATAAATAAAGAAAGAGGCACAATCCTCATGGTAAATGGAAGTCACTTGTCATGTCCTTGTGAAGGCTCCTTTTGAGTGATGATCTGGTAGAGAGTTTCCCGAAAATGTTTATCTCTTGTCAAGTTTTTGGCGGCTTCTTTGAGGCTTTGGATGTCGGAGGTCTCAGCTGGAGACATCAAGAAAGAGTGCGAGTGCCTTACTGCAAAATAGACAAGGTGAATGTTAAAAAAAAAAATGAGGGCTCAATAGTAAAAAGTAGCACAACAGAAAAGTGAAGAAGATGCTGATATGCCACTGTGGTTATACTTTTGCATGCATTACATAAATATGAATACCCATAATGACAGCTAGAGGGCCCCATAACATTTCCCCAAAAATTCTAGCAACAGATTAAAAAGTTAATCTCATCTTCAAAGATGATTATTTTCCTAGGAGACCGCCCACCGTTGCTGTCTAGTTTTTAAGTTGTCACAGGGGTAACAGCAACAGTGTGGAGCCTGAAGACCGCAGCGTCTGATTGCTCCTACTCTGGCGCTGAGAAGAAGCACTTCTCCTTCATTTTAAATGTGTTTATTACTTCTGGCAGAACAGGGGTTAATCGACCATGTTGGAAATCCCTGTGCTCACAGCGGAGCTCAGTTAGCCACTCCTTTCCCCTATATAATCTGGGCTCTGCTACAAATCCTTGCCAGAGCTAGCATTGGCTGCATGGCTAACGGAGGGAGAGGTGTTCATATGGGAAGGAGAGTTGGAGGAGTTGGATCTGTGACTGTTGCTTGGTTTTTATGCATGGTAATTCCTTATCTTTCTCTATTTTGGTTTATTCCCCTACCTTCACACCCCAGTGCATTCCACTGTTTTATGTGAGTGAATATTTTGTATGCCTGAGTTTTATGTTAACCCTTGTTTGTGTTGCCATATTTGTCGGGTTGGTGTACTGCAGTGCACAGTAGCCCCCCTCTTCCTTGGGTGGGGAAAGAGAACACACGGAGGGCTAAATCAGGAGATAAGGCAAGAGTGGAGGCCCCAGCATCTTCACCATCAGAAGTATCCCGAGGAGTAGGGTGAGCTAGGGCACCCCATAGTGTTAGGGACAGGGAAGGAACCATTGGTCCCAGGTCACCCAACAGCTGTGTCATCGTGACATAAGCATTGTGCTTCGATTGGGAGGTAACATCCTGGTCAATGCCTGTAAACTCAATAAACCTTGTTAGCCCTGTACATGTTCTGCTGTCCTGCAGTAGTGGTCTGTCTCCATGGCAGCAAACTATAAACAAAAGAAAAGTGTTAATATCTCAATATCTGACAATTTGAATAAGCTGTAAATTGCATATTGCTTGTCTTTACAAGCATTATCCAACAATGCTCATATATGAAGATGGAAATAACCCTCTAAGTTCCGTTATTACTAGTCTGTATGCCCTAATTACACAAGCTCATCAGTGTGTTTTAAAGAAAGGTGGAAAAAAAAACACACTCATCTTCTCTCACTGCATGGAAATAAAATTTGACTAGTTGGATACTCCTCATCCATCTTGCACTGTACTCTGTGACCAGAAGTCAGTATAGGAGGGTGCCCTTATTCCAGAAGGGGAAGGAGTCGGCTCACTGCTGTTACAAGAGACTTGCTTTCTCTATTGAGGTTTCCAGAGGATTCTTGTTGTTAGGAGATTTGGAGACAACTCAGGAAGGATGGTAAGAGTGTGTCACACATGTAGTTATTGCATTACAATTTAATCACCTGTAAGAAGGGAACAAATGCCGATGGTGGCTGCTGGATGTGATCAGTTACTGACCGGAACAACACAGCTCCGTCAACTGTATAATAGCCACAGCGGGGTACTGCAGATCTACTCCTATTCATTCAAATAGGGATAAATGTGCAGCACCTGGCCACGGCCACTAGAAAGTTGATGGAGCTGTGCTGTTCCCCTCCGTATCTGATTACATCCGTCACTGGCATCAGGAGCAGCTGATCGTTGGGTGTGTTGGCGCTGAAAAGAGAGACAAGCCAGAGTCTGTCTCCGAAAAGAGACTGCACAGGCTATGTGCACCAAACCACAAGTATCACTGGTTGCTACGCATGATAGCTGTTTTGTGGGACCGAACTGGAACTAGCTCAGTGGTGTCTGAGTTGCCTATATTGTTTAGCTAGCACCTGAAAAGGGCTAGGGATTTGTTTATGGATTTTCTTTTCTTACTGAGCTACCAGTTTATTAAGCAATTGGTTCAGGTGCAGCACCAGATGGCTCTCCTGTCCAGGCCAGAGAAACAACACTTTCTGGCAACTAAAGTGACAGTATCCGTGTCAAGCCTTGCAGAAAATTATTCTGGAGGATGATGTTGAGGCTTTCCTGACTGTCTTTGAGAGAGTGGCAGGCAGGGAGAAAATACCCCAGAGCAATGGGCAGAGGTTTTAGCAAAAATAGGGGCAGGTTCTTGGAGTTAGTAGGTGACCCTCATGTCATCAAGCATGAGCCTCACATTTGGGTGAATTTAAAGTCCTGTAGGCTCTGTGTATTGGAAGATGGTGCCAGCCCCAAGCTTTGGGGGTTATGTATCAAAGGCAGGTAGGCTAGGGTTAAATCCTGGCTCTACAGGTTCTGATTAGGTTCACCCGGATAACTTTTCATATAACCAGCCTAGGTGCTCCCTTCAGCCAGTCAGCTGAGAGAAGCTGAGCAGAATGGATTGTGTTGGAGCTGAAGATAGAGACAAGCCAGAATCTCTCACTGAGAAGAGACTGTACCAAACCACAAGTATCACTGGTTGCTGTGGACGATAGCTATTTTGTGGGACCGAGCTAGGGTTATCTCAGCAGTGTCTGAAGTAGCCATGGCCTATATTGTTTAGTTAGCGCCTGGACAAGGCTAGGGATTTTATGTTTATGGTTTTGTTTTAGTACTGTGCAACCTGTGGAAATAAACGTCACATTGTTCTGACACAAGAATCAAGTGCCTGTGTGAACGCTGCCTACAGCTGAGCGTGATTCCCAACACCTTAATTAAGCCAACCCCTTTATCTACTACAGCTATAAAGATGTTTATTCTCTTTTATGATGCCATTTTTGGATGCAAACTCAAAGTTTGCTTTTCCATGTTAAAACTGAAGGATGAAAATGGAGTTGATGAGTCAGTAGATCTGGCATGAAAAGGGTTACAGTGAGATAATCTGACGCTTTTCTGCCAAAGCTTGTTGTGCACCCACCTGTCAGGGTCGCTGCCTATTGCTGTAAATAAGAGAGAGAGTGGTCACAAAGCTTCTGCTATGAAATCCTAAAGCCAAATCCTAAAGCCAAATCCTCCTAGAGGCCATGAACTGATAAAAGTGAAAACAAACCATCTTGTCTCCCCCATAAGCATGTGGAACAGAAGGCTTTCATATAGCTAGAGCTCATGTCTGGGTTAAATCTGTAACGCTCTTCAACATTTTTCTTTATTTATTTTTAATTTATAGAAAAATGCTATTACTTCTCATCCTTTGATTGGATGCTTCTCCATGTTTTTCCTTTATTCTAATTTTCTCTTATGTAGTATAGATTTAAATCTTACTTTAAAAAAAAAACACAAACACATTTGGAAATATCTAACTAAAATTTTCCCATTTAAATCAACAAAAAAATAATTTATTTATCTAGGTGTTAAAATTTGTGATGCCCCTAAAGATGTTTTTAACTTAAGTTTTACCCTATTGTATGATAAGACATCAAAAAATATGAAAGATTGGGAAATATTATTGTGCATTTCTTGGTTTGACAAAAATAATAATAACAGAATGACTATCATATCCAAAGTTCTCTATTATTTACAAACTTTACCAACTGAGATTGCCCCTCATTGTTTCTCCAAATTCCAGAAATTCAGCTTTCACAGTATCAAACATCAGTATTTGATAAATAGTAAGAACAATAGCGGTATTGACATGCCAGACATAGAAAAGTACCAACAAACTTTTCGCCTCAACAGAATTCTTGAATGTCATATAACACCATATAGGAAATTATGGGAAGACCTAGAAAAATAATTCCATAAAGGAGTTATTACAACTATAATTTGGAAAAATAGAATGTTAATTTGGTTTCTAAGACCCTCCACGACAGCACACAGAGGGCTACCTCTCCATCCTAATTAGGGACAGGAAACACAAGAAGTTTAAATAGCCCTCCCTTTCCCTCTATGCTCAGTGTTTTCCAAGGACCACACAGAATGCATGCTCAAATTTTTATTTACACCAAGAAATTAATGAACATAACGTTTTTTTTTTTGGGGGGAAATTACCCATGCTGTCGTGGAGGGTCTTAGAAACCAAATTACCGGTAAGTGTAATTCTATTTTCTCTAATCCCTTCCATGACAGCACAGAGAAATACCAAGGAATAATGGTTAGGGAGGGACAACAGCTTGGATGATTTTCCTCCCGAAGGCTAGATCTCTTATAGACATCAGGTCTAATCTGTAGTGTTTAGTGAAGGTATGGACTGAGGACCAGGTAGCAGCTCTACAGATCTTCTCAATGGAAGCATTGGCCCTTTCAGCCCGGGAGACTGCGACAACTCTAGTGGAATAGGCTCTTAACGATTTTGGCGGAGATAGATCTTGATTTCTACATGTCTCTGTGATTGCTTTTTTAATCCAATTCGCCAGAGAGCTCTTGGAGGTTTTCTTTCCTTTGTTTGGTCCACCGTATAGGACGAAAAGGTTCTGATCCTTCCTCCAAGGTCTTGTTTGACTTAAGTAGAAGAGAATAGTTTGCCGAACATCCAGAGAATGGAATCCTGCTTCTCTATCATCCTTTGGGTTGTCACAGAAGGAAGGTAGAATTATTTCTTGCGACATGTGTAAGTCAGAGGATACTTTTGGCAGGAATGAAGGGTCTAGGTGGAAGATTAATCTGTCTTCCAGAATTTTCAAATAAGGTTCCCTAATGGATAGGGCCTGTATCTCGCCCACCTTTCTTGCTATTGTAATGGCCACTAATAGGGCCGCCTTCAAGGATAGTTTGTCTATTTGGACCTGGTGCATAAGCTCAAAGGGTGGAATAGTTATACTTTTCAACACTATATTCAAATCCCAAGTTGGAATTATATTGGACTCCCTTGGACGGATTCTGAAGGCAGCTGTCATGAACCTCTTTATCCATCGGCGGTCTACCAGATTCTTATCAAAATAGGAGCTCAGAGCTCCTGGACTTTCAAGTTACTATGTTTTAGTCCTTTTGATAAGCCGTCCTGTAGGAAGTCTAGTATTTTAGCCATGTCAGGGTGGAAAGGATCGATGGGAGTGGATCCATACCATGCCGAAAAGGTCTTCCATATATTGGAGTATATGGCATTAGTGACCTGTTTCCTACTTTTTTGCAAAGTGGTTATGACGACATCAAAAGGCCTTTGGCTCTCAGGACTGTGGCTTCAGAAGCCAGGCTGCCAAGTGTAGGCTGTGGGGATCCAGATGAAAAATGGGACCTTGATGTAAAAGGTTGTGGTCTAGCAGCAGGGTAAGAGGTTCCTCTGAGCTCAGGAATTTCAGAGCTCCAAACCTGCTCCTCTTTGGCCAGAGAGTGGCGATCAGGATGGTTTTGATTCTGTCCGTTATGACCTTCTGTAGCATTATTAGCAATAGCGGAATTGGAGGGAATGCCTAGGTCAACCTGAAACTCCACGGGTGAGAGAAGGCATCCTGTTATGTTTCGGTAGCTGAGGAGTGCAGGTAAAAAAGGCAATACACCAGAGCAGTTGGAATCTATGAGATTGCAGTACCCTGACTAACCACCACAACTAGAGGCAGCCGTGGAGCGTTCCTACGTTGGTCCTAGACGCCTCGTCACAGCCTGAGAAACTAACTACACCTAAAGATAGAAAGAGGAAAGCTATCTGCCCCGGAGCAGATCCCCAAAGAACATAGAAAGCCCCCAAACAAGTAATGGCGGTTAGACAAGATGAAATACTGACACAGAAAGAAAATAGTATGAGCAAACGCTGGGGCCCAAACTAACTAAATAGAAAAGGATAGGAAGGGTACTTACTGCAATCCCAGAAAACCCTGAAAAGTACCAACACTACTAATTTCAAAAAACACCTGAGATCACACGACCTCTTCCACCTAAATTAGTTCTCTGGTGTAACAAAATCAAAACAGCAGCCACTGAAAAAACTGGAAAAAGCAAAAGTACAAACATCAGTGGCTGAACTAAACTGAGAGGGCAAAAGCCCCCGGAGGGGACCCTGAAGGCCCCCACAGAAGTGCAGGACAAAATGCAAAAATATAGCACAAAAACAAAAAGAAGAAAATGTCTTATCTGTTAGCAGGAGATGCAGACACGACACAGCAGGCTACAAGGGAAACAGGAATGAAGGATTCAGACCAGAACAATTGATCACCGGCAACCCTGATGGGAAGGTGACTCCCTTATATAAGACCAGTCAGTAACACCTGATTCCCAGTCCTCACAATCTTCACTGGACAGACCAGCACCGCTTGTAACCACCAGAGGAAGCCTCTGCTCAGAACTCATCTCAAACCCATTCACAACAGTACCCCCCCTTGAGGAGGGGTCACCGAACCCTCATTTGAGCAACCAGGTCGGTCAGGATGAGTTCTATGATACGCACGGATAAGTCTCCTAGCATGGATGTCCGAAGCAAACACCCAAGAATTGTCTTCCTGACCATAACCTCTCCATTTAACCAAATACTGGAGTTTCCGTCTAGAAAAACGAGAATCTAATATTTTCTCAACCACATACTCCAGATTGCCCTCAACCAAAACAGGGTCAGGAGGCACAGCAGCAGGAACCACTGGCTCAACAAACCTCTTCAACAAGGACTTGTGGAACACGTTATGGATCTTAAATGTCCCTGGAAGAAGCAAACGAAAAGAAACAGGATTAATAATCTCCATGATCTTATAAGGTCCAATGAACCTAGGCTTAAATTTAGGAGATGCTACTCTCATAGGAATATTCTTTGAGGACAACCAGACCAAGTCCCCCACTTTAAACCGAGGACCATCAGTCCTATGCCGGTTAGCAAACCGCTGGGCCTTCTCCTGAGAGAGGGACAACCTCTCCACTACCTGGTCCCAAATCTGTTGCATACGCTCCACAACAGAGTCAACACCTGGACAGACAGAAGCCTCCGTCTGTCCTGAAGAAAATCGAGGGTGAAACCCAGAATTACAGAAAAACGGAGACATCAAAGTGGCAGAGCTAGCCCTATTATTAAGAGCAAACTCAGCCAAAGGCAAAAAAGAGACCCAGTCATCCTGATCAGCAGACACAAAGCATCTTAGATAAGTCTCCAATGTCTGGTTTGTTCTCTCAGTTTGACCATTGGTCTGAGGATGAAATGCCGAGGAGAAAGACAATTGAACACCCAGTTTAGAACAAAAAGTCCTCCAAAATCTGGAAACAAACTGGACTCCTCTGTCAGACACAATGTTCTCAGGAATGCCGTGTAAACGAACCACGTGCTGAAGGAACAACGGCACCAATTCAGAGGAGGAAGGCAACTTAGGTAATGGCACAAGATGTATCATTTTGGAAAACCTATCACAAATTACCCAGATGGTGGTCATTCTCTGAGAAACAGGAAGGTCGGAAATGAAATCCATAGAGATATGGGTCCATGGTCTCTTGGGCACAGGCAATGGCATCAACAAACCACTAGAGCGAGAGCAAGGCTTGGAGCGAGAGCAAGTCCAGCAGGACTGCACAAATTCCCTGACATCACGAGACAAGGTAGGCCACCAAAAGGACCGACTAACCAAGTCTCTGGTACCAAAAATTCCGGGATGCCCAGCCAATGCGGAACAATGAATCTCAGACATCACACTCTTTTTCCACTGGTCCGGGACAAACAATTTTCCAACAGGGCAGCACTCGGGCCTATCCTCCTGACACCCCTCCAGAGCAAGTCTCAAATTGGGCGAGATGGCGGAAAGAACAACCCCCTCTTTCAAAATAACAGAAGGATCAGATAACTCAGGAGAGTCCGCAAGGAAACTCCTCGAGAGGGCATCCGCCTTAACATTCTTAGTGCCAGGAAGAAAGGAAACCACAAAATTAAAACGTGTGAAAAACAAGGCCCACCTGGCCTGTCTAGGATTGAGTCGCTTGGCAGATTCCAGATAGACCAGATTCTTATGGTCCGTAAGGACCACCACCTGATGTTTGGCTCCCTCCAGCCAATGTCTCCACTCTTCAAAAGCCCACTTCATGGCCAATAACTCCCGATTACCCACGTCATAATTACTTTCAGTAGGAGAAAATTTTCGAGAGAAAAAGGCACAAGGGTTACTTTTAGAGGTCTCTGGATCTTTTTGGGACAAAACGGCACCTGCCCCAATTTCAGAGGCATCAACCTCCACCTGAAATGGCAGAGAAACATCAGGCTGCCGTAGAACAGGAGCAGTTGGAATCTATGAGATTGCAGTACCCTGACTAACCACCACAACTAGAGGCAGCCGTGGAGCGTTCCTACGTTGGTCCTAGACGCCTCGTCACAGCCTGAGAAACTAACTACACCTAAATATAGAAATAGGAAAGCTATCTGCCCCGGAGCAGAACCCCAAAGATAAAAGAAAGCCCCCAAACAAGTAATGGCGGTTAGACAAGATGAAATACTGACACAGAAAGAAAATAGTATGAGCAAACGCTGGGGCCCAAACTAACTAAATAGAAAAGGATAGGAAGGGTACTTACTGCAATCCCAGAAAACCCTGAAAAGCACCAACACTACTAATTTCAAAAAACACCTGAGATCACACGACCTCTTCCACCTAAATTAGTTCTCTGGTGTAACAAAATCAAAACAGCAGCCACTGAAAAAACTGGAAAAAGCAAAAGTACAAACATCAGTGGCTGAACTAAACTGAGAGGGCAAAAGCCCCCGGAGGGGACCCTGAAGGCCCCCACAGAAGTGCAGGACAAAATGCAAAAATATAGCACAAAAACAAAAAGAAGAAAATGTCTTATCTGTTAGCAGGAGATGCAGACACGACACAGCAGGCTACAAGGGAAACAGGAATGAAGGATTCAGACCAGAACAATTGATCACCGGCAACCCTGATGGGAAGGTGACTCCCTTATATAAGACCAGTCAGTAACACCTGATTCCCAGTCCTCACAATCTTCACTGGACAGACCAGCACCGCTTGTAACCACCAGAGGAAGCCTCTGCTCAGAACTCATCTCAAACCCATTCACAACAGCATCCACCTTTGATTGGGCTTAATTTGGACCCATAGAGAAATAATGCTCTACTTTCGCATTCTGCTGATTCAAAAACAGGTCCACCTCTGGGTGACCCCATTTTTTGGTTATTAACTGGAACACTCTCGTACTGAGGCTCCATTCCCCTGGGTCTAGATCTATCTTGCTCAGAAAGTCTGCTTTGATATTGTCGGATCCCTTTATATGAAGAGCCGATAAGGACAGGAGATGATGTACTGCCCAAAGGAAAATTCTTGCTGAGACCTGCTGCAGACTCTCGAATCTTGTGTTGCCCTGATGACGTAGATGGGCCACAGTGGTCATGTTGTTGGAGTAGATTCGGACATGGGTTCTCTGTGGCGTATCAATTTTGCGGCTCTCAGGGCTTCCTCTACCACTCTTAATTCCCTGAATTTGAGGATCGGTTGTCCATCTTTTGGGTCAGGTTCCCTAAAGGACTTCTGCTCCCCAACCCTGTTTGCTGGCATCTGTTGTTACCGAAGAGACTGGGTGTTGGATCCAAGGTATTCCCTTTGCTAGATTTTCTTGGCTGAGCCACCAATTGAGGAATAATTTTACGTGGTGAGCAAGGAAGAGTCTTGTACTGAGTACCTCTGGAGTTTTGTCCCAATGAGAGAGGATACATTTTTGGAGGATCCTCAAATAAGCCTGTGCACAGGGGACTGCCTGAATACATGCTGTCATTGATCTCAGGACTGATATGGCAAATCTTAAGGACACCTTGTTTTGTTCTTTTAGGATCCAAACTCTTGATCTTATGTTTAATTGTTTGATGACCAGAAGAGAGGATCTTTGGTTTTGAGAGTCAAAGAGGATCCCTAAAAAGATCTTCTCAGTTGACGGGGTCAGGTCTGATTTTCCCTGATTTATGATCCAGCCTAAAGATGTTAGCGTATGTAGGACTGACTGGAGATGTGTTCTTAGAACACAATAGAAGGAGCCATGATGAGAAGGTCGTCCAGGTAGGGAACAATGCAGATAAAGGCAACTACCTCCACCATGATCTTTGTGAATGTTCAGGGAGCAGATGATATGCCGAAGTGAAGAACCTTGAACTGGAAGTGACTCACCTGGCCTAGAGTGACCGCAAACCTCAGATACCGATCGTAGCTTGGATGAATGGGTACATGGTAGTATGCATCCTGGAGGTCTATAGTGGGCATGGCAAAGTCCTTATCGATTAATGGGATTGTAGATTTCACCGATTCCATTTTGAATCGTCAGTATACCATCGTATTCCTGACTGCAAGCAATAAATTCTCCAGATCCTCAGAGGAAAAGAATATTTTTTTATTATTATCCTCTGTATGACTCGGAGTAACCTCTCCTTCTTCCAACCTTTCTTCAGGACCTAATATTTCTGCTTCTGAGTCAGAGCTATCCTCAGAGGCGTATTTCCTTTTTTTGGGTACAGAGGGGCCACCTGAAAAGGACTGTGAGAAGGTAGCTAGGGACGACTGGATCTCTTGTCGCACAATTCCCCTAACTTCATCCATCAGGGATGGCTGCTCTTCATTGATAATTTTCTACGTACATAGCTGACAAAGAGCTTTTTTATGGCCTGATGGAAGTTTCTTACTGCAGATGGCACATTTGTTATTTGCAGATTTTTTCCCTTGATTTTGGTGCAGGATTCTTGTCTACCTAGAAGAGAGGAGAGGGGAATTTCCATAGGGATGGATCCTGTACCAAAAGAAACCTACACTTACCAGGTATACCCACTGGGCCAGGGTTAGCGCTGGGCTCTGCAGGCACAGATCTAAGAGAAGAAACATCCATCATTAGAACCTTAGTCCTACCTTATGGAGTCTTCACTCAGGGTCCTTTTATGCAGGAACTGAGACCTAGCGTTTCTGCGATAGGTCCTGTCTTCTGGGCACCTTTCCTGATTTGAAATTTCAAATTTCCCGCCAAGGAACGCATGCTGGAAGTGACGTAGCGCCTTTTAACTCGGCGGTGTACGTCACTTCCTATGCTTCACCCAGGACTGCCAGAAAAACACGGAAGACACCACCGGAATGCAGGAGCAAGGGGAGAGATCCTAGACTGCTGGGGGGCTACAGGAGGCGCCTGAGGATGGTGTGATCCCACCGGGGCAGAGCAGCTGTGGGAGGAAGGTCTGGAACGATCGACCCAGGCTGCCTGGCTTAAAAGTAATACAAGAGAGTCTCTCGCCGGCCCAGCTCTCAGGAGAACGCACAAAAACCTCTTCATCCCTTAGGGACAGGAAAACACTGATAGAGGGAAGGGGAGGGCTATTTAAATCACCTGTGTTTCCTGTCCCTAATTAGGATGGGATGCTGTCGTGGAGGGGATTTGAGAAAATAAAAATAATAAAATAACCCCTAGAAGAGATCAAACCCATTCGTAGCTACCACATTTACCAATACAATTACAATTTGCTCCCTTCAATTTGCTGTGAAACTCCGCTCTTAACAATAATTTCTAATACATTTTGGAAATTTAAAAATAAATTGCGAAGCAATGTTTTCTTCAAGACTGACCCAATAGATCAAATTGCTTTGAACCACATGGTAATTTCTCCTGAAAGACTTAAAGGAGTTGTCCTGTGACAACTTTTTGATCAGTGGGACCTGCACAGATTGACAGAAAGGGGAACTTTTTTCCTGTTAGAATTGAGCGGCAGTGTCCATGCTCACTGTAACGATTCCACTCCTCAGTGTGTCTGTGATGCAGTTACTGAGTCTCAGCCATCCAATCTGGTACAGGGGCCGCTGAAGATGTCAGTAGTTTGTCATCCAGTCATGTGCAGGGGCGTGCTGAGCTGTCAGTGTTTTGTTTGACAACTCAGCCAACCAATCAAACTAGGAGGAGCTGGCTTTCTCCAGGTGTTCATTGTCCAGGTGATTGCCTGGTTACTTAGCTGGGCTGTTAGTAACAGACCTCTGCCAGTTGTAGCTTCAGATAAGTGTGGTTTGGTTGGTTTTCTCTGTGCCTAGTATTTTGCTTGATGATCTTTTGTTGCCTGACCTTGGACCATGTCACACTCGCCCTGCGTTTCATTCATTCCCTATGGAGTTACAGAGCGCTGTGCTTAGCTTTTTCCGACCGCCCTATTGAGAAGGAATGGAACTCCAGTTGGGCTGATGGACCTGTTGCTCCATTTGGAAAGGGAGATAAAAATTTCCCAACTTGCCAATTTGTGCGGGTCCGGCTGATCGGTCCCCCACCGATGAGTAAGTTATCACCTATCCTATGAATAGATGATAACTTGTTTTCACTTGACAGCCAATTAATTCTCATTTAGTTTAAAAGAATATAACACCCCATCTAGGACCTGAAAAGATATTTAACAAGGACTGAGAAAACCTTTCAGGAAATGCATTAAATACAAATCATCCTTCCTTAAACCCATCTCGTCAATTTATAAACTGCTGGTTTGGATACAACTAGCCCCTACTTCTTGGACCAAATAACTCATCATTAAATTAAGTGAAACCCAAATAGAAAATATTATTAAACTAAGCCATTGTATTTCTTGTAATACAAGGATCGAAGAAATGAATGATAAACAAATTACCAAATGGTGCAAAACCCCTGAATTCTTGCATATAGCCTTTCCACATCATGTAGGAGAAGTGGGAATAGAGATTAGAAGTTTGTTATATCTAGTTAAATTGCCCATGAAATAAACCATTTCAGGACCAAAATGGAACAAACTATTGTTACACCCGGTCCCAGCGCTGCCTCTGCACTCCGTTCTGCTCACTCACCTGTTCCTCGGGCTGTCCCTCTGCGGCGGTCTGTGCGTGGGCTGGGGTCTCCTGTCCCATCTGCTCTCCGGTGTCCTGAGTCCTTCTCCACTTCCTGGCACGCTGCTGGCAGGCCTCCAGACAGTCGGCTTAGGACGCGAGGCCGCGCCCACCGCCTCTCTTAAAGGGGCAGCGTGCATCTTTTGAAATAGCTAATTATCCAATGGCTGCGCACTCAGTACTATATCTGGTCACTCCACCATTAGGGGAGTGCCGGAGCAACGTGTTCTATCATTGCTACATCCGGTTCTGTTTCTGTTCTGTCTGCGCTGCGTCTGCAGTCTCTGTGCTTCGCTGATACTGTTTGTCTCCTCAGATCATTGCTAACCCGTATCTGGCTAATCTGGACAATCTCGGCTATTACTGGCGCAAGTGTCATCCCGTTCCGCCATCAGCCATCCGTACCCGTGGACCGTGACAAGGTCACTGAAGCCAGCCTTCTACCATCCGTTCTGGACCAGGACCTTACCCTTCTCCATCAAGAACTTTCCACGGACTCTGTAAATACTTGTTACCCTTTTGGTCCCTCTGGGACAGCTGCCACGTGTCCGGGGTCTAACTGGAGGTAGCACCTGTGTCCTCCGGGTATTCCATTCTGGTCCTGTTCGAGGGGCCTTACTACGGGTACCCGGGGCTCACTAGTTACGCCCCCTTCGGAGCCCCCCGGACCGCGGTCTCGAGGTTCCACATTAAAAAATAAATACGAATGTGAACTTCACCACCTCTGCCTCCGCTTCCATTCGTTACAGATTGCTCCGGCCATGGAACCCGCTGGATCCCAGAGACCTCCGACCACGGATCTGTGCCAGGAGGTGGCCCGTTTGGGAGTTCAACAGGACAAGATCACGACTTATCTACGCAGCTTGTCTACCCGCATGGATTCCCTAGGGTCCTCGTCTGCACCTGACTCTTCTATCAATAATCAGGTACCAGTTCCCATGGCAAATCAAGGTCCCCGTCTGGCGGCTCCTACCCGTTTCCAGGGTGATCCTACTCTGTGTCGGGGTTTCCTCAATCAGTGCACTCTACACTTCGAAATCTTGGGGCATATGTTTGCTTCTGACCGAGCCAAGGTGGGCTTCATCATGTCACACCTGGGAGGAGAAGCCCTCGCCTGGCTAAACCCGCTATGGGAGAGAGGGGATCCGGTGGTTAACGATCTTCAATCTTTCCTAAAGGCTTTTCGCAGGACTTTCAATGAACCTGGTCGTACCACTTCGACTGCATCAGCTCTGCTCCGCCTGCACCAAGGTACTCTCACGGTAGCTCAGTATGCTGTTAAATTCCGCACCCTCTCGTCTGAATTATCGTGGAACAATGAGGCCCTGGTTGCTAACTTCTGGGAAGGCCTATCCGGAAGAATCAAGGATGAGCTGGCGGGACGGGACAGACCTACTCTCTTGGAAGAGCTAATATCCTTGGCAACCCGAATTGACCTGCGTTTTCAGGAACGCTCCATGGAGATCAAGCGGGACAAAAGGTCCTATCACCTGGACTCTAGTTTGTACAAAACAGGTACTTCACCCTCCGCCTCCGAGGCCATGGAGGTGGACCATGTAAGTTTGGCCACCCGCCGCCGGGAGGCACGTCGCAAGGAGGGAAGTTGTTACTACTGCGGTAGTTCTGAACATTTGATTCATTTCTGTCCTAAAAAGTCGGGAAACTCCAGTGCCTAGGTCTAGTAGGAGGGGCCAACCTAGGTAAAGAGCAGTCCTCTCCCTCTTTACATATCTCTGTCACCGTGTCCTATGGAGAAATAAAATTCTCCGAACACTGTCTACTGGATTCTGGAGCTGCAGGGAACTTCATCCAGCAGGCGGTTGTGGATCATTACCGCTTACCAGTCCAGCGTCTTCCTGATCCGTTACAGGTGTCCGCCGTGGATGGTAAACCGCTGACCGAGCCCGTCCAGTTTCAAACCGAGTTGGTGGAACTCCGGGTAGGTCTAATGCATACTGAACGAATGCGATTTTATGTATATCCTGGTTTATCCCATCCCATGCTTCTAGGTTTACCTTGGCTTCAGATGCACGAACCAGTCCTTAATTGGAAAACTGGAGAAGTTCTGCGTTGGGGAGATACCTGCATGAATCGTTGCTTAACCCGGATTCAACCTGTTTCGCCTCCAGTCCAGCCTGATACCCTGCCAGGGTTGCCTTCCGCCTATTGGTCCTTCTCTGACGTCTTTGGGAAAAAAGAGGCTGAGAGACTACCTCCACACAGGTCGTATGACTGTCAGATAGAGCTTCTTCCAGGAGCATCACCCCCTCGCGGGAGAGTTTATCCTCTTTCACAGGCAGAGACTCAGGCCATGTCGGACTACATTCAAGAGAATTTGGCTAGAGGATTTATCCGAAAGTCATCGTCACCGGCAGGAGCTGGATTCTTCTTTGTGAAGAAAAAGGACGGATCCTTGCGGCCCTGCATTGACTATCGGGGTCTAAATTAAATCACGGTAAAAAACAGGTATCCATTGCCTCTTATTTCAGAGCTGTTTGATCGTCTCCGAGGGGCCAAGATCTTCACCAAATTGGACCTCAGAGGGGCCTACAACCTGATCCGAATCAGAGAGGGAGACGAATGGAAAACAGCCTTCAACACCCGTGATGGCCACTATGAATACCTGGTAATGCCATTCGGCCTAAGCAATGCACCTGCGGTTTTTCAGGAATTTGTTAATGACATTTTCAGGGACTTGCTCTATACTTGTGTCGTGGTTTACCTGGACGATATTTTGATTTTTTTCTGCTGACTTGACATCACACCGGAGGCAAGTACGCCTGGTCTTACAAAGACTGAGAGAGAACAGGCTCTATGCCAAATATGAGAAATGCCTCTTTGAGCAGTCTTCTTTGCCTTTCCTTGGGTACATTGTATCTTCCACAGGATTAAAGATGGATCCGGAGAAGTTGTCTGCAGTTCTCAACTGGCCTCGTCCGTCTGGGCTAAAAGCCATACAAAGGTTCCTCGGATTCGCCAATTACTACCGGCAATTCATTCCACACTTTTCCACCCGAGTGGCTCCAATCACAGCCTTAACCCGGAAAGGTGTAAACTCTAAGGAATGGTCCTCCGAGGCAGAAGAGGCCTTTGTTTCTCTCAAAAAAGCCTTCGCTTCCGCACCCGTTCTCCATCGTCCTAATTCAAGTGAGCAATTTTTTCTTGAAGTTGACGCTTCTTCCATAGGTGCAGGAGCAGTTCTGACCCAGAAGTCGTCTACCGGGCGGATGATCTCGTGTGGTTTTTTTTTCCAAGGTTTTTTCTCCTGCAGAAAGGGACTACTCTGTCGGTGATCGCGAACTGTTGGCCATCAAATTGGCTCTGGAGGAATGGAGACATCTTCTTGAAGGAGCTCATCACCAGGTAATCATATTCACCGACCATAAAAACATTGCCTATCTCCAATCTGCTTTAAGACTGAATCCCCGTCAGGACCGTTGGGCATTATTTTTTGCCCGTTTCAATTTTGTACTTCATTTCCGTCCAGCTGACAAGAACATCAAGGCAGACGCACTCTCTAGGGCCTTCTTGCCTCCTGAACTGGAGGAGGAACCTCAGCACATTATTGAACCTTCTAGGTTAGTCTCTGTTGCCTCCACTGATCTGGCCCGGCTTCCTCCTGGGAAGACTTTCGTGTCTGCTTCTGACCGCACTCGTGTTCTGCGCTGGGGTCATTCTTCTAAGTTGGCTGGCCATGCTGGTCAGAAAAAGACGCAGCAACTCATCTCCCGGTATTACTGGTGGCCTACGATGGTCAAGGATATCCAGGAGTTCGTCGCAGCATGTCCTTCATGTGCTCGTAACAAAACTGTTAAACATCTACCAGCCGGCAGGCTTCTGCCTCTTCCGATTCCGTCCGCTCCCTGGCAGCACATCGCGATGGATTTCATCACGGATCTTCCCATCTCTTCTGACTGCTCAGTGGTATGGGTTGTGGTGGACCACTTCTCTAAAATGGCTCACTTCGTTCCGCTATCTGGCCTCCCGTCTGCTCCAGAACTGGCCACTCACTTCATCCAGCACATCTTTCGTCTACATGGATTTCCTCTCCACATCGTGTCCGACAGGGGCGTCCAGTTCACCTCTAAGTTCTGGAGAGGACTCTGTAAAATGGTAAAAATTGAACTAGATTTTTCTTCTGCATATCATCCCCAGTCTAATGGGCAAGTGGAGAGGATCAATCAAATCCTGGCTGGATACCTGCGTCACTTCGTCAACGCTCATCATAATGACTGGGTAGAATTACTGCCCTGGGCGGAATTCTCCTACAACAATCAAGTAAGTGAATCTTCTGGAAAGTCTCCCTTTCAGATTGTGTTTGGACTGCAACCCGGAATTCCTCTTCCTGTCTCGGGATTGTCGGATGTTCCGGCAGTCGATACCTTGTCAAAGAATTTCTCGGACATTTGGAGAGAGACCAGGTCGGCTTTGGAGAAAGCTTCTCAACGTATGAAAACGCATGCGGACAAAAGACGTTTGGAGGCTCCCATCTTTCGTCCAGGAGACAAGGTATGGCTCTCCTCCAAGTACATCCATTTGAAGTTACCATCGTACAAATTGGGTCCTCGTTTCATTGGTCCCTTTGAAGTTTTGAGACAGATCAACCCGGTCTCTTATAAACTGAAATTGCCTAATTCTCTAAGAGTACCTAACTCCTTTCATGTTTCCCTCCTCAAACCAGTAGTGTTGAGCTCCTTTTTTAAGGACCCGGGTACCACTCCTGATCCGGTCTCTGAGGATGATGTTTTTGAGGTAAAACATATCTTGGCCTCTAAGCGAGTAAGAGGTAGGATCTATTACCTGGTGGACTAGAAGGGTTTTGGTCCTGAGGAGAGGTCTTGGGAGCCTAAAGAGAACATCCAGGCCCCTCTTCTTCTTAAAAGATTTCACGCAGGCTTGAAAAAGAGGGGGAGTAAAGAGGGGGATACTGTTACACCCGGTCCCAGCGCTGCCTCTGCACTCCGTTCTGCTCACTCACCTGTTCCTCGGGCTGTCCCTCTGCAGCGGTCTGTGCATGGGCTGGGGTCTCCTGTCCCATCTGCTCTCCGGCGTCCTGAGTCCTTCTCCACTTCCTGGCATGCTGCTGGCAGGCCTCCAGACAGTCGGCTTAGGACGCGAGGCCGCGCCCACCGCCTCTCTTAAAGGGGCAGCGTGCATCTTTTGAAATAGCTAATTATCCAATGGCTGCGCACTCAGTACTATATCTGGTCACTCCACCATTAGGGGAGTGCCGGAGCAACGTGTTCTATCATTGCTACATCCGGTTCTGTTCCTGTTCTGTCTGCGCTGCGTCTGCAGTCTCTGTGCTTCGCTGATATTGTTTGTCTCCTCAGATCATTGCTAACCCGTATCTGGCTAATCTGGACAATCTCGGCTATTACTGGCGCAAGTGTCATCCCGTTCCGCCATCAGCCATCCGTACCCGTGGACCGTGACAAGGTCACTGAAGCCAGCCTTCTACCATCCGTTCTGGACCAGGACCTTACCCTTCTCCGTCAAGAACTTTCCACGGACTCTGTAAATACTTGTTACCCTTTTGGTCCCTCTGGGACAGCTGCCACGTGTCCGGGGTCTAACTGGAGGTAGCACCTGTGTCCTCCGGGTATTCCATTCTGGTCCTGTTCGAGGGGCCTTACTACGGGTACCCGGGGCTCACTAGTTACGCCCCCTTCGGAGCCCCCCGGACCGCGGTCTCGAGGTTCCACATTAAAAAATAAATACGAATGTGAACTTCACCACCTCTGCCTCCGCTTCCATTCGTTACAACTATACATATATAAAACATATATCCAATTACCAGATAAACTATTACAGATTAACCTATTTGAAACATTAGCAATAAACTTCCCTCTTAGGGTATTGTTCACATAGTGTTTTTTTTCTGCATGCTTTTTGGAGGCTTTTTTTTAATACATTTTTACGCATTTTTTATGCATTCGAATGAATGTGTAAAAAAAATAAACAAAAATATTGAAAGAAAAGCTGCATTTTAAATTTTTTTATAAAAAAATGCTCAACAGTTTACAAACAGGCAAGGAAAAAAACGCATAACGGCTTAAAAAAAAATGTGCCGTGTGAATGACATTTTAGAAATCTCATTTATTTTGTTGCTGTCATAAAGGGTTTTACATTTTTTTCCGCAAAGTAGAAAAATGTTTATTATAGAAAGGAGTACGAAACAAATCACGTTCAGGAAAAAAAATAGAAATGTCTTTGTTTTAATTCTAGCAAGAAAGCAAATCAGCTAGGGGCGAGTGACCTTACTGGGATATTCTGGTTTTAGCAAATAAATGGCATTATTTGTATAATTAAAAGTTACCCAAATTTCCAAGATACTTTCTGTATCAATTCCACAAGGTTTTAGCAATCTATCCTAATGGACACGCAGGTAACTACAAAGATCAAAAATCGGATTGGAAAGCTCAGAAAAGCAGACCAAAGGGACAAATAAATTGCATTTTAGCTTTGAAGCATGTGCCAAAAAAATCCTGGCTTACTCCACGTCACCACATTTGTATTGTTGGTATACTGATGGACAAAATGCTCCCGATGTTATTAAACAATAATGATGTTAATCCTCCAAGTGTTCAAGATGATATTTACCCTGAAAAAACAATTGAACATAGGGCAACCCATCAAGGTAAACTTATCCAAGATAAGATATTTATTATATTCACATAACTAATTTAAAATAGCACAACGGTAAATTCCGACCTTGGGTTTTTCCTGAAGGCTTTTTCTTGGGGCAAACTGCACAGGTCTAGCTGGCTGGGCTGTACTATGTTCAGCTACTTTTTCAAGATAAATATCATCATGAACACTTGATATATTAAGATTATTATTGCCCAATACCGCCAGGATCAGTTTGTCCAACTGCTTACCAAAACTGCAAGAGTGGGAAAGAAGGTGTAATCCAGCTTTTTATGTGCTTCAATCAACAAATTGACTATACATTAAACCACCAACGTAAATGATGCCAGAAATGTATGCTAGCTCCTGGCTGGAGTAGCATTTTTGGCGGCAACTGTAAGCTGCGCATGCTTCTTAATTAATTTGGCGGCTCTTACTACAGCTCTCCCTTCATTAATACTGACAAAACACCAATCTTATTGAATTGAGACATTAGTGTCATTGGCTAAATGGATGCATTCACACTAATACTTAATAGGAACATTCATGGTTTTAATGCATTTTGCTAGATATTCACAATGGCTGGTATTTGGAGTCCCACACAAGTTCCTGGTTATCCATTTATGATATTCATACTAAAATCCCAACATTTTCTATAATAAATACTGCTAGTTATTGACTCACAGTGAGAGAAATTTGGCCTTTGTTGGTGAAAGCGGCAGCTTTTGATGCGTCTGGTTGCTGCTCTTGGCACGTATACAGAATTTTTCATTATTGCAGGCTTCATTGCCTCAATCTCGGAATTCCTGATGCATTCTTCAAAAAACTCTAAAGAGAATTCAGATCAGACAGTGCAAAAGTTCATGACAGTTAGTCAATGCTTCCTCAAGTATATTCCATATAGAGGTAGAGGGTTCAATGAACAAAATAACAGTGACAGACTGGTACAAAGGGGAAGAGGACCCTGCCTTGTGGGCTTACAGCCTACCGGATAAATGGGAAGGAGACAGTAGGTTTGGGGGTTACGACAGCTCCAGTGATGGTGAGATGGAAGTGGGGTCATTCCAGGATGTAAAGAGATGAGTTTTCAAGTTCTGTCTGAAGGTCCCGAGTATGGCGGATAATCGGTCGTGTTGGAGCACAGAATTCCAGAAGATTGAGGCTACTCGGGAGAAGTCTTGAAGGTGCTTGGGTGATGAACGTAAGAGAGTGGAGAAGAGAAGGAGGTGTTGTGAGGACCAGAGATTACGCGTGGGAAGGTATGGGGAGATTAGGTGGAGATATATGGAGGAGACAGGTTATGGACGACCTTGTAGGTCATTTTTAGTCATTTAAACTGTAACCGTTGGGAATTTGGGAGCCAAGGAAGGGATTTGCAGAGAGGCGGCGAAGTTGCAAGGAGAGTGGTGGATTAATTGGACATCAGAGTTAAGGACGAACTGGAAAAGTGCAAGATTGTTAGTTGAGAGGCCCCAGAGGAGAATGGTACAGTAATCAAGGCAGGAGATGATGAGGGCATGTACTAATATTTCAGTAAATCAGTAAATTGAGAGTTGAGGAAAAAACAAATTCTGGAAATATTTTTGGAGGCGGCAGGAGGTGGTAAGGGCTTGGATGTGTGATTTGAAAGGCATGGTAGAGTAAAAAGTTACTTTGAGGCAGCGGGAAAGCATGATGTCGTTTATAGGGATAAATACATCGGGTAGGGGCCTTAAATGAGATGGAAGAAAGATGATGAGTTCGGTTTTTATCAACTTTTCTTAGTTTTCTTGAATATACCTTTTCATCTGGATAAAGTCTGGTGACAATTATGGCCTTTCAATCAAGCCTAGTATACATATCTGTTACATTTCAGTAGGGTGAGTAATATCCTGGCATTAATTCTTTTGAGCTATGTCCCCAACTAGTGGCACAGGATTTCAATTTGGCTTTGCACAACAATTTTAGGCAAATGCACTTAGATACTCTGGTACCCCAGTGACACCCCAAGTATGAAACTCTTCACCAGGGTCAGAACCATACTACAGGTGGATAACACTCTCCTAAAAGCCCCCATACACTTTAGACTTATGTCGACCAAACTTGCCAACATCAATGGGTTCAGCTGACAGTCTAATAAGTCTAATAAATATGAGGGCCCTTAACAGATGATGTCTGAGGAGATAAGGCATAAACTGCCACCAGAGATGTCCAGCAGTGGTTCTGTCATGAACACTGGCGCAACTGACAGAGCGAGTGCTCCTCTATATGGGAAAATCGGGCGAGATATCTGCCATCCATTTGGCTGAACTGTCTCTAAAGTGTATAAGGCTAAAAACCTTACCTGCCATTACAAGTAATGAGTTCAATCAATAAAATGTAAAATTAATTTTACATTTTGGACTAAAACTTTACAACACTTTGTCTACCTTAGGCCACATTCAGAAGTCTGTAAGTCACGTACGTGGTCTATCTGTAGTTTTCACAAGTTTCAGTATTTTTTGCAGATAGAACACGTACCCATTACAGACTATGCAGATACTCACGTCCGTTTTTATCAGAGTCATTAATCTAAATTACAAATACAAGTCTATGGGTCTGTAAAAATCATGGACAGCACACGAGGCTCAGTGTACGTGTAAGTCTAATAATATGAGGGCCTTAACAGATGATGTCTGGGGATAAGGCATAAACTGCCACCAAGATGTCCAGCAGTGGTTCTGTCATGAACACTGCGCAACTGACAAGGAGTGTCCTCTATATGGGAAATCGGAGATATCTGCCATCCATTTGGCTGAACTGTCTCTAAAGTGTTAGGCTAAAACTTACCTGCCATTACAAGTATGAGTTCAATCAATAAATGTAAAATTAATTTACATTTGGACTAAAACTTACAACACTTGTCTACTTAGGCCACATTCAGAAGTCTGTAATCACGTACGTGGTCTATCTGTAAATTTTCACAAGTTCAGTATTTTTGCAGATAGAACACGTACCATTACAGACTATGCAGAACTCACGTCCCTTTTTATCAGAGTCATAATCTAAATTACAATACAAGTCTATGGGTCTGTAAAAATCTGGACAGCACACGGATGGCCCAGTGTACAGTTCCGTGCTGTCTGATTAACATTATAATCTATAGGAGAAGCTTTGTAATTCATTGTTATTTTCATACGTGAAAATCCTGATAGTAAAATTGACACTGAAAATCACTGATGAAACTTAGATCCAAAGCACTGATGAACTGAATTCTTTTGTGAAATTATGGTTTCTGAATGAGTCTTACACTACTCTTCAGATGATGACGTCTGCCTCATTTTCCTCTTGTCTTGGTTAAGATGGAGGAATTCAGGCCAGCTTCGAGCCTCCGTAAAGCCTCCTCTGCTTCATGAAGCTTCCGCTCAAGGTCCAGCTGAATCTTCAACTGTAGCTGATCAAAAAAATTGAATTATATTAGTCAAGCTCTGAATTGTCGCGGGACAACCCCACTGTGAGAAAGATGCTTGTAACAGACATATTGTGAGAAAACAAATTAAATGACAAGATATGAAAAAACTGAAATGACACGTGTTCGGGCAATCTACTATATTCTAATATAATCAGGGGCATAACGATTGCATTCGCAGAGGGTGCGACCACAACCGGGTCCATGCTGGAGGGCGTCCACATACGCCAGCACCTATTTCATCTGGATGTACATCCTCAGACGCAAATGTAGCTGAAATGTATTATGGTTAGTGTTGAGCGATATTGCTCGATATCTAAAAATATCGTATCGAAATTGTATCGCCGATAGCACTAAATATCGTCGATATCCGATTACGATACCGGAAGTCCAATGTAAGTCTATGGGAACAAAATATCGCAACTAAAAAAAACCTTTATTTCCTTGTAAACACTAAATATACACACATAGAATACATATATATATATATATATACATGTCATTGTGACATATATATACATATATGTATAGTTTATACACTTCTACATAGTAAAATATCCTCTGATTCAATTGCCGGGTAAAGCCGGCTTCTGTGAAAAGACAGAAGCACCCGACATGAAATGACACTTGGTGTACATAGGGTTAACCATGTCTTTTCATGTCGTTTGCAATCTGATTTGCACAAACAATTACATCAGTCTATGTGTGAAAAATTTCACACCTGTAGGGGTTAATTAAAGGTGTAAATTTGTTGTAAAAAAAACGGACTTTTTTGCTACGAATTTACACCTTTAATTAACCCCTACAGGTGTGAAATTTTGCACACTTACACTCATGTAATTGTTTGTGCAAATCAGATATCAAACTACATGAAAAGACATGGTTAACTCTATGTAAACCAAGTGTCATTTCATGTCGGGTTCATTATATAGGATGGGGTACATTATAATAGGAGGAGGCTCATAATGGGGGACATTATACTAGGAAGAGGCTCAGGATGGGGGACATTATACTAGGAAGAGGCTCAGGATGGGGCACATTATACTAGGAAGAGGCTCAGGATGGGGCACATTATACTAGAAGGCAAGGAGGGGCTTACTAGAGAGGCTGGGGGTATATTATACTAGGAAGAGGCTTATGATGGGGTACATTATACTAGGAAGAGGCTCAGGATGGGGGACATTATACTAGGAAAAGGCTCAGGATGGGGTACATTATACTAGGAAGAGGCTCAGGATGGGGTACATTATACTAGGAAGAGGTTTATGATGGGATACATTATGCTAGGAAGAGGCTCAGGATGGGGAACATTATACTAGGAAGAGGCTCAGGATGGGGTACATTATACTAGGAAGAGGCTCATGATGGGGTACATTATACTAGGAAGAATCTCATGATGGGGTATATTATACTAGGAAGAGGCTCAGGATGGGACATTATACTAGGAAGAGGCTCAGGATGGGATACATTATACTAGGAAGAGGCTCATGATGGGGTACATTATGCTAGGAAGAGGCTCAGGATGGGGCACATTATACTAGGAAGAGGCTCAGGATGGGGTACATTAGACTAGGAAGAGGCTCATGTTGGAGTACATTATACTAGGAAGAAGCTCATTATGGGGTACATTATACTAGGAAGAGGCTCAGGATGAGGATATTATACTAGGAAAAGGCTCAGGATGGGGTACATTATACTAAGAAGAGGCTCAGGATGGGGTACATTATACTAGGAAGAGGCACAAGGATGGGGGACATTATACTAGGAAGAGGCTCAAGATGTGGTAGATTATACTAGGAAGAGGCTCAGGATGGGGTATATTATACTAGGAAGAGGTTCAGGGCAGGGTACATTATACTAGGAAGAGGCTCAGGATGGGTTACATTATACTAGGAAGAGGCACAAGGATGGGGACATTATACTAGGAAGAGGCTCAAGATGTGGTAGATTATACTAGGAAGAGGCTCACAATGGGGTATATTATACTAGGAAGAGGCTCAGGGCAGGGTACATTATACTAGGAAGAGGCTCAGGATGGTGCACATTATACTAGGAAGAAGCTCAGAATGGGGTACATTATACTAGGAAGAGGCACAAGGATGGGGGACATTATACTAGGAAGAGGCTCAAGATGTGGTAGATTATACTAGGAAGAGGCTCAGGATGGGGTATATTATACTAGGAAGAGGTTCAGGGCAGGGTACATTATACTAGGAAGAGGCTCAGGATGGGTTACATTATACTAGGAAGAGGCACAAGGATGGGGGACATTATCTAGGAAGGCTCAAGATGTGGTAGATTATACTAGGAAGAGGCTCACAATGGGGTATATTATACTAGGAAGAGGCTCAGGGCAGGGTACATTATACTAGGAAGAGGCTCAGGATGGTGCACATTATACTAGGAAGAAGCTCAGAATGGGGTACATTATACTAGGAAGAGGCTCAGGATGGGGTACATTATATTAGGAAGAGGCTCAGGATGGGGTACATTATACTAGGAAGAGGCTCAAGATGGGGCACATTATACCAGGAAGGGGCCCTTGGATGGAGGATTTTATACTAGGAAGTGGCCCTGGATGGGGGACATTATACCAAGAAGGGGCCTATCGTTATAAAATAGGGGGACATTATTACAGGAAGGGCCAGGATGGGGGAAAGTAATACATGAACGAGACAGGACGGGGGACATTATTACATGATGGGTAAATTTGCATGTTTTCATGGGTTCTAGAATGCTACAAAGCCTAAAATGCAGGTGGTGGCCCAGTTCCAAATTCTGCATTGGGGCCCTTCGGACTCTAGTTACACCATGAAATATAACACTAACTATTATGAATAAAGCCAATGCAGATTCCAAAACTTCCCAAATTATTAAGACAGTTGTGGTAAAAAAAAACTATCCCAGGTTCTAGGTGAGTTTTAGTCTGTTCTATTTACGCTTTTGTTACCTATATGGTAGGAGCAGATCTCCTCTCACTTTCACAGTTATTCATATGCATCAATTATAAATGGTAGTGGTAGCTTTAAGGCTATAAAAACAAGTTTTTCCTCAATGTTTTTAAGGCTCTGTTCACATTTCCAGTACTTAGCTCTAGCATTAGTTGTGGTTTTACCTTTAACTCTTTCTCTGTTTGTTCTTTCTCCACAGTGAGCTCAGCTAAGGAGTTCTGTAGGGCCTGAGACTCAGAAACATAGAACGCCCTCTCCTCCTCCAGTAATCTGAATCGCTCTTCATTTTCCTTCATCCTGAGGAGTAGATTATAGAAGAATATATGGAAAATCAATACATGTCACATTCATATACAGAATCATGGGCTAGTTATTATTTAGAAGATTTACCAATTTAATGGGGACCCGTCACCAGTTTGTGCTGTTGTTGTATTCCTGCTGATCCCCTGAGAAATCCAGGTTTTTTGTTTTTTTTTTAAATCCGCCATACGGTTCCACAGATATGGGCCTTTTTTATTGAGTTCTATTATTTATGGTGTTTACAAGAGGGTGTGCTCAAGGGATTCTCTGGGGGTGTGTTTTAGACTGCCTTGCATAATTACCCTCTGAGCCACGCCTCCTTGTAAAGACATTTAACATTAGCACTAAATATAAAGGCCCATATCTCTGGAACCGTATGATGGATTTTCATAAGCAAAAAAATAGAATAATCAGGGGAGCGGCGCAAATAAAATAAGAGCAAATCTGGCCCCTTATGAGCTGGTGACAAGTCTTCCTTAAAAAATGAATTTTTTCCTTAATTTTTCACTGACATGTTAGTGACTTAATAGATGATAATAATAATAATAATGTCTGTGTTTTATCTCCCTATGTTAAAGAAGTGCATCGTATCTATAAAAATCAGATGCTATATGGTTGATTCCTATGGGATCTGATTTTTTTGCACACTCAGAATAGACAAGTCTCATCCGATATACAGAAGAAACTAATTTATGCTGCCATTTTTTTCAGGCGCAGATTCAGTCGGTGAAAAAAAAACCTCTCATCCGAACAGCCCAACTGAATAACATTGGTCCAAGAGCTACCAGCTTTTTCACGGACAGCGTTTGAACCCAAAATATGGTTGTGTGAACTTGGCCAATGACTCAGTATAACAAGCCGACAGGCCTTTAATGCTATACGGAATACCTCCATAGACAAAAAAATGTAATTTGCTGGTTAAAATCATTTAGGAATTTATTTCTAATGACATTTGATGTTTTTTTTTTCTTCTTGGAGAACCCCTTTACACCAGGAGCTTTGCTTTAACAGCATGTAATATCAGGATATAATAATACCTTTTAATGATCCACTGTGAATGGAAAAGAAAAGTTTTTTGGCTTTGCCAGGACTCTACAGCATCTTACTTGAGCTAGGAAAGTCTATTTGAGCCTGATGTTTCCAGTCTGCAGAAGCATCTTACCCATTTTGTTTTTTCCTTTGATTGTTAACTACAAATGTTTGTTATGTCTATTAAACAGTATTCTGCACAGGTTCCAGTCTCTAAGTTTTAGAGAGGCCACACAAACTCCACGCACCTGCTTTCAGCCTGAAGCTTCTCCTCTAGCAATTTCTCCATCTTGTTCTCGATCTGCTGCAGGTTGCCATGTACACCTGGCCTAAGATTCTCCATGCGATTGCCTTCTGTATGAGCAGGATGCTGGCTTGTTTCCAATATAGCTAGAGCCTTCTGCTTCTCCACAGAAAGCTCCTATCAATAAGTAATAAATATGTGCACTGTATTAAAAACAACCACAAAGAGTCAACATTTGTGTATTAGGTTACATGTATTATTTATCAAAGGAGTCTGAATGCTGGGACCAAATGGCCATTTATTTATGGCATGCAATCGATAAGTCAACAGGGGTAGGCTCCTATAAGTCACTTGTGTAGGATGCTAACATTTGCTAAAGAGCTTTTCTAGGACCTAAATATTATTGGGCTATTAACGGGACAGTTTGGGTTTACAAGATGCAGCTATGAATTTTTTTTGCCCTATTTTTCCAAAATTGTTTTACTGGTCTAATCTCTATGACCGTCCCTACCCCTACAGGTATACATTGCACATACATAGAGCTGTTCCCAGCCTATATCTAAGTCCTATTCCTTTGCCATTGTTAATATGGATTGTAAGATGTCTCAGGGGTCAGATCTCCACCGATCAAACACTAATGGCAAATCTTCCGTAGAGATCAAACATTTTTCATTCCAGAATAGCTTCCGAAAATACAGTTGTGTTAAAAAGGATAGCACAGAGTTAAATTAACCTCTACTTTTTAATCATCTTTAACACAGGATCGGATGTCTTGGTCCATGAAATATTTTATTAACCAGTTTAAGGCCAGGTCATTTATCCCCGTTCCTGACCAGGCGCATATTTTTTTTTTTAATACTTGTGGTTTAAAGAGCTGTAAAAAATGTTCTCATTTGGAGAGTCAAGTATTTGTTTTGTCTTTTTTTTATGACGCACGAGACTTCATTTTTATGTCCCAGTCATATTATCTTTTCTTTTTTTTTTTGCTGATATTGGGTGATATTGGTGCGAAAATAAGAGAAATAATGTTCTTTTTTCCCTCATTTTTTAGGACAACTACAATACATTTTAAAATTTGTTCTCCATTCTGTGGCAACGATCACATGATCGTTGTGTATAGTTGCGGAAGCATCGTCAGTGCTTCCCAAACTGCATACACATAGCTTGTTTAGCACTGAGTAAACAGCGATCAAGAAGGCACAGATGGTAATAAACCATCTCTGCCTTCTATATGGGGACTCCAGCTATTTGCTATGACTGCCTGATCCCTACTCCTGCAGCTTAACGATCATGTGTAGCTGTGCCACTATGCAGTGACACATCAGAACGTCACTGCAGAGTAGGAGTTGGACGGGCCAGTTTATGGGTGATCCGTAAGCGGTTAAAATAGTATAATCCATCTTTAGGTATCAATTCTCACTTTGTGACCTCATGAGTTTACTCCTTAAACTTCTTGAACCCTTTTCCTGCCAAGGATGTATCATCCTTGTAGGGTGCCAAACACAGTATTCAAGAGTCATCCTGACTACTAATGGCCATATCTCAGGCTAGATCGTAACTAAAAAAAAACTCTTACAAAATGCTTTAGAAAATGAAAAAACTCCTCCTAAAACTTCTCAAAGAAGAAGCGTTTCCATACTAGAAAACTCATCGGTTTTGACAATCTCAAGAAAGAAAAAAATGCACATACTGTTAAAATCTATTGTCCCTCCCAAATAAACATGGACATATAAAAAATTATTTCCATATAAGTAGAACTAGGGTAAATGTCAATTATGTACAGTCATGGCCAAAAGTTTTGAGAATGACACAATATTATATTTTCACATGATCTGCTGCCCTCTAGTTTTTATGTGTGTTTGACAGATGTTTTTATCACAGACAGAAATATAATTGCAAACATATGAGTAACAAAAGCTTATATTGACAGTTAGAATGAGTTAATGCAGCAAGTCAATATTTGCAGTGTTGACCCTTCTTCTTCAGGACCTCTGCAATACTCCCTGGCATGCTCTCAATCAACTTCTGGACCAAATCCTGACTGATAGCAGTCCATTCTTGCACAATCAATGCTTTCATTTTGTCAGAATTTTTAGGTTTTTATTTGTCCACCCGTCTCTTGATGATTACCCACAAGTTCTCAATGGGATTAAGATCTGGGGAGTTTCCAGGCCATGGACCCAAAATCTCTATGTTTTGTTCCCTGAGCCATTTAGTTATCACCTTTGCTTTATGGCAAGATGCTCCATCATCCTGGAAAAGGCATTGTTGATTGCCAAACTGCTCTTGGAGGGTTGGGAGAAGTTGCACTTGGAGGACATTCTGGTACCATTCTTTATTCATGGCTGTGTTTTTAGGCAAGACTGTGAGAGAGCCGATTCCCTTGGCTGAGAAGCAACCCCACACATGAATGGTTTCAGGATGCTTAACAGTTGGCATGAGATAAGACTGGTGGTAGCGCTCACCTTGTCTTCTCCGAATGAGGCGTTTTCCTGATTTCCCAAACAATCGAAAAGGGGATTCATCAGAGAAAATAACTTTACCCCAGTCCTCAGCAGTCCACTGCCTGTACCTTTTGCAAAATATCAGTCTGTCCATGATGTTTTTTCTGGAGAGAAGTGGCTTCTTTGCTGCCCTCCTTGAGACCAGGCTTTGCTCCAAGAGTCTCCGCCTCACAGTGCATGCAGATGCACTCACACCTGCCTGCTGCCATTCCTGAGCAAGCTCTGCACTGCTGGTAGCCCGATCCCGCAGCTGAAACACTTTTAAGAGACGGTCCTGGCGCTTGCTGGTCTTTCTTGGGCGCCCTGGAGCCTTTTTGGCAACAATGGAACCTCTCTCCTTGAAGTTCTTGATGATGCGATAGATTGTTGACTGAGGTGCAATCTTTCTAGCTGCGATACTCTTCCCTGTTAGGCCATTTTTGTGCATTGCAATGATGACTGCACGTGTTTCTTTAGAGATAACCATGGTTAACAGAAGAGAAACAATGATGCCAAGCACCAGCCTCCTTTTAAAGTGTCCAGTGGTGTCATTCTTACTTAATCATGACAGATTGATCTCCAGCCATGTCCTCATCAACACCCACACCTGTGTTAATGGAGCAATCACTGAAAAGAGGTTAGCTGGTCCTTTTAAGGCAGGGCTGCAATGATGTTGAAATGTGTTTTGGGGGATAAAGTTCATTTTCTAGCCAAATATTGACTTTGCAAGTAATTGCTGTTAAGCTGATCACTCTTTATAACATTCTGGAGTATATGCAAATTGCCATTAGAAAAAGTGAAGCAGTAGACTTTGTAAAAATTAATATTTGTGTCATTCTCAAAACTTTTGTCCACGACTGTACATTTTTTGTGGCTACCTTTTAAAAGCAAACCTATTAACAGTTTGAAAAGTAAAAATGTTTCCAATTTTTTTTGGGTGTGTTAAATTTAAAACTTATTTATCTAAATTTACCATTAATGTAAAGTACAATGTGTCACAAAAATTTTTAGAAATAGAGTCACTGGGACACAAAAAAGCCGTTTCTAAGTTATTGTTAAGTAAAGTAACAAATGCCACATCTGAATTTTCCAGCATTAAACTAGATTCTCGGTTTCTCCACTTCTGCTGATTTTATTAAAATATAAAAAATGTAGAGATATTGTTTACTTTCAGTGGTGAGGATTAAATTCAATTTCTTATTTAATCATTTAAATTTTATTTGTACGTGTCAAAAGTGTGAAAATTGGCCACCATAAGTGCAAAATGTAAAAAAAAAAAAACTGTCAGCTAAAGGGTTTAGTACCAGTATGGAGTTTGTATTGCTGTAGCTAGGTTATATTTATTAGGGCACAGCAGCCAGTCGTATAAATCAGAGAGAGATTCGGAACGCAGTGCACGGACTGGCCGGCAGCTCTCCTGACCCGAGCATGACAGCTGCATAGAAATACACAAAGCTGTCACGTTTTGGTCGGGAGAGCCGACGGACAGTTAGTGCACTGTGTCCCGATCGCACTCTGATTTATACCGCCATGTGACTGTGCCCTTACTCTGACTCACATTAAATATAATATAGGACTGACTGCAGATTTTTATGATCATCACTGATTAAAGTTGAGCGACTTTGGTCGGGTTGGGTTTCGGACCACCCGACTTTACCAAAAATTCGAGTCGGATGAAATTGGTCCGACTAGTGGCAAAAAAGTCGGAGTTTCGACCGAAACCCGACCCCAATGCAGATCAATGGGTAATAAAAGTCGGCAGCGAGTGGATGACTCTCAAGTCCGACTCGAATTTTGGTAAAGTCGGGTGGTCCGAAACCCAACCTGACCAAAGTCGCTCAACTCTATCACTGATCCTTATATGAAGAACCTACCTCCATGGTCTTCTGCAAATTTTTGGTGAGGATGCACAGCTCTAGTTTCTCCTCTCCTACTCCTTTCAGACAATGTACGGTAACATCCAGCTCCCTAAAATCAGAGAGTTATAAAAAAAAACACAGGAAACTTGAAAAGTTTTACATGTTCATAAAGTGAACAATAGAAGCAGAGAATGAGAAAATAGGAAAAGTGATGCTATCAGAAGTAGAGTACATGGTCTGTATGGTCTCTGTATAACCTCAACTCTACCACTGATTAGCAGCTTTCTGGCTATGCAAAGTGTTCACAGAAAGCTGCCAATCAGTGATGGGGCGGGGTTATACACAGCTCAGCATTTAGAGAACTGCTAGTCCAGAAAAGATAAAACAGTGATTTTATCAAAACTGCTGAGTCGCCCGCCAGAGCCGTGGGGTACTCGGTACCGAGCCCGTTAACTTCTATAGGGGATGTCACGGCGGCAACGACCCGCTCCGTGGCTCTGGGCACTCACCAAAAGGGAAATATT
Source organism: Oophaga sylvatica (assembly GCA_033576555.1). NCBI lineage: Eukaryota > Metazoa > Chordata > Amphibia > Anura > Dendrobatidae > Oophaga > Oophaga sylvatica. The sequence goes on from JARQOD010000001.1 coordinate 473,804,065, forward strand.
TTTTACATGGGAATGACAAGTTTGTCATAATGTTCGTGACGCCACCTGTGGTACCCAGTCAGGGTGACCAGCGCTGCGGTGCAGGTCCTCTGGAAGAGATGGTATTATGCAAACCTCCCACAGGCGAGGTTATATTCTTCCAGGGCAGGTAGATGTTATATTTGGGGATGATACTAATGAATGCAGCAGAGAGAGATGTGGTCGCTAAAATAACTCCGGGAAACAGTCCAAGTGCAGTTTCAAGATTTTACTCCAGTCTGTTGCCAGCAAGACAGATGCCCACCTGGTACTGTGTCCTCCGGGGAGGGATCCAGCAACCCCCAGGTAACTCGGTCGCACCTGCCCAGGACTACCGTTCTGTGTGTGTCCTTTCCTGGCCGTCCCTCTCTCTCTGACACCTCACCAAGCAGTCTTCCAATCCAGAAACTGCGGACCCCGTCGGGAACAGCTTAATTCTGTGCGTCCTTGGCACTATGTAGCTTCCTTCCTGGAGATGGTGCTGGTGGTTGGTAGCGATGACCCATAAAGTGATCACCGCCGTCGGCTTGCTAGCGGGGCCCGAAGGTTTCCCACTAGTCTAGGGACCGATTCCCTGATGGCCTGGTCCTTCCGATCCCGGAAAGGGCCACGGATAGAATATTCACTGTCCGTGCCCAAGGACCCCTTCACTGACTTCTCCAGAAGCTCCTCAGTCTCTTTCTCTCTCCACTTAGGGGACGAGCTCCTATCAGCTTGAGCTCTCCTCACACGAAGTGCTGCTGCTCCTTACTTAACTTCTCTCCTCCTCTCTGCTACTGCTAACTCCACCCATAAATACACCCCTTGCTAACCAGCCTGGGATGAGACCATCCTCCCATAGGGTACGTCCATATGCCCAGCTGATATGGTATGTGTTGGATGCAGGTGTTGGAGTCCTGGGGGGTGCTCCCTCCTTACCTAGAAGTGGGGTGTCACACCTCTGGATGAGGTGCAACACCTCTGTGGCGACTGAACCCTCAGGGGTGCCACACTGCAGCAAGCAGCCCAGGGATACATCGCTGAATCAGTCTCTGTCCCACATTATGCTGCTATGAGATGAGTAACAAAAACCTGGTAAAAGTTCCCTTTAAATTTTACTTATATAATTTCTTCTATTTTCATTATTATCATTTTCAATATCTCTGCTTGCTCTCAAATGATAGAAATATTTTTAATAATTGAGACTGAAAACCTGCACAGACCCAATACTTATTTGAGATACAGGTTTTCTTCATTTGTAGGAGTTTAGCTAATTCTCATAAATGGAGGAAGGGTAATGACTTTTTGAAACTTAAAGAAGCACTCCCAACAATGTTTTATTAGCTAAACCTGGGAAAATGTGTATAATGTAGTGTAAAGTGCAATAGTATACTTACTGATTACTGCTTTTCCCGTTTCCAGCGGTGCTCAGGTCCTCTTTTCACTCATATGATATCTATTCTGATTTGCAGATCACGCTGCTCTCTGTGTGCGCCAAAAGGAGCTTTTACAAAGTAAGTCTATGGAGTGTAAGATCGAGACACCAAAGGATTGCATTATATTGTAATAGGGACTTTCAACACATGCACAAAGCACAGTGAGATCCTATAAGTCGGCATAGAAGTCACATGACTGAGAAGAGGACTGGAGCGCTGCTGGAAACGGGAAAGACAGCAATCTATAAGTATATTACCACAATTACGCTATATTACACAAACATTTACACAGGGTTAGCTAATAAAAAAAGTATTGGGAGTGCTTCTTTACAGAGATTGTCGAGCTGTAGGCTAAATAACAGCTGTGAGCACAGATGATGTGAATGGAGCAGATGGGCAGGTTTAGTGACTGTCTTCATTCTGAGGTCAATCGTCACCACAGGAGTCTCGGAGAATAGAGCAAATATAAGAATTTTCTTTAACTCTTAGCGGAATCTACGTAGCCCCAAGAGGGTGGATAATGGCTGTTCATTCAGATGATTAGACAATCACTTTAAAACCCCTTAACGACCAAGCCATTTTGTAGGTTAAAGACCAGGCCAATTTTTACAATTCTGACCACTGTCACTTTATGAGGTTATAACTCTGGAACGCTTCTACGGATCTTGGCGATTCTGAGATTGTTTTCTCGTGACATATTGTACTTCATGATATTGGTAAAATTTCTTCAATATAACTTGCGTTTATTTATGAAAAAAATGGAAATATGGCAAAAATTTTGAAAATTTTGCAATTTTCAAACTTTTAATTTTTATGCCATTAAATCAGAGAGATATGTCACAAAAATTAGTTAATAAATAACATTTCCCACATGTCTACTTTACATCAGCACAATTTTGGAACCAACATTTCTTTTTGTTAGGAAGTTATAAGTGTTAAAAGTTGACCAGCGATTTCTCATTTTTCCAACAAAATTTACAAAACCATTTTTTTTAGGGACCACCTCACATTTGAAGTGAATTTGAGGGGTCAATATGACAGAAAATACCCAAAAGTGACACCATTCTAAAAACTGCACCCCTCAACGTGTTCAAAGCCACATTCAAGAAGTTTATTAACCCTTTAGGTACTTCACAAGAATTGAAGCAATGTGGAAGGAAAAAATGAACATTTAACTTTTTTTTCCAAATTTTTCTTTCGACACAATTTTTTTAAATTTTGTCAAGGGTATCAGGAGAAAATGAACCACAATATTTGTTGTACAATTTCTCCAGAGTACACCGATCCCCCATGTGTGGGGGTAAACCACTATTTGGGCGCATGGCAGAGCTCAGAAGCGAAGCAGCGCCATTTGACTTTTTTGGCTGGAATTGAGATTGGACGCCATGTCGCATTTGGAGAGTCCCTGTGTGCCTAAACAGTGGAAACCCCCCACAAGTGACCCCATTTTGGAAACTGGACCCCCAAGGAACTTATCTAAATGTGTTGTGAGAGCTTTTAACCCCCAAGGGCTTCACAGAAGGTTATAACGTAGAGCCGTAAATTAAAAAATCATATTTTTTCCACAAAAATGATCTTTTCATCCCAATTTTTATTTTCCAAAGGATAAAAGGACCCCAAAATTTATTGTGCAATTAGTCCTGAGTACGCTGATACCCCATATGTGGGGGTAAACCACTATTTGGTCGCATGGCAGAGCTCGGAAGGGAAGCAGCGCCATTTGACTTTTTTGGCTGGAATTGAGATTGGACGCCATGTCGCATTTGGAGAGTCCCTGTGTGCCTAAACAGTGGAAACCCCCCACAAGTGACGCCATTTTGGAAACTAGACCCCCCAAGGAACTTACCTAAATGTGTTGTGAGAGCTTTTAACCCCCAATGTTGTGAATGGGTTTGAGATGAGTTCTGAGCAGAGGCTCCCTCTGGTGGTTACAAGCGGTACTAGTGAAGATTGTGAGGACTGGGAATCAGGTGTTACTGACTGGTCTTATATAAGGGAGTCATTTTCCCATCAGGGTTGCCGGTGATCAATTGTTCTGGTCTGAATCCTTCATTCCAGTTTCCCTTGTAGCCTGCTGTGTCGTGTCTGCATCTCCTGCTACCAGATAAGAATTTTTCTTCTTTTGTGTTGTTGCTATATTTTTGCATTTTGTCCTGCACTTCTTTGGGGGCCTTCTGGGTCCCACTGCTCTGGTGTATTGCCTTTTTTACCTGCACTCCTCAGCTACCGAAACATAACACCCCAAGCGCTTCACAGAAGGTTATAACGTAGAGCCGTAAATTAAAAAATCATATTTTTTCCACAAAAATGATCTTTTCATCCCAATTTTTATTTTCCAAAGGATAAAAGGACCCCAAAAGTTATTGTGCAATTAGTCCTGAGTATGCTGATACCCCATATGTGGGGGTAAACCACTATTTGGGCGCATGGCAGAGCTCGGAAGGGAAGCAGCGCCATTGGACTTTTTTGGCTGGAATTGAGATTGGACGCCATGTCGTATTTGGAGAGCCCCTGTGTGCCTAAACAGTGGAAACCCCCCACAAGTGACCCCATTTTGGAAACTAGACCCCCCAAGGAACTTATCTAGATGTGTGGTGAGAGCTTTGAACCCCCAAGGGCTTCACAGAAGGTTATAACGTAGAGCAGTAAAATTAAAAAATCATATATTTTCCACAAAAATGATCTTTCCACCCCCAATTGTTATTTTCCAAAGGGTAACAGGACCCCAAAAGTTATTGTGCAATTTGTCCTGAGTACGTTGATACCCCATATGTGGGGGTAAACCACTATTTTGACGCATGGCAGAGCTCAAAAGGGAAGGAGCGCCTTTTCAAATGCAGACTTTGATGGAATGGTCTGCGGGGGTCATGTCACATTTGGAGAGCCCCTGATGTGCCTAAACAGTAGAAACCCCCCACAAGTGACTCCATTTTGGAAACTAGACCCCCCAAGGAACTTATCTAGATGTGTGGTGAGCACTTTGAACCCCCAAGTGCTTCACAGAAGTTTATAACGTAGAGCCGTGAAATATAAAAAATCATATTTTTTTCCACAAAAATAATCTTTTTGCCCCCAAATTTTTATTTTTATAAGGGTAACAGGAGAAATAGGACCCCAAAAGCTATTGTGCAATTTGTCCTGAGTACGCTGATATCCCATATGTGGGGGGGAACCACTATTTTGACGCATGGAAGAGATCGGAAGGGAAGGAGCACCATTTTTAAATGCAGACTT
>JARQOD010000001.1:473808831-473879534 GCA_033576555.1 Oophaga sylvatica
TTTGTCAATTTCCCGAGAAACCGTACCCATTGGGGGGTAAACCACATTTGGTGCATGGCAAGCTGAAGAAGAGCGCCATTTGACTTTTTGGCGGGAATTGGATTGGACGCCAGTCGCATTTGGAGAGCCCCTTTGCCAAAACAGGGAAAACCCCCCCCAAAGTGACCCATTTTGGAAACTGGCCCCCCCAAGGACTTACCTAAATGTTTGTGAGAGCTTTTTAACCCCCAAAAGGTTAAGGTTTTTAAAACGAAGAGGCCCCTTTTTAAAATACTAGTTTGGGGCTAATATTCAAGGGTCTTTATAAATTTTTTCCCCAAAGGGTGCCCAATTTTTTGTCAAAACCTTATTCCTTTTTCCCTTTTTGGGGGCCTTTTCCCCGCTAACAGATAAAATTTTTCCTTTTTTTGGCTAATTTTTTTGATTGGGCCTTCCCCTTTTCTTGGGGGGGCCTTTTGGTCCCCCCCGGTGATTTTTTTTTACGACCCCAGCTAGAAAATTTTAAACCCCAACGCTTCACGAAGGTTATAACTAGAGCCGTAAATTAAAAAACATTTTTTTTTTCCAAAAAAAATGATCTTTTCATCCCAATTTTTTTTTTTTCCAAAAGGGAAAAAAAGGACCCCAAAAGTTTTTTTGGCAATTACCCGAGTATGCTGATACCCCTATGGGGGGGTAAACCACTATTTGGGCGCAGGCAAGCTGGGAAAGGGGAACAGCCCCATGGATTTTTTTGGCTGGAATTGAGTTTGGACGCCATGGTTTTTGGAGACCCCCTGTGGCCAAACATGGAAACCCCCCCAATGCCCCCCTTTTGGAAACAAAAGGGACCCCCAAGGAACTTATCTGATTTGGTGAGAGTTTTGAACCCCAAGGGCTTACAAAAGGTTATAACGAAGAGCATTAAAATTTTAAAAAAAATCATATATTTCCAAAAAAAATGATCTTTCCCCCCCAAATTTGTTATTTTCCAAAAGGGTAACAGGACCCCAAAAAATTATTGTGAAATTTGCCTGGTACGTTGATACCCCATAGTGGGGGAAACCACTTTTTTTACGCATGGCGGCTCAAAGGGAAGGAGGCCTTTTTCAAATGCAGATTTGATGGAAGGGTCTGCGGGGTCAGTCACTTTGGAGAGCCCCTGATGTGCCTAAACAGTAAAAACCCCCCCCACAAGTACTCCTTTTTGGGAAACTAGACCCCCCAAGGAACTTATCTAGTGTTGGTGAGCACTTTGAACCCCCAAGTGCTTCACAAAGTTTATAACGTAGAGCCGTGAAAAAAAAAAAATATATTTTTTTCCACAAAAATAAACCTTTTTCCCCCCAAATTTTTAATTTCAAAGGAAAGGGGGGAAAATAGGCCCCCAAAACTTTTTGCATTTTGCCCCTTATGCTGATACCCCAAAATGTGGGGGGAACCATTTTGATCCCCTTACTGCGTTTTTGGGGGGCATTTGAAAAATCTAAAAAAGGGTAAGATTGGGTTTTTTTTTTTTACGCCGTTCCCGTGCGGTATTAGTGAGGGGGGCCCGATTTTTTTCCCCCTTCGGGCGTTCGCGATCCCAGATTACACCCTTTTTTCTTTTTTAAGTTTCTGCCCCTCTAAAAGATGTTTTTTTTTTAAAATTTTTTGTAAAAAATTTTTTGCATCGCCTTTTGAGAGTTTAAAATTTTTTTCCATATTTGGGCCGCAGAGTTTTTTGGGGGGGCTTTTTTTTTGGGCGGGACGAGCTGACTATTTATGGGACCTTTTCGGCACAAAAATTTTTTTTTACGTTTCCCCATTCCATTTTGTGGAAGCAGAATGAAAAAAAACCCGCAATTCAGGAATTGTTTTTTTTTTTTTTTTTTTCCTCCTTTTCCCCTGTGGAAAAATTTTATAAAAAACTTTATTCTTGGGGTCACTAAAAATTCAGCGTACCTCATTTATAATTTTTTTTTTTGTTTTGGCTTTTTTTCACAAAAAAAAATTTTTTAAAAAAAAAAATTTTTTCTCATTTTTTTGGGAGCTATAACTTTTTTTTTTTTTTGCGATGATCCCTGTTAGCGCGGGGTTTTTTGCGGGCAAGATGACGTTTTCAGGGAAAACCATGATTTTTTAACTGACTTTTTGAACGCGTTTTTTTGCATTTTTTCCAAAAGGGTTTTATGAGATCCCGCTTGGAAAAAGTAAAATTTTCTACTTTTTTGTGTTTTTTTTTTTTTGGGGTTTTTCCCGAAGGGGTTAACTAGGTTTTTTCTTTTAAGAGGGATTTTTGGGGCGTGGCGTTACCTAACAAAATTTTTTTTTTTTTTTTTTTATTTTTTTTTACAAAAAAAGGGGGTTTTTTTTTGGGTTTTTTTAATTTTTTTTTAAAAAATTTTTTTTTTTAAATTTTTTTTAAAAAAGGGGGGGGAAATTCCCCCTTTTTGGACTTTAAATTTTTTTTCTTTTTTTTGCAGTTAAAATGCTTGAAAAACCCCATTGCAATGCTTTTTACCTAGGGGGGAAAACTGCGATCACGAAACCCCGTGCTAATGACCCGGAGGTTTTTAAAAAACCCCCGGGTAAAAAAGCAGAGAGGGCCCCCCCCAAAAAACTTTTCAGGGCGCCGATCGAGGCGAGGGAGCCCCCGACCCTCGCCTCCCCCCTAAAAACTTGCGATCCCCCTGGGGTCGCACAGTCCCGGTGGTTTTAAAACCAGGGGCCCGGGGGGGGCTCCGCCCGGGGGTCAGTGCAGGAACCTGGCCACTGCAGCGCCGGCTCCTGCACTGATCGCGCTGGGGGCTGAAAAATTTTTTCTTCTCCGCCCCATCGCTGCTTGTTTGGTCAGTCAGATTGACTGACCAAACCAGCGCTGGGGTCGGGGCCGACGGGGGAAGGGGGCCCCCACCCCTTTTCCGTGCCTGCAGCTTCTGTGACAAAACTTTCGGGGACTACCACGCCCGGGGTTTTCACCATTTTGGGAGCAAAACTAAATGACAGTCCCCTCCTGGGGGCCGAAATGGGGACCTTGCCCGACGGACTGTGCACGGGCAGTGGACATTAAGGGGGGTTTAAAAAAAACTTTTCCCGCAGATATCACCATGGGGTTTTACGAAAAACATCCCCGAAAATATGGGTATCGGCCGATATTTGTGTAGGGGGTTTCGATCCGGGGTTTTCCCATATTGTTTTTATCCCGGGTCCCCGGGGGGGAAATTTTCACTGTCATTTTTGGCCTCGGCGGGTCTTTTGGAGCCGCGGCCCCTTTCCGGGAGAAGATCTCGCGGTCCCCTTTTACTTTTTTGGGGCCCCCCTCATTTTTTCCCCCCGGGGGGTACATGCAGTTTCTCGCGATAACGCAGTGACTGCGGGTAATCCCGGCCGTAAACGTCGCCCCGATGACCACCCCGGGAACCCGGGTAACAGTTTGTGCTCCCGGGTAGGCCCCCTGTCAGCGTTGAGCAGACTGGATGGGGGGGACAGGTTACAAAGGACTGGTCGGACGGGTTTTTAACGGGGTTTTTTTTTTTTCCTTTTTTGGGGGAAAATTTTGGATGGCTGCAGAATGGGTATAATAAAAAAAATAAAACTGTGTTGCCCTTTTTTTTAAATTAAAAGATTTTTTTTTTTTTTTTGGGTCTTTTTTTTAACTTTAAAAAATTTTTTTGGGGATTAAAAGGATCGGGCCCTTATTGACGCCTATTTTTTTTAAACCCGGGGGTTATTTTCACCTGCAATAAAACGTGCTTTAAAACCCCCTTATTCCCCCCCCTTGCCCCCCTTTAACAGGGCGGGGGAAAAAAGGCCAAAAAAATCCACTTTGGGAATTTTTTTTGGGGCCAAATGTGGGGGGCTGTACCGGGGTTTTTTCCCGGGTGTTGGGGGGCCCAAAACCAGGGGCCTTGACAGTTTTTTTAAAACCCAAAGGCCGCGCAGTCTGCTTTTCTTGGCGGGTTTAACAAAAATGGGGGGGGACCCCCCGCCGTTTTTTTTTTCGAGGGGATCCCCTTTTTTTGTTAACCACCAACCAAAACAGACTGTTTTGGGGGCCCGGTATTTTCGGCTGGCAAGGCCCCTGGATATTGGATCCTTCCCCGCCGAAAAACCACCTCAGCAGTCCTTTCATCTGGCGGTTAAAAAAAAGGGGGGGGGCCCCCCACCCCAAATTTTTTTTTTGGGGGGGATCCCTTTTTTTTTAAAAATCAGCCAGAATGCAACTGTGTGCCGGTTTTAAACAGCTAAAAAGGGGTCCAGGGTTTGGGCCCCTTAACAGCCTAAAAAATCGGGCCCCTCGGGGGTCTGTTCATCGGGGGGGTTAAAAAAAAATTTTAGGGGGCCCCCCCCCGCCAATTTTTTTCGGGGGGGACCCCCCTTTTTTTTGTTAACCAGCAAAGATAAGCAGAGCGTGGGGGGGGTTTTTGGGGGTAAAAAGCAGGTCGGACTGAGCCACCGGGACCCGAAAACCCCCCGGGGGGCCCCAGCTCCGGGTTTGGGGGGCCCGATTTGAAAGGGTGGGTTTGGGGGGCAGAGGGGGGGGTGGCCCCGGGGCCCCCCCTTTGAGGGGCCCCCCCGGGCTACGTACAGTAAAATTTTTTTGGGGGCACAGCCCCCCGGGGGAAAATTTTTTTTTTGCGGCAGGCGGGGGAATCGTTTCCCCGCCCCCGCCCCCCAGAAGCTATGGGGGGCCCGACGGCTTTGGGGGGGGCCCCGGGGCCAGCTGGGCCCCCCCCCGTCCGAGGGTCAGCTTTTTGGGGACCAAACCGATAAGTGCCCCCAAAAGGAGAAAGGAAAAGGGCTCCTTCTCTCCCATAACCCCCCCAAAACTTGACAAACGGGCGGAGACACACCTCCGGCGCCCCTGTCAGCCCTGAGGGGGAAACAGTAGCAGCCGGGGGCCGGGGGGTTTGGGTTTTTTTTTTTTTTGGGGGATTTGGGCGAAAGGGGGGAAAAAAAAAAAAATAAAACCCAATGGGTGATAACCAGAGACCCCCCTATGGGGGAAAATTTCACGGGTGCCATGGGGGGGGCAAAATAATATAGCGGCTGCCTATGGTGGGCTTTTTAATTTTTAGACCTCCCAGGGGGGGTTTTTTTTTTAAAAAAAAAAGGCTGAAAAAGGGGGGATTATAAATATTGGGGCATTGGGGTTTGCTTAGGATGCTATCTAGGGGAAACATACAGTGTTGACCCTTAAATAGTTTGGGGGGGCATTAAGGCCCCTATATTTCCAGAGGGGCATTTTTCGTGAAGGGGGAAAGAAAAAGGGGAGATTTTGGGGGTTTTTAAAAATTTTAAAGGGGCATTTTAAAGGGGTTTTGGGGGAAACCGGGGGGTTTCTGACTGCAAAGGGGGGCCCCAGGGCATTAAATTTCGTCTGGGGGGGAAATGGTAAATTTTTTCCAGGGGACTTGCCCCCGGCATTATAATTCTAGGGGGGCTTTAAAATTTAGGGTCACCAGAACCCCACAGGGGTGCGTAAAAAGGGACAAAACGGCGAGCACAGCCATTTTGGGGTATCACGTCATAATGGGGGCACAAAACGGCAGCACGCTCGATTGGGGGATCGGTGCGGGAAAGGGGCCCCAGGCAGGGAGGGCTCAGTATTGGGGTATCCAGATAAAAAGTTTGTGGGGTTGGGAAAAAGCCCCCAAATTTGGGGACCAAGACAGTGCAAAAAAGAGAATGAAATTGTCTTTTTTGTAATCTCTGCATCGGCCGGGGGGGGGGAAAAAGTCATGTTGGCTGGGCCCGATGGAAAAGAAAAAAAAGTGAAAAATTTTCCCTTAGAAAGAACATCACGGTAAGTCATTTCTGTACCTGTCTGTAATCTATTAATGTTTTTGGGGGGCTGGTATTTTTCCCCCAAAACCTATGGGGAATATCATTTGGTTTTTTTTAAAAATAGATTTTTTTGGCAACAGGGGCCCTTTTTCCCCGGGGTTTTTCTGATTAGGGGCCCCCCCCGAAGTTTCGCCCCCACAAAAACCCAAAAACCCGGGCAAACCCTCGGGGTCTTTCTAGCCCTTTCTTTCTCTCTCTATTTTTTCCTCCCCCCTTTTCTTTCTTTTCTCGCTCTTTTTTTTTTTTTTCTCTCTGTTCTTTCTTTTTCCTCTTTTTTTCTTTCTTTCCCCTTTCTTTCTCTTTTTTTTTCTTTCTCTCTCGCTGCTTTTTCTTTCTTTTCCTCAGTACCACCCCCTGTGCCCCCTTACCAGCAGTGGATCCAGTGCAAAAATGGGATTTTTGGGGGGCCAGGATAGGGTTTGATTACTTTAAAAGGGGGTGTGGCCCGGGGCGTTGCCTAAATTTGCGGCGACGCCCAACGCGGCGCACCCTTTAAAAACCCCTTTCCGTCTTAAAAAATTTTGGGAGGATGCGTTTTTCCCTCACTACAATTTTGGGCCATGCTCCTGAAAAAGCGCGGGGGGGGGTCTCCGGGGGTTTCCCCCCCACACCAAAAAAAAAGCATCCACCAACCCCGGACATTGGGGTGAAAAGGGGGCATGGCCTAAAATTTGTTTGCAGCAGCCACGTGCACCCCTTTTCCCCCTTTTTTTTCCCTTTTTCCCAAAGGGTTTGGGGAATATAAAGGGGGGCCCCAAAAATTTTTTTCTCGGGGGGCCCCCAAGGGTACTCCAGTCCGCGCTGCGGGGAAGGCCAGGGAAATTGCTCCTTAACCCCTTAAAACCATGCCTCAAAAGGGGGGGTACATAAAAATTTAAAGGGGGCCCCATAGAAAAAAATCTGAAGGGCCCCCCCCCCAAAAAAAAACCCAGAGCCTTTTTAAATGTAAAGTGCCAGACAGTGAGGGGACCTTAAAAAAAAAAAATGTATTACCCCCCTAAATTGGCCCCTAATGCCCTTAGGGCCCTTTGCTCCGCATCTGCAACCAAAAAAAAAAAAAAAGACATACTCCCCTTTTTTGTCGCGGGGGGCCCCGGGGCCGTGCCCCGGCGGGGGGTTACACCAGGTGCCGATGTACCGCTCGTCAGGGCCCCGGCCCCCCGAGAATTTACCCCCCCTCCCCACTGCTGAGTGCCGCTGTCTTGGGGGGCCCCCCCAGCAGTGAATGATGAGGCAGGGGCGGCGGGCGCACAAAACGACGTCACGCGCCCTGACCCGAACATTGCAGCAAGAGGACGCGACAACGGTGGAACGGGGGGGGTAAATTCCCCTTTTTACCCCCTCCCCCTTCCGCCGGGCGGGCTTTTTGCCCCCCCTTCTCCCACGGGGGGCCCCCCCGCCAGTTTCGCGGTCCGCGGACAGCTCATTAAAAACAGAATATGTGCGTATTTAAAACTGTAATGAGCCGGGCCCCCTGACCGTGAACACAGGGGGCGGAGACCGTGGGAGAAAACGGGGCTGCAGGACCGCCCCGGAGGGTTTTTTAATGAAGAGCCCGCGCTCCCCCCCCCCCCCCCCGACCCCCCGGGGGGGACTGTGGGCCCGCACAGCTACCCCACCCGGGGCCCCCCCACCCGTCCGGCCCCAAAACACTGCTTGGTTTTTGCTTCTTTTTGGGACGCCCTGCCAGCAGTCTGCTTTACCGGGCCCCGGTTTTAAAAAAAAATAGGGGGACCCGACGCCTTTTTTTTTTTAAAGGGGGAAACCCCCCCTTTTTTTTTAAAACATTCCCTCTGGGCACTGTTTTTTTCCCGGGGTGACCGAAGTGAAAAGGGGGAAACAAAAAAATTTTAAAAATTTTCCCCTTCCCCTCCGTCAGCCAGGGAGGAACCCCATTCATTTTTTGGGGTTTCTGTGAGCTGCAGCATTCGGCCCGGGGGCCCCCCCTAAACATTAACCCCCTTTTTTAAGGTTCACCGTGGGACCTGATGTGCATGGGGTAGGGAAGAAAAAATTTTTTTTTTTTATTTATTTTTATTTTCGGAAAAGGTTTTTGCAGTCAAATAAAAGATGGTCAAAAAATGTTTTTTAAAATTTTATTAAAAGGTTTTTTTAAATTTAAAATGTGGGGGGTTTTTTTTTTTTATTTCAGGAAAAAAGGGGTTAAAAAAATTGATGTTGTCTAATTAAAAAGCTCTCAATTATTAACCTGGTTTTTAAAAAGGGGCCCTTTCAATTGCAAGGTGGTTTTTAACCCCCCCTTTTAACCCTTTTCCCCCCCCTACGGGGGAAGGGGGTAGAGGGGGAAAGTCCCAAAAAAAGGGGAAAAATAATTATAGATTTGTTTTTTGGGGTTTTGGGGGGCCCCAAAAATTAGTACCCGGGGGGGGGCCAAAAAAAAAATGGCCCTCCGGGGGGTATTATTATCTGCCCCCCATTCGCTGGTTTTTTTTGTCGGGGTTTGGGGGAAAATTTTGGGCGGGGCCCAAAAGCATTTTTTTTAAACAATTTTACACCTCATATAAAATTTTTTTAAAAGTCATTAATTTGTGACACAAAAAATTTTTTAAAATTTAAAATTTATAGTTCATACATTTCCCCACATAGAAAAAAAAGCCGCTAATTCAATTCCCGGGGCCCTTTTGGGGGAAAAAGCAAAACCCCCACATAAAAAAGAAACTTGGGGGTCAAAAGGGGTTTAAAATTTTTTTCCCTGTCCTTTGCTATTTTTATTTGCACAAAAAATTTTTCTCATCTTTTTTGTCCCCAAAAATTTTACCACCTGAAAAGGGTTTAAAATTTAAAAGGGGGAAAATTTCCCCTAGCAAAAAGTCCGTTTTTTTACAAAAATTTTTCCCCCTTTAAAATTAAAACCCCCACAGTGTAAAATTTTTTTTCACAAAAAGACTGATGAAAAATTTTGGGGGCAAATCGGGGTAGAAAAGACATAAAAGGGGAAGGTTCCCCCTTTTTGAAAACCCCCAAATGTCATTTTTTGTGGGGGGGCTTCTGTTTTTTTACAGAAGCCGGCTTTACCCGGCAATTAAAAACAGAGGAAATTTTATAGTAAATGTTTTTAAACTATAAAAATATGTTTTTATATTTATTCACAATGACATGTATTTTAAAAATTTTTATTATTGTGAACAAAAAGGGGAATATGTGGTAAATGGGTGTTTTTTCCCCCTTTTTTCCTTGTTTGGGGGGTAGGGAAGCGAAATGTGTTTTTTTGTAAACCTGGTGAAAAAAGGGGTTTTAAACACACTGCCTTTAATACACGCTTGCAGTTCAGCCCCTGAATCCATCAGGTTTGAGGGGGAAAAACCCCAGAAGTGGGCCCCCTTGGGGCCCAGTCAGAGATTTTTTTCCCATCTGACAAGGGGCCCAGGCAAAAAAGGGGTGTCCCCAAGAGGTGGGAGCTGTTTTTTACCCCGGACACGGGGGGGTGCCCCTGGCCCAAGGAAGCAGTCTCAAAAAAGGGGTGGCTATCTCAGCCCGGGGGGGGGGGAAAGTCCCCGGACCGGGAAATTTACCCCCCCCGCGGGGTTGAGCCCCCTTTGCAAATAGCGACTAAATGGGGGGTTGCCCTCTCTCAAGTCTGGACATTGGGGTTTGAAAAACAAAACAAAAAGAGGAGTGCTAAAAAACCTCCTTTTTTTGGGAAACCCAAAATATAAAAAAGTGTTTTTTTGGGGGGAAAAAGACTGGTAGGTCTGGGCCCCGGGGATAGAGAGGGCCATCTAAAAAAGTGTAATTGGGGGAAAAGCCCGGGTTTTTTTTTAAAATGTTTTTTTTTATCTGTGTGCGGGGGTTTTTAATTTTAAAACGGGTTTGGGGGCCCCGGGTTTTCCCCAAAACTGCTGTCGAATGAACTTTTTTCCGTAAATTCTGTCACCCAACAGCGTCCTAGAAAAAAACCCCCCCGGGAAAAGGCAAAAATTTGGGGGGAGAATGGGGGGCGGGGGCGGGCCGGGTTACAGTTAGTGCTGGAGGGGGGCAGGGGGGGCACAGTGGAAAGAGACATTTTTAAAAAGGTGAAGTCTATTAAAATACAGCAAAAAAAAAAAAAAAAAAAAAAGTGGTGGGGGGAAAAACGTCTTTTTTGGAGCAGTCTTGGAGAGACAGGGCCCGAGGGGGTTTTTGGGAAAGAAAATGTATGCACAGAAAAGCAAAATTTTTTTTAAAAAGACGGGGGAAAATGTGCGAGAAAAAAAAAATTTTTTGGGGCCCCCATTTTTTAAAGAGGGGGGAGCCCTAATAACTTTAAAAAAGGGGAAAAAAAAAAAAAAAAAGTGTTTGCACGCAAGGCAAATTTTTTTGGGGGGAAAAAAAAAGCTGTGTATTTTTGTGTGCCTTGCCCTGAAGTCCCCGTTTTGAAGCAGAGATATCTGACGCATGGAGGCGCGGTTTGAACAAATGGCGCAAGTTAATATGCAAATAAATGCGTGATTGAGAAAAAATTTGAGTCCGGCAGTAGGGGAGGAACTCTTTTTGGAAAACCCGGTGCAGGCCCAGCAAAAACATGGGCGGGGAGCCCTTTTGGGCACCGCAGCACATGCAGCACCCCCCCGCAGAAAATTTTGGGAGAGCAGGAGAAAAACCGGTTTTTTTGTTGAGCAGATGCCCCGCAAAAAAAAAGGGAAATTTTGGTCCCCCGTCCGAAGTAATGTTGTAAAAACCCCGGGGTTTTGGGCCCCATAAAAAAGGGGGGTAAGACGGTTTTGAAAAAAATTTGGGGCACCTCGTGATGATGTGGGGGTTTTTTTCTTACTAGGTTTGGAGCTGGCAGAAAAGGAAGAATCTGCCACATCGGAATGGGCCATGGGGGGTTTCCCTCCCCCATTGTTTGGGGGAAACCCCCCCAAAAAACCCGGGGGTGCCTGACCCCAAAAAGGACAGCAAAAAACTATGCCAATTTGGGGAAACGGGTTTTCCCCCGGGTTTTTGGGGGTTAGGGTTTTCAGCCCTTTTCCAGGAGCCCTTTTTGGGAAAAATACAGTTGGGATTTTTGAAAATCAGCAGGCCTGATTATGGATTTTTAAAAGGTGATAGTGGACCGCCCACCCAAGCCTTTCCCCCTGAGGTTAAAACCTGAGGGGTCGTAAATTTTTGGGGGGTTTTCCCCGGGCTTTTAACTCTCCCCGGGGAAAAAGCTTCCAGCTTTTGGGGGGCAGGGGGGATGGGATAAGGGGTTCAGGCCCAGGGGACTTTTGGGGGGGGAGGGGTTTTTGGGGAAAGGGGGTTTGGGGCTGGCGTGAAAATTTCACCAAATGGCCAATAGAGGGGGACCCAAATTTTGTTGGGGGTGTTGGCAGTTTTCCCCCTCCCCCCTGCGCAAAAGGGCCCTTTTGTTTGTCCACCTCAGCCGAAGAGACTGGCCCCGGGGGCCCCCCGGGGTTTTTTTAAATGACTGCCCAGCACCCCCCTTTTGGGGGGCTCGAGAGCCCAAATGATTTTTCCCTATTTTGACGGGGCCCAGTGATAGGGATTTTTATCCCTGTTAAGCCCCTGGTGTGGTGTGCTTTCCCTGAAAAAAACCCCAAAAATCAAACCCCCAAAACCCCCGGGGATTTGGGGCCCCCAAAAACCCGGGGGGGGTTTTTATAGGAAGTGGGGGTAGGGGGAAAACCCTGGCAACCCCCTTATATTGGGTAATGACTTTCCCCGGTCTGGGGTCTCGGGGGGGAAAAAAGTTTTGATGGCAGTGTGATAAGCCCCTTTTCTGAGGGTCCAGCCCCCCGGGGCGGAACACAATGCTGGGGGGCCCCCTTAAATTTTTGTGATAATGTTTTATGCCCAAAAATAATATTGATAATAAAAAATGTGACCCCTGATAGGAGGGGGGGTATTGAAAAAAGATGAAATGCTTAATATAATAGTGATGATACTGATGATGACCGGGAAAAAAAATGACATTTTTTTTTCAGGTGATGTTGGGGGACCCCCGGGGGGGGGGTTTTCGGGGGAAACCCCCTTTTTTTCCCCCCCCTGCCCGGCTCCTTGACAATTTTTGGGGGGGTGAGCCGTGCGGGGGCCCCACTCCCCTTAAAAAAAAGGCACAGGGGAAAAAAAAATTGTTTGAATGAGGGGTTCCCCCCAAAAACTGGGGGCTGAGGAGAAAAGGTTTTTTCCCCCTGTGCCATGAAAAATTAAAACCCCCTTTTAAGGGGCACTGAAATCCAGGGAGAGGTTTGTAAGTCCCGCTCCTGGTATCGGGGCTATAGGGAAAGTTAAGTTTGGGGTTACCCCATGTCCCCATACTTGAGGGACCACCCGAGGGAAAAAAAGGGGCCGTTTGGGGGAAAATTTTAAAGTTGTGGGTACATGTTAACAAATTTTTTAGTAAAGGGGTGGGAAAGAAATAAAAGGGATAACCCTAAAGGGGGAGCCGGATGGGGGAAAGAAAATGAAGTTTCTAACCCGGGGAAATGAGCCAATGTGGCTGAAAAAAGGGGGGGTTTTAGCCCCCGGGGGATAGGGGTTTTGGTTTTTTTTGAGCCCCTCTGATGACAATAAAGCCCCAGTGCAAGTGGGGAAAGGGCGGGGAGCAGAGGAGATTGAGGTCCTGGAGGAAGGGGAGGCTGCCCTTTTTAGTGGGAAACCCCGGGGGATGGCATTAAAAATTTTTTTGAAACCTTTTGGCCCCGTTCCCTGGCAGAAGACTAAGGTGAAAAACGGGGCTCTGAAACTGAACACAGCCAAGTGGATGCTTTTGGGAAAAAGAGAAGTTAACAATGGGGTGTGGATCTTTTTTGGGCCCAAAGGGGGCCCCCGGGGGTGATCCCCGCAGAGGTGGAGAAACCCCGGGAAAAAGGGGGGACCCCCGGCCAGGTGCCCCCCCGGGGGAAGGGGGTAAAAGTCTAATTGAAGCGTGAGGAACAAGAAAAAAAAAAGTGGGGGAATGACTCTGCCCCGGGGGAAAAAGTTTTTTGCTGGAGACAGCGGCGGGGGCGGTTTTACTTGCCCCCGGGGGCCCTGGCGGACTCGGCGAAAATTGGGGGCCGGGGAAAAATTTTTCGCCCCCCTGCGCCCTCGGAGTTCCCCCGGGGGCCCCCAAAAAAAACTGGAAAAAAACCCAAAAAAGGATTTTGAGCCCCCCGGGGTTTGGCCCCTTTTGGGGGGATCAGGGCATTTTCATGGAGTCTACAAATTTTAACCCCCTCCCAGTGATGGGGGGGGCGATGTTTGGGGGGGTCGTTTTTGCTGCCGAAACAAGGGAGCTCAGTGGGATGCAGAAGTTTTGGGGGGAAAAAAAAACGATTGGGAAAAGGGGGGCTGAGCATGTCCTACCAGAAGAGCCCGAAAAAAGGGGGCCCAAGACGTAAAGGGTCCAACAACCCGGGAAAAAGGTACCCTGAGGGAAAAACCTGGGAAAGAAAAAAAAAGCTCTGGGGGCTTATGCAAAAAAAAACCCGTACCAGAAGAGGTTTTAAAATTTAAAAAGGGACCGACCAAAAAAAAACCCAATTTTTTTTTCCCCCCTCTACAGTGCCAATCGTTTGAAAAAAGTGGGGGGGAATGGAGAGACCCCGACAGAGGGGTTGGGTTTGTGAGGTAGAATTTTAAAAAAAACAAAATGATATTTTTAAAAAAATAGATGTCTTTTAAAAAGGGGTTTTTGGGGGGGAATTTAGAAAAAACCCCCCTTTTTTTCCCCCTTTTACAGTTGGTGACACAAAAGGGGCATTTCCCCAAAAAAAGGAGGTAAAGAAATTTCTGAGGAAAGGGGAAAAAAACCCGAGCTGTTTTTGACGTGCCCCCTCGACTTATCTGGGGGAAAATATCCCCAGACTGAAAGGGTTGGGGGTAAAGCAAGATAAACCCTGCAGGATACCCCAGGGCCCCCCGAGATAAAAGGGGCCCCCGGGGGGGGACAGGGGGGGCGGAAGCTTCAGATGAAGAAAAACTGATGTTGGCTATGACAGTGGTGAGGATGAAGCTGATGAGGGCCATGACTGGTCCCGAAAAACATGTTTTTTGTTGGGGGGTTTGGGCCAGGCCCTCCGGGGGGGATGCCCCGCCCTCCCCGGGGGGGAGAAAAAGGGGGGGGAAAAATGAACGTTTTGGGTTTTTTTTGGGGAATGAGGGTATATTTCCCCCCCTACCTTGGGGACTGGTTTTTAAAAAAAATGTTGGCTTTTTTTAAAACCCGGTGGGGAAAAAAAGGGCATACACCTGACCTTCAGAAAACGTTGCAGCTCAGGACCTGAATCCACCGGGTTTTTTTTTTGGAAGCCGAAGTTTTTTGCTTGGGGGGACAGTCAGAGAGCTCATTCAGTTGGACAAGGGGGGGAGGCAAGAAGGTGCTCCAAGAGTGTGGGGGGTGTCTTTAGCCCCCCGGGGGGACAGGGGGTGTCCTGGCAAAGGAAAAAAGTCTCTAAAAAGGGGGGAGTTTAAAAACCCCTGGGTGCCAAGGGGAAAAAAACCCCGGGGGGCAGAGTAGTCGCGTGAGAATCCGTGCGGGGAAAAAGGGGGCGGGGAAAGGAGGTGACCTCTCTCAAATCTGGGGAAAAATTTGGGGGTTTTTTACAGACATAAAGAGGATGTCTGTGAAACCCCCTACTGGGGGCATATATATAAAGGGGGTTTTTTTTTTGGGGACCCCCCCGGTAGAGTCTGGGTCCCGGGGGGAGAGGGCCATCCCCCCTAAGTGTAATTAGAGGCTAAAAAAAGCCCAGGTTTTCTGTTTTTTATTTTTTTTATTGGGGCTGTGGGTTTTTAAAAAAACCCGGGGTTGGGCCCGTTTTTTACCCCCAAAACCCGTCCCAATTTTTCTGTTTCCGTGCCCTTTCCCCCCCACCCAGCAGGGGATCCCCAGAGCTTTTAAACCCCCCCGGGAAAAAGGGGGAAAATATATTTTTTTTTTAATTTTTTTTTTTTTGTTTCTAAAGTTTTTTATATTTTTTTTTTTAAAGGAAATAAAGTTTTTTTTTAGTTTTTTTATTTTTTTTTCCCCCCGGGGGTTTCAGGGGGGGGGTTTTTGGGGGGCGGAATCGGATATCGCCGATATTTAGTGATATCGGCGATACCATTCCGATCCGATATTTTTAGATATCGAGCAGATCGCTCAACTCTAATCACCAGAACAATTTTTTGGGTGGTGGCATGTGTTGTAGCGTGCAAGCAAGAAGACTGTCTTTATTATCTAAAACCTGTATAGTAGCGAGCATTTCGCTAGAAAACATTTACTTAGGCTACTTTCACACATCAGTTTTTTTGTGTCAGGTATAATCCGTCAAATACCTGAAGAGACGGATCCGGCGTTGAAATGAAAAAACGATGCAAAGGATCATTTTTTTTTTGCTGGATCCGACCTGAACTTTTGAACCCGGAAAAAAAAGTTTTGCAGGAGAGAGGAGAGAGAGAGAGAGAGAGAGAGAGAGAGAGATTTGACAGGTTGCACAAAAGACTGGTCCGGTTCCATTGAGTTCTATTGTTTCCGGCCGCCTGATGCGCTGCTTCAAGTACTATCAGGCGGCTCCGGAAAAAAAAAAAAAACGTTGCAGTGACCGTTTTGTCCGGCCGCCGGAATGTACATTTCCGCCGGATCTGGACAAAAACGGATGCAACGCAACGACATCAGGCGCGATCCGGCGCTAATGAAAGTCAATGCTAATGGATCCATTTTTTTAACAACACGCCGGATCGCGCCTGAAGTAAAAAAACTGATGTGTGAAAGAGGCCTTAGACAACAGCGATAAAAGTGATTAAAATCAGAAACTTAACTGCTTGATTTCTCTTGCTCCGTTCTCAGCTCTTGTACAAGATCTTAAAAACCGATTCTTTTCAGTCTCCAGAACCTGATTTAATTTTTCCAGCTCCTTTGGAAAGAAGATATAAGTGAATCCATGTAATTACGGTCATAACAGTCAAGCTAAAAATCACATTAATGAGATATTCGGCACAGTCCCGGTGTTTCAATATGGCGGCCAAAACTGGTCATTTCCCACTGAAGTTACTGGGACTTCTGGAAAAGCAGAAGCGACTTATACCACAACTGCGCTATGGGCTGGCTCATCAGTTTGATGGAAAGACATACCGCAAAGATTCTGAGGACTTCGTATCTCAGAGGGAAGATACAGCAGTGTGTCGTGTACAGAGAAAAACCTACCTAATCGAAAATAAAAGGTAACAGAATAAATCCATTATTTCACAATGGTTATATCACCTCTTTCTGTTCACGCTGTGAACACAGTTCTTCTGTTTCCTCCATCAGTTTGTCTACAAGAACAAAAAAAAAGAGAAAGAAGTGAAATAAAAGCAAAATATTAGCACAAGTCAGTGATGCTCTCTTCACATCACAGGTAAAACCTACACAGGATAGATACGTATGTTGGGAAGACGTCTCAGCAGATATACCCAACACAAGGCTGTGACCTCTCTCACTGTATAGGGATACAATAGGATAAGGTGCCCATAGGCTCCTATTACAAAAAGACAAGTATAGAGGGACATCTCCAGGAGAGAGGTCTTCTTTAAGAAACTGGAAATTCTACAGTCATGTTAAACACGTTGTAGTAGTATTTTGATTGTGTTTTATAAAACTTTATCCTGTAATGCACACCAACCAAATATTCCTGTCTCTCCTTGGCTAGCTGCAGGCCCTGAGCCTCCAAGCTCCCGATCATTGCCTCACCCAGCTGGGCGTTCTGCCAGGTCCTATGAGGAGGTAAAGGAATATGCATTAGAACTATTAGAACTTTGTGCCTCTGATGCCGTTCATGGTGACTGTTATCAGGCAATGAAGACACCGCCTAGAGCTACTAAGCTGATGATTTATATATCACAATCATTACATTAATATATATAGTTAGGTACAGAAATATTTGGAAAGTGACCGAATCTTCGTCATTTTGGCTCTGTATACCTCTAATTTTTATTTAACCCCTTCATGACCTTTGACGTCCTGGTACGTCAAAGGTCATGTCACTGCCTTTGATGCAGGCTCCATGCTGAGCCCGCATCTTTTCCCGCATTTTATGGCTGATATAATCAGCCATTAAATGCCTTTAACAGCCTCGGGTGGAGCGGTGTGTCGCCCGCAGCTGTTAATCTGTTAAATTTCGCTGTCAATCACTGAATGCGGGATTTAAACAGGCGCATGCCTGAAGCTTGTTACAAATCCCGCCCGTTGGCACCCCCTATCACGTGATCACTGGGTGCAGATGGGTTGTCATGGCAGCCGGGGGTCTGCAGAAGATCCCGTGCCTGTCATTGTGTGATCTCTTGCGAACGCTGGCCTGTGGCCGGAATTCATAGAAGATCGTGATTTCTACTATCCATAGCAAGGCTGAAGCACTGCTATGTACAGCACAGGCAGTCGGATGATAGCTGCTTAAAGTCTCCTAATGGGACTATTGAAGTCAGTAAAAATTCTAAAAATTGTGGAAAAAAAAAGTTTTTAAAAAAATAAAAAAAAACACAGAAGTTCAAATCATCCCCCTTTTGCCCCATTGAAAATAAGCAATTAAAAAAAATACACATATTTGGTATAGCTACATTCAGAAATATTCGATATATCAAAATATAAAAACAAGTAATCCGATCGGTAAATGGCGTAACGAGAAAAAAGAATAAAAATGCCAGAATTATGTTGGTTTGGCAGCCACAATAACGCAATAAAATGCAAACATTGTATTTACCACAAAAGAGTATCAAACGTCAGCTTAAACCGCAAAAAATAAGTCGTCACCCAGCCCAGATCCCAAAAAATTAAAATGCTACAAGTCTCGGAAAATGGTGACATAAGTGAAATTTTCTTACAAATTTTGGAAAAATTTTTTCACCACTTAAATAAAAAAGAACCTATGCATGTTTGGTATCTGAATACTCGTACTAACCTTCTAGTGAATATGGTAAATAAAAAAAGCAAAAACGCAATTGTGGAATTGCACTTTTTTTTGCAATTTCTCTGCACTTGGAATTTTTTTTTCATTTTCCAGTACACTATATGGTAAAATCAATGGTATCAATAAAAACTTCAACTAGTCCTTCAAAAAATAAACCCGCATCTGGCTATATGGCTGGAAAAATAAAAAAAGTTATGGCTCTTAAAAGAAGGGGAGAAAAAAAAATAGAAGTGCAAAAATGGAAAATCGCAAGGTCATTAAGGGTTAAAATGAAACAACTGAGATGCAATTGAAATGTAAATCTAAAGTTTAATTCCAGGGGCTAAACAAAAATATTCTGTGAAACGTTTATGAATTGCAACCATTTTTCTACAAATCCACCTCATCCTCCACTTTCTTCTTCAAATCATTCTGGTACAGTTTAATGTTGGTTTCATCTATTCAAAGAATGTTTTTACAGAACCGGCTGGCTTCTTTAGAAGTTTTTTCTGGAAAAGCCTAATCTGATCTTTCTATTTTAAGACTGATTAACGGTTTGGAGTGAATCCTCTGTATTAGCTCTTATGACGTCTTCTCTTTATGGTAAACTTCGATACTAAAACACCTACTTCCTGGAGAATGGTTTCACTTGGGTGGTTGTTGTGAAGGAGATTTTCTTCTTCAAGGAATTGATTCTGCAATCTTCCATTACTGTGGGCTTCCATGGATTTCCAGGTCTTTTTAAGCTCCCAAGCTCACCAGTGAGCTCTCTTTTTGCAGAATGTGTCAAACTGTTGATTTGACCATTCCTAAAATTTCTGCTATCTCTCTGATGGATATCTTCTTTTTCTTCAGCCTAATGATGATCTGCTTCACTTTTATTGAGCGCTCCTTTGACTTTATATTTTGGGTTCACAGCAACATCTTCCAAATGCAAATGTTACAACTGGAATCAGCTCCAGACCTTTTACCTGCTTAGTTGATGATGGATCAACAAAGGAATAACCCATGTAGCCCATTAAAGAGCTTTCAAGATAATTGTCCAATTACTTTCAGTCTCTTCAAACAGAGGCAGCTACATATTAAAGAGTTGTAATTCCTAAACCCTCACTCCAATTAGGATGTGAATACCCATAAATTAAAGCTGAGAGTCTGCACTTTAAGCTCATTTTGATTATATAATTGTATGTTGAATATGTTTTGGTGAACAGCTAAAATGACAAAACTTGTGTCACTGTCCAAAGATTTCTGGACCTAACTGTATGTATGTGTTAGTGAATAGAAAAATAATACATCCCCAAAAAATAGTGTTATATTGCATAGAGACATTCTTGGGATCATTTTTGGACAGCCAATGGTGTTCTGATATTGTGACAGAGATAATTGACATAGTTTGATACTCTGTTACCACTTCATGTGAACATACAGCAATAGTCAAAGTTTAAACTCATCTGTTCTGTTCAAGTAATGTTTTTTTCTTGTTCTTATTGAAATATGTACATTGTAGATTAAGACTGAAGGTAGCATTACAGCAAAAGGAGCAATTATGGAAACAAGGAGAAACAAATCTGAATATGTTAAACCTTAGTTTCCTCAAAGTAATCCCCACCTCCTTTACTGTGAAGACAGATGTACACCCTCTTAGCATTCTCTCAGACAGCTTTATCAAGTTGACACGCAATGGTTTCCAGTGAACAGGTATGCCTTGTCAAAAGTTCACTTGTGGAATCACCAGCCTTCAGAAAGTGCTTGCGACTATCAGGTGTGTTTTGCAAAGGCAACATTGGTACACGCTTCCATACAATGCTGAGCCCTAGTCCACATCTGTTCTAATCCAGAATATGGCAAGAAGCACTCAACAATATAAAGAAGTGAAAGGCCATAATTACTTTGAGTCATGAATGGTCAGACAATCCAGAAAAGCTGCTAGAACCTTGAATGTATGACCAAGTACTTTAATGAAAACCATCAATCGCTATGGTGAAACTGATTCTCATATTGAACCCCTGAATTGGAAGTTTAAGAATTACCTCTGCTGCAAAAGATAAGTTCATCGGAGTTATCAACCTCAAAAATCAAGTATCTACAGCAACTCAGATAACAGCCCTCAAAAATGATGCACAGACATCAAGTAGTAGACACATCTTAACATCAACTGTTCAGAGGACAGTGTGAGAAGCAGGCCTATATGGCCACATTTCTGCAAGAAGAAACTCGTTTGGGCCAAGCAACACAAGGACTAGACAATAAATTAGTGGAAATCAGTACTGTGGTCTGATGAGACAATATTTGAGATTTTGGCACCAACTGCCATGCCTTTGGGAAAAGCATAAATGGTGAGAGGATGGTTTCTACATGTTAGGTTTGTTAGACTTGAGGGCGGGGTGTAATGGTTTTGGGGTGCCTTGCTGGTGACTCTGTTGGTGATTTATTATAAATATACAGTTAGGTCCATAAATATTTGGACAGAGACAACATTTATCTAATTTTGGTTCTAGACATTACCACAATGAATTTGAAACAAAACAAATCAGATGCAGTTGAAGTTCAGACTTTCAGCTTTCATTTGAGGGTATCCACATTAAAATTGGATGAAGGGTTAGGAGTTTCAGCTCCTTAACATGTGCCACCCTGTTTTTAAAGGGACCAAAAGTAATTGGACAGATTAAATAATTGTAAATAAAATGTTCATTTCTAGTACTTGGTTGAAAACCCTTTGTTAGCAATGACTGCCTGAAGTCTTGAACTCATGGACATCACCAGACACTGTGTTTCCTTCTTTTTGATGCTCTGCCAGGCCTTCACCGCGGTGGTTTTCAGTTGTTGTTTGTTTGTGGGCCTTTTGTCTGAAGTTTAGTCTTTAACAAGTGAAATGCATGTTCAATTGGGTTGAGATCAGGTGACTGACTTGGCCATTCAAGAATATTCCACTTCTTTGCTTTAATAAACTCCTGGGTTGCTTTGGCTTTATGTTTTGGGTCATTGTCCATCTGTAGTATGAAACGACGACCAATCAGTTTGGCTGCATTTGGCTGGATCTCAGCACACAGTATGGCTCTGAATACCTCAGAATTCATTCGGCTGCTTCTGTCCTGTGTCACATCATCAATAAACACTAGTGACCCAGTGCCACTGGCAGCCATGCATGCCCAAGCCATCACACTGCCTCTGCAGTGTTTTACAGATGATGTGGTATGCTTTGGATCATGAGCTGTACCACGCCTTCGCCATACTTTTCTCTTTCCATCTTTCTGGTAGAGGTTGATCTTGGCTTCATCTGTCCAAAGAATGTTCTTCCAGAACTGTGCTGCATTTTTAGATGTTTTTTAGCAAAGTCCAGTCTAGCCTTTTTATTCTTGATGCTTATGAGTGGCTTGCACCGTGCAGTGAACCCTCTGTATTTACTTTCATGCAGTCTTCTCTTTATGGTAGATTTGGATATTGATACGCCTACCTCCTGGAGAGTGTTGTTCACTTGGTTGGCTGTTGTGAAGGGGTTTCTCTTCACCATGGAGAGTATTCTGCGATCATCCACCACTGTTGTCTTCCGTGGGCGCCCAGGTCTTTTTGCATTGATGAGTTCACCAGTGCTTTCTTTCTTTCTCAGGATGTACCAAACTGTAGATTTTGCCACTCCTAATGTTGTAGCAATTTCTCGGATGGGTTTTTTCTGTTTTTGCAGCTTAAGGATGGCTTGTTTCACCTGCATGGAGAGCTCCTTTGACCACATGTTTCCTTCACAGCTAAACCTTCCAAATGCAAACACCACACCTCAAATCAACACCAGCCCTTTTATCTGCTTAATTGAGAATGATATAATGAAGGGATTGCCCACACCTGTCCATGAAATAGCCTTGGAGTCAATTGTCCAATTACTTTTGGTCCCTTTAAAAACAGGGTGGCACATGTTAAGGAGCTGAAACTCCTAAACCCTTCATCCAATTTTAATGTGGATACCCTCAAATGAAAGCTGAAAGTCTGAACTTCAACTGCATCTGATTTGTTTTGTTTAAAATTCATTGTGGTAATGTCTAGAACCAAAATTAGATAAATGTTGTCTCTGTCCAAATATTTATGGACCTAACTGTAAGCCACTCTTACCCAGCATGCCTACCACAGTGTCCATGTCATCCCATCTGGTCTGTCCTTAGTGGGAACATCATTTGTGTTGTAATAGGACAATGACCAAAAACACTCCTCCAATCTATGTAAGTGTGTGGCCCAGCTGCGCTTGGTACACATGTTCCAGGAGTATGTGCTAAAAGGTAATTGCAACATCTGATATTCATTCACATCACTCACACTTCCCTAGATTACCACTAGAGGGAATCTTAGACTATTTAAGGGTGGAGTTAGGCAGCAGTGAGGTTAGTTCAGTTGTCAGTTCATTCCAGACTGGAGGGAGTTGGATGTAGTCTGAGGATGGAGATTTCCTGTCAGAGACATTCTAGTCAGAGACAGAGGAGAGAGATTGCAAGCTGATATCTCGGAACATCTAGACTGTTAGTACCCTATGCAAGTGGAAAGTGACTCTCGGAGCGAGCATGAAATCAGTCTGACGGAAGGTCCTGATAGCCGCTCTGGACAGAGTTCAAGAAGGAACAGAAGGAAGGGAGACTACAGTTTGCAGAACATCGAGTTAACTGAGAATCGGTCAGTGAGCTTTGGATGGAGGAAGCTGATGACAATACCTACTGCTGCCCCGTGCTTATGTTAAGGATGAGAGTAGGGCGACGGGCAAGTGGTGACCCTAGGAAGGAGTGACTTCGGTGACAGACCACCTTCACTCAACTTAACCGGACACCGGGTCCGAAGTATTGCTAGAACCTTTACGGCTAGTGAGAGAAACACCGGAATCCCTGCTGGACTTCAAGTCACAGAGGGTAGCCCTAAGTGCCGATACGTAATCGGGGTCAGGCAGAACAGGAGTCGGGTCTGCAGCCATAAAGACTTAGTTCTTGCCACCAGAAGACTTCCACCACAATGTTGGCCGGGCGAAGCTGTCTTGCTTAGAGTTAAACTTGACTTCACGCAAGTTAGGACTCATACACTTTAAAGGGAAAGGAGGCCTTAAACCTACTTGGCAATTACCTGGATGTGCATACTCCACCCTGAGCAGCTTCCCGGGACATACCTGCCACCATCACCAGTAAAGGTATGGAAAGAGACTGGCTTGTGTGTGACTGACTTATTGCCTGCACCCTGCACTGACATATCACCCTGAGGGATCCATCTAGTCTCACCTGTGGGAGACTTACCACCTTGCTGCCCCAACCCTCGGAGGATTCACCCTGCAGCGCTGGTCACCCTGATCAGAAACCACAGGTGGCGTCACGAACTATTACTATAATCCCCTGTAAATATCCCCCTTTGAATGAGCGCCCAGGGCAACAGACCGAGCTGTGCTACTTGTGACATTCCCCATAGACTTCAACGGGCTCGGTGCCGAGTACCCCATAACCCTGGTGTCGTGCGACTCATAAGGATTATGCAATCAAGAAGGTGAGGGATAGCGTGTTGCGACAGATGACATGGCCTCCAAAATCACCTGACCTTAATTGAGATGGCTTGCGATGAGTTGGATGCAGAGTGAAGGCAAAGTAGCCAACAAGTGCTCAACTCCTCTTGGAAACTCCTGCAAGACTGTTGGAGAGCCAATCCATGTGACTACTTGCTAAAGCTGCTTGGGAGAATGCCAAAAGGGATGTGTAAAGCTGTCATCAGAGTAAAAGAGGGGTACTTTGAGGAATCTAAGATTTGACACATATTCTGGTTTATTTCTTTACTCCTTGTTTCCATATATGTTCCTTTGTGGTTTTGCTTCCTTCAGTCTGAGTCCACTATGTGCACATTCCAATAAGAAGAACAGCTATTGCATGAACAAAACAGGAGAGTCCAAAATTTTGACTGATACTATATCCTGAGTGTAGCAACCTTTGGAGTCCAAAAGTTGCATGAGTTTAGAGTCACTTTTCAGCCTCAGGAATTATAGAATTATTTTTTTAATTCACTGACGTTCTGGATGCTTTAGTGTGTAAGGAGGAGACGGGGACCCTCATGTACCTTCTCTCCTTAATGCTGTTCACCTGTGTCACCCTGATTTTTTTACTAACGTTTTGCTGTTGTGTGCACTGTAATGTATTTGTGATGCACTGTAATGTGATGTATTGTGCTTTAGCTTAGGGATAGATTTGTAAGTAGTGCAAAACCATAGGGTGATTAGAATAGAGAGCAAGCATACAATAGATAGAAGTGTTAGTTGGACACAGGCAGCAATGAGTTAAGTAGATAGGAAGGGCACAGAGCAGAGCAGCACAGAGCAGGGAGATATAGGAAAGGCACTTCCTGTTTGGAAGCAGTCGCCCGGGCAGCTGCCCAAGGGCAGGACGTATGCAGTGGATCAGTGACAAGCTGTGGGGGATAAGTCTGCAGATGGCAGTAAGGGGCCCCCCGGCTGGAGAATAGTGCAGCCGGGCACCAGCTTAAAGGAATCATCCCCAGGAAGGATTCCAGGTCTAAGACCGGGGCGGGAGCAGTGGAGATGGCGTTCCCGGCACCTTTCTCTATTGGAACTGGACAAGGGGCTGACAGGGAGCTGGTGATGGCGAAGGTACAGATGGGACATGAACTGTCCAAAGATGCTGCCTGCATGGCAGGTACAGGAAAGCCAGGTGAAGCAGATTAGCAGCCTATGACAAAAGATGTTATTAGGGACCATAGCGTCCAGACAATATCAAGGGCTATAAAACAATCGTATTTCTTACCCGGTGAGATGCGCTGCCGACGCGGTGTCCACCGCTAGTCTGGGGCAGTCTATCTTGTGGCCGGCTTATGAGCAGAATGCTCGTGCAGTGTAGCATGTGACCGGAAGTGCTCAACACGCTGTAAAGAGCGTGCACACCGCATCACTACTCGGGACCGGAAATGACATAATCTGGAAGGAAACTATGCGTTCCATATTAGAAGTGGATTGCGTTCCAGATCTAAAGGAAGCCATCATGGGACATACAGTGATAAGGACGATTGTTTTATAGCCCTTGATATTGTCTGGACGCTATGGTCCCTAATAACATCTTTTGTCATAGGCTGCTAATCTGCTTCATTGAAATACTCTGTGTTACTCAAATGGTATGTTACAATATATTCACTTATCACCCAGGCGGCTTTAACACTGGATATGACACTGAATCACTTACTGCTCTTAGGTTATTGCCTCTGATTGCTCCATTCGGCTCTAGTTAACTCCATAAACAAGCTGCATAGCTGCTCCATTGAAATATTCCATTTAGCCTAAGCGGTATGTCTCTATATATCCATATATCACCCAGGCGGTTTTACACCCAGCATTTTGCTGAAATATCTTGCTCAATCACCTACTGTTTATAGGTTATTGCCTCTGATTGCTCCACTTGGCTCTAAGATTGACTCAGTTTTCACAAACGGTATGTCGGTATATGTTTTCTTTTCTATATGTCTTACACTCTGCTTTTGAATTACGACTGTGCTGAATATGCTCTCTCCCTATTCTCTATACCATAAGTATATCCAATTTTGACCATGTTATCTCCCATGTATATAAGTTTATTTATCACTCTCATTATATTGTTTCTTTTTATTTTCAATTTATTATACAGCAACTGACGAACGTCCGTTTGTGGACCGAAACGTTTTGCTGATTGCTGTTTCATTGTCACTACGGATGCATAAAATATAAAAAAATCTAAGTTGAGTGCCAGATTTTTACTGTTACTATTATGGTGTGGGAACCTATCTTGGCACCTGTTCATTAAGCAATTTGCTGTGCACACGCTTCTCCTTCTGATATAATTCCCTTTACGTGTAGCACGCTATTATTGGCTATGTCTGCAGATACATTTTCCTATAACCAGGAAGAATTTTCTGCTATTCTAGCACAGTCAAAATTCTCAAGCGAGTTCTTGAAAGCCCCACCACGGGAAACACGAGGTCATGATCTAGAACGGGCACTCAAGCACCAGGTTAACTTGGAATTGCACAGTGTCACTCTCTCAGAATATTTGAGGGTTAAAAGAATCACTAGAGGGTTAAGAGTTCCACTTCATCCCACCCTTTTTCACGACTCCCCTGATTTTTGTTCCCGTTTTGAGCAAATTCTTAATAAATGTTCGTTTGATTTAATGACACTCACCTTGGAGCACCTGCATACGGCGCTAGAGACCAACACTGCCCAGGTGAAGAACATTGAAACCCAATTGTCGTCTACTGGAACTGCCGAAGAACTCACCGTCCTCAGATCCCAGATCCAACAGAGGATTGATCAACATAGGAGAGATACTGAAACGTGGAAGCGTAACAAGTTCTCCCGAGACACAATTGATTACGTATCACACAAAGTTTACAGATGGCAAGACAACTCATCCTCAAGACGACCACCACTAAGGAACCATCGTTCATCCACCGACTATTCAACCTCCGGCTCAGAACAAGAGAGGAACACCCTTCCCTCAACCTCGTCCCATTTTTTAGGACAAAGACGTCGGTTCCCCAGAAGAAGACCAGACGGGGCAACAAGCGGAAGGAACAACCAGGATCAGATGAGAGTCACACGATCTCAGGTACTGAGTCATTAGTAATTAATATCTCATCCAAATCTCTTGGTATTGCGGAATACTCTGCCCTACAGAAAGGTCTTTCCTTCTGCCCCTCTTATGGGTGCAGGACTTTTGGTCTCGAAATGGACCTACAACGGTTCTTCCGCCTACTAAGACTTAAGGTTCATTTTTCAACTATACCTGATATACCTGTTACCAGATCTAATCCTCTGTCCATAACCAGTTTAGGTTTAAGGAACAAGAGTTCCTTCCGCCCACCATCAGGATCACATGCACTAGAAACCTTTATCGACTTCGTTCAGACTTCCTTTAATAATATTCGGAAAGACATTGAAAGGGGTAGACTTCATTACCCCAGTAATCTCTCGAATGTAGAGAGACAGGCTCTCAAATCTCTTCAAGATAATCCTGACCTTATAATTAAACCTGCTGATAAGGGTGGAGCCCTTGTCATCATGGACAAATCCCAATACATCCTAGAAATCCTTCGACAACTGACGGATACATCAATATACACACCCCTTTCTAGGGATCCTACCCCCGAGATATCCCGGAAAATAGAGGAGATTCTTTCAAAATATTCACATATAGGTGTCCTTGACCCCAAAACTTGTGAATACTTACGTAAGCAACATCCAATTACTCCAGTGTTCTACACATTACCAAAAGTGTATAAAAATTTACAAAACCAGCCCGGCAGACCAATAGTGGCATCCACGGATTCCATTCTGTCCCCATCGCCAAATTTTTGGAAAAGATTCTCACACCTCTTACCCAGAAGTCCCCATCTTTTATTCTGGACACGGGAGATTTCTTAAGAGCCATCAAATCACTGGGTAAGGTTCCACCTGACACTGTACTGGTCACCATGGATGTTAAAGACCTGTATACATCCATTCCCCATATAGAGGGGATCAATTCGGTTCATCATCTTCTCTCGTCCTCTGATATGTCTGAGGATGAAGTTAACCTGTGCATTGACCTTCTTACCATCATATTGTTTAATAATTTTTTTCTTTTCCAAGACACCTTCTACTTACAATGCTGGGGCACCGCGATGGGTTCAAATGTAGCGCCTCCATATGCAAATACATATATGGCACATTTTGAGTCATCTATTATTTATACACTTCCACTATACATCCACAATGTGATATTGTGGAAACGCTACATCGATGATATATTTTGCCTGTGGCAGGGGCACACCAGAGTCACTATTAGAGTTTCACTCCGTCATGAATCAAACATGGCCGGGCATTACATTTACTATGTCATATGACTCTTGTTCCATTAATTTTCTAGACACTAGGATCTTAAAGGATACAGAAGGAAATTTAACAACGGATCTTTTTGTCAAAACTACTGACAGAAACAGTCTGTTACATTTTACAAGTTTTCACCCACCCGCAGTGAAACGTTCCATACCTACGTCCCAGTTCCAGAGGGTATGTCGTATTGTTTTTGATAATACCACACGGGAACAACGCCTAACCGACATGACTCGTAAATTTTCTAACCGGGGTTATCCTGCCCCATTACTGGATAGAGCCAAAAATTCACCACACAGGGGTGAGACCAGACGGATTGAGACTAGACAACGGATCCCCTTTGTACATTCTTTCCATCCCTTCGCTTTCCTTCTCCACAGAACCATCAGAAGACATTGACCACTTCTATCCTCGGCACATCCTGACATAGCAGAATTCCGCATGCCCTTTTTGCCATGTTTTAAGAGACCACCCAAGTTTAAGGATTTACTTGTCCGTGCTGACATCGGCTCTACCACACGTCGCAAACAAATATTTCTATCCAAACCACAATCAGGCACCTATCCATGTTTGCATTGTGCACAATGCAATAATGTAATGAAAGGAGGCAGATTTCAACATCCAAGGACAGGCAAAACGTTCTTTATCAAGGATTATTACACATGTGAATCCTCATTTGTCATTTATCTCATCAAATGTCCTTGTGGACTGTTATACATAGGCGAAACGACACAATCGGTCAGAGATCGAATCTTTAAACATAAGTCCACCATACGATGTCAAAACCTCCTCCTTCCTTTACCCAGTCATTTTCACAAGATGGGACATTCTATCTCCCAATTGAAATATCAGGTAATTGACTCAGTTCCTCCCTCCGACGAGGGGGAGACCGGATAATGTGTCTTAAAAAAGTGAATCCTTTTGGATCCACACACTGGAAACGTTGGCCCCTAAAGGTTTAAATCGTGAATATGACCTACTGTCTTTCATATGAATTTACAATGCCTATTACATATTTAATTATTATGATTGCAAAGTTAACCACCATGTCTTTATCTTTCCAGAGCCACCTTTGCTGAATATTGCACTTCTTTCCGTCTGGATCTTCACTATTCACCGCCATATGGGTTTATTTCTGCCACTGTACCACCACACTGGTAATTTGAATATTATG
Source organism: Oophaga sylvatica (assembly GCA_033576555.1). Taxonomy (NCBI): domain Eukaryota; kingdom Metazoa; phylum Chordata; class Amphibia; order Anura; family Dendrobatidae; genus Oophaga; species Oophaga sylvatica. The sequence continues at coordinate 473,837,501 of JARQOD010000001.1, forward strand.
CCACAGCCTAATAAGCGTCCTTATCACTGTATGTCCCATGATGGCTTCCTTACGATCTGGAACGCAAGCCACTTCTAATATGGAACGCATAGTTTCCTTCCAGATTATGTCATTTCCGGTCCCGAGTAGTGATGCGGTGTGCACACTCTTTACAGCGTGTTGAGCACTTCCGGTCACATGCTACACTGCACGAGCATTCTGCTCATAAGCCGGCCACAAGATAGACTGCCCCAGACTAGCGGTGGACACCGCGTCGGCAGCGCATCTCACCGGGTAAGAAATACGATTGTTTTATAGCCCTTGATATTGTCTGGACGCTATGGTCCCTAATAACATCTTTTGTCATAGGCTGCTAATCTGCTTCATTGAAATACTCTGTGTTACTCAAGTGGTATGTTACAATATATTCACTTATCACCCAGGCGGCTTTAACACTGGATATGACACTGAATCACTTACTGCTCTTAGGTTATTGCCTCTGATTGCTCCATTCGGCTCTAGTTAACTCCATAAACAAGCTGCATAGCTGCTCCATTGAAATATTCCATTTAGCCTAAGCGGTATGTCTCTATATATCCATATATCACCCAGGCGGTTTTACACCCAGCATTTTGCTGAAATATCTTGCTCAATCACCTACTGTTTATAGGTTATTGCCTCTGATTGCTCCACTTGGCTCTAAGATTGACTCAGTTTTCACAAACGGTATGTCGGTATATGTTTTCTTTTCTATATGTCTTACACTCTGCTTTTGAATTACGACTGTGCTGAATATGCTCTCTCCCTATTCTCTATACCATAAGTATATCCAATTTTGACCATGTTATCTCCCATGTATATACTTTATTTATCACTCTCATTATATTGTTTCTTTTTATTTTCAATTTATTATACAGCAACTGACGAAGGTCCGTTTGTGGACCAAAACGTTTTGCTGATTGCTGTTTCATTGTCACTACGGATGCAATAAATATATAAAAAAAATCTAAGTTGAGTGCCAGATTTTTACTGTTAGGCCGGCGTCACACTGGCGACAGAATCGGACGACTGCAATGCGATGAAAAATCGTATTGCAGTCTGCCCTATGTTGATCTATGGAGAAGCTCCCAGTATCAGATTTTTTGTGGTCTTTTTTGTGGTTTTAAACGTCCGTGTGCAATCGCAGCATGCTGCGATTGTCACCGATTGTGGGTCGACTATCGCCAATGCAAGTCTATGGGAGCGATGAAAAATCTGATTACAAACGGACCGCATGTGTGACTTGCGATTAAATGCATCGGTGTCCTTTAGAAAAGCCGGCAATTCATCCCCGGCTATACTGTAAAATCACACTGACAGCTTTAATAAAGAATAGAAAGAATAGATATACACACATAGAATACATATATAGGATTAATAATTGATAGTTGTCTAATTGACAGCTCTCAATTATTAACCTGCCTTAAGGTCACCTTTCAATACTAAGGTGACATTAAGGTGAGATTATTAACCCATTCGCCACCACTACAGGGCAATGGGAATAGATGGGCAAAGTGCCAGAAAGGGCGAATCTAATTATAGATTTGCCCTTTCTGGGGTGTCTGGGGGCAGATGTTAGTAGCCAGTGGGGCACAAAAAATGTACCCTCCCTAGGCTATTATTATCTGCCCCACTCGCTTGCTTTGTCTGTCTGGTGGAGAAAATACAGCGGGAGCCCACGCATTTTTTTTCAACGAATTTACACCTTTAATTAACCCCTACATGTCTGAAATTTTGCACAAATACACTCATGTAATTGTAAGTTCTAAACAAATATCAAAATACAGGAAATGACATGGTTAACTGTGTGGAAACAATGTATCATTTCATGTCGGCTTCTGTGATTTCACAAAAGCCGGCAATTGAATTAGCGGCTATAACAGTATGTAGAAGTCTAGGAACTATAAATATATGTATATATACATGTCACAATGACATGTATATATATATATATGTGTTCTATGTGTATATATCTATTCTTTTTTTTGTGATTGAAATACTATTCTTTTGGATCCATTATATGTCAGTTTTGCAAGCCTGCGAGAAAATCTCGCAAGTCGGATGAAAATCGGATGTTACAAGATACACACACATGCGACTAAATCGCATCTTTGAAGGAAAATCGGATGCCAGAAGGATGTGTGATGTTTGCATTTTGATCCGACAATCGACCGTCTAAAACGGACCGATTTTTTGTCGTTGTGTGTGACGCCGGCCTTAAAGTTAAAGATGACACATTTTCTTTGTATTTTAGGCCCAAAAATATATATATTGACATTTTTTACATTTTAAAAATTTCAAAAATGAAAATGCAACAATACAAAAGTTTGGACACCTTTGAGATTTGCGTGCTCAGATAACGTTAACCTATGTTTCAGACCTTAATTAGCTTGTTAGGGTTATGTCTTGTTCACTATCATCGTTAGGAAAGGCCAGGTGATGCAAATTTCCCAGCTTTATAAAAACTCAGCCTCCTCTAACCTTGTGCCAAAAAAACAGCAGCCGTGGGTTCTTCTAAGCAGCTACCTTGCACTCTGAAAATGAAAATGGTGGAGGCCCACAAAGCAGGAGAAGGCTATAAGAAGATAGCAATGCGTTTTCAAGTTGCCCTTTCTTCAGTTTGAAATGTAAATGAGAAATGGCAGATAACAGGAACAGTGGAGATCAAGATAAGGTCTGAAAGACCAAGCAAAATTTTAGTGAGAGCTGCTTGTAAGATTGTTAAGCCCGGGTCTCACATAGCGATACACCAGCGATCCCGACAACGATCAGGATCGCTGGTGTATCGCTACATTATCGCTGCTGAGCTGCCAAACAGGCAGCTCAGGCAGCGATCAGTACAAACGACACTGCGGGTAACATCGCTTAGTTACCCGCAGTGTACCTTGGATACCAGCGCACTGATGCAGGGAGCTGGTGACCAAGGTACACATCGGGTTTCCAGGCGCTGCGCGGTGCCTGGAAACCCGCTGTGTACCTTGGTTACCAGCACCCTGCTTCAGGGCGCTGGTATCCAAGGTACACAGTGGGTTTCTAGGCACAGCCCCGCCCTGGAAACCCGCTGTGTACCTTGGTTACCAGCGGATCGCTGGTCTCCCGCCTGTCACACGCAGCGATGCGTGCCTGTCAGCGGGAGACCAGCGACAAAAAAATGTCCAGGACATTCAGCGACGATCAGCGATACCCGGCAGGGGGACTGATCGTTGCTGAATGTCACACACAGCGATATCGCTGGGGAGCTCACTGCTGCGTCACAAAACTAGTGACTCAGCAGCGATCTCGCTAGCGAGATCGCTGTGTGAGACGGGGGCTTTAGAGAGGCAAATCAGAACCCCCACTTGACTGCAAAAGACCTTCAGAAAGATTTAACAGACTGGTAAATTGTTCTACTGTTCAGAGACACTTGCACAAATATGGCCTTCAGAGAAGAGTCATTGGAAGAAAACTTCTCCTGCGTCCCCACCTTAAAATTCAGCATAAGTATGCAAATGAACATCTAAACAAGCCTGATGCATTTTGGAAACATTTGTCCTGTGGACCAATGAGGTTAAAATAGAATTATTTGACAACAATGATCCAAGGTATGTGTGGAGAAAAAAAAGACAGAATTTCAGTAAAAGAACATCTTGACAACCATTAAGCAAGGGTGTGGATCAATCATGTTTTGGGGCTGTGTTGCAGCCAATGGCACAAGGAACATTTCATGGGTAGAGGGAAGAATGGATTCAATGAAATTTCAACAAATTCTTGATGCAAACATAACACCATCTGTAAAAAATCTGAAATTGAAAACACACGTCAAAATCGACAATAGACTTACCTCAAAAGGCGCAAGCAGAAGATTTTACAATGGCCCTCACAGTCCCCTAATCTGAACATCATTGAAAATCTGTGGCTAGACCTCAAAATAGCAGTGCATGCAAGACGACCCAGGAATCTCACAGAACTGGAAGAATTTTCCAAGGAAGAATGGATGAAAATTCCTCATGCAAGAATTGAAAGACTCTTGGCTGGCTACGAAAAGTGTTTACAAGCTGTGATACTTGTAAAAGTGGGTGCTACTAGGTACTAATCATGCAGGGTGCTCAAACTATTTCATCGGCCCATTTTCCTATTGTAATTTTTAAAATGTAAAAAAATCCCAATAAGTTTTTTTTGCATAAAATACAAAGTAATTGTGTCATCTTTAACTTTAGGCATTTCATCTTCAACTTGTTTAACTGTTCACAATAACAGTAATTTTGTCATGGGGTGCCCAAACTTTTATATGCCACTGTGTGTGAAGACTATTGTCTGGCTTTACTCATTCATAATTGACTGTTGTAATAATAAAGACAAAATAACAAATTTCTGTATATACTCGTGTATAAGCCGAGATTTTTAACCCATTTTTTAAGGCTGAAAGTCCCCCTGGGCTTATACACGAGTCATATACGCCAGGGGGTCGGTGGGGGAGCGGGGGTGTCAGATCATGCTCACCCCCCCTGGCGTGTCTCTGCAGCCCCCCTGCTTGTCCCACGATCTCAGGCTCCTGTGCATATTCTTGACTTTAATGAGCGGTACCACGTGACCGCTGAAGGAAGGAAGAGCTGCCGGAGACCGCGGGAGAAGCAGGAGGCTACAGAGATGCTCCAGGAGGGGGTAAGTATATGTATATTTACCTATCCCCGGTCCACTGCTGCATGCCACTCTATCCTCTGTGTCCTCTGGCTGTGACGTTCAGGTTAGAGGGCGCAATGACATAGTTAGTGTGCACCGCGCCCTCTGCTGAACGTCACTGACAGAGGACCCGGATGATGGACCGGGGACAGGTGAATATTGCAGGTGCCAGGGCACTGAGCCAGCGGTGACACCGGCACCTGTCCCCCATAGCGCGCCGGTGTCCCCGCCTGCTCAGGACACCGACACCTGTCCCCCCAGCGACGAGACGTGAGTATGTAATTTTTTTTTTTTTTTGCAGCAGCAGCAGCATATGGGGGTATAATTTATGGAGCATTTTATGGGGGCATAATCTATGGAGCATCATATGGGGCCATAATCTATGGAGCATTTTATGGGGGCATAATCTGTGGAGCATCATATGGGGGCATAATCTATGGAGCATCATATGGGGCTACATAATCATATGGAGTACTATACATATGGGGGCATAATCTATGGAGCATCAGTTATGGAGGCATAATCTATGGAGCTCATATATGGGGGCATAATCTATGGAGCATCATATGGGGTCATAATCTATGGAGCATCATATGGGGGCATAATGTATGGAGCATTTTATGGGGTCATAACCTTTATGGAGCAGCATATGGGGCATATTATTAACCTTTGTGCAGCATTATATGGGGCGTATTTTGTATGGAGAATCTTATGGGGCCATTATTAACCTTTGTGCAGCATTATATGGGGCATATTTTTTGTATGGAGCATCTTATGGGGCCCATCATGAACTGTATGGAGCATTATATGGGGCTCCTGATTCAATATGGATATTCAAAAACATTTAACCTACTGATGTCTCAATTAATTTAACTTTTATTGGTATCTATTTTTATTTTTGAAATGCCATAAGGGAACTTGCAAGGAGCTAATTGTCTCTATGAAGTGCCATTTCTCTATTGCACTCATTTTACAAAGTACCCCATGATTAAGATCCGGGAGGATCAAAACATTGGGTATCTGTATATTGTACATATCACTGTTACGACACTGGCACTTTCTCTTCTTGGATTGGATATTTCCTTTAATAAATATCATTTTCTGCAAAGTAATCAGTTGTAGTGTGCTGTGAATCCTGTTTCTCTTACACACGAGTATATACGGTAACTGGATCCAAAAACGATCGGATAAAATACTTGGAACAAAGTATTGCAATGTTCACAGCTGTGATTGGATTGTAAACTTCATTACAGGGAATAAACTTGTTTTATTGCTTTTTTCTCCCCTTTTTTTGGCAGGACAAAAGCAGAAATATTCTTACACTTACACTTTGCCAGATTCATGCAGCATTTCCAGCCATTGACTTTGCTCAAGCTCAGACTCCGCTGCCAGCAGTATGTTCCCCTGTAGAGTAGAATGAGAGAGCTGCAGAACATGGAGGCGGTATACGGTACCAGATATTCTAGCCTAAGCACTTTATATACCCTCACCTCGGCCAAAAGTTTCAAATATGTAATGTGTGTAAAAAAAACAACCTAAAACTTGTGTGTACAAGGCAGGGCTTTCCCCGTTAAGAGTTACACTATACTCGTAAATAAAGAAAAAATCACACTGTCCTACAAAAGCATGAAGAAGGAGCAGGAGGGAACGTTTGTAAGCCTGAACATCTAGATTCCGTAGCAGTCAATACACAATGTGGACGAAAGTATTGGAACATATCTTTAACCCCTTCATCCCCAAGGGTGGTTTGCACGTTAATGACGGGCCAATTTTTACAATTCTGACCACTGTCTCTTTATGAGGTTATAACTCTGGAGCGCTTCAATGGATCTTCACGATTCTGAGATTGTTTTCTCGTGACATATTGTACTTCACGTTAGTGGTAAAATTTCTTCGATATACCTTGCGTTTATTTTTGAAAAAAACGCAAATATGGCGAAAATTTTGAAAATTTTGCAATTTTCAAACTTTGAATTTTTTTTCCCTTAAAACAGAGAAATATGTCACACAAAATAGTTAAGAAATAACATTTCCCACATGTCTACTTTACATAAGCACAATTTTGGAACCAAAATTTTTTTTTGTTAGGAAATTATAAGGGTTAAAAGTTGACTAGTGATTTCTCATTTTTACAACAAAATTTACAAAGCCATTTTTTTAGGGACCACCTCACATTTGAAGTCACTTTGACGGGTCTATATAGCAGAAAATACCCAAAAGTGACACCATTCTAAAACCTGCATCCCTCAAGGTACTCAAAACCACATTCAAGAATTTTAATAACCCTTCAGGTGCTTCACAGGAGCTGAAGCAACGTGGAAGGAAAAAATTAATATTTAACTTTTTAGCCACAAAAATGATCTTTTACAAACTTTTTTTTATTTTCACAAGGGTAAAAGGAGAAAATGGGCAGATAAAGTTGTTGTGCAATTTCTCCTGAGTACGCCAATACCCTATATGTGGGGAAAAAACACTGTTTGGGCACACGGCAGAGCTCGTAAGGGAAGGAGCGCCGGTTGACTTTTTCAAACTAAAATTGGCTGGAGTTGAGATTGGACGCCATGTCGTGTTTGGAGAGCCCCTGATGCGCCTAAACAGTGGAAACCCCCCACAAGTGACACCATTTTGGAAACTAGACCCCCTAAGGAACTTATCTAGATCTGTTGTGAGCACTTTGAACCCCAGAGTGTTTCACAAAAGTTTATAATGCCTGGGTGTGAAAAAAAAAAAAAACAATTTTCCACAAAAATGATTTTTTAGTCCCAAATTTTTGATTTTTCCCAAGGAAATTGGACCCCAAAAGTTGTTGTCCAATTTGTCCTGAGTACGCTGATACCCCATATGTGGGGGGGGGGAACTGTTTGGGTGCACGGCAGGGCTTGGAAAGGAAGCAGTAACGTTTTGGAATGCAAACATTGATGGGGGTCATGTTCCGTTTGTAGTGCCCCAGATGAGCCTAAACAGTGGAAACCCCCCACAAGTGACCCCATTTTGGAAGCTAGACCCCCTAAGGAACTTATCTAGATCTTCGGTGAGCACTTTGAACCCCAAGTGCTTCACACAAGTTTATAATGCCCGGGCATGAAAATAAAAAATCCTATTTTTTTCCCACAAAAATTATCTTTTAGTCACTAATTTTTTATTTTCCCATAGGTAACAGGAGAAATTGGACTTCAAAAGTTGTTGTACAATTTATCCTGAGTACGCTGACACCCGATATGTGGGGGGGAACCACTGTTTGGGCGCATGGCAGAGCTCGGAATGGAAGGAGAACCATTTGACTTTTTCCAACCAAAATTGGCTGGAATTGAGATTGAACGCCATGTTGCATTTGGAGAGTCCCTGATGTGCCTAAACAGTGGAAACCCCCCACAAGTGACCCCATTTGGGAAACTAGACCCCCTAAGGAACTTATCTAGATCTTTGGTGAGCAATTTGAACCCCCAAGTGCTTCACACAAGTTTATAACGTAGAGCCGTAAAATTAAAAAATCATATTTTTTCCACAAAATTGATCTTTTCACCCCAATTTTTATTTTCCCAAGGGTAACAAGACTCCAAAAGTTATTGTGCAATTTGTCCTGAGTACGCTGATACCCCATATGTGGGGGTAAACCACTGTTTGGGTGCATGGCAGAGTTTGGAAGGGAAGGAGCGCCGTTTGACTTTTTCAACGCAGAATTGGCTGGATGCCATGTCGTGTTTGGAGAGCTCCTGATCTGCCTAAACAGTGGAAACCCCCACAAATGACACCATTTTGGAAACTAGACCCCTCAAGGAACTTATCTAGATGTGTGGTGAGCACTTTGAACCCCCAAGTGCTTCACAGAAGTTTATAAACATACAGCCGTAAAATAAAAAATCTTTTTTTTTTTTTACAAAAATGATTTTTCGCCCCCAATTTTTTATTTTCACAAGGGTAACAGGAGAAATTGGACCCCAAAAGTTGTTGTCCAATTTATCCTGAGTACGCTGATACCCAATATGTGGGAGAAAACGACTGTATGGGTGCACGTCTGGGCTCGGAAAGAAAGTAGTGACGTTTTGGATTGCAGACTTTGATGGAATGGTCTGGGGGCGTCATGTCGCATTTGGAGAGCCCCTGATGCGCCTAAACAGTGGAAACCCCCCACAAGTGACCCCATTTTGGAAAATAGACCCCACAAGGAACTTATCTAGAAGTGTGTTAAGCACTTTGAACCCCGAAGTGCTTCACAGAAGTTTGTAACGTACAGCTGTAAAAAAAAATCTTTTTTTTTTTTACAAAAATGATTTTTTCGCCCCCAATATTTTATTTTCACAAGGGTAACAGGAGAAATTGGACCCCAAAAGTTGTCCAATTTGTCTGAGTACGCTGATACCCAACATGTGTGAGAAAACGACTGTATGGGTGCACGTCTGGGCTCGGAAGAGAAGTAGTGACGTTTTGGATTGCAGACTTTGATGGAATGGTCTGGGGGCGTCTAGGCGCATTTGGAGAGCCCCTGATGCGCCTAAACAGTGGAAACCCCCCACAAGTGACCCCATTTTAGAAAATAGACCCCACAAGGAACTTATCTAGAAGTGTGGTGAGCGCTATAAAGCCCCAAGTGCTTCACAGAAAATTTATAACATACAACCGTAAAAACAAAAAAATCATTTTTTTTTTACAAAAATGATTTTGTCGCCCCCAGTTTTTTATTTTCCCAAGGGTAGCAGAAGAAATAGGACAAATTGCACAATAACTCTTGTGGTCCAAAGTACGCTGATACCCCATATGCGGGGGTAAACTACTGTTTGGGCTCATGGCAGAGCTCAGAAGTGAAGGAGCACCGTTTGACTTTTTCAACGCAGAATTGGCTGGAATTGAGATCAGACGTCATGTCACATTTGGAGAGCCCCTGATGTGCCTAAACAGCAGAAACCCCCCCAATTCTAACTCCAATCGTAACCACAAGACACCCCTAACCCTAGTCCCAACCCTAACCACAAACCTAACCCTAAACACACCCTAACCCTAATCCCAACCCTAACCCTAATCCTAACGTTAGCTCCAACCCTAACCCTAACTTTAGCCCCAACCCTAACCCTAATGGGAAAATGGAAATAAATACATTTTTTTAATTTTATTATTTTTCCCTAACTAAGGCGGTGATAAAGGGGGGTTTGATTTACTATTTATAGCGGGTTTTTGTGATTGGCAGCTGTCATGCTAAAAGACGCTTTTTATTGCAAAAAGTAGTTTTTTGCATCACCACATTTTGAGAGCTATAATTTTTGCATATTTTGGCCCACAGAGTCATGTGAGGTCTTATTTTTTGCGGGACGAGGTGACGTTTTTATTGGTACCATTTATGACCACGTGACATTTTTTGATCGCTTTTTATTTAGATTTTTGGGAGGTTAGAATGAACAAAAATCAGCAATTCATGAATTTCTTTTGGGGGAGGCGTTTATACCGTTCCGCGTGTGGTAAAATTGATAAAGCAGTTTTATTCTTCGGGTCAGTACGATTACGGTGATACCTCATTTATATCATTTTTTTATGTTTTGGCGCTTTTATAGAATAAAAACAATTTTTATAAAAAATTATTATTTTTGCATCGCTTTATTCTGCGAGCTATAACTTCTTTATTTTTTCGCTGATGATGCTGTATGATGGCTCGTTTTTTGCAGGACAAGATGACATTTTCAGCGGTACCATGTTTATTTATATCGGTCTTTTTGATCGCGTGTTATTCCACTTTTTGTTCGGCAGTATGATGATAAAGCATTGATTTTTTGCTTAGTTTTTTTTTTTTTTTAAGGGGTTCACTAAAGGGGTTAACTAGTGGGACAGTTTTATAGGGGGGGTCGTTACGGACACGGCGATACCAAATATGTGTACTTTTATTGTTTTATTTTTTTTATTTACAGGAAGAAATTAATTTATTGGGGAATATTTTTTTTTTTTTTATGATTTTTTTTACCACTTTTTATTTTTTTTACTTTTTTACTTTGTCCCAGGGTGGGACATCACAGTATTTTAGCAGATCGCTGGTGTGACAGTGTGCACAGCACTCTGTCACACCAGCGATCGCTCTGGCATCGCTGCAGGCTTCCTCAGCGCCTGCTCTCAGCAGGCGCTGAGGAAGCAGCCTCCCTGCAGGACCCCGGCGCCATCTTGGATCCGGGGACCTGGAGGGAGGACGGACCCTCGGAACAGCGCGACACATCGCGCTGCTCTGAGGGTCTCAGGGGAGCGCGCAGGGAGCCCCCTCCCTGCGCGATCCTCCCCTGTGCCCCCGGTACACCGCGATCATGTTTGATCGCGGTGTGCCAGGGGTTAATGTGCCGGGAGCGGTCCGTGACCGCTCCTGACACATAGTGCTGGGTGTCAGCTGTGATAAACAGCTGACACCCTGCCGCGATCAGCTGCGCTCCCCCCGGGAGCGCAGCTGATCGCCCATGACGTACTATTCCGTCCATGGGAATTAGGTCCAGGGTCACATGGACGGAATAGTACGTCTGATGGAATAAAGGGGTTAATCAATGAATTCAAGTTTTTCATTCAGTCCTCTTGTCCCTGTGTATAAAATCCAGCCACTCACCCTGCCGACTGCCGTTACTATTATTTGTGGTTTTATGGTTACTTCTAAAGATCTCACTGATACTTGTAATGGGAGCCACTGGTGTAATGATTCGATTCGTGAAATTTCTTGCCTCCTAAATATTCTACAATCATTTGTGAGTAGTGTTGAGCGATACTGCTCGATATCTAAAAATATCGTATCGAAATGGTATCGCCGATATCACTAAATATCGTCGATATCCGATTCCGATACCGGAAGTCCAATGTAAGTCTATGGGAGCCAAATATCGACATTAAAAAAAACCATTCTTGCCTTGTTGGTTAATTGTACATGAAGGAAAACAACAAAGACTAATGTAGAATGTATTGGGGGAGGTTGAGGAGACAATAAAGGCATACATGTTTAACCCAATGCATTGGAATAGCATTAATATATTTTTTTTTGGAAATACGTTTGGATTGACTAACAAATTGACAATGTTGTTAACCTTTTTTCTAATTTGGCAAATATGTATGTTTCACAACTTCCATGCTCTTCACCTTTTTAACTTTTGCCAGTGCCACACTTTCTCCTTCATAATCTTCAGCAGCATCATCTTTCTCATCAAATTATTCTTCATCTTCACCTTCTTAATCTTCTTCTTAAACTTCTTGCTATTCATGTTTTTGTTTACATTACTCATATTGTTATTATTAAACTAATTAATCTTCTTCATATTCAAATTCTTCATCTTCTTCCTCTTCATCTTCTTCATCATATTCTTATTTGTGACAGAGATTCCTGTACTTGTAATCTGTAAAAGTATGAATTGTTCATCCTCCCGTTCTTGCTGTCACAAAAGATTTAAATTACAACAGTATTTGTCCGTGTTCAGTTTAGCCTGCAGCAGCAGGCATTTTCCAGGGGCACCACGAGGAGGAACGGACTCACCCCCATACACTGCTTAGTCTTCTTCTGCTTAGAATTTAGAGCATATATTTTGCTCTTCATTTTGGTCTTATACTTCATGTTCTTCTGCTTTTTGATCTTTTGCTTATTGTTCTTCTGTCTCTTGTTCTGTATCTTGTAGTTTGTCTTAACCTTCTTTGTCCTGTTGGTGATCTTCTTCTGGGTAATCTTTTATTTTTTCTTTGTGATGGTGTTCAGGCTGGTTGGCTTCATGCTCGTCGTCCTTGTTGTCGTCATCTTCTTCTGGGTGGTCTTTAAGGTCGTCTAATTTCCGAGAAACAGCTGACGTTACTGGAACCCTGACGGGTATCAGATGGAGCAAGAGACAATGGAAGTAACGAGGACCGCTGACTGTACTGGACCCCGGACGGGTAGCAGAAGGAAAAGAGGCAATGTCACAACGAGTACCAGCTGACGTTACTGTGACACGGTTACTAAGCAGGAGGTACTGTGCTCCAAAGCACTACCAAGGACCAGCAGACGTTGCTGGAACTCGGATACGGAGATGGAGGCACTAGGCCAAAGGCAGGGGAGACCACTTGACGTACTGGACCCCGGACGGGTAGCAGAAGGAAAAGAGGCAATGTCACAACCGAGTACCAGCTGACGTTACTGTGACACGGTTACTAAGCAGGAGGTAACTGTGCTCCAAAGCACTACCAAGGACCAGCAGACGTTGCTGGAACTCGGATACGGAGATGGAGGCACCTAGGCCAAAGGCACTGGGGAGAACCACTTGACGGTACTGGACCCCGGACGGGTAGCAGAAGAAAAGAGGCAATGTCACAACCGAGTACCAGCTGACGTTACTGTGACATGGTTACTAAGCAGGAGGTAACTGTGCTCCAAAGCACTACCAAGGACCAGCAGACGTTGCTGGAACTCGGATACGGAGATGGAGGCACCTAGGCCAAAGGCACTGGGGAGAACCACTTGACGGTACTGGACCCCGGACGGGTAGCAGAAGGAAAAGAGGCAATGTCACAACCGAGTACCAGCTGACGTTACTGTGACACGGTTACTAAGCAGGAGGTAACTGTGCTCCAAAGCACTACCAAGGACCAGCAGACGTTGCTGGAACTCGGATACGGAGATGGAGGCACCTAGGCCAAAGGCACTGGGGAGAATCACTTGACGGTACTGGACCCCGGACGGGTAGCAGAAGGAAAAGAGGCAATGTCACAACCGAGTACCAGCTGACGTTACTGTGACACGGTTACTAAGCAGGAGGTAACTGTGCTCCAAAGCACTACCAAGGACCAGCAGACGTTGCTGGAACTCGGATACGGAGATGGAGGCACCTAGGCCAAAGGCACTGGGGAGAACCACTTGACGGTACTGGACCCCGGACGGGTAGAAGAACGCACCCATGAAAATGTAAGTTGACAGGACGCAAGCCGTCCGCAGTTACCGAATCACACAGTCCTACAGTGGGTGCTTGTCCTATTGTCTCAATGGAAACCTCCTTTATTTACATATCCCACAGCACACATAGGAATCACCTAAACTGCAGGCACCATAGAGTCGGCTAACCCGAATGCAACACGACAGCACAACTTATTGGAGGATAATTGACGTTCACACTGCCAGGAAACAGCTGTCGTGCTGTAACCAGGCTGGCCAGGAGTCAGTACCCCTGCCAATTACTTACGAGCAACAAATGGCGGTGTTGTAGCCCAGGAGTAGAGTTCAGGTGGTAGAAAGATGAACATAACAGGAGACATGGAAAACGTTGCCAAACAGTTATTTAATCTGAAAACGGACAGGCAAATTCAGGTGAGATTCATGCCTTGTTCATTTTCAGAAAAGTAAGCCGGTCTACATTCTCTGAGGATAGTCGCATGCGACGGTCTGTTACTACACCACCTGCAGCACTAAAGACACCCTCAGATAATATACTGGCAGCAGGGCAAGCCAGCACCTCCAATGCATACTGGCTAAGCTCTGGCCATGTATCCAACTTAGAGACCCAAAATTTGAAAGGGGAAGAGGCATCTGGGAGTACACTTAGAGGGAAAGCCAAGTAGTCTGTCACCATCTTACGGAAACGTTTCTTTCTGGTGACTGGAGCCGTCTCGGATGGTGTAGACCTTGCTGGCGCTGTCACAAAACTTTGCCACATTTGTAACATACAGTTCTTGCCCTGTGCAGAGGCGCTGCTTCTGCTCCCTCTTGTTGTAGAGGTGTCTACACTGCCTCGACGCACAGAGCTGCTTTGTAAAGCAGTAGCAGCAGCAGCAGCTCTCTCGGCTGGAATGTACAACAGTATGGATTGCACCAGTGTGTCTTGGTACTCCTGCATTTTACGGTCCCGGTTCACCGGTGTGATGAGGGTTTGTAAGTTGTCCCGGTAGCGAGGGTCTAGGAGGGTGTACACCCAATAATCTGACGTGCTGAGAATGTGGGCGATGCGGCGGTCGTTTCTCAGGCACTGAAGCATGAAATCAACCATGTGCTGCAGACTCCCAACTGGCCAACAAAGGCTGTCCTCTGGAAGAGGTGTCATCTCTGTCTCCTCTGCATCACCCCACCCTCGCTCTACATACTGACTACAGCGTTGTGTACCTCCCTCTGTAGGGATTTCTTCCTCCTCCATTGACTCCTCCTCCTCCTCATCCTCCTCACAAAGTGAGCCCTGCCCAGCCCTTTGTGAGGAACCACGTTGCGCTGACTGTCCTGAAGGTAATTGAATTTGTGACTCCTCATCCTCCACCTCTTCCAAAACCTCTTCCTTTAGTGCTTTCAGTGATTTCTGAAGCAGGCAGATAAGGGGGACAGTCATGCTGACTAGTGCATCATCTGCACTCGCCATCCGCGTTGAGACATCAAACGCACGCAAAACGTCGCAGATGTCCTTCATAGAGGCCCACTCAGTAGTGGTGAAGTGTGAACGGCGCAAATTGCGAGTTGATTGCGCCTGTTGCAGCTGATACTCCATTACTGCTGGCTGCTGCTCACACAACCGCTCCAACATATGTAACGTGGAATTCCACCTGGTGGGTACGTCACATATGATGCGATGTTCAGGAAGGCGAAATCTGACTTGCAGAGCTGCAATGCGCGATCTGGCCATGCTGGAACGTCGCAAGTGAGCGCACTCTAGGCGGACCTTGTGCAGCAGTGCATCAAGATCCGGATAGTCCCTCAAAAAACTCTGCACGACCAAGTTGAGCACATGTGCCAGACATGGTATGTGAGTGAGGTTGCCAAGGCCCAGAGCTGCCACCAGATTTCGGCCATTGTCACACACTACCAAGCCTGGCTGGAGACTAGCTGACAAAAACCACACGTCGCTCTCCTGCTTGATGGCATCCCAGAGCTCCTGCGCTGTGTGGCTTCGATTCCCCATGGGAATTAATTTCAGTACGGCCTGTTGACGTTTGGCCACGGCTGTGCTCATATCGGTCGCAACAGGTAAGCGTTCACGGGTCCATGTGGAGGTATACCGTGACGGCTCGTGCAGCGATGATTCTGAGGAACTGGAGTAGGAGGAGGAATCAATGTGCACAGACTGGATTCCTGCAATCCTTGGAGTTGGCAGAACACGTACAGCGCCACTGGCAAGATCTGTACCCGGCTCCACAACATTGACCCAATGGGCAGTGAGGGAAAGGTATCGTCCCTGGCCATGGGTACTGGTCCACGCATCGGTGGTCAGGTGGACCCTGCTACTGACGGCGTTTAGTAGCGCATGTTTAATGTTTCCCTCGACATGTTTTTGCAGAGCAGGGACAGCTTGCCTGCTGAAATAAAATCGGCTTGGCACATTATATTGTGGGACTGCCAATGCCATAAAGTTCCTGAAACTGTCAGTCTCCACCAGCCTGAATGACAGCATTTCAAGGGACAGGAGTTTTGCAAGGCCAGCATTCAGAGCCTGTGCTCGTGGATGGTTTGCCGAGTATGGCCGTCTTTTATCCCATGCCTGTGTTACCGATGGCTGTTTTTTGTTCTGGGAGTGTGACGATGACTGTGAACTTGCTGCAGTGGGTGGAATAACAGTTTGTCTATGGACAACAGTGACCGAGGTTCTTCCATGGAGATCATGTGAGGAAGCCGAACCAGGTGTGTGAGAGCTGGAGGTAGAGGCTCGAACATGACCTAAAGATGTAGGTGCTGCTGTAGGTTGGCCTACATCTCCAGTGTGTCTTTGGAACTCAGCTACGTGCTTTGTCCGTACATGTTTCCACATATTTGTGGTATTCAGGTTCCTGATATTTTTACCTCTTTTAACTTTTTGCTTACACAGCTTGCATTGAACATAGCAAATATCATCTACAAGTCTGTCAAAAAAGGACCACGCAGTGCAAGTCATGGGAGCGCCAATTTTGACAGTTCTAAGAGAACTGCTCCCAACAGGTGCCAAACTGGAGGCTACAGGCAAGCGAGTCTGCAGCCTACCTCTCCCTCCTCTTTGTACCGTTGGGACAATCTCTTCCTCAGAGCTGCTCCCACCACCTTCCTGTTGCTCACGCCATGTTGGGTCTCGGACTTCATCATCTCCACTACCCTCTTCCAACACCTGCTGCTGTTGGATGGTCTGGGCAGCACCATGCTCCACAAAACCTGGCACCTGAGTCTCATAATCATCATAAGATGCGTTCTGCGGTGTGCTGTCCATCGGCACTGGCTCACCCGCCTCTTCAGATTGAGAGAGACACAGCTGTTGCGCATCACTGCATACTCCCTCTTCTTCAAATTGCAGAATGCTGCTTGCCTGTGCCCGTGTTTGCGAGCCAACAGATTCTGAGAACAGAAGCAGAGACTCAGCTGGCTCCTGTACAGAACTCTCTGACTGCCTGGGCAATTTGACAGGCGGTGAACAGACAGATGGTTGCTCAACAGTGTTGTGTTCCTGAGAGGAGGTGGAAGGAATTGAAGTCGATGCATTGGCTGCCATCCAACCAACAACGGCTTCAATTTGTTCTTCCAGCAGCAGGGGGGCACGCCGAGCACCTACCAAAGTGCGCATAAAGGAAAGCTCATGGGTAAAACTGGTGGATGCTGTGTCACTGAGGGCGGCAGCAGCCACAGAATCCCCACGTCCTCTCCCTGCTGAAACTCCACGGCCACGACCACGTGCCTTACTCACTGTGTTGTGAATGGGTTTGAGATGAGTTCTGAGCAGAGGCTCCCTCTGGTGGTTACAAGCGGTACTAGTGAGGATTGTGAGGACTGGGAATCAGGTGTTACTGATTGGTCTTATGTAAGGGAGTCATTTTCCCATCAGGGTTGCCGGTGATCAATTGTTCTGGTCTGAATCCTTCTTTCCAGTTTCCCTTGTAGCCTGCTGTGTCGTGTCTGCATCTCCTGCTATCAGATAAGACAATTTCTTATTTTGAGTTTTTGCTATATTTTTGCATTTTGTCCTGCACTTCTGTGGGGGCCTTCTGGGTCCCCTCCAGGGGCTTTTGCCCTCTCAGTTTAGTCCAGCCACTGTGTTTTGTACTTTTGCTTTTTCCAGTTTTTTTTCAGTGGCTGCTGTTTTGTTTTTGTTACACCAGAGAACTAATTTAGGTGGTAGAGGTCGTGTGATCTCAGGTGATTTTGAAATTAGTAGAGTTGGTGTTTTTTCAGGGTTTTCTGAGATTGCAGTAAGTACCCTTCCTATCCTTTTCTATTTAGATAGTTTGGGCCCCAGCGTTTGCTCATATTATTTTCTTTCTGTGTCAGTATTTCCTCTTGTCTAACCGCCATTACATGTTTGGGGGCTTTCTATTATCTTTGGGGTTCTGCTCCGGGGCAGATAGCTTTCCTATTTCTATCTTTAGGTGTAGTTAGTTTCTCAGGCTGTGACGAGGCGTCTAGGACCAACGTAGGAACGCTCCACGGCTGCCTCTAGTTGCGGTGGTTAGTCAGGGTACTGCAATCTCATAGATTCCAACTGCTCTGGTGTATTTCTTTTTTTACCTGCACTCCTCAGCTACCGTAACATAACAGTATCACCGGCCATAAAAATTGTATGGTACTCACAGAAGGGAAAAAATATTTTGAAGGAAGAAAAGTTGTCAGAGATATTTTTCTGTTTGTTGCATTTTTTTTTTTTTTTTTCCCTCTGTATCTCTGGGTGCTGGGGAGGATCTTTTCTCCCAATGGAGTTTGCACAGTTGTCTGGCCGTGTGGATCAGCTTGCCACTGAGGTTCAGAGTATTGCTGCATATCTTGCTAGGTTGCCTGTTGTGGAACCTAGGATCCCCATGCCAGATTTGTTTTTAGGGGATCGAGCTAAGTTTCAGAATTTCAAAAATAATTGTAAATTGTTTCTTGCCTTAAAATCTAAGTCCTCAGGAAACGCAGCGCAGCAGGTTCAAATTATCATCTCTCTCCTGCGCGGCGATCCTCAGGATTGGGCTTTTTCCCTGATACCTGGGGATCCTGTTTTGAGTGATGTTGATGCATTTTTTCAGGCTTTGGGGTTATTGTACGATGAGCCTAATGTCACTGATCAAGCTGAAAAAGCCTTGTTGGCATTAAATCAGGGGCTTGATGACGCTGAGTTATACTGTCAGAGATTCCGTAGGTGGGCAGTCCTGACCAAGTGGAATGACGACGCTTTGGCGGCCCTTTTCCGGAAGGGTCTGTCGGATAATGTAAAGGATGTTATGGTGGGATTCCCTGTCCCCTCTGGTCTCAATGATTCTATGTCATTAGCGATTCAAATTGACAGACGTTTGCGTGAGCGGAGAAGTATGCGTGGAGTGGTGTTGCCTTGTGAGCCAGCTGCTGAGCCCATGCAGTGTGATGGAGTGGTGTCTGGGGCACAGCATCATGAGTTTTGAAAGCGCAATGGGTTATGTTTCTACTGTGGTGATGCCTCTCATGCTATTTCAGTCTGCCCTAAGCGGGGAAGACGTTTTGCACGCTCGGTTGTCTTGGGTAGTGTTCAGACTAAGTTTTTGTTAACTGTCACTCTGATATGCTCTCTGTCCTCATTTTCTGCTCAGGCTTTCGTTGATTCTGGAGCAGCTATTAACCTGATGGATTATGATTTTGCTAAACGTTGTGGGTTTCCCTTGATACCCCTACAGAAGTCTATTCCTTTACTGGGGATCGATTCTACCCTTTGGCTGAGAATAAACCCCAGTTTTCTACTCAGGTGATAATGAGGGTTGAACCTGATCACCAGGAGTGCTGCAAATTTTTGGTTCTATATAATCTGCATGACATTATTGTGCTGGGTTTCCCTTGGTTACAGTCTCATAATCCTGTTTTGGATTGGAAATCTGTGTCTGTAACCAGTTGGGGCTGCCAATGTGTTAATACCAACACTCCTGTTTTTTCTGCCTCCCCCCAGGCTGAGGATGTTCCTGACTTTTTGTTTGATTTTTCTGATGTGTTTAGCGAAAGTAAATCTGCATCCTTACCTCCCCATAGGAGCTATGACTGCGCTATTGAATTAGTGCCAGGTAGTAAATTCCCTAAAGGTCGCCTTTTTAACTTGTCTGTACCTGAACATGACGCTATGCGGTCTTATATCAAGGAATCATTGGAGAAGGGTCATATCAGACCATCCTCTTCACCCTTAGGTGCCGGTTTTTTCTTTGTGGCCAAAAAAGATGGTTCATTAAGGCCGTGTATTGATTATCGTCTCTTGAACAATATTACTGTGAAATATCAATACCCGTTACCCTTGATTTCTGACCTGTTTTCCAGGGTGAAAAACGCTACTTGGTTTACCAAGCTTGACCTCAGGGGGGCGTATAACCTTATTCGCATTAAGCACGGGGATGAATGGAAGACGGCATTTAACACCCCTGAAGGGCATTTTGAGTACCTTGTGATGCCCTTTGGGCTCACTAATGCTCCTTCCGTCTTCCAGTCCTTCATGAATGACATTTTCAGGGATTTTGTGGACAAGTTTCTGATTGTTTATTTGGATGATATCTTGATTTTTTCTAATGACTGGGACTCTCATGTGAAACATGTTCGAACTGTATTCCAGATTTTGAGAGAGAATGCTCTGTATGTGAAGGGATCAAAGTGTCTTTTTGGCGTACAGAAGATCTCATTTCTGGGATTCATTTTGTCCCCATCTGTTATTGAAATGGACCCGGTCAATGTTCAGGCCATCTGTGATTGGGTCCAACCTACTTCATTAAAGGCTCTTCAGAGATTTTTGGGTTTTGCCAATTTTTATCGTAAATTTATTGGTAATTTCTCGGTTATTGTTAAACCATTAACTGATTTGACCAGAAAGGGTTCTGATGTGGTGAATTGGCCTCCTGAGGCAGTCTCTGCGTTTCAGGAACTTAAGCAGAGATTCACTTCTGCTCCTGTTCTACGGCAGCCTGATGTTTCTCTGCCATTTCAGGTGGAGGTTGATGCCTCTGAAATTGGGGCAGGTGCCGTTTTGTCCCAAAAAGATCCAGAGACCTCTAAAAGTAACCCTTGTGCCTTTTTCTCTCGAAAATTTTCTCCTACTGAACGTAATTATGACGTGGGTAATCGGGAGTTATTGGCCATGAAGTGGGCTTTTGAAGAGTGGAGACATTGGCTGGAGGGAGCCAAACATCAGGTGGTGGTCCTTACGGACCATAAGAATCTGGTCTATCTGGAATCTGCCAAGCGACTCAATCCTAGACAGGCCAGGTGGGCCTTGTTTTTCACACGTTTTAATTTTGTGGTTTCCTTTCTTCCTGGCACTAAGAATGTTAAGGCGGATGCCCTCTCGAGGAGTTTCCTTGCGGACTCTCCTGAGCTATCTGATCCCTCTGTTATTTTGAAGGAGGGTGTAGTTCTTTCCGCCATCTCGCCCAATTTGAGACTTGCTCTGGAGGGGTGTCAGGAGGATAGGCCCGAGCGCTGCCCTGTTGGAAAATTGTTTGTCCCGGACCAATGGAAAAAGAGTGTGATGTCTGAGATTCATTGTTCCGCATTGGCTGGGCATCCCGGAATTTTTGGTACCAGAGACTTGGTTAGTCGGTCCTTTTGGTGGCCTACCTTGTCTCGCGATGTCAGGGAATTTGTGCAGTCCTGCGGGACTTGCTCTCGCTCCAAGCCTTGCTCTCGCTCTAGGGTTTGTTGATGCCATTGCCTGTGCCCAAGAGACCATGGACCCATATCTCTATGGATTTCATTTCCGATCTTCCTGTTTCTCAGAGAATGACCACCATCTGGGTAATTTGTGATAGGTTTTCCAAGATGATACATCTTGTGCCATTACCTAAGTTGCCTTCCTCCTCTGAATTGGTGCCGTTGTTCCTTCAGCACGTGGTTCGTTTACACGGCATTCCTGAGAACATTGTGTCTGACAGAGGAGTCCAGTTTGTTTCCAGATTTTGGAGGACTTTTTGTTCTAAACTGGGTGTTCAATTGTCTTTCTCCTCGGCATTTCATCCTCAGACCAATGGTCAAACTGAGAGAACAAACCAGACATTGGAGACTTATCTAAGATGCTTTGTGTCTGCTGATCAGGATGACTGGGTCTCTTTTTTGCCTTTGGCTGAGTTTGCTCTTAATAATAGGGCTAGCTCTGCCACTTTGATGTCTCCGTTTTTCTGTAATTCTGGGTTTCACCCTCGATTTTCTTCAGGACAGACGGAGGCTTCTGTCTGTCCAGGTGTTGACTCTGTTGTTGAGCGTATGCAGCAGATTTGGGACCAGGTAGTGGAGAGGTTGTCCCTCTCTCAGGAGAAGGCCCAGCGGTTTGCTAACCGGCATAGGACTGTTGGTCCTCGGTTTAAAGTGGGGGACTTGGTCTGGTTGTCCTCAAAGAATATTCCTATGAGAGTAGCATCTCCTAAATTTAAGCCTAGGTTCATTGGACCTTATAAGATCATGGAGATTATTAATCCTGTTTCTTTTCGTTTGCTTCTTCCAGGGACATTTAAGATCCATAACGTGTTCCACAAGTCCTTGTTGAAGAGGTTTGTTGAGCCAGTGGTTCCTGCTGCTGTGCCTCCTGACCCTGTTTTGGTTGAGGGCAATCTGGAGTATGTGGTTGAGAAAATATTGGATTCTCGTTTTTCTAGACGAAGACTCCAGTATTTGGTTAAATGGAGAGGTTATGGTCAGGAAGACAATTCTTGGGTGTTTGCTTCGGACATCCATGCTAGGAGACTTATCCGTGCGTATCATAGAACTCATCCTGACCGACCTGGTTGCTCAAATGAGGGTTCGGTGACCCCTCCTCAAGGGGGGGGTACTGTTGTGAATGGGTTTGAGATGAGTTCTGAGCAGAGGCTCCCTCTGGTGGTTACAAGCAGTACTAGTGAGGATTGTGAGGACTGGGAATCAGGTGTTACTGATTGGTCTTATGTAAGGGAGTCATTTTCCCATCAGGGTTGCCGGTGATCAATTGTTCTGGTCTGAATCCTTCTTTCCAGTTTCCCTTGTAGCCTGCTGTGTCGTGTCTGCATCTCCTGCTATCAGATAAGACAATTTCTTATTTTGAGTTTTTGCTATATTTTTGCATTTTGTCCTGCACTTCTGTGGGGGCCTTCTGGGTCCCCTCCGGGGGCTTTTGCCCTCTCAGTTTAGTCCAGCCACTGTGTTTTGTACTTTTGCTTTTTCCAGTTTTTTTTCAGTGGCTGCTGTTTTGTTTTTGTTACACCAGAGAACTAATTTAGGTGGTAGAGGTCGTGTGATCTCAGGTGATTTTGAAATTAGTAGAGTTGGTGTTTTTTCAGGGTTTTCTGAGATTGCAGTAAGTACCCTTCCTATCCTTTTCTATTTAGATAGTTTGGGCCCCAGCGTTTGCTCATATTATTTTCTTTCTGTGTCAGTATTTCCTCTTGTCTAACCGCCATTACATGTTTGGGGGCTTTCTATTATCTTTGGGGTTCTGCTCCGGGGCAGATAGCTTTCCTATTTCTATCTTTAGGTGTAGTTAGTTTCTCAGGCTGTGACGAGGCGTCTAGGACCAACGTAGGAACGCTCCACGGCTGCCTCTAGTTGCGGTGGTTAGTCAGGGTACTGCAATCTCATAGATTCCAACTGCTCTGGTGTATTTCTTTTTTTACCTGCACTCCTCAGCTACCGTAACATAACACACTGACTTCTTCATCTTGGTAGATTGATAAAGAAAGTCAGAAAAGTTATAAGGCCTAAGTGTGGTTATTACGCAGAGACTGAAGTGAACACTGAAACACAACTGTTCACAATCTGTGAAAGGCTACTCCTTTGTCTACTTCTATAGTGTTTGCAACCAATGTATTGTATACGGATGGAAGCGCGTCACACTAATAGATTATATTTTAAATGGAATGGAGCAGAACCAATTGGAGATAAATGAAAAGGATGAGCCACTGAGACACGCTCAGCAGAGTACAAGCAGCAGTGCTTGAACAAGTAACTGGAGCGTGATGTGCACTCAAAAAATAAAAAACACAGACTGAAGTGAACACTGAAACACAACTGTTCACAATCTGTGAAAGGCTACTCCTTTGTCTACTTCTATAGTGTTTGCAACCAATGTATTGTATACGGATGGAAGCGCGTCACACTAATAGATTATATTTTAAATGGAATGGAGCAGAACCAATTGGAGATAAATGAAAAGGATGAGCCACTGAGGCATGCTCAGCAGAGTACAAGCAGCAGTGCTTGAACAAGTAACTGGAGCGTGATGTGCACTCAAAAAATAAAAAACACAGACTGAAGTGAACACTGAAACACAACTGTTCACAATCTGTGAAAGGCTACTCCTTTGTCTACTTCTATAGTGTTTGCAACCAATGTATTGTATACGGATGGAAGCGCGTCACACTAATAGATTATATTTTAAATGGAATGGAGCAGAACCAATTGGAGATAAATGAAAAGGATGAGCCACTGAGACACGCTCAGCAGAGTACAAGCAGCAGTGCTTGAACAAGTAACTGGAGCGTGATGTGCACTCAAAAAATAAAAAACACAGACTGAAGTGAACACTGAAACACAACTGTTCACAATCTGTGAAAGGCTACTCCTTTGTCTACTTCTATAGTGTTTGCAACCAATGTATTGGATACGGATGGAAGCGCGTCACACTAATAGATTATATTTTAAATGGAATGGAGCAGAACCAATTGGAGATAAATGAAAAGGATGAGCCACTGAGACACGCTCAGCAGAGTACAAGCAGCAGTGCTTGAACAAGTAACTGGAGCGTGATGTGCACTCAAAAAATAAAAAACACAGACTGAAGTGAACACTGAAACACAACTGTTCACAATCTGTGAAAGGCTACTCCTTTGTCTACTTCTATAGTGTTTGCAACCAATGTATTGGATACGGATGGAAGCGCGTCACACTAATAGTTAAATTGCATGGAGCTGCAAGAATTACACTGAAGGAAAAAAAAAGAGTCTGTGAGTGACATGTGCAGATGCCTACAGACAGCGTTGCATGCAGAGCAAACTGCAGCGTCACCTGCACTCACACACACCTTGCAGAGCTGTTACAACAACACTGCAGGCAAAAGGAAGCTTTACACAGCAGTTGGTGCTGGCCTGCCTACAGCACAGTGCACTAAATCGCAATCTCTAACTGTCCCTCAGAGTCAGCACAGCAGCGTTCTGTCCCTTACTGAATTCACAGCACAGTGACGCTAAAATGGCGGCGGCGCCTTTTATAGTGCATTCTGACATCATTTCAGCATCCAATCACAGCCATGCCATTAGTTAACATGACCGCAGCAGTACAGGATGTGCCCACACTTCTTAGGATTCCTCATTGGCTGACTAAAATCACATTGCCTTGCAAAGAATTATGGGAACTTCCGATTCCGGTATTCGATAAGACGAAAATATCGAAACGAATTATCGAAAGGCCGATAGAGCTAATATCGGCCGATACCCGATATTTGCAGTATCGTATCGCTCAACACTATTTGTGAGTTATATTATTGAAAAGTGTAAGGAACCGCAGCAAGTCACCTGCGAAGTGGAAAGAATGTAACATTACAGAGTGGGGTCACTGAGTGCTGATGTCACGAGATTGTCACGTCCCCTTTTGGAAGACCTGGAGTTAAACGGTCAAGTCAGGACCGCGATTCTTCTTTAGAGATGGTGTGATTTGTGTCCCATATTAAATGGATTTAGTTTCCTCTGTAGCTCCATTTCAGTTGCTTCTGATTTGGTCATTACCTCTTCCTATAAAAACTGGTCAGACCTTCTTGTCCCTCCCGGTGAAAGATTTGTCTTCCTGTTCTGTGTGCTAAAGCTAAGTGGTTGGCGTAAAGTTGTAGTATTAAGGTACACTCACACTAAGCTAGATTGCTAGCGATATCGCTTAAGCGACACCGATTTTATGACGCAGCAGCGACGTCATCAGCGATGTCGCTGTGTGTGACATGTAGCAGCGATGTGGCCCCTGCTGCGATGTCGCTGATCGTGCACGAACGTTCTGGACCGTCTTTTGATCGTTGGCGTGCCGCTGGTGAGCCTGAATCGCTGAGTTGGACACCCTTTATGAATGACGAGCGACCTCGTTGGCGACTCATGTCAGTGGCGCAGGCGGGACTGGTTTTAACGCCCCTCAGCTCCGATTGGTGGCCACAACATTTAGTCCTTTGTGAGTTGTTGCGAGGATACTATCGTGTGTGGGGGTTTGCGATTCTGTCAGAGTCGCTACAGCGCTTCATCTTTGCCATTTATACAAGACGTTTTTGTGATCCTGAAAAAATGAATCCGGGGCAAACGCAATAGCGGCACAGACTGGATCGCAGTAGCTGCAAAGCAGAAGGCTAGCAGGACGCAGTATGGAACGATGCTGGAAATTCGTATGAACCACTTGCGTCGTCTTTTATGACGCGGAAGTCCCATCACTAAGTGAGAGCTGTGACTTTTGACATACAGTGACCACCAATCTGTGCTGAGGGCCGTGGAAAAAGTTGCGCTCAATCTTTAACAATACACGCTGTGTGACAGGTCCCAATGTCCGCCGAGGTCGTTATACAGATCACTGATGTGTCGTTTATGAGATCTTCCTGTTTGGAAGCTAACTAGCGACCATATAGCGATGTACAAACGATCTCTGCCAGGTCGTGTCGTTGTCGTGATCGCTGTTTCGATCGCTTAGTGTGACAGTACCTTTAGTGTTCTGTGGTTTGCTGTAGTCCGTGTGTGTTTATCCCCTGCTACCTTTCCCATTTAGTTTATTTCTCCCTGTCCCTATCCTCCTCCCTATTGTTTGGTTAGTGTTTTTGTATAACAGAGGTTTTCTGTTATCCCCATTTTGTATTGTGTCTTGTTTACCTTACATTTCTCTCCCATGCATCATGGGTTGGGGGAGGGGACAGATCAGGTTTAACAAGAGCATAGTAAGGTCGGAGACTCAGGCTTCTTTACCTTCAAAAGTACCTCCAGGACAGGGATAGTTAGGGTCTCAGTTCTAGGGACAGTTTGAGGCCCCTCTTCCTTACCGAAGACTGTCACAGTGTGACAGCTGAGGAGCTGAAGGCAGAAAAGTCACCAATGCTCTGCTGACTCTATAACTGCAGACTCTAAAAATTATCTGGTATTAACATCAGCGCAAAAACTGTGCACCTAGAGCTTCATGGCCGAGCAGCTGGCGGAATCCTTACATCACCAAGCACTATGCAAAGGATCAGATGAAGTAGTGTAAAGCCTCAACTAATTTACTCTGGAGCAGTGGGAACGTTTTCTGTGAAGTAATGGGTCACACTTCTCTATCTGGCATCGTATTGAAAAGATTGGGCGTGGGAACATTACCTGACACACTGCATTGTGACAGCTGTAAAGATTGGTGGAGAAACTAAAACTCTCTGGAATAGTTTTTCAGGCCCATTACTTCCAGTGAGGTGAAATCTTAATGTTTCAGAATAGAGTATACCAAGCTTTTTAGAGAATTGTAGTTTCTAACTTTGTGGGCATAATTTGGGGAAAGGTCCTGTATGTTCTAGCATAACTGAGCCTCAGTGCACAAATCAAGGTCAACAAAAACATAATTGGGGGTTGTTTGGGGTGGGTGAAGTTAACTGGTACACAGAGCTCTGACCTTAACCCCAACTAACAACTTTGGAATGAACTAGAACAGAGATTGTAAGCCCGGCCCTGACCCAACATCAGTGTATGTCTCACAAATGCTCTTCTGGATGAATGGTCAGAAAGTCCAACAGACACCTCAAAAATCTTGTTGAAAACATTCCCAGAAAAGTGGAAAATGTCATAGGTGCATATGAAGGAAGTCAATATTAAAGGGAACCTGTCACCAGGTTTGGCCGATACGAGTTATGGCCACCGCCTTTCAGGACTTATCTACAGCATTCTATAATGTTGTAGATAAGCCCCCATCCCGATCTAGAAGAACTGAAAAATAACTTTTATTATACTCACCTGCATGGCTGTTCGGTCTGAGGGGTGTCGCTCTTCTTGGTCCAGCGCCTCCCATCTTTTTGCGATGCCGCCCTCCAGCTTGCTTAATGTGGATGACGCGCCCCTGTATCATCCACACAGTCTCCTCAGCACAGCGCTCCGGCGCAGGCGTACTTCTCTGTCCTGTTAAGGGCAGAGCAAAGTACTGCAGTGCGCAGGCGTTGGGCCTCTCTGACCTTTCCCGGCGCCTGTGCACTGCATTACTTTGCTCTTCCCTCAACAGGGCAGAGAATTACGCCTGTACAGGAGCGCAATGCCGGGGAGCCTGTGTGAATTACGCATGGAGGTGTCATCCACATGAAGCAAGCAGGAGGGCGGCATCACAAGAAGATGGGAGGCTCCAGTCCAAGAAGAGCGACACCCCTCAGACTGGACTGCCCTGCAGGTGAGTATAATAAAAGTTATTTTTCAGTTCTTCTAGGTTGGGTTGGGGCTTATATACAGCATTACAGAATGCTGTAGATGAGCCGTGAAAGGCGGTGGCCGTAACTTGTATCGGCCAAACCTGGTGCCAGTTTCCCTTTAATGCCTATGGATGTAGAACCCCCAATTTCAAAGAAGTTGGGATGCTGAGTAAAATGTAAAGAAAACAAAAAAGCAATGATATGGAAATGTCTTATAGCCATATTTTTTCACAACAAAACACAGATTAGAACGTGACAATGAATATTTTCCATTTTATTTGGAAAAATGAACTCAATTAGAAACTGATGACAGGAAAATACCTCAAAAAAGTTGGGAAAATGTTAACAAAAGGCTGTAAAAGTAAGTGGAACTGATGAAAAATAGCTATATGTCAATTGTCAACTAAGTCACATGACTGTGTATATAAAGTGCATGTTAGAGAGGCAGAGTCTCTCAGAAGCAAAGATGGTTGGAGGTTCCCCAATCTGTGAACACCTGCATCTAAAAATGGAGGAACGATTTCTGAAAAATGTTCCTCAATGAAAAATTACAAAGACTAATATACCAGCATCTAGAGTATGATTTACAGATTCTGGAGAAATCCATGTACACAAGGGACAAGGTCAATATTGGATGCTCATGATCTATGGGCCCTCAGGTGGCACTTCACCTGGCACTGCATTAAAAAACAGGCATAATTCAGTTGTGGAAATCACTGCATGGGCTCAGAAATACTTCCAAAAATCACTGTGAATACAGTTTGCCGTGCAATCCATAAATGTAAGTTAATGTTCTATCATACAAAGAAGAGGCTGCATATCAACACAATCCAGAAACGTTGCCCTTTTTTTGGTGCAAAGCTAAATTACAGTGGACTGAAGCAAAATGGGAAACTGTTCTGTGATCACATGAATCAAAGTGTGAAAGTCTCTATAGAAACCACAGACGCTGGGTTCCGCGGACTCAAGATAACAGGACCATCCAGCTTGTTATCAGCGCACAGTTCCTGCATCTCTGGTGGTATGGGGATAAATTAGTTTCTGTGGCATGGATAACTTACATATTTAGTGCTGAGCATTAAATATATGTTTTAGGGCAATATATGGTCCTTCCAGACAATGTCTCATTATTTCAGTCGAATAATGATAAACCACATCCATCACTACAGAAAGGCTTCTCAGAAGAAGAGGTCGGCTGATGAACTGGCCACATGCAATCCAGACCTTTCACCAATAAAAAACATATGGTGCATTATGAAATGAAAAATCCGGCAAAGACCCCGGACTGTGGAGCAGGGACAATCCATCATCAGACAAGAATGGGACACCACTTCACTCCCAATGCTCCAGGGATTGGTCTCCTCACTTCTTAGATGCTAGACTGTTGTAAACAGAAGGGGTGATGCCAAACAATGGTAGACATGGTACTGGCTCAACTTGTTTGAGATGTGTTGTGGTCATCAAATTCTATATGAGATATTAGAAACATGTCTAATTTTCACCTTCTGATCTGTTCTATGTTCTGTTGTGAATAACACATTGTATAAGAGATTTCCATATCATTGCATTGTTATTTTCTTTACATTGTACACAATGTCCCAACTTTTTTTGGAATTGGGGTTGTGAAATGCTATGTGATTAAAGCTCCTGTAGATGTAATGTGAAGGTGTCCCAATACCTTTGACCATATAATGCATGTGGCCCCTCTGGTACATATGACCCCTTACTTACACGCTCTATTTATTTGCGGTATGAAATCTTTCGAGAAGACTTACAAGAGATGCCTCCTATTGAAAATACTTAGCAGCTATATAAGTGGAAGATTTTGACTAGCTGAAATATCTATGAAACATGCCTATAAGGTGAAGTTATTAATGAGCTGGCAAATAAACAAAATGCACATACCTAACTTGAAAAGTTCATGTTTAAAGAGCAAAAATGGAAGTATAATTGTAAAGGGAACCTGTCAACAACTTTTTGCTATGTAATGTGAGAAAACCATGATGTAGGGGCTGAGATACCCATTCCAGTGATGTGTCACTTATTAGGCTGTGTGCTATCAGCAGGAGATTATCACTACAGGACTAGGTATCTTGTGCCTCCTAGTCCAACCACGCCCCAAGCATAGCAGCTTACTATCAATGAACACAGAAAGCTGCTAATCAGGGGTGTGGACAAGGTTAGCTTTCTGAGAACTGCTACATGTACAGCAGGTAAACTCTGATTGTATCACAACTGCTGCACCCAGTAAAGTAAGTGATTCATCGTTGGAAACGGGGTCTTTTTCCCTACATGATGCTGCTCTCAAACGAGATTGCAAAAAAACTGATGCTAGATTCCCTTTAACACTCTTGTACATTGTCAGGAACCTTTATAACAAGTTCTGAACATTCAGATCTGCATTGAAACCTATATCAAGGTCAGTACGACCATGGAAGTATCAAGCAACTCGACACACACAGGATACGTCTTCAGTACGACCATGGAGGTATGCAAGCACCCCGACACACACAGGATACATGTTCAGTACGACCATGGAAGTATACAAGCAAATCGACACACACAGGATACTTCTGTAGTACGACCATGGAAGTATACAAGCAACTCGACATGCACAGGATATGTCTTCAGTACGACCATGGAAGTATACAAGCCACTTGACACGTACAGGATACGTCTTCAGTACGACCATGAAAGTACAGTGGGTACAGAAAGTATTCAGACCCCTTTACATTTTTCACTCTTTGTTTCATTGCAGCCATTTGGTAAATGCAAAAAAGTTCTTTTTTTCTCATTAATGTACACTCTGCACCCCATCTTGACTGAAAAAAAACAGAAATATAGACATTTTTGCAAATTTATTAAAAAATAAAAACTGAAATATCACATGGTCATAAGTATTCAGACCCTTCGCTCAGACACTCATGTTTAAATCACATGCCACATCCATTTCAGCCTGATGAAGAGACGTAAGCAGTCTCGAAAGCTTGCTTTGTAACATCATTCCCTATAATTTGTTAGCCATTAAAAGGTATCACACCCACAAGATTCCTATTTGATTTCTCCCTCTGAGAGCACTCTATATTTTTCT
This sequence comes from Oophaga sylvatica, assembly GCA_033576555.1. Classification (NCBI taxonomy): domain Eukaryota; kingdom Metazoa; phylum Chordata; class Amphibia; order Anura; family Dendrobatidae; genus Oophaga; species Oophaga sylvatica. The sequence goes on from JARQOD010000001.1 coordinate 473,868,488, forward strand.
TTCTACTGGCTAACACGGTACCAAACCACTTTTTTTCGTCCATTTCCTTGTGATTCTCTTTGAGATGGTTCTACTCCTTCACTGGAGTCCAGCTGTGTTTAATTAAACTGATAGGACTTGATTTGTAAAGGCACACACCTGTCTATATAAGACCTCACAGCTCACAGTGCATGTCAGACCAAATGAAATCATGAGGTCAAAGGAGCTCAGAGACAGAATTGTGGCAAGGCACACATCTGGCCAAGGTTACAAAAGAATTTCTGCAGTATTCAAGTTTCCTAAGAGCACAGTGGCTTCCCCAATCCTTAAATGGAAGAAGTTTGGGACCACCAGGAGTCTTACTAGACCTGGCCGTCCAGCCAAACTGAGCAATCAAGAGAGAAGAGCCTTGGAGAGAGAGGTAAAGAAGAACCCCAAGATCACTGTGGCTGAGCTCCACAGATGCAGTAGGGAGATGGGAGAAAGTTACACAAAGTCAACTATCACTGCAGACCGCCACCAGTCCAGAGTGGCCCGACGGAAGCCTCTCCTCAGTGCAAGACATATGAAAGCCCGCATAGAGTTTGCTAAAAAAGACATGAAGGACTCCCAGACTATGAGAAATAAGATTCTCTGGTCTGAGGAGACGAAGATAGAACTTTTGGTGATAATTCTAAGTGGTATATGTGGAGAAAACCAGGCACTGCTCATCACCTGCCCAATAAAACTCCCAACAGTGAAACATGGTGGTGGCAGCATCATGCTATGGGGGTGTTTCTCAGCTGCAGGGACAGGACGACTGGTTGCAATTGAAGGAAACATGAATGAGGCCAAGTACAGAGCTATCCTGGATGAAAATCTCTTCCACAGTGCTCTGGATCTCAGACTTGGCCAAAGGCTCACCATCCAACAAGACAATGACCCTAAGCATACAGCTAAAATAACAAAGAAGTGGCTTCAGAACAACTTTATGACCATTCTTGACTGGCCCAGCCAGAGCCCTGACCTAAACCCAATTGAGCATCTCTGGAGAGACCTGAAAATGGCTGTCCACCAACGTTCACCATCCAACCTGATGAACTGGAGAGGATCTGCAAGGAAGAATGGTAGAGGATCCCAAATCCAGGTGTGAAAAACTTGTTGCATCATCCCCAAGAAGACTCATGGCTGTACTAGCTCAAAAGGTGCTTCTACTCAATACTGAGCAAAGGTCTGAATACTTATGACCATGTGATATTTCAGTTTTTCTTTTTTAAGAAATTTACAAAAATGTATACGTTTCTACGTTTCTGTTTTTTTTCAGTAAAGATGGGGTGCAGAGTGTATATTAATGAGAAAAAAATGAACTTTTTTGAACTTACCAAATGGCTGCAATGAAACAAAGAGTGAAAAATTTAAAGGGGTCTGAATACTTTTCATACACACTGTATACAAGCAACACAACACATACATGATACATATTCAGCACGACCATGGAAGTATACAAGCAACTCAACACACACAGTACACGTCTTCAGTACAACCATGGAAGCAGGCTCGAACTGGCCCATAGGGGAACAGGGAATCCCACGGTGGGCCCCTGTGCAGACCTGGGCCTCCAACCACACTGTGTGGGCAGTATTTTGGCATAATTCACTTTATTCATTCTGTACAGAAATAAAACATCATCTCATTCATTAACCAAACTACCCATTTTTTATTATATAGAAATATAGGTAAATTTGTAAATGAGGGTGGTGTAAAATTTGTATGCCGGTGAAAAGTGGGCTCCCCTTAAGGTCAAGGTTACCAGTGGGCCTTTGGCACCCGTCTGACACTGCATGGAAGTATACAAGCAGCTTAACACACACAGGATACGTCTGCTGAAATTCTCCTTATTTATAGCATGCCATGATAAAAGCACTAGCTGTCAAAAGCATTACAGCAGATCTATCATGCTCAAAGGTTTTTTTTTTTAACTCTATGTCTGCTTATTACAAATACGGTTTATGGAGTACATAAATGCCAGTAAACCAAAATTTCTGCCATTGAATGAAATTGTATGAATGAAGGTGACATCCCTAATCTCATTGTAACTGGTAGGTCGTCATATGCTGTACATACATGGAAATCTTCATGTGAAATCTTAATGATGTACGGCATCCCAGGCTCTTCTTTAGCATCTACTCTGCAGCCACTTAGTGGTATCACTCCCTAAAAAAAAGACCACATGTAAAACATGCAAAAATAACAATAGTCACATGTAAAAATGGTTGCTGCATTTTTAGACAACTTTATTCAGCTAAATATATGATCTAAACATTAACGTATTTTCTAAACTCCAAGAAGTCATTCTGAAGTGCCAGCTTCTAGGAGTCTCCTTTCTTACTAACCTACAGCACCCTGCCTGTTGTAAAGTGTAACAGGGACTCTGAGATCGATTATAAAAAGAAGGGGTGGCCCTTTGCGCCTGCTTTCCTGCCTGTCAAACTACATACAAACTCTCTATTTAGGGCAGGAAAGACATGGGACAATCTCAGGAGCAATATATGCTGAAAAGTGAAAGGAAAAGGAAGTACCAGCACATATAGTGATGTCAGAATGCCAATGATGATGCCCACTGAAAAGAGTGCATGGAAAATTAAAGAATTGGGACAGTACCTTAGCCTGGTATGTGCACCAAAAACAGTTTTAACTTTCTTTTAGTGATGAGGGCAGCAACACTGTGCTTCCTGCATATTTTGTATAAAAGAACACATTAATAGTGGTCAGAAAAAATGCATGTGAGCCCCTTTTCCCTCCATTTATACTGACAGCTTTGTATACAAACTTACTTATTTACATTCTATGTAGTCGGAGAGGAGGCAGAACTCTGTTCTCTCTATGACTTTTGGAAACACTTAGGCCCCATGCACACTTTGCGGTTTTTGATGCGGTTCCGCAGCGGTTTTTGCGCTGCGGAACCACACGCCATGTACAATACAATATTAGTGAATGGGGAAAAAAAAAAGCTGTGTACACGCTGCAGAATTTTCCAGCGGAATGGGTGCGGTTTCAAAACCGCAGCATGTCAATTCTTTGTGCGGATTCCGCTGCGGTTTTACACCTATTCCATTATAGATGTAAAACCGCAGGCAATTTCGCACTAAAAACTGCGCCAAAACCGTAGTAAATCCGCGCTAAAACCGCAGTGCGGTTTACCTGCGGTTTTAGCAAAATCCGCGCGGAAAAAAACGCAAGTGAATCCGCAAATTGTGCATTGGGCCTTAGGCCATGTTCACACATTCAGTATTTGGTCAGTATTTTACATCAGTATTTGTGAGCCGAAATCAGGAGTGGGTGATAAACACAGAAGTGATGTCGTGTTTCTATTATACTTTCCCTCTGATTGTTCCACTCCTGGTTTTGCATTATAAATACAGACGTAAAATACTGACCAAATACTGAACGTGTGAATGTGGCCTTACAGAGAGAAGAATCAAAGTTTGGAAAAAATATCTCCCCAAACATCCCTCTGTATCTTCTTTAGGCTGGATTCACAGAAGTGTGTGCAAACTCGTTTTTGCATTGTCGATATGTTCTGTATCCGTATGTCAGGTTCTTATATCCGTATTGTAGCCATATGTCTATTTTTTACGTCCGTGTGCCGTCTATATGTACCTGCATATGGCATACAGTTTTTACACAAACAATCTAATAAATCATTTAGAAATGCTCTTTACTATCTTAAAAGTTTTAATGGTTCTGCAAAAAACGCATAATGCAGCCCGTATGTGATCCATTTTTTGTGCATCCATTGGTTTATAATGGGCGAGTCTGATCCGAAATACGGAACATTAGTAGTGCGTGCTGTCATGTTTTACAGATCGCTGGTCCGAGTGTAAAACGTTCCTGTGAATTCTGACAGTGACTTGCATCGGTCCTTGCGCTGTGCATAGGACACCTGTTTTCATATGGATAACACGTAGACATTTAATGTGCTCATTTGAACCATCCCTTAAGAAAAGTAAGTAGAACCTCCCTGATCCTTATACCTTATGCCAGTCACCTAGACATCGACATCACAGTTGTATAATAAAAAAGGCAACAATGATTATAAAGCTTGAAAAATCAAGCGGATGCATCCGAGATAACGAGACTATAGCTCTGCATTTAGCTACATAGATCTTTAGGAGCTGTAGTTCCTCTATAGTGTCTGCCCTTAGTATATCAATGTGTGCAAACAACAGCATAAATTCCCATTAATGAGATGATATAATAAAACTACTGAGATTTCTAGCTTATTTAGTAGATGCCAACACTGACCTTGGGGTGTATGTTAAAATATTTGTTGCTTTCGAAGTTCCGTCTTTCATTCTCCGCATAATAAAGCAGAAAGCTGTCCTTTATTATAAAAAACCTGTAGCAAGTAGAAAATGTGCATTTAACGTTATTACTGATCCTGTGCCAAAACTATTACGAAGGGGACTACATATATACAGTAAATGATTGCATGCTACCATCATGCTGCTTTAACATAGGCTTGGTAGTAAAATGCTACGTGCTGTATCCCATAACTTATCTTACCTCTTGGACCATTTAGCCGATTGTCTCCCGAAAGGTCTCTTCCACAGGACTCCCTGCAGCTGCACCTTGGTCCTAATATCCAGATTATCCGTGTCCGTCTGCTCCATTGATGGAGATGGAGAAACGGAGCTTGATTTAGAGGTGAACATCTTCTTCCAGGCGTGGTCCTAACTAAGGCTGCCAGAGGACAATCGGATGTTGTGGCCTGCCAGTAAAGGGGGTGGGGGAGAGGACAGAGACAAAAAGGGAGGGAGGGCAAAGTAACGGGAGGATTGACGGAATAAAAGGATGGATGAAATGGAATTAAAAACGAGTGCCAGGAGCGAGTGCACTGCGGGTGGTGTTATGTAATAAAACAATAATTAGACTCATGAACTGGTGAGAGGCGGACGGGATATCAGAGTGATGGGAAGGTTCCACTTTCAATCAATAGCTGCTCTGCTGAGTCAATACATCCCACAGTAAATGAAAGTTCATGGCCATTGCTGATCATTTGTCTAATGACACAAAAAGCCAGGAGCAAGCAATGAGCTAGAATGGGAGCATGCATCTGTCACCACATTCCTGCCATATAATGCCCTCCGGCCACCGTATCGAAGTTACTTGTTCATTGCCGTCCTGCCCTTATCGGGTGTATCCGGGTTCATCATTTACTCCTGATTGGCAGGAAGGTCCATTTGCAGCCCGCAGAACCTGTAAAGCAGCAATCTTCAGCTTATTCTCTCGGCAAGGGGTAAAGTTTAGATTGTACAGGAAGGTCATTTCTGTAATCTGACCTTGTAGTTGGCACTCGCTGTATGTTTATGCCTTGAGGTAATATTAGGAAGATTGCAAAAGGAGTATAAAGCTTTACAAATAAGATTGAGGACATGCATCAATATCACAGGAGTCATGCACAACTATTATGGGAGCTATAATCCAGCTTATGTGTCGGCGCAAACAAGGGAGATGGAGCTGTGGCTGTGACACAAAGAGAAGCTAGAAAAGACACTTGTGGCACCACCCTATACTGCCAGGGTGGCAGATCATAACAGATGTCACCATGCAGCTGGCACTACTGTATCAAACCCATTATTATTTGTCTGATAGTTCTCTCCAAATGGGCCGGATTGTAACAGATTGGAGTGCATTTTCTTAGAAGAAATCGATCATCAGATTTTTTGCTACCCAATCAGAAATCAGTATGATATAGGGGCAGAGATCCTTCCAGCAATGTTTTACTTACTGCGCGTCATGCTGAAGTTTTGATAAAATCCCTGTTTTCTCTGCTGCAGATCTAGCAGTTCTCTAAATGTTGAGCCCTGTAAACCCCGCCCACACCACCGATTGGCAGCTTTACGCACACACTGTGCATTCACGGAAAGATGCCAATCAGTTGTGCTGGCAGGGTTGGACTACAGCAGCAGGTTTACTAATTCTCTAGTGATAATCTCATACTGATAAACTGCGATTTTATCAAAACTACAGCAAACAGCCCAGTAAGTGACACATCACTGGAAGCAGGATCTTTTTTATCTACATTATGATGCTCTCAGATCAGGTGGTAAAAACCTGGTGACAGATTCCCTTTGAGTCTGAATCTTTGGTAGCTTGTCATTAATATTTAAAGACATATTGTCATTGCCCCTCAGGGACATTTAGAAAGGCCACCTGTGCCCCTTATACTGCAGCCTGTGTCAATCAGAGCTCAACATCAATCCATTATAGAGATAGAGGCTAGACTGCAAATTCCGTCTTGTTTCTGACAACCAGCGTCTTGCCATTCCTAATCTGATTTCACGAGTCCTCTACCAATGGGTACATACAGCAGGGGCTATACAATAAACTCCTAATTTATTGTATAATTCCAATCTTGAATAACCGAGCGCCTATCTTGTTTACATATAATAATGGAGCCAAGTGAGTATGTTTATTTTGGTATGGAGAGGTGAATGCTAATGTTACGAACCTGTCCCAGATCCATGCTTTGCTACCCTCACTTAGGTCCGCTAGACTTTCTTGGGTCTTGGTACTAAGACTTGCTAGAAAATCTCTTAGTTATCTGTGGACAGGACCTGTCAGTGGTCTCCAGGGCTTCACCTGTTGTCTGCGGCTTCCATTTACCCTGCTACCTGTGAGCGGTTTCCTGGACTTTACCTGTTTGTCTGCGACCTTCAGTAGGCCTGCTACCTGTCAGTGGACTCCAGGACTTCACTTATTTGTGTGCAGCTTCTAGTAACCCTGCTTCATGTCCACCTGTAACTTCCAGGACATCGCCTCTCTGCTCGCAGCTTCCAGGACTTTATTAAGACTTTTTGTTTGCCTTTGCTAAGTGTCCATCTGCGACTTCAATGACGCAACTGCCTGCTGCACCAACACCCGTGTGCACACCTGGACACCTTGGGATTAGAGAATCCACCTCACCAAGTCAGTTCACATCATGTAATGATAACAGTTTACCTTAACAATAAAGTAGCACCACTGGCCATAAATCTCATGCTTCCAGTTAAATGCCATAGTCTATCACTGACAGCAGGATTTAACACGCACTGGCTGGAATCACGTCTTTCATCAACACCCCCTGTTATGTGAACGCTGGGAGCCAACGGGTTGCCATGACAGCTGGGGGTTTGCTGATGACTCCAGTGACTATCATTATGAGCCTCCTCCTTACGATCACAGCATCGAGTTTTTTTAAGGGGACTACTGAAGACAGTAAAAAGTTAAAAAAGAAAAAAAAACTTTTAAAAAATATGAAAAAGAAAAGAAAAAAAGACACAAAAGTTCTTTTTGACCAATTAAAAAAAATATTCATATTTGGTATTTCTGCAGTTACAATATATTATATTATATCCAATCTATCAAAATTTAAAATAAATTAATCGGATATGTAAATGGCGTAACAAGAAAAAAATTCAAAATTACAGAATTACGTTTTTTCGGCTGCCGCAACAATGCAAGGAAATGCGATACGAGGCAACCAAAACATCGTATCTACCCCAAAATGGAATCAGCAAAAATGTTAGCTCAGGATACAAAAAATAAGCTCTCAGTAAGCCCCAGATCACGAAAAATTAGAATATCTTGGAAAATGGCATCAAAAAATAAAAATATTTGTTTTACAAGTTTTTGAATTTTTTTTCATCACCTAAGTAAAAAAAAAACTATATGTATTTGGTATCTGCGTACTCATCCTGAGCTGGAGAATCATATTGCTAAGTCAATTTTATTAGCTAGCAAACATGATAAATTAAAAAAAAATTGTGGAATTTTTTCTGTAATTTCATTTTTTTCCCATTTTCTAGTACACTATATGGTAAAATAAATGGTGTAGTTCAAAAGTGCAACTTATTCCAGAAAAAAACAAACCCTCACACGAATATGGGGATGGAAAAATAAAAAAAATTGGAAAAAACAAAAAAAATTATGGCTCTTGGAAAAAAAGGGAGGGAAAAACCAAAGCACAAAAACGGAAAATCACTAGGTCATAAAAGGGTTAATATAAGAGCTATCAAAAGCCTGTGCCCTCGAGCACTTAGCGTCATAATAATTTATAAAAAACTAAATGGAAACTATATTTTGATATTAAAAATTAAGTAAATTTAATGTAATGGAAGCAATAATGTTCAATTAGTTCAAATGGAATTAGAATTTTGTAACATCTCACATGAAAAATTCCGCAAAAAAAAAATTAAGAGGTCAATGGGGACAACTCATCAAGCAGTCTCTGCCAGAATTCTGTCGTAAAATGTTGATAAATGCATTTTTATGCTATTCTTGACCAGCTCCACCAAGCTAAAGAAGAGTGGGCTTAGCGTAGGTAGAACAGAGCGTTGCAGAGGGTGAATAAAAAATAGGAAAATAGGTAATGCAGGTGCATCTCACAAAATTAGAATATCATCAAAAAGTAAATTTATTTCAGTTCTTCAATACAAAAGTGAAACTCGTATATTATATAGAGTCATTACAAACAGAGTGATCTATTTCATGTGTTTATTTCTGTTAAGGTTGATGATTATGGCTTGCAGCCAATGAAAACCCAAAAGTCATTATCTCAGTAAATTAGAATACTTTATAACACCAGCTTGAAAAATGATTGTAAAATCCAAGATGTTGGCCTAGTGAAATGTATATTTAGTAAATGCACTCATAACTTGGTTGGGGCTCCTTTTGCATCAATTACTGCATCTATGCGGCGTGGCATGGAGGCGATCAGCCTGTGGCACTGCTGAGGTGTTATGGAAACCCAGGTTGCTTTGATAGCAGCCTCCAGCTCGTCTGCATTGTTGGGTCTGGTGTCTCATCTTCCTCTTGACAATACCCCATAGATTCTCTATGGGATTAAGGTCAGGCGAATTTGTTGACCAATCCAGCACAGTGATACTGTTGTTTTTAAACCAGGTATTGGTACTTTTGGCAGTGCTGCTGGAGAATGAAACTTCCATCTCCAAAAAGCTTGTCGGCAGAGGGAAGCATGAAGTGCTCTAAAATTTCCTGGTGGACAGCTGCGCTGACTTTGGTCTTGATAAAACACAGTGTACCCATACCAGAAGATGACATAGCTCCCCAACCATCACTGATTGTGGAAATGATCTTTTCGCCCTCAATTTTTTATTTTCCCAAGGGAAACAGGAGAAATTGGATCCCAAAAGTTATTGTGCAATTTGTCCTGAGTACGCTGATACTCCATATGGGGTGGCAAACCACTGTTTGGGTGCATGGCAGAGCTCAGAAGGGAAGGAGCGCCGTTTGACTTTTTCAACGCAAAATTGGCTGGAATTAAGATCGGGCACCATATCGCGTTTGGAGAGCCCCTGATGTGCCTAAACAGTGGAAATCCCACCACAAGTGACACCATTTTGGAAACTATACCCCCCCCAAGGAACTTATCTAGATGTGTGGTGAGCACTTTGAACCCCCAAGTGGTTCACAGAAGTTTATAACGTAGAGCCGTGAAAATAAAAAATCATATTTTTTTCCACAAAAATAATCTTTTCGCCCCCAATTTTTTATTTTATTTTAATTTTTATTTTTACCAAGGGTAACAGGAGAAATTGGGCCCCAAAAGTTGCTGTGCAACTTCTCTTGAGTACACCGATACCCTACATGTAGTGGAATACTACTTTTGAGGCACAGTGAACGACAAAAAGACCTACGGATTTACATTATACAGTAACCGAGAAAAAGAGATCCAGCATAATAGTTTTAAAAGACCAATGTTTATTAATACATATAAAAATATAAATTTAAAAAAAAAACAATAATGCCCAGTAGGAGGTAGATAATACTATAACAATAAGTCACAAAAAGTGAATATAGCATGTCCAAAAACAATATTTGTTAAATAGTTTGGGCTTATCCTCAAAATATATAACTATGCCAATGGGAAAAGAAATAACGCCCCCGGAAGAAGCTAGTGCAAAACGCGTGTTGGAGTAGAGGAAGTCACGCCACTCTCTGTCACTGCTGTCCTGTTTATTGAGGTAATCCAGTGTATGGGTCTCCTGTATACTGTATATTTATTTGCCTTTCCTTATTTGGCCTTTCCCATATTTTGTCTGGGATATTTTTATCCAGATTAATAACTTAAGTGCTAATATATAGATACTAAGAATGGTTATACCTCATATGGGATTTATATTCTGATATTTTTATCATGTGACCTGGTTATTTCTTTTCCCATTGGCATAGTTATATATTTTGGGGTTAGCTTGGTAGCCCAAACTATTTACCAAATATTGTTTTTGGACATGCCATATTCACTTTTTGTGACTTATTGTTATGGTATTATCTACCTCCTACTGGGCATTATTGTTTTTTTTTAAATTGATATTTTTATATGTATTAATAAACATTGGTCTTTTAAAACTATTATGCCGGATATCTTTTTCTCGGTTACTGTATGATGTAAATCCGTATGTCTTTTTGTCGTGTTCACGTTGTAAAGTGCCAGTCTTGTTTACATAAATTTGTGGACTACTTTTTGATATAATTTTTGAGGCACAGTGCAAAGCTCAGAAGGGAAGAGGCGCCATATTGGAGTTCAGATTTTGCTGGAATGGTTTGAGGGTGCCATATCACATTGGCAGAGACCCTGAGGTGCCAGAACAACAAAAAAAACCTATATGTGAACTCATTTAACGCCAAATGTGCCTCACAGAATTTTATACCATTGAGCGGTTAAGAATGAATAAATTGAATAAATTACATTTTTACCACTTAAATGTTGTTTTAGCCCCTAGTTTTTATTTTTTCTAAGGGCTAATAGGAATTTTTTTTTACAACAAACTGAGGTCCATTTTTTCCTTAGAGTGCCAATACCCTACATGTAATCGGGAAATATTTTTCAGGCACAGTGCAAAGCTCAGAAGGCAAGGAATGCCAGATTTTACTGTTATCGTTTGCAGCTGCCATGACCCAATGGGAGAGCCCATGAGCTGCCAGAACAGCAGAACCCCCCATAAGTGACCCCGTTTTATGAACTACACCTCTCAATGAATTCAGCTAGGTGTGCAGTGATCATATTGACACCATGGGTGTGTCA
>JARQOD010000001.1:473879634-473913291 GCA_033576555.1 Oophaga sylvatica
TTAGCAAACCCAGGAAACGCTGCAGTGCCTTAAGATCCTCTGGCGCATCCCATTCAAGCACTGCTTCACTTTCCAGGGTCCATACGGAAACCAGAAGCTGACACCGGGGAATCCTAAAACTGAAGTTCCTGTACGGCGAATACACACTTCCCCATTTGGCGTACAGTTTATTGTCTCGCAGATCTGCAACACCTGTCTCACATGCTCCTGATGGGGAAAACAAGATCCGGCGAGTAAATTAAGATGTCATCTAGATAAATGACAACAAACTGTCCCACTAGGTGGCGAAAGATGTCATTAACAAAATGTTGAAACACCGCCGGGGCAGTAGTCAGACCGAAAGGCATGACAAGGTTCTCATAATTCCCTCCGGAGTGTTAAACGCCGTCTTCCACTCATCCCCCTCCTTTATCCTAATCAGATTATACGCCCCCTGAGATCCAACTTAGAGAACCATTTGGCGCCCACAATCTGATTGAAGAGATCAGGAATAAGTGGGGCGGATACGGATCTCGGACCGTAATCCGATTAAGCTCACGGAAATCCAAAGCAAGGGCGTAGGCCTCCATCTTTTTTCTTCACAAAGAAGAACCCGCGGCCACTGGGGAAGATGAAGGTCTAATATGCCCCTTGGCTAGACTTTCCGAAATTTTAATCCTTCATAGCTTCCCTCTCAGGACCAGAAAGGTTATATAACCTAGATTTAGGTAACTTAGCATCAGGAAGCAATTTTTAGCACAGTCATACGCGCGATGAGGAGGTAATTCTTGAACCCCTCTTCTGAAAAACATCCTCAAAAGTCCTCCAGAAAGGAGGTAAGGTACTAGGCACGACCGCACCGATGCCCGGGTGTTCATGCAGTTACTTTTGGCAAAATTCACCCCACTGGCTTATCTCTCTGGATTGCCATTAATAACTGGGTTATGTTTAGTTAACCAAGGAAGCCCCAAACCCACAATGGAGTGGAAGGCCTTCCAACACATAACAAGAAATAGTTCTTTATGTATTGCCCACACTCGAGGTCTATGTTATGCACGGCTTGCACAAAGCTACCTTGACCAAGAGGCCTGGCGTCATAGAGAATATAGGGATAGGTTTGGCCAAACACTCAGTTGCAAAACCTTGCACTGGGCAAACTGAGGTCCACCAGATTAGCCGCGGCCCCACTATCCAGAAGAACAGAAATCCTCTCAGTTCTTTGTACCTACCACCACCTCGCTGGTACGAGAAACTGAGACGGACTTGGGGACGAAATACATACCCCCAGATTGTCGTCCACCACACAACCTGGGATCAACAGTTTTCGGCGACTCCTTGCTCAGCAAGTACGGGATGGACACCCCCCAACAAAATGTCCCTCTCCCCCGCAGAAGTAACACTTTCCTGTCTTGCGGCGCACCGCGATCCCCTCCCTCGAAACGATGTCCCTCCTAACTGCATAGGCTCCTCAGAAACAAAACCAGGGGAACCTCAATATAAGGGACTATAGTAGAAGGTGGAATCATCACAGGGGGCGGAGTTACCTCGCACCTCTCTCGAAGCCGTCTATCAATGCGAATCGCAAGGGCCATAGCGGCCTCCAGTGACGGGGGAGAATCATACTGAGCCAACACATCTTTTAATTTGTCAGATAATCCTTGACAAAACTGGCTCCTAAAAGTGGGTCATTCCACTGAGTATCTGTGGCCCATCTACGGAACTCAGAAGAAAATTCCTCCGCCGGACGATTCCCTGCTGTATCTTACGTAACTTCATTTCAGCAAGGGAGACCGATCCGGGTCATCATATACCAGACCCAGGGCTGTAAAAAAATCGATCTACTTTACTGGAGAGCCGGGGAGTCTGGAGGAAGAGAGAACGCCCAGGATTGAGGGTCCCCTTGATAAGGCGAGATGACAATTCCAACCCCCTGGTCTTCATCCCCGAAGACCGAGGCCGTAGCCGAAAATATAATTTACATGCCCCCCGGAAGGTAAAAAAATTTGTCCCGCCCCCAGTGAACCTGTCGGGAGAGCCACTTTAGGTTGATCTGGTTTGCTCCCGGGGGTACAAAACCTTGGACTTAACGTCCGTCAGCCCATGGACAAACTCTGCAACTGCTGAGCTAACTGGGCTACTGGATCCATGGTAGTGGGGAGAATCTTTTAGATGGGTCGGTGAAAATATCCGACGTTATAACAGATATATTCTATGATAGTAACATATATCTAATGAGACAACATTCTTTATTTCATATTATAGAAATATATCAACATGTATACGTTTGAATCTGCCAGCAATGTCTTACCTGACATAATATCCAATGTATTGTGGGTCTATACTGTGCACGTGAAACGCTGTCTCAGGATAGAGGTGGACCGGGGTTATGCTGACCCTGAACTGAGGTCCTGACTAGTCCCTCTACCTGGAGGTACTGTTAATGGTACAGAGGTCAGGCCGCCAGCGTAAACCCTGTTCCTGTAGATCCCTGACCACTGTAATCTAAGTCCTGAGAAGGACCCTGATTACCACCACAGGGATGGAAGTAACAGCTTACACACAGTCAAATACAACGAGACAGACAGGGGGTAAGAAAACACTACAGAGGAACACAAAAGGTTAAGAGATAAACAATAAGCGAGGAGAGAAAAACCACAACAGGCACTCTTAGCTTAAGTCTTCTCAGAAACGATCCGCTCTGCGGTCTGAATGAATGCTTTCACCGACAACTTCCCAGCAGACCAGCAGGTATATGAAGGAAGCTAATTAACAAAACATCAATCGCAGCTGGGCGAGGCTGGTCTGTCCAGCATCGAGAGAGAAAGAATTAAACTCCTCAGTGCTGAAAAACACCCAGCACCAGAAACTCAGCTGTGCGAAGTCAGGGTGTGCAATCGCGACGATCTCCGCCGCGACACACCCGTGACACCCTTGTGCCTTTTTCTCTCAAAATTTTCCCCAGCGGAACGTAATTATGATGTGGGAAATCGGGAGTTATTGGCTATGAAGTAGGCTTTTGAAGAGTGGAGACATTGGCTGGAAGGAGCCAAACATCAGGTGGTGGTCCTCACGGACCATAAGAACCTGGTTTATCTTGAATCGGCCAAGCGACTTAATCATAGACAGGCCAGGTGGGCCTTGTTTTTCTCACGTTTTAATTTTGTGGTCTCTTTTCTCCCGGGCGCTAAGAATGTTAAGGCGGATGCCCTCTCGAGGAGTTTCTTTCCGGATTCTCCTGAGGTAACTGAGCCTGCTGTTATTCTGAAGGAGGGTGTGGTTCTTTTCGCTATCTCCCCAATTTGAGATTGGCTTTGGAGGAATTTCAGGAGGATAAACCTGAACGCTGCCCTGTTGGGAAATTGTTTGTCCCAGACCAGTGGAGGAAGAATGTGATGTCTGAGATTCATTGCTCCACGTTGGCTGGCCATCCTGGTGTTTTTGGTACCAGAGATTTGGTGAGTTGGTCCTTTTGGTGGCCCACTTTGTCTCGTGACATCAGGGACTTTATGCAGTCCTGTGGAACTTGTTCTTGGTCCAAACCTCGCTCTTGCTCTAGTAGTTTGTTAATCCCATTGCCTGTGCCCAAGAGGCCATGGACCCATATATCATATCTATGGATTTTATTTCCGACCTCCCTGTCTCTTAGAGAATGACTGTTATTTGGGTGATCTGTGATAGGTTTTCCAAGATGATACATCTTGTGCACTACCTAAGTTGCCATCCTCCTCCGAGTTGGTGCCCTTATTTTTTCAATAGGTGGTTCGGTTGCATGGCATTCCAGAGAACATTGTGTCTGACAGAGGAGTCCAGTTTGTTTCCAGATTTTGGAGGACATTTTGTTCCAAACTGGGAGTTCAGCTGTCTTTTTCCACCCTCAGACCAATGGACAAACTGAGAGAACAAACCAGACCTTGGAGACTTATTTGAGATGTTTTGTGTCTGCAGATTCAAGATGACTGGGTCTCTTTTTTGCCTTTGGCTGAGTTTGCCTTTAATAATAGGGCTAGTTCTGCCACCTTGATGTCTCCATTTTTCTGCAATTTTGGGTTTCATCCTCGATTTTCTTCAGGGCAGGTGGAGGCTTCTCTCTGTCCGGGTGTTGACTCTATTGTTGAGAGAATGCAGCAGATTTGGGATCAAGTAGTGGATAAGTTGTCTCTCTCTCAGGAGAAGGCCCAGCGCTTTGCCAACCGGCATAGGACTGATGGTCCTCAGTTTAAAGTGGGTGACTTGGTTTGGTTGTCCTCAAAAAATATCCCTATGAAGGTTGTGTCTGCAAAATTTAAGCCAAGGTTCATTGGACATTATAAGATCGTGGAAATTCTTAATCCCGTTTCCTTCCATTTGCTTCTTCCAGGAACATTTAAGATTCACAACGTATTTCACAAATCTTTATTGAAGAGGTTTGTCGAGCCAGTGGTTCCCATGGTTGCGCCTCCTGATCCTGTTTTGGTTGAGGGCAATTTGGAGTATGAGGTTGAGAAGATATTGGATTCTCGTTTGACTAGGCGGAGACTCCAGTACTTGGTTAAGTGGAAAGGCTATGGTCAGGAGGACAATTCTTGGGTGTTTGCTTCAGAGATTCATGCTGAAAGACTGGTCCGTGCCTATCACCGAGCTCATCCTGATCGGCCTGGTGGCACACGTGAGGGTTCGGTGACCCCTCCTCAAGGGGGGATACTGTTGTGAACGTGTTGGAGACGACTTCGGAGCTGAGGCTCCCCCTGGTGGTTGCTGAGGGTATTGAACCTATGTTGAACAGCAAAAGTCCACCACCTGCAATTGATGAATGGTTATCAGATGGTACGGACTGGCCTGATATAAGTGAGTGACCTCCCATGATCCTCGCCGGTGAGCAATTGTTACTTCCTGGTCTTGGTTGGAATTCAGCTTGCTTTCTGCTGTCTCCTGCTATCATTAAGATAAGTTACTTTGTTTTTTTTCTGTGGTTTGATTTTCCTTGTTTTTGCTGCCTCGCTTTTTGAGTTCAGCTGGGTCCCCTTTGGTGGCTTGTGCTGGTCTCTGCTCTCTTTTTGTCTGCAACCTATTAGTTTCCAACCTCTCTGGTGTTTGCCTGCCTTTGCGGTTTTTTGCTCCTGCCTCCTCAGCTACCTAAACATAACACATGCCATTTTTTTCATTTATTTATTTATAGTGCAGGCGGCAGCTGATGAATACCCCCATCAGCCACTCCTGCTGTCACTGTTATTAGCAGCAGCAGGTGTAAGCTGATGGGAGTAATAGTCCCATCAGTCGCCACCTGCTGTCTCTTTTATCACTTAAATGTAACTCTCATCATTCTACCCTGCTCGCGTCGATCGCCGGCAGAGCAGGGGAGAATGATGAGAGCCGTGTTCAGCACCTGGGGCCGGGGAACAGCGCTTACTGCAATGCTTCTTCCCTGCCGCCCATCCGTGTGGTACTGATGTGGCATACGGATGCCACACATGTGCCGCAAGTATTACACACACGAACACTGACATCTCCGGTACTGGAAATATCAGGATGTGTGAAAGAGTCCTTATAGCGGATTTTTATGTTTGATAGCTGTCACACACTAAAAGATGCTTTTTATTGCAAAAAATAGTTTTTGCATCACCACATATTGAGAGCTATAATTTTTCGATATTTTGTCATCTGAGGTCATGTGAGGTCTTGCTTTTTGCGGGACGAGTTGATGTTTTTATTGGTACCATTTTCGGGCACATGACATTTTTTGATCGCTTTCTATTACGTTTTTGGGAGACAGAATGAACAAAAACCAGCAGTTCATGAATTTCTTTTGGCAGCGTGTTTACACGTTCCACGTGTGGTAAAATTGATAAAGCAGTTTTATTCTTAAGTCAGTACGATTACAGCGATACCTCATTTATATAATTTTCTTATGTTTTGGCGTTTTTTATACAATAAAAATTATTTTATATAAAAAATAATTATTTTTGCATCGCTTTATTCTGAGAGCTATAACTTTTTTATTTTTCTGGTGATGGAGCTGTATGGCAGCTTGTTTTTTGCGGGACAAGATGACGTTTTCAGCGGTACTATGTTTATTTATATCCGTCTTTTTGATCGCATGTTATTCCACTTTTTGTTCAGTGGTATGATGATAAAGCAAATGTTTTTTGCCTTTTTATTTTTTTATGGTGTTCACTAAAGGGGTTAACTAGTGGGACAGTTTTATAGGTCGGGTCGTTGCTAGCGGGACGATACCAAATACGTGTACTTTTATTGTTTAGATTTTTTTCATTCAAATATTTATTTAGTGATAGAATATATATTGATTTTTTTATAATTACTTTTGATTTTTTTTTTTATATATTTACAATTATTTAATTCTTTTTTTTTTTTTACTATTTTCTAACTTTTTTATTTACGGTAGTCACACTATGGGACAATCATTTTGTTCAGGCTGATTGCTTCTATAGCATGCAGATGTAGCAGCATCTGCATGCCATAGAAGCTGTCAGCGCTGCACTGACAGAGAGACTTGCTGATCTTACACTGCGCATGATCAGCAAGTTTGCTAGGTCTGGTGATCGGGTGTCACGCCACAGGGTCTCTAATCCAAAGGCAGAGCGGCTGTCAGCCCTGTGCTGGGTTCCGGAATGATGCGATCGTGTTAGATCGCAGCATTTCGGGGGTTTAAAGTGCCAGGTGCGGTCTGTGACCGCTCCTGGCACCTAGTGCCCGATGTCAGCCGTCAAAACCAGCTGACAATCGGCGGTGATCGCCCACGTACCCCCCGTGTGTGCGGCCGATCGCGATGACGTAATATTCCGTACCTGGTCAGATAGGCCCAGGTCACATGGACGGAATATTATGTCAGATGTCAGAAAGTGGTTTAAAGGGGTTGCCCAGCTAAAACAAGATATCACTTATCCACAGGTATGTGATAATAGATCTGTGAAAGTCAAACCGCTGGGCCCGCACCAATCCACAAAACTAGCTAGAATGGAGCAGCATTGCGCATGCTCAGCCACTGCCCAAATCATTCTCTATGGGGCTTCTGAGCGCTGCGCTTGGCTTTTTCCAGGAGTCCCATAGAGAATTAATGGAGTGTTGTTGGGCATCCGACTTGCCATCTTGTAATGGAGATTAAAGTTCTCTGATCAGCTCTCTGATGGGGTATCCACCAATCAGCAAGTTATCACATATATTTGAAAAAAGTTGCTAGTTTGTTTTAACCGAGCAACCCCTTTAAGGGTTTTAAAACACTTTAAGAAAGTGTCTAAAAAAAAAGTGTATGCCTAAGGGTGTTTTTAAAAACCTACAGATTTACTAAAGGTTTGGTCGAGTTTTTGGTCTAAGGCCGGGGTCACACATGCGAGAAACTCGCACAATTCTCTTACTTTGATAAATGTAAGGACTTGAGAGAGGGGCAAAAGCGCACAGAATAAGGCAGTACCATCTAAAAAGAATGTAACAGAGAGGGTGGGGGCCTCACCTGGTGGTTTTGTGTCACTGCGTGAGTATGCTGATGCCCCGTGGCTGGAGGAGATATCTTCCAGATGTGTATTTACCAGAATGGAGACAATCAGGCTGTGCTGTGGAAAATGAGGAGCCTTGGAGCTTCTGATAGGTTTTATTGGTCCAACGCATTTCGACACCTTTCTCAAGGTATTCTGACCTTGAAAAAGGTGCGGTAATAATAATAATAATCTTTATTTATATAGCGCCAACATATTCCACAGCGCTTTACAGTTTAACAGTAATAAGTAACAACGTTAACAATACAATAATTAAAGCAAGATAAGATGACCCTGCTCGTGAGAGCTTACAAACTACAATGAGGTGGGGGAGATACAAAGTATTGGTGTGTATATACAATGGTGTATTTACAATGATGGTCCAGCCATCTTGAGGGAGGGATGGATGGAGATAGTGAATGGGCTACACACACACTTACACATAGAATTACTTTGATTAGTGAACGTGATAGGCCGCTTTGAACAAATGTGTTTTGAGGGAGCGCCTGAAACCATGCAAATTGTGGATAGTCCTAATTTCTTGGGGTAGAGCATTCCAGAGGATTGGCGCAGCACGGGAGAAGTCTTGGAGTCGGGAGTGGGAGGTACGGATTAGTGCAGAGGTTAGTCGAAAGTCGTTTGCATAGCGCAGCAGTTGGTTAGGCCGATAGATAGAAATGAGGGAGGAGATGTAGGGGGGTGCTGCACTGTGGAGAGCTTTGTGGGTGAGAATAAGTACTTTGAATTGGATCCTATAATGGATGGGCAGCCAATGTAAGGACTCGTGAAGAGCGGACGCGTCCGAGTACCGATTAGCCAGATGGATGACCCTGGCTTCTGCATTAAGGATGGACTGGAGAGGGGATAGTAGAGTAACGGGGAGGCCAATTAATAAAGCATTGCAGTAGTCCAGGCGGGAGTGGATCAATGCTACAGTGAGGGTTTTTGTCGTTTCCATGATGAGAAAAGGGCGGATTCTAGAGATGTTCTTTAGGTGTAGGTGGCAAGAGCAGGCAAGAGATTGTATATGGGAGGTGAAGGAGAGATTGGTGTCAAACATAACACCCAGACGGCGAGCCTGCTGCCGGGGTGTTATTATGGTGCCGCCCACGAAGAGGGAAATGTCAAATTTAGGGAGGTTAGTAGACGGCGGGAGTAGAAGTTCAATTTTGGAGAGGTTGAGTTTCAGATAGAGAGCGGACATGATGTTGGAGACTGCGAACAGACAGTCGGTGGCGTTCTGTAGTACAGCGGGGGTAAGGTTAGGGGATGATGTGTATAGTTGTGTGTAAGGCGCCAAAATGTGTTGGTACTAATAAAAGCCTTATCTGAGATCCCAAGGTTCCTCATTTCCCACCTAAGGTGATTCTCTCCATTCTGGTAAATACATTGATAAATTTGGTGCATTTAAGACTGCTAAAGACGTGAGGGGGGGGGGTCTTAGGATCCAGAGACACATCTATTGGTTTGCAATTAAATGAGCACTCAAATATATATAAAAAATAATTATAAAGTTTTATTTACTCGCTAAGAAATGACTGTGTAGACCGAACACCTGGTTGTGTAGTTGGGTGATTCTTTTTCTTTTTCAGTTTCCGGTATAAAACAGATCATGCTCTGGTGAGCTACGATTAATGTAGTCCTTGATACTTCTCCTTGATGCTCTTAAGAACTCGGACTCCAGTGAACGCTCAGTACTTCTGTGCAAATATCCATAAGTACTCTACATTGACGACTTCAGTTCATCCATTAATATGAATAATTCAATTATTCCTGAATAGTTTAGACTTTTCTTTCAGAGAGCGACAAAAATAATGTTATTTTTTTAAAGGCAGTTGAGTTAAGGTTTCAGCTGGATCCATACATTTAGAGTGATTTTCACATTGTGTTTTGCCACTAGTCGGCACATATGCCCGAATCCTGTTTTGCAGGGGTTTGGATGTAAGCCCTGCTGTGATCAACGAATGGGTGGCAAGACGCAATCTGGAAGCACACTAAAGGTACTGCCACACTTAGCGATCTCGTTAGCGATCACGATAACGACGCAAGCTAACGAGATCGTTGGTGTGATCGCTTTTAGGTCGCTAGTAGCTGCCAAACAGGAGATCTCATAAACGACACATCAGCGGTCAGCGATCTCTTTAACTTTGGCGGTCGTTAGGATGTCATTAGCATGTACTGAGCGCTTCTGATTCATAGGAATTTCCAGCATCGTGTCACGCTGTTACTGCATACAGGAGGTCTGGGGTCTATGCTGACCCTAAGCTGGGGTCCTGACTAATCCCTCTACCTGGAGATACTGTTGATGGTACAGAGGTCCAGGCCGCCAGCGTAACCCTATCTCCTGCAAATCCCTGACCTTCAGTAATCTAGTCCTGAGAAGGACCCCGATCACAACACAGGGGACTGGAAGGTATATGCCTAAACACAGTAATAGACGAACGAGACAGTACAAGGGGTAAACTGAAATCCACCTTGCATACAAAACTCACACCACGAAAACAGAGGGAACACCAATGGGTACGGAGATAAATGATAAAGCGAGGAGGGGAAAACACCACACCAAGTACTCTTCACTTCAGACTCCACAATACCACGATCCGCTCTGCTGGTCTGCATGAATGCTTTCACGACACATTCCTAGCAGACTGGCAGGTATTTGAAGGAATCTCATTACTGCAGAATTAACTGCAGCTGGGCGAGGCCGGATCTCGTCTAGCACAGAGAGTGAGAGAATTAACTCCCTCACTGCCGAAAAACACCAAGCACCAAAACTCAGCTGCGCGAAGTCAGATTGTGTAATCGCGACGATCTTCGTGGCGACACACCGTGACAGTACCCCCCCTTCTACGAGGGGCCTCTGGACCCTCAAAGCCAGGTTTATCCGGGTGAGTCGTGTGGAAGGCCCGAATTAATCGGTCTGCGTTAATATCCGACGCAGGAACCCACGTCCTCTCCTCAGGACCATACCCCTCCAATGAACCAGGTACTGAAGGGACCGGCGGTTAAGACGTGAATCGATGATTTTCGACACCTGAAACTCCAAGTTACCATTGACCACCACAGGAGGAGGAGGTAAAGATGACGGTATCACCGGCGCCACATACCTCTTAAGCAAAGATCTGTGGAACACGTTGTGAATTTTAAACGTAGGGGGGAGGTCAAGACGGAATGCCACTGGATTAATTATAGAACTGATCCTGTATGGCCCGATGAACCTGGGACCCAGTTTCCAAGAGGGAACCTTGAGTTTTATATTTTTGGTAGACAACCATACCCGATCGTTCACACATAGGTCCGGACCAGACACTCTCCTCCTGTCAGCCATACGTTTGTATCGGTTCCCCATAGTACTAAGATTGTTCAGCACTCCTCTCCACACTGAAGCAAGTGATGACGAAAATCATTCTTCCTCAGGAACCCCCAAAGAGCCCCCCTTACTGAAAGTACAAAACTGGGGGTGAAAACCATATGCCCCAAAAAACGGGGACTTACCAGTGGACTCGCTCCGCCTATTGTTAAGAGCAAACTCTGCCAGAGGTAAGAAAGAAGCCCAGTCCTCCTGGTTCTCTGACACAAAACACCGGAGATATGTCTCCAAACTCTGGTTCAGACGCTCTGTCTGACCATTGGTCTGCGGATGAAAAGCCGATGAAAACGACAACTGCATCCCCGCCGTGTACAAAATGCCTTCCAGAATTTGGACACAAACTGAGACCCTCGATCCG
This sequence comes from Oophaga sylvatica, assembly GCA_033576555.1. Classification (NCBI taxonomy): domain Eukaryota; kingdom Metazoa; phylum Chordata; class Amphibia; order Anura; family Dendrobatidae; genus Oophaga; species Oophaga sylvatica. Next base: position 473,890,808 of record JARQOD010000001.1, read on the forward strand.
ACACCACATCGGAGGGTACCCGTGAAGCCTCACAATCTCCCCAATGAACACCTGCGCCAGAGTTTTAGCATTAGGAAGAGCAGGAAGAGCGATAAAATGAGCCATCTTGCTGAACCTGTCCACTACAACAAGTATGACTGTTTTACCCGAAGACGGCGGGAGGTCCGTAATAAAGTCCATAGACAGAGGAGTCCACGGACGCTCCGGGATCTTCAAAGGTAAGAGGGCCCCAGACGGACGGGTATGTGGGGTCTTAGAGCACGCACAAACCCCACAGGACGCAACAAAAGTTACCACCTCCCTATGTAAGTTAGGCCACCAAAACTGCCGCGAGAGAAGATCCACAGTTGCTTTACTCCCTGGGTGTCCTGCTAAGGCTGAGTTATGGTGTGCCTCAATCACCTTTTGTCGCAAGTGATCCGGAACAAACAGTCTCCCTGGAGGTCCAACAGGGGCGTCCCCCTGAGCCTCCAATACCTCCTTCTCAAGCTCAGAGCATACTGCCGACACCACCACCCCCTCCTGAAGGATCGGAACCGGGTCATCCGTCTTCCCGGCCCCAGGGAAACTACGAGACAAGGCATCCGCCTTTACATTTTTTGACCCAGGACGATATGTGACAACAAAATTAAACCTGGTAAAAAATAATGACCACCTAGCTTGTCTGGGATTCAGATATTTTGCGGACTCTAAATACAGCAAGTTCTTGTGATCGGTGATGACGGTGACCGGGTGGACTGCCCCCTCCAAAAAATGACGCCACTCCTCAAAAGCTAACTTAATGGCCAAGAGCTCCCTATTGCCGACATCGTAATTCCTCTCAGCGGACGACAATTTTTTAGAGAAGAAAGCGCACGGGTGCCACTTACCAGGGGACGAACACTGTGACAATACTGCTCCCACCCCTACCTCAGAAGCGTCCACCTCCACAATGAACGGCTGTGACGCATCCGGTTGAATGAGTATGGGAGCCGAAGCAAAACATTTTTTCAAGGAGGAAAACGCTTGACAAGCCTTGTCAGACCACCTAGAAAAATCCGTCCCTTTTTTAGTCATGTCCGTGAGAGGTTTAACTATGGACGAGAAATTACGAATAAATTTCCGGTAGTAGTTAGCAAACCCCAGGAAACGTTGTAGTGCCTTAAGATCCTCTGGCAGATCCCACTCAAGAACTGCCCGCACTTTCCCAGGGTCCATACGAAAACCGGACGCTGACACCAGGAAACCTAAAAACTGAAGTTCCTGTACGGCGAACACACACTTTTCCCATTTGGCGTACAGTTTATTATCCCGCAAGATCTGCAACACCTGCCTAACATGCTCCTGATGAGACACCAGATCCGGCGAGTAAATTAAGAGGTCATCCAGATATATGACAACAAACTGTTCCACTAGGCGGCGAAAAATGTCATTAACAAAGTGTTGGAACACCGCCGGGGCATTAGTCAGACCAAATGGCATGACAAGGTTCTCATAATGCCCCTCTGGAGTGTTAAACGCCGTCTTCCATTCATCCCCCTCCTTCATCCTAATCAGATTGTACGCCCCCCCTGAGATCCAACTTAGAGAACCATTTGGCGCCCATGATCTGATTGAAGAGATCGGGAATAAGTGGGAGCGGATACGGATCTCGGACCGTAATCCGATTGAGTTCACGGAAATCCAGGCAAGGGCGTAGGCCTCCATCTTTCTTCTTCACAAAGAAGAACCCCGCGGCCATCGGGGAAGATGAAGGTCTAATATGCCCCTTAGCCAGACTCTCTGAAATATAATCCTTCATGGCCTGTCTCTCAGGACCAGAAAGGTTATACAACCTAGATTTCGGTAACTTGGCCCCAGGGAGCAATTTAACAGAACAGTCATACACGCGATGAGGAGGTAGTTCTTGACACCCTTTCTCCGAGAATACATCCTCAAAGTCCACCAGAAATGGAGGTAAGGTCCTAGGAGCGACCGCACCAATGACCGTATTCATGCAGTTTTTATTACAGAATTCACTCCATTGGCTTATCTCTCTGGATTGCCAATTAATAACCGGGTTATGCTTGGTTAACCAAGGAAGGCCCAGCACTATAGGAGTGCGAAGACCCTCCAACACGTAACACGACAACAGTTCTTTATGTATCGCCCCCACTTGAAGATCTATGTTATGCACTGCTTGCAAAAAAACTACCCTGACCGAGAGGTCTGGCGTCGATCGAGAATATGGGGATGGGTTTAGCCAATACACTCAGTCGCATACCTTGAACCGGGCAAAGCGAGTATCCACCAGATTATCCCCGGCCCCACTATCCAGAAGAACAGATATCCTCTCAGTTCTCGCACCCACCACCACCTCCGCCGGCACGAGGAATTGAGACGGACCTAGGGACGAAATACCTACTCCCAGATTGCCGTCCACCACACAACCTGGGATCAATAGTTTTCCGGCGACTTCTCACTCTGCAAAGGACGGGATGGACACCCCCCAATAAAATGTCCCTTTCTCCCGCAGAAGAAACACCTTCCTGTCTTGTGGCGCACTGCCGATCCCCTCCCCCGGAATGATGTCCCTCCTAACTGCATCGGTTCTTCTGGACTGACCAGGGGAACCTCCATATAAGGGGCCCTAGTAGAAGGTGGAGTCATCACAGGAGGCGGAGTTACCCCGCACCTCTCCCGAAGCCGCCTGTCAATGCGAATAGCAAGGGCCATAGCGGCCTCCAGTGACGTGGGTGGGTCATACTGTGCCAGCACATCCTTTAATTTGTCAGATAAACCTTGACAAAACTGGCTCCTAAGAGCCGGGTCATTCCACTGGGTGTCCGTGGCCCACCTACGGAACTCCGAACAGAATTCCTCCGCCGGACGATCTCCCTGCTGTATCCTACGTAACTTAGATTCAGCAAGGGAGACCCGATCCGGGTCATCATATACAAGACCCAGAGCTGCGAAAAACCTATCCACTGACTGGAGAGCCGGGGAGCCCGGGGGGAGAGAGAACGCCCAGGATTGGGGGTCCCCTTGTAGGAGCGAGATGACAATCCCCACCCTTTGTTCTTCACCCCCAGATGACCGAGGTCGCAGCCGAAAGTACAATTTACATGCTTCCCGGAAAGCAAAAAACTTGTCCCCCCCCCCCAGTGAACCTGTCAGGGAGAGCTACTTTAGGTTCTGGACCGACTTGCTCCAGGGGTTACAAAACCTTGGACTTAACGTCCGCCAGCTCCATGGACAAACTCTGCAACTGCCGAGCTAGACTGGCTACTGGATCCATGGTAGCTGGAGATAATCTTTAGTGGTCGGTGAAAATGTCACGCTGTTACTGCATACAGGAGGTCCGGGGTCTATGCTGACCCTAAGCTGGGGTCCTGACTAATCCCTCTACCTGGAGGTACTGTTGATGGTACAGAGGTCCAGGCCGCCAGCGTAACCCTATCTCCTGCAAATCCCTGACCTTCAGTAATCTAGTCCTGAGAAGGACCCCGATCACAACACAGGGGACTGGAAGGTATATGCCTAAACACAGTAATAGACGAACGAGACAGTACAAGGGGTAAACTGAAATCCACCTTGCATACAAAACTCACACCACGAAAACAGAGGGAACACCAACGGGTACGGAGATAAATGATAAAGCGAGGAGGGGAAAACACCACACCAAGTACTCTTCACTTCAGACTTCACAATACCACGATCCGCTCTGCTGGTCTGCATGAATGCTTTCACCAGAAGATAGTTTACCGCACACTCAATTTGATTTTTTTGCAAAGTGAATATAGATTTTATTTAGTGGACAATCAAAATACAGAGGCAAAACAAGAAACATAAAGCGACATTAGTATCAACGTTTCGGTTCGCCCGGAACCTTATTCATGAAGTCGCTGTGAAGCAAGAGAAACAGGATAAGTGACACGAAAAAAATAATAAAAATTATAATAACACAGAAAAGATGTCAGTATTGGTGATTTCAATGACATATCTCCAGAGAAAACAAACACAATGATTGACACAAAAAATATATACATATATATACACATATATACAAATATACAAATATACATTTCTACACATTGATCCAGAAGGTACACTGGAGCTTAATGAACGAAAGCGAATTTATTACCTTAGTCCTGGAAAATTAGTAGATAGGTACACAGAGCAAGGTAAGTGCCCGAATATCGAGGATAGCTGTAAGTGATAGTAATAGAGTTAAATCTATATAGTGACACTATATTAATCAGAAATTAAGGCAGCTTAATACCTGTATCATGTGCCTTAAGGAAGAGGCCTCAGTAGAAATCTGTAATAAGGTATTGGTATGTCACTTAGTGTGATTGTGTATAGGGGAGTTTTTAGGGGGGCCCAAGCGGAGTGAAAGAGGTACCTGTCATTAAGGTCGTCTGGGAATAGCCCACAAAATGACGGAGGGAAATGCAATCTGAAAAGATTAAATGCTGGACTATAATATATTGTGGTCTCATAGGAAGGTAACAGTGATAAGGCTTATATGGAGCATACCTGGCAGTCAGTTCGTGTAGGAAGGGCCCAAAGGGCAGGAATTGTTTCCAACCTGAAGGTGAATAATGCGCTATTGTTAGGTGAATGCGGCTTGTAGTTAATGGTGTCCGACCTCATATGCTGTTGTGGAGCCTACCTGGCTTGCGTTGAGCTGTGGTATGAGCGGCGCTCCCGCGCCTTGCTGTGGCTGGACTGCAATGTGGGCACATGGGAGACGCTAGTTAAAGCATCAAACCGGAAGTGAAACTCCCGGACCGGAAGTGACGCATCGCCAAGGGGACGTGAGCCCTGGAGATGTCGGACATGCGCAGTAGCACATTAGGTGGAGTGAAATGAGCCCAAGTGATGTAGGACATGCGCAGTGGCGTATTAGGATACTGACTTTGCTCAGAAATGGGTGAGGAAAGTATGTAACGTCATAAGGGGTGGTGGCAAGTGCAGGGCATGCGCTGTAATACAAAGTATGTGTCTAAATAGGACAAAGGGGCTGATAATGGTTAAAACTGTATAAAGTGGGCCCTAGAAGTGGGATCACTATGTAAGGAGGGATATTGTTTAGTTCTAAAATGAAGGCCTTGTTCAGAGTTAGGCTGGGGCAGAGATATTAAATACAGGGCTCTTTTGTATACATGAAAACTCGAAAAAAAAATTTACTGAAAATTAGAATAGAAGCTAAATAATAAAAATGAGTAAAAAATAAAAATGAAAAAATAAAAAATTAAAAATAAAATCAATTCGCTAAGGACTAAGGGTCAAAGAGGTTGGGGACATATGGCAGATACCCGGTTAAGGAGTAAACTCACCTGTGGGTGAAGAATTATCTGGTCTGTAAAAAAATTGGATAAGGTTAATATAGCGTAAAGGATAATTATAATAGCAAATCTATTTCTCTATTTAATCCTCTGGGGGCTAAAGTATCAAGCTTATGGATCCAATAAGTTTCTCTAAGCTTTAACAGTTTGACGTGGTCACCACCTCTCCTCGGGCGTGGAACACCTTCTATGACCTGAAATTTCATCTGAGCAACCGAGTGTCTGAATTTGGTGAAGTGGTCCGGTAGTGGAAGCCAGTTTTTTTGACACCGGATAGTGGATTTATGACTGGCTATGCGGTCTTTAACGTGCTGGGTAGTCTCCCCAATGTATAGGAGACCGCACGGGCATTTGATAAGGTACACTACGAAATTAGAATTACAGGTAAAGAAACCCTTTATCGGAAAAGACTTGCCAGTCCTCGGGTGTGTGAGATGATCTGATCTGATGACGTTTGAACAGGCCGCACAATTTAAGCACGGGAATGTACCGTGTTTCCTAGGGGCTAGGAGCCTTTGGTTGTTTGTGGAAAGAGCACTGCCTATATCCGCCTTAACTAGCCTATCTCTAACATTAGGAGCCCTTTTTTTGCACATTAAAACCGGTGCGTCAAATGACTCAATGTTTGGGTACGCCCTGGATAGCAGGGGCCAGTGTTTTTTGATAATGGAATAGGCTTTTGGCATGAGAGGGTGGAAAGAGTGTACAAATGGCACCCTTTCTTTCGGAATGGTAGGTGGCCGTGGGGAAGGTGGTGTAATAGCCCGTGTTTTTTCCTCCTGTAATAGCCGTGTAGGGTAGTGACGGTCCCTAAATTTCTGTGCCATTGTATCAAGTCTGGTTTCAAGTATGTCTTTATCAGACACAATCCTGCATACTCTACTCAGTTGGGATCTTGGCAAGCTATTTCTGGTTGAACGAGGATGACAGCTGGAATAGTGTAGAAGGTTGTTCCTATCAGTTGGTTTGTTGTAGAGGTCAGTTGATAGATTACCCTGTGTATCTTGCAAAACCTTAGTATCGAGGAAAGGGATAGATTCAGTGTCATAGTTCAAAGAGAATTGCAGTTCCGGAAAAATGGAATTAAGGTATGCATGGAATTCTAGTAGGGTAGTAGTTGAGCCAGTCCATATAAAGAAAATATCGTCAATGTACCGGTGATAGCCAAGTACATGTCGGATAAAAAGGTCGCTGGGATATACGTATGCTTGTTCAAATGAGTTCATGAACGCATTTGCATAGGCGGGCGCGACATTGGCTCCCATTGCGGTACCACACTTCTGTACATAGTAGATATCCTCGTACAAAAAATAATTCTCATGCAGTACCAGGTGTAACAAATCCAGACACAATTGGACTGAATCGGTGGATAAATCTGATGTTTCCAGAAGGGTCTTAACTGCCTCAATACCTTTGTCATGAGTGATTGACGTATACAAACTGTTCACATCAAGCGTTACAAGGACACTGCCTGATGGTGTGGGCCCCAATTGTTGGATAACTCTCAGAAAATGTCCCGTGTCCAGGAGGTATGATCTGGTTAGTTTGATATAGGGTGTTAAAATTTTCTCCAAAATTATGGATAATGGTGATAAAACCGAGTCTGTAGAGGCTACAATGGGTCTGCCAGGTGGATTATGAAGTGACTTGTGGACTTTTGGCAGAATGTAAAAGACAGGTGTAATGGGATGACTGTTTGTTAGAAAAGTGACCGTCTGCTGATCTATGATATTACGATCATAGTATATTTTAAGTAGATTTTTGATCTTGTTGGCAATGGCGAAGACAGGGTCACTAGGTATGGGGAGGTAGGTATCCTGATCAGAAAGTTGTCTATTAATCTCATTCATATAGTCATTACGGTTCATTACAACAATGGCTCCGCCTTTATCAGCTGGTTTTATTATTATATCCCTATTGCTACCGAGAGTGTTCAGGGCCTGTCTTTCAAGGATAGTCAGGTTGGGATGTGGGGGAAAGAGGCCAAGTTGTGCTTGATGAGACAATGATTTCATATCACGATCAACTAGTGATATAAAAGTTTCTGTGGCATGATAGACATGTGGAGGCGAAAACCTGCTCCGATTACGGAGGCCAAGATTCGAAATGGACAGCTCAGGGATAGGTACGTCTCGTGGTGGTATTGTATCATTGGAAGCCGGTGTGAGACCAAAATGAGTTTTCAGTCTTATTGTCCGATAGAATCTCTCCAAGTCCTTGTCGAATTGTAATGCATCCCACTTCGGGGTTGGACAGAAAGAGAGTCCTTTCTGTAACAACGACAGTTCCGCAGGGGAAAGAAGATAATCAGAAATGTTGATCACCAAATCCGTTCTCTCACCTGAGATCGGGTAGTCATTCGATCTCCTTGATCGCCTTGTGGGTCTATGTGTCCACCCCTGCGGCCTCTGGATAAAAAACGATTCCTTCCTGAGTGAGTAGAAGAGTCGCTCCCTGAGCTGAATGAGCCATGGTTTCGACGAAACTGAGGCCTGCGCCAGGTGCCGGATGTATCGCTCCATCTGTAGATCCTATTTAAGGAATAGTCATCCAGATCACGCTGAAATTTTTGGCGCTTCCTTTCTTGTAACGTTTTCTGATGTTCAGATAGGATCTTGTCTGTCTTGATCTTTAGTGCGTTCCACTCTGCGGCCGGGATAGTAGCAGATAATTGTGCCTCTATTGCCTGTATGTTTTGTTTAGTCTCGGTTATGGATTTTTGGAGATATTCTATTGTCAAAATAATAATATCCAAAGAACATTTGTTGAGGATATTTTTATACCTCTCACAGTATTCTGAGTTCTCAGAGAAGAGGGTTGGTCGGAGATTACTCCTTAGTCCCCTAGGAATTTTACTCTGCTTGTGATACTCTGCCAATGTGATACAATGCAGATCATGGGAAATTAATTTCCGCCGTTCTTTTTCGTAGTCCCTGGTCTTAAGCTCATGGGATGGGGTTTTCAAGAACTCATTAGAGCCAGTGACCTTAGATAGGATACTGGTACTGGTAGTAATATCATATGCAAATGTGTCAGTAGACATAAGTACAGTCAGGGAGAAGACCGGTGCTACAGCCAATATCAAACAGTATACAAGGGTAAGTTAGCGTGCACTCTGGTCAAATATAGTCGAGGTGCTGGTATAATGGACTGGTAAGTCCAAGAATAGACTAGAAGATAGTTTACCGCACACTCAATTTGATTTTTTTGCAAAGTGAATATAGATTTTATTTAGTGGACAATCAAATACAGAGGCAAAACAAGAAACATAAAGCGACATTAGTATCAACGTTTCGGTTCGCCCGGAACCTTATTCATGAAGTCGCTGTGAAGCAAGAGAAACAGGATAAGTGACACGAAAAAAATAATAAAAATTATAATAACACAGAAAAGATGTCAGTATTGGTGATTTCAATGACATATCTCCAGAGAAAACAGAACACAATGATTGACACAAAAAATATATACATATATATACACATATACAAATATACATTTCTACACATTGATCCAGAAGGTACACTGGAGCTTAATATACGAAAGCGAATTTATTACCTTAGTCCTGGAAAATTAGTAGATAGGTACACAGAGCAAGGTAAGTGCCCGAATATCGAGGATAGCTGTAAGTGATAGTAATAGAGTTAAATCTATATAGTGACACTATATTAATCAGAAATTAAGGCAGCTTAATACCTGTATCATGTGCCTTAAGGAAGAGGCCTCAGTAGAAATCTGTAATAAGGTATTGGTATGTCACTTAGTGTGATTGTGTATAGGGGAGTTTTTAGGGGGGGCCCAAGCGGAGTGAAAGAGGTACCTGTCATTAAGGTCGTCTGGGAATAGCCCACAAAATGACGGAGGGAAATGCAATCCTGAAAAGATTAAATGCTGGACTATAATATATTGTGGTCTCATAGGAAGGTAACAGTGATAAGGCTTATATGGAGCATACCTGGCAGTCAGTTCGTGTAGGAAGGGCCCAAAGGGCAGGAATTGTTTCCAACCTGAAGGTGAATAATGCGCTATTGTTAGGTGAATGCGGCTTGTAGTTAATGGTGTCCGACCTCATATGCTGTTGTGGAGCCTACCTGGCTTGCGTTGAGCTGTGGTATGAGCGGCGCTCCCGCGCCTTGCTGTGGCTGGACTGCAATGTGGGCACATGGGAGACGCTAGTTAAAGCGTCAAACCGGAAGTGAAACTCCCGGACCGGAAGTGACGCATCGCCAAGGGGACGTGAGCCCTGGAGATGTCGGACATATCAGGTATGGTCTCCCACTGGCAATTTAATTGGCTACTTTAGCCATTCAGCTATTTAACCATTTATGTGCATCATGCGCAAACTTTTGCATATATCATAGCTATACGCTGCAGACTCTGCATTTCTAGCACATTGGGATTGCAACATTAGCCTTGCTTTAGTGGGGGGCTGCTTTAAGACTTTGTAATTGATTTGTATTTTTGAAACGCATGTATACATTCCTTTTTTTGTATATTTATGGCTGTATCTTAGACTTTGGTCTGCCCTAGCCGATATATTGCTTGGACATGGTATATACACGCTTATACTACGCTAAAATGATACACATGTCTGTTTTGCTCATACCTGTTTCATGAGCCTGTTTTTCTGCATATTTGCCCCCATTTGGATTTTTTTATCCATGTATGCATTTTAGATCATTCTAAATAAAATTTTGTACTTTTATGGTTCATAAGCTTCCTATGATTCTTTTTGGATTTTTCAGTGTTTTTTGGAAGTAACATATAATCTAGACAATACACTTATTGTGATATTTGGCATACCTTAAGCCTGGGGCTACACGGCACCTTTGGCCACAACACAGGTTGAGCAAACAAAGATCGATGTCTGCTGCTACATGTCAGCATAATGCAAGTAAATGGGATGACATTGTGACCCGCAAAGTATGGTGGTTACAACAATCATGTTGCAAGAAGTCAGAAGCAGTTGGATGTTTTGCAACTTGTTTGTAGCGATACCTTGCAGGTAACAATAGGACTCCATTAACTTGCATTATGCAGTTATGTAAAAGAGGTCTTTGTCCATGTGATCTGTGTCGTGGCCAAAGTAACCATGAAGTCCAACGGTTTGATGGGGCAAACAGCTGAATGTGCCAGGAAAAGCAAAGCTTTCTCCAGCCATGCATTTCCCCTGCAATCGCTATTGAAGTGGAAATGTAGAATAACATGGTAGGCATTCAGATAAGACGTTGTTGCTTGTAATAAAGCTAAAAGAGCATTTTTGGCATCCCTGCGTACCACATTTATGATCTTGTGAGCACAGAAACACAACGTAGTGGTGAGGGAACAATCTAGTCAATCATCTTGGGAGGTGAAGATATGCTTCCATTTGCCAACACACAAGAATGTAATCGCAGAGAAAGCAGCAAGTTCTCAACAAGAAGTATCAAAATAATTTTCTCAATAAAAGGCTGCTATTGTATCTATTATGAACAGTAATTGATTAATAAAATCCAACATTTGAATACACAGTAAAATCAAAACGTGAAAGAAAAAATGTATAATTTAAACATACTGTAAGGTCATTAAATATTGGGACACCTACAGGATCTTTAATGAAACCCATTCTAAATCTTTAGGCATTAATATGGAGTTGGTTCCCGGTTTGCAGCTATAACAGCTTACACTATTACACTGTACCAGCTATAGAGTTTGGTGGAGGAAGAATAATGCTATGAGGCTGTTTTCAGGGGTTAGCCATGGGCGCCTTCATTGAAGTACAGGGAAAGCTTATGGCTTCAGCATAACAAACATTTGTAAAAAGGCAGAATGTAATGTCTTGGATGGCAGGTATGTGTTACTGAGATGGATTTTATTTTGACTGGACTTTGGGTCCAGGATTTAGGAGCAAACAAAAGAGACTAGGTGGGAGAGGTCGCTCCCATAATCCAGTCCAGGTCTTCCTGGCCTAATAAAGTACTTGGTCTAGCTCAGATAGAAATAGTGAGCTGAGGTTGGAGAAATACAGAGATGGTGGATAGTATGTACAGCAGCCTGAGGGTTCCCTTGATACCAAGTTGGACAGACAGTTTTGCCTTACCCAGAGAGAGGACTGTTTTTTATTTATCTGCGCTGAAGAAAGAACTGTTTTGTTATTCATTTGTGCTGAGGAAAGACTTGTTATTTTGGAGGTGTAACATTTATGAAGAACAACAAACTTTATTCTGTTTTGATATAAAAACCTGTGCGTATATAAGCGGATATCAGAGAGCCGAAACCTGCACACATTTTATACAATTGTAGCTTCCAATGTTGTGGGAAGTTTGGGGAAGGCCCTTTTCTGTTCCCAGCAAACAAAGCAATGTCCATGATGACATAGTTGGGGGAGTTTGATGGGAAGAACATGACCAGCCGCATAGAGTTCTGAACCCAACTCCATTCAAGACTTTCAGGATCAATTAAAACGGAGATTGTAAGCCCAGCCCTTGTCCAACATCAGTGTCTGACTTCATAAATGCTTTTTTGGATGAACTGGCAAAAATCCAATAGACACCTCCAAAATCTTGTAGAAAGCCTTCCCTAAAGAGTGGAAACTGTTAAAGCTGGAAAGTGGGAACCAGCTCCATATGTATTTAGAATGGGAGTTCATTAAAGCTTCTGTAGGTACCACGTAACGGTCCTAATTCTTTTGTCCATGCAGTGTAAGTATATAAAACAAGAAAAAGCTCTACAGGTAATAACAGTTTTCAATTTTACAATTGGGACATTTGAGCTGTGGATATGCAATATATGTTGGATAAGTGTGGGTTCCACCTATGGGACCCGCACCCATGTAGAAAAGAGTTTCATCAAATATCCTGGAGAGGAACCTGCCACACTCAGGGGGGAGAATGAATAAAGAGGTAGCTGTACCTTTTCATGGATCCTCCCTATGTTCCCACTAGGAGAAAACATCCCTACGTAGTGAGACAAATGCAAACTAGAGACTCTGAACAAATGAATCTTTTTTAGCCTAAACATATACATGTAGTTATGGTGCATAGGAGAATACAGGACCAGCAGCTTGGTAAAGGCCAAGAAAATTGTACAATATTCAGTAAGTGAGATTACATCACAGATAGCAAAACAGTAAAGAATGAATGAGGACCAAAAACGGTTCACACTAGGAATGTCCTGCCATGATAGTTGCCTGCTTATTACTGGATATGTTACCAACAAAGAAAAAGTAAGGATTAGCTATATGCAATATATATTGTAACAATGCTACTCACTTGGGAGCGATATGGGGTATCATTTGAACAGTTTCTATTTAAAAGTCCGGGTGGTTTATTGCAGTCCTCATGAACCACTTCACAGAAAACTCAAATACAGCCCTTGTCTGGCACAAAGTACAACATAAAGCAAAAAGTTCATACAATAGTCCAGGTTATTAGTCCTTTAGGAAAAGGCACTCAATCCAGGAGATCTTCACACCTCCATATACACAGACATATGCGAGACAAATAGGTCTCAATTTACAAAGTCAACCACACTCATGGGTGGAGATATGGTGAGCAGCCATCTCTCTCAACTCTTCATCTGCTGATAATCAATCTGTTATGGCCAATAAATCCCTTTTAGTCCTATATTTGCTAAAGCGTTTCCCCTGGTTTATCTCCCATCCACTAGATGTCCTACAGGCACTTTACAAAATTTACAATTATAAAAAAACTACGCTACCAGAGGCCTGGGAGTTTGAGGGTTCTGCGCAGGATCTTAGTTGTTCCCAGCTTTTCTGGACAGAGTTCAGATGTTGCTCCTGGGACCTGTAGTAGCCATTTTCCCAACTTAGGGGTCACTGCTCTAAGTGCTCCTATCACCACTGGAATCACTGTTGCCTTTACCTTCCAAATCTTCTCCAGTTCTCCTTTGAGGTCCTGGTATTTCCCCAGCTTCTCATATTGCTTCTTTCTGATGTTGCTGTCACTTGGCACTGCCACATCTATTATCATTGCTGTCTACTGATCCTTGTCTACTATCACAATATCTAGGTGGTTAGCCAACACCTACTTATCCGTCTGGATCTTGAAGTCCAACAGGATTTTAGCTTTTTCATTCTCCACTACTTTTTCTGGTCTTCCCTGGACTTTGGGGGACTTAGCCCATATGCTGTGCAGATGTTCCTGTATACAATTCCTGCTACTTGGTTGTGGCATTCGGTATATGCTGTTCCTGCTTGCATTTTGCACCCTGCCACTATGTGTTGGACGGTTTCTGAGGTTTCTTTGCATTGTCTGCTCCTTGGGTCTTATCTTGTGTGGTAGATTCCTGCTTCTATGGATCTGGTACTTAGTGCTTGTTCTTGTGCCGCTATGATTAGTGCCTCTTTGCTGTCTCGGAGTCCAGCTTTCTCCAGCCATGGGTACAATTTCTCCATGTCAGCCACCTACATTTTCTGTCGATGGTACATCCCATGCAGCGGCTTGTCTTGCCATAGCGCTTTCATGTTCCTGTTCTTCCTTCTAGATCTGTTGTTGTTGCTGCATTAGGCTTTCTCTCAGCATCTCATCTTTAGGCGGCATTTTTCTGATGTATTCCTGGATACTCCATGTTTTATCCGTGATGGAGGCTTGGATGCTTATCAAGCCTCGACCACCCTCCTTTCTGTAGGTATACAATCTTTGGGTGCTAGACTTAGGGTGGAGACCTCCATGCATTGTGAGGAGCTTTCGTGTCTTCACATCTGCAGCTTCCATCAATTCTTTTGGCCAGCACAGAATGCCAGCGAAGTATCTGATAACAGAAAGGGCATATGTATTGATGGCACGGATTTTATTCTTCCCATTGAGCTGCCTCTTCAGGACATGTCTTACCCTTTGATAGTATTTGGATGTTGCTGCTTTCCTTGCCTCATTATATATATATATATATATATATATATATATATATATATATATACACACACACACTATACAGTAGGTACGGAAAGTATTCAGACCCCTTTAAATTTTTCACTCTTTGATTCATTGCAGCCATTTGGTGAATTCAAAAAAAGTTCATTTTTTCCTCATTAATGCACCCCATCTTGACTGAAAAAAACAGAAATGTAGAAATTTTTGCAAATTTATTAGAAAAGAAAAACTGAAATGCCACATGGTCATAAGTATATTTCTGGCAAAAATTGAGAGACCACTGCAAAATTTTCAGCTTGTCTGATTTTTCTCTTTATAGGTATATTTTTGAGTAAAATGTAAATTGCTCTTTTATTCTAATACAGTAAAGATGTATATCTTTGTACCGTGTTAGCCAGTAGATAGAAAAATATTTAGAATTTCATCCCACCATCAATTTAACACTCAACTACTCCAGCACTGAAATTAACTTTTTGGACACCATCATTAAACTGAAGGACAATGAAATAGAGACATCCCTGTATCAGAAGCCAATCGACCATCCAACATACCTTAAATGGGACAGTTTCCATCCAAAACACATAAAAAACTCTATTGTCTACAGCCAAGCCATCAGATACAACCATATATGTTCCAACCCCATGGATAGAGATGAACAACTTGGTCGCCTTAGAAAGACCTTTTTAAATAGGGCTACCATCCAAGAACAATTGAAAACCAAATTACAAGAGCCACCAGAATATCAAGGAATCACCTGCTACATTACAAAACTAAAGAAGAAAATAACCGGGTGCCTCTAGTGGTCACCTACAATCCAAATCTGGAGGTGCTAAGGGGAGCTGCACGGAAACTACAACCTCTACTACAAAAAGATGCCCGATTACAATCCATATTTCCAGACCCCCCACTACTGTGTTTTAGGCAGCCCCCAAATCTAAGAAGCATCATTGTCAGAAGTTCCCTGTCTTCCCCAACAGCTGCAGGAACCTTTCCTTGCAACAAGAAGAAATGCAAAACCTGTCCATTTATAATGACCACGGACAAGATAAAGATCCCCAACTCCCATCGTGACTACAAGATACCAGGTACTTTCAGCTGCATCACATCTAATGTGGTGTACCTAATTATATGTACTAAATGTCCAACTGGGGGTCTGTATGTGGGAGAGACCGGGCAAAAACTGAGAACAAGGATGAATTCTCATCGCCACACAATAAGAGAAAAAAGAATGAATCTACCTGTGGCAAAACATTTTTCTTCGCCTGGTCATAGCATGTTGGATATGAAATTACTTGTATTGAAAGGTAGTTTCACATCTCAGAGACACAGAAGAGTTTGCGAATACAAACTGATGGTGACCTCTGACACTCTTAATGCTGGAATGAACCTGTCACACGGATTTATGACGTTTTACATCAATTAAGGAATTTACTCCAAAGACCCTGTGAGAACATCACAAAACATTACCAAACCCCAATCAGAGGGCAATAAAACTTTCACACTCCTTATCTATGAACTGTTCCAATATTTATGTTCATCTCTATCTCCCATAATGACAGTTCTGCTTTACGTCACTTGTCTTACCTATTGCATTTTTTCTGTGCTGTGTTGTGCATAAATATGTGATTCGTCAGATTTTGTATTAGTTTAGCCTGATGAAGAGACCGGAGTAGTCTCGAAAGCTTGCAATTTGTTACCATCTTTTCAGTTAGCCATTAAAAGGTATCAACCACTGAGGACTCTCAACTCTAAATATTTTTCTTTTATACTATAGACTGACATGTCTCCGAATTTCCAAGCAATAAATTTTGTATTTTCAGAAAATGAGAAATAGTCAAAATAAAAAAAAATGCAGTGCTTGCAGACCTCAAATAATGCTAAGAAAACAAGTTCATAATCATTTAGAAACAACAGTACTAATGTTTTAACTCAGGAAGAGTTTGGAAATCAATATTTTGTGGAATAACCATGATTTTTAATCACAGCGTTCATGCGTCTTGGCATGCTTCCCACCAGTCTTTCACACTGCTTTTGAGTGACCTTATGTCACTCCTGGTACAAAAATTTAAGCTGTACTATTTGATGGCTTGTGACTATCCATCTTTCTCTTGATTATATTCCAGAGGTTTTCAATGGGGTTCAATTCTGGAGATTGGGCTGGACATAACAGGGATTTGATGTGGTGGTCCTTCATCCACACATTGATTGACCTAGCTGTGTGGCATGGCACATTGTCCTGCTGGAAAAAACAGTCCTCAGAGTTGAGGAACATTGCCTGAGCAGAAGGAATCAACTGTTTTTCCAGGATAACCTTGTATGCGGCTTGATTAATAATGTCCTTTGCAAAGATTAACCTGCCCAATTCCAGCATTGCTGAAGCATCCCCAGATCATCACTGATCCTCCACCAAATTTCACATTGGGTGCAAGACACTGTGGCTTGTACACCTCTCCAGGTCTCCGTCTAACCATTAGACGACCAGGTGTTGGCCAAAGCTGAAAATTAGGCTCATCAGAGAAGATTACCTTACTCCAGTCCTCTATGGTCCAATCCTTATGGTCTTTGACAAACTTTAGCCTGGCTCTCCTTTGCTTCTCATTGATGAAAGGCTTTTTTTCTAGCTTTACATGACGTGAGCCCTGCCTCTAGGAGCCTGTTATCAACTGTTCTTGCCATGCACTTCACCCCAGATGCCATTTGCCATTCCTTTTGTAGGTCACTAGATGTCATACTGCAGTTGCTGAGTGACATTCGAATAAGATGACGGTCATCCCGGTCAGTGGAGAGTCGTTTTCGCCCTCTGCCGGTCTGTAGCTTTGTTGTCCCCAATGTCTGCTGCTTGACCTCGCTGTAATGGACTGCCGTCTTAGAACTTTTAAGGATGGAGGCAACATGACGCTCATTGTATCCCTTTTCTAGTAAAGCCAGGATTGAGCCCTTCTTTTCCTCATTCAAGACTTTTCTTTTCAACTTGCAAGAGGATTGTGAACACCACAGCAGTGTTTTTTTATACTTTCCTTTATTAAATAAGAATTGGTTTAGGTGATCACTTAATCAGAAGCACATTAAGTAGAATGAGGTGTACTCTGGTTGGAATTCAACTGACACTGGAATGGAATGGCTGTCAGACATGTAGAGAGGCTGATTTTAAAAAACTGTGCAGTGATCTCTTAATTTTTGCCAGAGCTGTGTGTATGTACATACACATATATGACAGAAAAATATACAGAATAGGTTACACAGTGAGCGGTTGCTCTCACAAACCTCAAACCATAAAGGCTTTGGAATGCACACAGATGAGAAAGGATGGTGGGTTCGTTTGTAAATTCTCACATTGTGCATAGTTTCAAAAAGGGGTAACAAGACCCTAAAATAGTGCTTTGAACTGTTCTATTAATTAAGAACATACTGGCTTGTCTCTGACATTTTGGACCAGGCTTGTACAAGAGTAAATTGATTACAACCTATTGTTTTCCAAACTTGAACTGATGCATACAAAGCAGAAAATTATTTTGCCTAGAGGTCAAATCCCCACCTGTGCCCTAAAATATATATGTGATCCCTGCAGATCTAGAGGGATCTTTACATAGTCAGTGCCTGTAGTACGGCTGCACATTCAGTTCACAAGCCGCAATTTCTAATACTGCTTCATACAATTACCAGGTAAGCAGAAGTTGGAAGAAATGGTGGGGCATTTTCTCCCCAGGCTAAAGTGGATGTAGGTGACCTAACTGGGTTTTACTTGGATTTGGTTTTGTTGGATTTTTTTTTTTTTTAATTCGTTTATTAACCGTAACACAACATATACACACATGGATATAGCCAAAGTAATACACATACACTTGTCCAAACACCTATAAAGGAACAGCAACCTTGCATAGTAGATCCTTAATACAACTTTTGGATTCATAAGTCCATGTAATGCTGTAAGGATAATAAACCAAATCGACAAGTGAGTAAAACATTTTGCCTTTATAACCATTTGGCGATATATATCTCAAAATGATACTACACATCTAATTAAACTGCAACTACTATTAACACACTGCCAAGCACAATTATGCATTATTAATAGCCATTTGGTGCCATAGGATAACCCGAAATATTTTAAGCATAATATTTACGGTGGTACTGAACCACTACGCACTAGAATAGTGAGATGAGAGGAGTTCCACCTATCCCAAATTTTGTCAAATTTCCTGGACAGCCCCGGTTCTGATATAACGTTCGTTCATATGGTATAACTGAATTTACCAATTCAATCCATGCTCTGAGAGAAGGATCTGCACCACCCATCCATCGCAGCGCCAGATTTTTTCTAGCCAGAAAGTGTCTCCCGCAAGAAAATTCTAACATAGTGTCCCCACATCTCTCCATCCAGCACCCCAAATAAACAGACCAGTGGGTTAAGGGGAACCGCGATTAGTACTAATGAAGTCAGCAGCGATGTTACCTCACCCAAGTAGGAGAGGATAATAGGACAACTCCACACCATATGAGCAAAATCTGCCTCTGCTGAGTGACATCTCAAACATTCCGAAGACTGGAATCGACCCATTCTGAAGAGTCGTGACGGGGTTAAATATGACTGGTGTATCACATATAATTGAATCATTCTATTATTGATTGATAGAGACACACCAATCGGAGACTCAAGAATCTCCTCCCAATCCTCATCCTGAGCATCAGGAATAAGACCCCTCCATCTCCTCCTGACCTCCACCATGGCAGAGCCGGTTCCCACAGACAGCATATAAGTGTATAGAATGGAAATGAGACCCCGGGGCCCCTGCAACTTAAGGATTCATATTAAAGGGAAAGATGCGATAGTATGGATCCTACCCACGGAGCGTAAATGTGACTGAAAAGCTGATCTAAGCTGAAGGTAGCGAAAAAATTGGGACCTCGGGATATTGTTTTTAGATTGAATTTGTTCGAAGGACATTAGGACACCATTTACATATAAATCTCTGACCGAGGAGACCCCATGTACAATCCAGAACTCAGTGGACGAGTGGTTCAAAAGCACTGGGAAATAAGCATTATTCCATAATGGCATTTCAGCTACAATATCCTCAAAATGGACCATCTTTTTAATTTGTCTCCAAACTGACCTTGCTTAACAGACTAAGGCCGGCGTCACACTAGCGAGTTTGATGCGAGTTAGTCGCACGACTAACTCGCAGCAACACCCGGCACGGCCGCCCGCTCTCTGAGCAGAGTGCGCGGCTGCATGTATTTCTATGCCGCCGCGCACTCTGGTCCGAGAGCGGGCGGCCGTGCCGGGTGTTGATGCGAGTTAGTCGTGCGACTAACTCGCATCAAACTCACTGCTAGTGTGACGCCGGCCTAAAGGTAATAATCGGGGGATGCCATGCTTATTCATTTCCAAAAAGCACAGCGGGCAGTCAATTCTCGCAGCATGGGCCAGGTGACTTTCGGAGTTGGGCAATTGGCTATCAGGCATCCATCTTTTCAAGGCCTTAGGCCCCGTGCACACGTTGCGGATTCAGTTGCGTTTTTTTGTCCGCGCGGATTTTGCTAAAACCACAGGTAAACTACACTGCGGTTTTGGCGCGGATTTACTGCGGTTTTGACGCGGTTTTTAGTGCGGAATTGCCCTGAAGTTTTACACCTATAATGGAATAGGTGTAAAACGCAGCGGAATCCGCACAAAGAATTGACATGCTGCGGTTTTGAAACCGCACCCAATCCGCGCGGAAAATTCCGCAGCGTGTGCACAGCTTTTTTTTTCCCCCTTCACTAACATTGTACTGTACATGGCGTGCGGTTCTGCAGTGGTTCGCAGCGAAAAAACCGCTGCGGAACCGCAGCAAAAACCGCAACGTGTGCACAGGCCCTTAATCTGCCCAGTGAGATAGTATAAATAGAAATCTGGCAGAGTCGCCCTGTCCATCTGTTTAGGTCTCTGCAGAGTAATAATTTAAGCTTGGGTCTGGTTTTCCCCCATATAAAGGATGTAATTAGAGAATTTAAACTTGCAAAAAAGGACTTCGGAATCAACACAGCACTGTGTTGGAGGGAATAACTAAGCTTAGGGAGCAGAATCATCTTAAGGTTTATACGACCAGCGACAGATAGCGGGAGTTTCCTCCAAGATGCAAATTTAAGCTTAACTAGATCCAATAATGGAGATATATTAAGTTGTAAGTCAAGTTCACTGTTTTTTGGAATATTAATTCCTAAATATTTAAAATGTGACACTATAGGCAACAAAGATAAAGTATCAAGGTGAACTCCTGGGTTATGAGAAAGAGGCAACAAAGCAGACTTCTCCCAGTTAATGTATAGACCCGAATATTTACTGAATTTATCAATGGTATCAATTACATATGGCGGCGTCTTCTCTGTGTAATCCATGAATATCACCATGTCATCGGCATAGAGGCCAATAGTATCTAGACGATCTGCTATATTTATGCCACTGATATTCGGAGAGGACCGTACACATATTGCTAACGTCTCTATCACAAGGGCAAAGAGATGGGGCATCCCTGCCGCGTCTCACTAGACAGAGAAAATGGTTCCGACATGGAGTTATCTATAATTATACGGGCCTTAGGTTTTGCGTAAATTGTGCCAATCCACTTTTGAAATCTATCACCAAAACCATATTTCCGCAAATAGGAAAGGCCATTCAAGGGAGTCAAAGGCCTTGGCAGCGTCTAACAACGCCAAAGCCCAAGAATTAACTGACACCAAAGAACCATACTGAACCACCGAATGAACCCGCTGTCACGGGTGTGTCGCCACGAAGATCGTCGCGATTACACAACCTGACTTCTCACAGCTGAGTTTTTGGTGCTTGGTGTTTGTCGGCAGTGAGGGAGTTAATTCTCCCTCTCTCTGTGCTAGACGAGGCCCAGCCTCGCCCAGCTGCAGTTAATGCTGCACTAATGAGATTCCTTCAAATACCTGCCAGTCTGCTAGGGAAGTGTCGGTGAAAGCATTCATGCAGACCAGCAGAGCGGATCGTGGTATTGTGAAGTCTGAAGTTAAGAGTACCTGGTGTGGTTTTCTCCCCTCCTCGCTTTATTATTTATCTCCTTACCCGTTTGTGTTCCCTCTGTAGTTGTAGAGTGAGTTTTGTATGCAAGTGTGTCTTTTATTTTACCCCTTGTACTGTCTCGTTCGTCTTATACTGTGTGTAGGCATTTACCTTCCCGTTCCCTGTGGTTGTGATCAGGGTCCTTCTCAGGACTAGATTACAGAGGGTCAGGGATTCACAGGAGATAGGGTTACGCTGGCGGCCTGGACCTCTGTACCATCAACAGTACCTCCAGGTAGAGGGATTAGTCAGGGCCCCAGCTTAGGGTCAGCATAGACCCCGGACCTCCTGTATACAGTGACAGCGTGACACCCGCCTAATATTAATAGAAGTGCTTTTGCCAGGCATGAAACCAGTTTGGTCAGGGTGTATGAGATCCAGTATAACCAAATTCAGTCTGGTGGCCAGAACCTTAGTGAAAATTTTGTAATCTACATTTACCAGTGATATGGGGCGATATGATCCACATTCAAGGGGGTCCTTCCCTTCTTTTTTAAGTACAATAATATTTGCTTCTTAGAAGGAGCCCGGCATACACCCCCCCCCTCCAAATCCCCTGAAACACCTCTAAGAGAAGTGGCGCTAATGCATCTCTGTACTTTCTGTACAGTTCAATAGGGAACCCATCCGGACCAGGAGCCTTCCCAGAGGCCATACCCATCATAGCACCTTCTATTTCTTCTATAGTAAAGTCAGCGTCCAAAAAGGGCTCGCTGAGTAGAGTTCAATGTGGGGAATTTTATGTCTGATAAGTAGTCCAGACATTCTGGTACACCAAGACCACTCCTAGAAGTATATAATTATTACTAGCTATAGTACCCGGCTTCGCCCGGGTTAATTAATAACTGCTGTTAGCTGTAACAAAATAGACTATGTTAACAAAAAATTATTCTGCACATAAAAATCACACACCAAATAGACAAATTATTAATATTAATGTCCTGTCGCAAAATAGAAGCTGAGCTGTGATTGGTTGCTATAGGCAGCCTGATAATTCTCCAGCCAACAGAAAACATTCCCCTCTGGCAGTATATATTACCTCACACATACAAATAATATACAGCTCATGTGACTGACATCTGTCTTATTTCCCTATATGGCAAATTTATAACAAATTGGTCTTGTAGTTTGGCTGGTTATTAATCAGATATTTATTTTTAAAAGATAAAAATACCAGACGTGTGTGTGTTTTTAATGCGCGCAATTTTGAACACGTGGGGTTAAAATGTCGACTCAAAA
>JARQOD010000001.1:473913391-473973385 GCA_033576555.1 Oophaga sylvatica
GGAATGAACCTGTCACACGGATTTATGACGTTTTACATCAATTAAGGAATTTACTCCAAAGACCCTGTGAGAACATCACAAAACATTACCAAACCCCAATCAGAGGGCAATAAAACTTTCACACTCCTTATCTATGAACTGTTCCAATATTTATGTTCATCTCTATCTCCCATAATGACAGTTCTGCTTTACGTCACTTGTCTTACCTATTGCATTTTTTCTGTGCTGTGTTGTGCATAAATATGTGATTCGTCAGATTTTGTATTAGTTTAGCCTGATGAAGAGACCGGAGTAGTCTCGAAAGCTTGCAATTTGTTACCATCTCTTCAGTTAGCCATTAAAAGGTATCAACCACTGAGGACTCTCAACTCTAAATATTTTTCTTTTATACTATAGACTGACATGTCTCCGAATTTCCAAGCAATAAATTTTGTATTTTCAGAAAATGAGAAATAGTCAAAATAACAAAAAAATGCAGTGCTTGCAGACCTCAAATAATGCTAAGAAAACAAGTTCATAATCATTTAGAAACAACAGTACTAATGTTTTAACTCAGGAAGAGTTTGGAAATCAATATTTTGTGGAATAACCATGATTTTTAATCACAGCGTTCATGCGTCTTGGCATGCTTCCCACCAGTCTTTCACACTGCTTTTGAGTGACCTTATGTCACTCCTGGTACAAAAATTTAAGCTGTACTATTTGATGGCTTGTGACTATCCATCTTTCTCTTGATTATATTCCAGAGGTTTTCAATGGGGTTCAATTCTGGACATTGGGCTGGACATAACAGGGATTTGATGTGGTGGTCCTTCATCCACACATTGATTGACCTAGCTGTGTGGCATGGCACATTGTCCTGCTGGAAAAAACAGTCCTCAGAGTTGAGGAACATTGCCTGAGCAGAAGGAATCAACTGTTTTTCCAGGATAACCTTGTATGCGGCTTGATTAATAATGTCCTTTGCAAAGATTAACCTGCCCAATTCCAGCATTGCTGAAGCATCCCCAGATCATCACTGATCCTCCACCAAATTTCACATTGGGTGCAAGACACTGTGGCTTGTACACCTCTCCAGGTCTCCGTCTAACCATTAGACGACCAGGTGTTGGCCAAAGCTGAAAATTAGGCTCATCAGAGAAGATTACCTTACTCCAGTCCTCTATGGTCCAATCCTTATGGTCTTTGACAAACTTTAGCCTGGCTCTCCTTTGCTTCTCATTGATGAAAGGCTTTTTTTCTAGCTTTACATGACGTGAGCCCTGCCTCTAGGAGCCTGTTATCAACTGTTCTTGCCATGCACTTCACCCCAGCTGCCATTTGCCATTCCTTTTGTAGGTCACTAGATGTCATACTGCAGTTGCTGAGTGACATTCGAATAAGATGACGGTCATCCCGGTCAGTGGAGAGTCGTTTTCGCCCTCTGCCGGTCTGTAGCTTTGTTGTCCCCAATGTCTGCTGCTTGACCTCGCTGTAATGGACTGCCGTCTTAGAACTTTTAAGGATGGAGGCAACATGACGCTCATTGTATCCCTTTTCTAGTAAAGCCAGGATTGAGCCCTTCTTTTCCTCATTCAAGACTTTTCTTTTCAACTTGCAAGAGGATTATGAACACCACAGCAGTGTTTTTTTATACTTTCCTTCATTAAATAAGAATTGGTTTAGGTGATCACTTAATCAGAAGCACATTAAGTAGAATGAGGTGTACTCTGGTTGGAATTCAACTGACACTGGAATGGAATGGCTGTCAGACATGTAGAGAGGCTGATTTTAAAAAACTGTGCAGTGATCTCTTAATTTTTGCCAGAGCTGTGTGTATGTACATACACATATATGACAGAAAAATATACAGAATAGGTTACACAGTGAGCGGTTGCTCTCACAAACCTCAAACCATAAAGGCTTTGGAATGCACACAGATGAGAAAGGATGGTGGGTTCGTTTGTAAATTCTCACATTGTGCATAGTTTCAAAAAGGGGTAACAAGACCCTAAAATAGTGCTTTGAACTGTTCTATTAATTAAGAACATACTGGCTTGTCTCTGACATTTTGGACCAGGCTTGTACAAGAGTAAATTGATTACAACCTATTGTTTTCCAAACTTGAACTGATGCATACAAAGCAGAAAATTATTTTGCCTAGAGGTCAAATCCCCACCTGTGCCCTAAAATATATATGTGATCCCTGCAGATCTAGAGGATCTTTACATAGTCAGTGCCTGTAGTACGGCTGCACATTCAGTTCACAAGCCGCAATTTCTAATACTGCTTCATACAATTACCAGGTAAGCAGAAGTTGGAAGAAATGGTGGGGGCATTTTCTCCCCAGGCTAAAGTGGATGTAGGTGACCTAACTGGGTTTTACTTGGATTTGGTTTTGTTGGATTTTTTTTTTTTTTTAATTCGTTTATTAACCGTAACACAACATATACACACATGGATATAGCCAAAGTAATACACATACACTTGTCCAAACACCTATAAAGGAACAGCAACCTTGCATAGTAGATCCTTAATACAACTTTTGGATTCATAAGTCCATGTAATGCTGTAAGGATAATAAACCAAATCGACAAGTGAGTAAAACATTTTGCCTTTATAACCATTTGGCGATATATATCTCAAAATGATACTACACATCTAATTAAACTGCAACTACTATTAACACACTGCCAAGCACAATTATGCATTATTAATAGCCATTTGGTGCCATAGGATAACCCGAAATATTTTAAGCATAATATTTACGGTGGTACTGAACCACTACGCACTAGAATAGTGAGATGAGAGGAGTTCCACCTATCCCAAATTTTGTCAAATTTCCTGGACAGCCCCGGTTCTGATATAACGTTCGTTCATATGGTATAACTGAATTTACCAATTCAATCCATGCTCTGAGAGAAGGATCTGCACCACCCATCCATCGCAGCGCCAGATTTTTTCTAGCCAGAAAGTGTCTCCCGCAAGAAAATTCTAACATAGTGTCCCCACATCTCTCCATCCAGCACCCCAAATAAACAGACCAGTGGGTTAAGGGGAACCGCGATTAGTACTAATGAAGTCAGCAGCGATGTTACCTCACCCAAGTAGGAGAGGATAATAGGACAACTCCACACCATATGAGCAAAATCTGCCTCTGCTGAGTGACATCTCAAACATTCCGAAGACTGGAATCGACCCATTCTGAAGAGTCGTGACGGGGTTAAATATGACTGGTGTATCACATATAATTGAATCATTCTATTATTGATTGATAGAGACACACCAATCGGAGACTCAAGAATCTCCTCCCAATCCTCATCCTGAGCATCAGGAATAAGACCCCTCCATCTCCTCCTGACCTCCACCATGGCAGAGCCGGTTCCCACAGACAGCATATAAGTGTATAGAATGGAAATGAGACCCCGGGGCCCCTGCAACTTAAGGATTCATATTAAAGGGAAAGATGCGATAGTATGGATCCTACCCACGGAGCATAAATGTGACTGAAAAGCTGATCTAAGCTGAAGGTAGCGAAAAAATTGGGACCTCGGGATATTGTTTTTAGATTGAATTTGTTCGAAGGACATTAGGACACCATTTACATATAAATCTCTGACCGAGGAGACCCCATGTACAATCCAGAACTCAGTGGACGAGTGGTTCAAAAGCACTGGGAAATAAGCATTATTCCATAATGGCATTTCAGCTACAATATCCTCAAAATGGACCATCTTTTTAATTTGTCTCCAAACTGACCTTGCTTAACAGACTAAGGCCGGCGTCACACTAGCGAGTTTGATGCGAGTTAGTCGCACGACTAACTCGCAGCAACACCCGGCACGGCCGCCCGCTCTCTGACCAGAGTGCGCGGCTGCATGTATTTCTATGCCGCCGCGCACTCTGGTCCGAGAGCGGGCGGCCGTGCCGGGTGTTGATGCGAGTTAGTCGTGCGACTAACTCGCATCAAACTCACTGCTAGTGTGACGCCGGCCTAAAGGTAATAATCGGGGGATGCCATGCTTATTCATTTCCAAAAAGCACAGCGGGCAGTCAATTCTCGCAGCATGGGCCAGATGACTTTCGGAGTTGGGCAATTGGCTATCAGGCATCCATCTTTTCAAGGCCTTAGGCCCCGTGCACACGTTGCGGATTCAGTTGCGTTTTTTTGTCCGCGCGGATTTTGCTAAAACCACAGGTAAACTACACTGCGGTTTTGGCGCGGATTTACTGCGGTTTTGACGCGGTTTTTAGTGCGGAATTGCCCTGAAGTTTTACACCTATAATGGAATAGGTGTAAAACTGCAGCGGAATCCGCACAAAGAATTGACATGCTGCGGTTTTGAAACCGCACCCAATCCGCGCGGAAAATTCCGCAGCGTGTGCACAGCTTTTTTTTTCCCCCTTCACTAACATTGTACTGTACATGGCGTGCGGTTCTGCAGTGGTTCGCAGCGAAAAAACCGCTGCGGAACCGCAGCAAAAACCGCAACGTGTGCACAGGCCCTTAATCTGCCCAGTGAGATAGTATAAATAGAAATCTGGCAGAGTCGCCCTGTCCATCTGTTTAGGTCTCTGCAGAGTAATAATTTAAGCTTGGGTCTGGTTTTCCCCCATATAAAGGATGGAATTAGAGAATTTAAACTTGCAAAAAAGGACTTCGGAATCAACACAGCACTGTGTTGGAGGGAATAACTAAGCTTAGGGAGCAGAATCATCTTAAGGTTTATACGACCAGCGACAGATAGCGGGAGTTTCCTCCAAGATGCAAATTTAAGCTTAACTAGATCCAATAATGGAGATATATTAAGTTGTAAGTCAAGTTCACTGTTTTTTGGAATATTAATTCCTAAATATTTAAAATGTGACACTATAGGCAACAAAGATAAAGTATCAAGGTGAACTCCTGGGTTATGAGAAAGAGGCAACAAAGCAGACTTCTCCCAGTTAATGTATAGACCCGAATATTTACTGAATTTATCAATGGTATCAATTACATATGGCGGCGTCTTCTCTGTGTAATCCATGAATATCACCATGTCATCGGCATAGAGGCCAATAGTATCTAGACGATCTGCTATATTTATGCCACTGATATTCGGAGAGGACCGTACACATATTGC
This sequence comes from Oophaga sylvatica, assembly GCA_033576555.1. Lineage (NCBI taxonomy): Eukaryota > Metazoa > Chordata > Amphibia > Anura > Dendrobatidae > Oophaga > Oophaga sylvatica. The sequence goes on from JARQOD010000001.1 coordinate 473,918,494, forward strand.
TAACGTCTCTATCACAAGGGCAAAGAGATGGGGCATCCCTGCCGCGTCTCACTAGACAGAGAAAATGGTTCCGACATGGAGTTATCTATAATTATACGGGCCTTAGGTTTTGCGTAAATTGTGCCAATCCACTTTTGAAATCTATCACCAAAACCATATTTCCGCAAATAGGAAAGGCCATTCAAGGGAGTCAAAGGCCTTGGCAGCGTCTAACAACGCCAAAGCCCAAGAATTAACTGACACCAAAGAACCATACTGAACCACCGAATGAACCCGCTGTCACGGGTGTGTCGCCACAAGATCGTCGCGATTACACAACCTGACTTCTCACAGCTGAGTTTTTGGTGCTTGGTGTTTGTCGGCAGTGAGGGAGTTAATTCTCCCTCTCTCTGTGCTAGACGAGGCCCAGCCTCGCCCAGCTGCAGTTAATGCTGCACTAATGAGATTCCTTCAAATACCTGCCAGTCTGCTAGGGAAGTGTCGGTGAAAGCATTCATGCAGACCAGCAGAGCGGATCGTGGTATTGTGAAGTCTGAAGTTAAGAGTACCTGGTGTGGTTTTCTCCCCTCCTCGCTTTATTATTTATCTCCTTACCCGTTGGTGTTCCCTCTGTAGTTGTAGAGTGAGTTTTGTATGCAAGGTGGTCTTTTATTTTACCCCTTGTACTGTCTCGTTCGTCTTATACTGTGTGTAGGCATTTACCTTCCCGTTCCCTGTGGTTGTGATCAGGGTCCTTCTCAGGACTAGATTACAGAGGGTCAGGGATTCACAGGAGATAGGGTTACGCTGGCGGCCTGGACCTCTGTACCATCAACAGTACCTCCAGGTAAGGGATTAGTCAGGGCCCCAGCTTAGGGTCAGCATAGACCCCGGACCTCCTGTATACAGTGACAGCGTGACACCCGCCTAATATTAATAGAAGTGCTTTTGCCAGGCATGAAACCAGTTTGGTCAGGGTGTATGAGATCCAGTATAACCAAATTCAGTCTGGTGGCCAGAACCTTAGTGAAAATTTTGTAATCTACATTTACCAGTGATATGGGGCGATATGATCCACATTCAAGGGGGTCCTTCCCTTCTTTTTTAAGTACAATAATATTTGCTTCTTAGAAGAAGCCCGGCATACACCCTCCCCCCCTCCAAATCCCCTGAAACACCTCTAAGAGAAGTGGCGCTAATGCATCTCTGTACTTTCTGTACAGTTCAATAGGGAACCCATCCGGACCAGGAGCCTTCCCAGAGGCCATACCCATCATAGCACCTTCTATTTCTTCTATAGTAAAGTCAGCGTCCAAAAAGGGCTCGCTGAGTAGAGTTCAATGTGGGGAATTTTATGTCTGATAAGTAGTCCAGACATTCTGGTACACCAAGACCACTCCTAGAAGTATATAATTATTACTAGCTGTAGTACCCGGCTTCGCCCGGGTTAATTAATAACTGCTGTTAGCTGTAACAAAATAGACTATGTTAACAAAAAATTATTCTGCACATAAAAATCACACACCAAATAGACAAATTATTAATATTAATGTCCTGTCGCAAAATAGAAGCTGAGCTGTGATTGGTTGCAATAGGCAGCCTGATAATTCTCCAGCCAACAGAAAACATTCCCCTCTGGCAGTATATATTACCTCACACATACAAATAATATACAGCTCATGTGACTGACATCTGTCTTATTTCCCTATATGGCAAATTTATAACAAATTGGTCTTGTAGTTTGGCTGGTTATTAATCAGATATTTATTTTTAAAAGATAAAAATACCAGACGTGTGTGTGTTTTTAATGCGCGCAATTTTGAACACGTGGGGTTAAAATGTCGACTCAAAACACAGCCTATGATGCTCCCGGGGTCGAGACGTGCGGGTGTGCAAATTTCATGCCCGTAAATGCAGATTCCTATGCCGGACATACACACAAGCATTCAGCTTTCTCCCCATTATGTAGATAGGGCCAAAATTGTTTGGCGATTTGGAACGTGCGGGGGTTAAAATTTCCATTCAACACATAGCCTATGATGCTCCTGAGGTTGAGATGTGCGGGCATGCAAAATTTCATGCCCGTAAGTACAACGGTGCAGATTCCTATCCCGGGGCAAAATTATTTGCCGATTTGGAATGCGCGGGGTTAAAATTTTGACTCAAAACCTAGCCTATGACGCTCCCGGGGTCGAGACGTGCGGGTGTGCAAAATTTCATGCCCGTAAATGCAGATTCCTATGCCGGACATACACACAAGCATTCAGCTTTCTCCCCATTATGTAGATAGGGCCAAAATTGTTTGGCGATTTGGAACGTGCGGGGGTTAAAATTTCCATTCAACACATAGCCTAGGACGCTTTCGGGGTCGAGACGTCCGGGCGTGCAAAATTTCATGCCCGTAAGTGCGACGGTGCGGATTCCAATCCCGGACAAACATACCCACATACATACACACATACATACATTCAGCTTTATATATTAGATAATAGTCAGAAAAGCAATGAAGTATACCCTATACCTCAGTGGAAGTTGCTATTGAATTATCTGGTTTCCGGATTTGGAGTATAGTGTTAGCTGTATTATGTTGGCGTACCAAGAAGGCCAAAAATTTACCTTTTTGGTTTCCCAATTCAAAGTAGGACTGACGGGTAAAAAATAGTTTGCGTTTAGATTTAGTATCTATATATTGGGACTATAACCTATGGGAAGTCAACCATGCAATTCTATTCTTGGTAGTCTGACTAGATATATAAGGTGCTTCTGAGTCCTTCAGTTGTTGTTCCATGTCATTGTCCTCTCCCTAAGTCACCCTTTTAATATAGGATACTGTACAGTCATGGCCAAAAGTTTTGAGAATGACACAAATATTATATTTTCACATGATCTGCTGCCCTCTGTTTTTTTATGTGTGTTTGAACAGATGTTTTTATCACAGACAGAAATATAATTGCAAACATATGAGTAACAAAAGCTTATATTGACAGAATGAGTTAATGCAGCAAGTCAATATTTGCAGTGTTGACCCTTCTTCTTCAGGGCCTCTGCAATTCTCCCTGGCATGCTCTCAATCAACTTCTGGACCAAATCCTGACTGATAGCAGTCCATTCTTGCACAATCAATGCTTTCATTTTGTCAGAATTTTTAGGTTTTTGTTTGTCCACCCGTCTCTTGATGATTGACCACAAGTTCTCAATGGATTAAGATCTGGGGAGTTTCCAGGCCATGGACCCAAAATCTCTATGTTTTGTTCCCTGAGCCATTTAGTTATCACCTTTGCTTTATGGCAAAGTGCTCCATCATGCTGGAAAAGGCATTGTTGATCGCCAAACTGCTCTTGGAGGGTTGGGAGAAGTTGCTGTTGGAGGACATTCTGGTACCATTCTTTATTCATGGCTGTGCTTTTAGGCAAGACTGTGAGAGAGCCGATTCCCTTGGCTGAGAAGCAAACCCACACATGAATGGTTTCAGGATGCTTAACAGTTGGCATGAGACAAGACTGGTGGTAGCGCTCACCTTGTCTTCTCCGAATGAGGCGTTTTCCTGATGTCCCAAACAATCGAAAAGGGGATTCATCAGAGAAAATAACTTTACCCCAGTCCTCAGCAGTCCACTGCCTGTACCTTTTAGGAATATCAGTCTGTCCATGATGTTTTTTCTGGAGAGAAGTGGCTTCTTTGCTGCCCTCCTTGAGACCAGGCCTTGCTCCAAGAGTCTCCGCCTCACAGTGCGTGCAGATGCACTCACACCTGCCTGCTGCCATTCCTGAGCAAGCTCTGCACTGCTGGTAGCCCGATCCCGCAGCTGAAACACTTTTAAGAGACGGTCCTGGCGCTTGCTGGTCTTTCTTGGGCGCCCTGGAGCCTTTTGGCAACAATGGAACCTCTCTCATTGAAGTTCTTGATGATGCGATAGATTGTTGACTGAGGTGCAATCTTTCTAGCTGCGATACTCTTCCCTGTTAGGCCATTTTTGTGCATTGCAATGATGACTGCACGTGTTTCTTTAGAGATAACCATGGTTAACAGAAGAGAAACAATGATGCCAAGCACCAGCCTCCTTTTAAAGTGTCCAGTGGTGTCATTCTTACTTAATCATGACTAGTGTTGAGCGATACGATACTGCAAATATCGGGTATCGGCCGATATTAGCTCTATCGGCCTTTCGATACTTCGTTTCGATATTTTCGTCTTATCGGATACCGGAATCGGAAGTTCCCATAATTCTTTGTGAGGCAATGTGATTTTAGTCAGCCAATGAGGAATCCTAAGAAGTGTGGGCACATCCTGTACTGCTGCGGTCATGTTAACTAATGGCATGGCTGTGATTGGATGCTGAAATTATGTCAGAATGCACTATAAAAGGCGCCGCCGCCATTTTAGCGTCACTGTGCTGTGAATTCAGTAAGGGACAGAACGCTGCTGTGCTGACTCTGAGGGACAGTTAGAGATTGCGATTTAGTGTACTGTGCTTTAGGCAGGCTAGCACCAACCGCTGTGTAAAGCTTCCTTTTGCCTGCAGTGTTGTTTTAACAGCTCTGCAAGGTGTGTGTGTGAGTGCAGGTGACGCTGCAGTTTGCTCTGCATGCAAAGCTGTCTGTAGGCATCTGCACATGTCACTCACAGACTCTTTTTTTTTTCCTTCAGTGTAATTCTTGCAGCTCCATGCAATTTAACTATTAGTGTGACGCGCTTCCATCCGTATCCAATAAATTGGTTGCAAACACTATAGAAGTAGACAAAGGAGTAGCCTTTCACAGATTGTGAACAGTTGTGTTTCAGTGTTCACTTCAGTCTGTGTTTTGTTTTTTTTTTGAGTGCACATCACGCTCCAGTTACTTGTTCAAGCACTGCTGCTTGTACTCTGCTGAGCGTGTCTCAGTGGCTCATCCTTTTCATTTATCTCCAATTGGTTCTGCTCCATTCCATTTAAAATATAATCTATTAGTGTGACGCGCTTCCATCCGTATACAATACATTGGTTGCAAACACTATAGTGTAATGTATGTGGTACAGTTCATATAGCGTCTTGTGCTTGGGTGCGATGAAAATACTTGAGACACAGGTTGATAAAGAAAGTCTTGTATTGCTTCATACAAATTGGCAAAAATAAACACACAGGTTGCAAACACAGAAGCAGGAGACACAGCAGGCCAGAGTAATCTAAGCTCAGAAATAACTCTCCACAACAGATTCAGATCTTCTTCTCTGTTACCGCAAGTCCATGCAAACGTGAGGCTCTCAAGAGCAGAGTTCAGAGTCCACAAGTGCTTCAGAGTTCCTCAGTAGGAATGGCTGGAGTACAAGGTCCAAGGCTTCAGGAGTCAGAACACAGGTTCACTGCAGGCTAGATTCTGAAGCACTGATTGCTCAGCTGTGGCTGTTTAAGAAGCAAACGGAGAGAATCAGGGCGGGAACATGCAAGCTGGAAAACTCCATTTTGACTGAGGGCAAGATAGCTGCAGCAAAACAGAAAGCAAAATGGCCGACGAACAAACTGAGTTTCAGAAACAGATACACAGAACCTTACATTACTCCCCCCTTAGGGACAACCTCCGGATGACCTCAGACCAGGCTTGTGTGGGTACCTCTGATGAAACTGACGGAGCAAGCGAGGAGCATTAACGTTACTGACTGGCTCCCATGAGTTGTCCTCCACTGGGTAGCCCTGCCATTTAATCAGATATTGTAACTGATTTCTATACAACCTGGAATCTAAAATCCTTTCCACCACAAATTCTTCCTGACCATCGACCAGCACTGGGTCAGGGCAAGGAGAAGAACGTCCAGGAAACGTATTGGGTGTCGCAGCCTTTAATAGGGATACATGAAAGACAGGGTGGATTCTCATAGTTCTGGGCAATTGAAGACGACAAGCAACGGCACTTATAATTTTACTGATTTTATAGGGTCCAATGTACTTATGTCCCAACTTAGACGATGGAATCCTTAACTTAAGATTTCTGGTTGACAGCCAGACCAGGTCTCCTACCTTAAAAGATGGTGCAGGTTTACGAAATTTATCTGCTGCCTTCTTGTACCTTTCCTGAGCCGATTCCAGATTCTCCTTTAGAAGATCCATATTCTTCTGTAAAGTCGTGACTCTTTCAGCCACTGCTGGCAAAGGCGTCTCTATGGGAAATCGTGGTAGAATGTTAGGATGATAACCTAGATTAGAGTAAAAGGAGACTGTTTAGTGGAGGCACTCTGAGAGTTGTTGTAAGAGAACTCAGCCAATGGAAGTAGATCCACCCAATCATCCTGTAGGTGGCAGATAAAGCAGCGGAGATACTGCTCCAGGGTTTGATTGGTTCGTTCGGTTTGTCCATTAGTCTGGGGATGAAAAGCAGAAGAAAGGTTTACTTTAATGTCCAATGCTGCACAGAAATTTTGCCAAAACCTAGAAGTGAATTGCACCCCTCGATCCGAAATAACCTCATCCGGTACTCCATGTAAGCGAAACACATCTTTAATCATCAAATCTGATGTCTGTTTTGCAGTGGGTAAGCCGACACAAGGGATAAAATGAGCTGCCTTTGTTAGACGGTCAACCACCACTAGAATAGTGTTCTTCCCTTGAGAGGTTGGTAATTCCACAATGAAGTCCATAGAAATGGATCCCCACGGGCGGGACGGGGTGGGAAGAGGCTGTAACAGACCAGTTGGTGAAGAGCGAGGTGTTTTGCATCTTGCACAAACCTCACACGAAGTGACATAGTCCAAAACATCCTTCCTACAAGTGGGCCACCAAAAGAAACGAGAAAGAAATTCCTGTGTCTTTAGAATTCCTCTATGCCCGGCTATTTTGGAATCGTGAATGAGTTGCAATACTCTCAATCTGACTGTTTCAGGTATATACAGACGTTGTCCCAGAATCCACACACCATTCTTAAAGACAAGACTTACGTCCCTTGGGGGTTGAGCCAAAAAAGAATCCGCATGGTATGCTTCCTTGATGTCTTTAATTAGGTCTTGATGATGAATCACTCCTAGGAATCTAGAGTCAGGAAGAATAGTCTTAGGAGGAGTAATTGGACGTGTCTCTGCTGAGTAAATCCTAGAGAGTGCATCAGCCTTTCCATTGCGCGATCCTGGTCTATAAGAAATAATAAAATTAAATTGGTTTAAGAAAAGATTCCAGCGAGCCTGGCGAGGAGTCAGGCACTTAGCCGACCTGATAAACTCAAGATTACGATGGTCTGTCAGAACAACTATTTGCTGTGCAGCTCCTTGAAGAAGGTGTCTCCATTCTTTGAAGGCGGCAATAATGGCCAACAACTCTCTATTGCCCACATCGTAGTTCTTCTCAGCCGAAGACAACTGCTGGGAAAAGAAGGCACAGGGATGCAAGACATTCTTCTCACCTGTTCTCTGAGAGAGTATAGCTCCCACGGCACAGTCTGAAGCATCCACCTCTATTATGAAGGCAAGCTCTGGGTTGGGATGTACTAGGATAGGTGCAGTGGTAAATTTATCTTTTAGACGGGAAAATGCTTCCTGGGCTTGGGGAGTCCAGGAGAACTTAGACTCTTTCCGGGTAAGTTGGGTGATAGGTGACACTACCTCAGAGAAATTTCTAATGAAACGTCTATAGAAGTTTGCAAACCCGATGAAGCGCTGTACCTCCTTCACATTTCTAGGACTTGGCCAATCATTGATGGCTTGGGTTTTACTTCCATCCATACTAATTCCTTGTGTAGACAGTACATACCCCAGAAATTGAATTTCGGTCTTATGGAATTCACACTTTTCAAGCTTGATGTAAAGATGATTTTGTCTTAGACGTTCCAAGACCATTCTCACATGTCCATGATGTTCCTCTGTGGAGTTAGAAAAAATTAAAATATCATCCAAATAAATTACCACGAATGTATCCAGGAGATCCCTGAAGATGTCATTCACCAAGTGTTGGAAAGTGGCTGGGGCGGTACTCAGACCAAAAGGCATAACTAGATATTCAAAGTGTCCATAGCGTGACCTGAATGCAGTCTTCCATTCATCCCCAGGTCTAATACGGACTAAGTTATAGGCCCCACGAAGATCTAGTTTAGAAAAAATTTTGGCATGTCGCACTCTCTCCAATAACTCAGGGATTAAAGGCAATGGATAACGGTTTCTAATAGTAACCTTATTGAGTTCCCTATAGTCTACGCATGGTCTCAGGGATCCATCTTTCTTCTTTACAAAGAATATGGGTGCCCCTGCAGGAGATGAAGAGGGGCGTATGAAGCCCTTGGCTAGATTTTCGTCTATGTACTCTTTTAAAGCCTTCAGCTCGGGCCCCGCCAGGGGGTAGATCTTACCAAAAGGTATCTCTGCTCCAGGCAATAATTCAATTGGACAATCATATGGACGGTGAGGAGGAAGCTGGTCAGCGTTCTTCTTGTCACATAAATCCACATAGTCCTGGTATACAGCTGGTAGTTCAGGGACTGACATGGTTCCTTTAGGAACAGAGCAAGCTGAAATTTTTGGACTCATCTGTTTCTCTGGAAAGTGTAATTCCTTGGTCTCCCAGTTAATGGTAGGATTCTGAGCCTGCAGCCATGGTAGCCCTAGAATAATGGGAAAGTGAGGAGAAGAGATAAGCATAAAGGACAGTTTCTCTTGATGATCTTTACCCATAAGAACCTTTAAAGGCTCTGTTTCCTGATCCACTGGTCCAGAGGTCAGCAGGGAGCCATCCACAGTTTCCATCTGTACTGGAGTAGCCTTCTTCACTGAACGTATTCCCTGTTTCAGAGCAAAGGAGACATCCATAAAATTTCCACTTGCACCTGAGTCGATCATAGCAGAGCTAGACACCCAGGCTGAGTCAACCCAGAGTTTGATGGAAAGAAAACAGTGAGAATTGTTTTTTTTTACAACTCAGCTGGGACACCGCTGAGGAAACTTGAAAGATGGCAGCATTTACACAGTCAACGTCCTCAGAGGTAACGGAGTTTAAGTCCGAGAAATCAAGATCTGTTGCTGCAGATCTCTCTGGAGCCTGAGGCTCGGACCTGACAGATCCCCTCTCGCAACACTCACAATGAATGAGTGCTGCAGTAGTCTTGCGAGAACGGCTGGGGCAGTTAATAATAAAGTGCCCTGACTTACCACAATAAAAACATAGATTCTCCTTAAAACGATGTTCCTTGCGTGCATCACTAACCCATCGTAGTAAAGAGTCTACCTGCATGGGTTCAGGTTCAGGTTCCCGTGTAATCCTATTCAAAGGTTCCTTAGCTGGAGAGGAAGGTAGGAAAAGGTTAGTACGATTGCTTTCGAACCATCTCTCTTGCCTGCGTTCAGTTAAACGAGTATCAATACGGATGCAGTAGTTAATAAAGTCACCTAACGCAGTGGGAGGGTCGGCACGAGCAAGTTCATCCTTAATCAGTGGGGATAACCCCTTTCGAAAAATAGATTTTTTGGCGGAATTGTCCCAGGTGGTATCAAGGGCCCATCTCCTGAAATCCAAGGCATATTCAGCTACCGAGTGCTTACCTTGGCGCAAAGCTAACATGGCTGCTTCAGCTGTTGCACCTCGATTGGGGTCATCAAACACCTGCCCCATGGCTGAAATAAAATCATCAAGGTGATTCAAACAATCATCCTCAGTCTCAATCAGAGGGTTTGCCCACATCAAAGCCTTGTTGGTAAGCAACATAATTATAGTAAGCACCTTAGATCGTTCAGTAGGAAATTGTGAAGCATGTGCAGAAAAAAAAAGATTGCATTGATTAACAAATCCCCTGAATTTTTCACGTTCACCACCAAAACGAAAAGGGGGCAACTTGGGAATCCCAGAACTCGGGGCCACGGCAGGAGCCTGGACTTGCCCCTCCAGAACCTCAATCCTGGCTCGCAAATCCTGGGTAGTCTGTCCAACCACTTGCAAATTGTGATTATTTAGGTCCTGAAGATTTGTAAAACGGGTCTTTATATTCTGCAAATCTGCAAGGATATTATCAGTCACTCCGCAAAGTTCCTTTATGCGGGCCTCCATTTTCCAGATCTTTTAAGACAGGATACTGGAAGAAGAGGAGAGAAAAAAAAAAAAACAATAGTGTTCACCTGTGACAACACTGAAGAAAGAAAAAACTTTAAGGGAACTGCTCACCTGGAATGGTTGTGAGAAGTCACAACCACTATCATCACAGAAAGCTTTCAACCAGACATCTGATATCCAGAGTTTCAGCAGACAAAAAGAGAAGAGAAGAAAAAAAAAAAAAAAACAATAGTGTTTACCTGTGATAACACTGCAGAAAAAAAAAACTTAAGGGAATTGCTCACCTGGAATGGTTGTGAGAAGTCACAACCACTGTCATCACAGAAAGTACAACCGGACATCCGATATCCACAGTACAGCAGACAAGCCTTTCCAGACCCAGCAGACACTAACGTTTGGCTTCAGAATCTTGTAATGTATGTGGTACAGTTCATATAGCGTCTTGTGCTTGGGTGCGATGAAAATACTTGAGACACAGGTTGATAAAGAAAGTCTTGTATTGCTTCATACAAATTGGCAAAAATAAACACACAGGTTGCAAACACAGAAGCAGGAGACACAGCAGGCCAGAGTAATCTAAGCTCAGCAATAACTCTCCACAACAGATTCAGATCTTCTTCTCTGTTACCGCAAGTCCATGCAAACGTGAGGCTCTCAAGAGCAGAGTTCAGAGTCCACAAGTGCTTCAGAGTTCCTCAGTAGGAATGGCTGGAGTACAAGGTCCAAGGCTTCAGGAGTCAGAACACAGGTTCACTGCAGGCTAGATTCTGAAGCACTGATTGCTCAGCTGTGGCTGTTTAAGAAGCAAACGGAGAGAATCAGGGCGGGAACATGCAAGCTGGAAAACTCCATTTTGACTGAGGGCAAGATAGCTGCAGCAAAACAGAAAGCAAAATGGCCGACGAACAAACTGAGTTTCAGAAACAGATACACAGAACCTTACATATAGAAGTAGACAAAGGAGTAGCCTTTCACAGATTGTGAACAGTTGTGTTTCAGTGTTCACTTCAGTCTGTGTTTTGTTTTTTTTGAGTGCACGTCACGCTCCAGTTACTTGTTCAAGCACTGCTGCTTGTACTCTGCTGAGCGTGTCTCAGTGCCTCATCCTTTTCATTTCTCTCCAATTGGTTCTGCTCCATTCCATTTAAAATAAATATAATCTATTAGTGTGACGCGCTTCCATCCGTATCCAATACATTGGTTGCAAACACTATAGAAGTAGACAAAGGAGTAGCCTTTCACAGATTGTGAACAGTTGTGTTTCAGTGTTCACTTCAGTCTGTGTGTTTTTTTTTTTGAGTGCACATCACGCTCCAGTTACTTGTTCAAGCACTGCTGCTTGTACTCTGCTGAGCGTGTCTCAGTGGCTCATCCTTTTCATTTATCTCCAATTGGTTCTGCTCCATTCCATTTAAAATATAATCTATTAGTGTGACGCGCTTCCATCCGTATACAATACATTGGTTGCAAACACTATAGAAGTAGACAAAGGAGTAGCCTTTCACAGATTGTGAACAGTTGTGTTTCAGTGTTCACTTCAGTCTGTGTTTTTTTTTTTTTTGAGTGCACATCACGCTCCAGTTACTTGTTCAAGCACTGCTGCTTGTACTCTGCTGAGCGTGTCTCAGTGCCTCATCCTTTTCATTTCTCTCCAATTGGTTCTGCTCCATTCCATTTAAAATAAATATAATCTATTAGTGTGACGCGCTTCCATCCGTATCCAATACATTGGTTGCAAACACTATAGAAGTAGACAAAGGAGTAGCCTTTCACAGATTGTGAACAGTTGTGTTTCAGTGTTCACTTCAGTCTGTGTTTTTTTTTTTTGAGTGCACATCACGCTCCAGTTACTTGTTCAAGCACTGCTGCTTGTACTCTGCTGAGCGTGTCTCAGTGGCTCATCCTTTTCATTTATCTCCAATTGGTTCTGCTCCATTCCATTTAAAATATAATCTATTAGTGTGACGCGCTTCCATCCGTATACAATACATTGGTTGCAAACACTATAGAAGTAGACAAAGGAGTAGCCTTTCACAGATTGTGAACAGTTGTGTTTCAGTGTTCACTTCAGTCTCTGCGTAATAACCACACTTAGGCCTTATAACTTTTCTGACTTTCTTTATCAATCTACCAAGATGAAGAAGTCAGTGAGTAAGGCACATGGTCGTGGCCGTGGAGTTTCAGCAGGGAGAGGACGTGGGGATTCTGTGGCTGCTGCCGCCCTTAGTGACACAGCATCCACCAGTTTTCCCCGTGAGCGTTCCTTTATGCGCACTTTGATAGGAGCTCGGCGTGCCCCCCTGCTGCGGGAAGAACAAATTGAAGCCGTTGTTGGTTGGATGGCAGCCAATGCATCGACTTCAATTCCTTCCACCTCCTCTCAGGAACACAACACTGTTGAGAAACCATCTGTCTGTTCACCGCCTGTCAAATTGCCCAGGCAGTCAGAGAGTTCTGTACAGGAGCCAGCTGAGTCTCTGCTTCTGTTCTCAGAATCTGTTGGCTTGCAAACACGGGCACAGGCAAGCAGCATTCTGCAATTTGAAGACGAGGGAGTATGCAGTGATGCGCAACAGCTGTGTCTCTCTCAATCTGAAGAGGCGGGTGAGCCAGTGCTGATGGACAGCACACCGCAGAACGCATCTTATGATGATGATGAGACTCAGGTGCCAGGTTTTGTGGAGCATGGTGCTGCCCAGACCATCCAACAGCAGCAGTTGTTGGAAGAGGGTAGTGGAGATGATGAAGTCCGAGACCCAACATGGAGTGAGCAACAGGAAGGTGGTGGGAGCAGCTCTGAGGCAGAGATTGTCCCAACGGTACAAAGAGGAGGGAGAGGTAGGCTGCAGACTCGCTTGCCTGTAGCCTCCAGTTTGGCACCTGTTGGGAGCAGTTCTCTTTGAAATGTCAAAATTGGCGCTCCCATGACTTGCACTGCGTGGTCCTTTTTTGACAGACTTGTAGATGATATTTGCTATGTTCAATGCAAGCTGTGTAAGCAAAAAGTTAAAAGAGGTAAAAATATCAGTAACCTGAATACCACAAATATGTGGAAACATGTACGGACAAAGCACGTAGCTGAGTTACAAAGACACACTGGAGATGTAGGCCAACCTACAGCAGCACCTACATCTTTAGGTCATGTTCGAGCCTCTACCTCCAGCTCTCACACACCTGGTTCGGCTTCCTCACAGGATCTCCATGGAAGAACCTCGGTCACTGTTGTCCATAGACAAACTGTTATTCCACCCACTGCAGCAAGTTCACAGTCATCGTCACACTCCCAGAACAAAAAACAGCCATCGGTAACACAGGCATGGGATAAAAGAGGCCATACTCGGCAAACCATCCACGAGCACAGGCTCTGAATGCTGGCCTTGCAAAACTCCTGTCCCTTGAAATGCTGTCATTCAGGCTGGTGGAGACTGACAGTTTCAGGAACTTTATGGCATTGGCAGTCCCACAATATAATGTGCCAAGCCGATTTTATTTCAGCAGGCAAGCTGTCCCTGCTCTGCAAAAACATGTTGAGGGAAACATTAAACATGCGCTACTAAACGCCGTCAGTAGCAGGGTCCACCTGACCACCGATGCGTGGACCAGTACCCATGGCCAGGGACGATACCTTTCCCTCACTGCCCATTGGGTCAATGTTGTGGAGCCGGGTACAGATCTTGCCAGTGGCGCTGTACGTGTTCTGCCAACTCCAAGGATTGCAGGAATCCAGTCTGTGCACATTGATTCCTCCTCCTACTCCAGTTCCTCAGAATCATCGCTGCACGAGCCGTCACGGTATACCTCCACATGGACCCGTGAACGCTTACCTGTGTAATGTATGTAGTACAGTTCATATAGCGTCTTGTGCTTGGGTGCGATGAAAACACAGGAGTCACAGGTTTGATATAGAAAAGTCCTGTATTACTTCATACAAGTTGGCAGAAATAGTCACACAGTTTGCAGACACAGAAACAGGAGACACAGCAGGCCAGAGTAATCCAAGCTCAGCAATCACTCTCCAATACAGATTCAGGATCTTCTTCTCTGTTACCGTAAGTCCATGCAAACGTGGGTCTTTCAAAGAGCAGGGTTCAGAGTCCACAAGTGCTTCAGAGTTCCTCAGTAGGAATAGCTGGAGTACAAGGTCCAAGGCTTACAGGAGTCAAGTCACAGGTTCACTGCAGGCTAGATTCTGAAGCACTGATTGCTCAGCTGTGGCTGCTTAAGAAGCAAAGGAGAGAATCAGGGCGGGAACATGCAAGCTGGAAACTCCATTTTGACTGAGGGCAAGATAGCTGCAGCAAGACAGAAAGTAAAATGGCTGACGAACAAACTGAGTTTCAGGAATATATACATAGAACCTTACATTACTCCCCCCTTAAGGACAACCTCCGGATGACCTCAGACCAGGCTTGTGTGGGTACCTCTGATGAAACTGACGGAGCAAGCGAGGAGCATTAACGTTATTGACCGGTTCCCATGAGTTGTCCTCCACTGGGTAGCCCTGCCATTTAATCAGATATTGTAACTGATTTCTATACAACCTGGAATCTAAAATCCTTTCCACCACAAATTCTTCCTGACCATCGACTAGCACTGGGTCAGGGCAAGGAGAGGAACGTCCAGGAAACGTATTGGGTGTCGCAGCCTTTAGTAGGGATACATGAAAGACAGGGTGGATTCTCATAGTTCTGGGCAGTTGAAGACGACAAGCAACGGCACTTATAATTTTACTGATTTTATAGGGTCCAATGTACTTATGTCCCAACTTAGACGATGGAATCCTTAACTTAAGATTTCTGGTTGACAGCCAGACCAAGTCTCCTACCTTGAAAGCTGGTGCAGGTTTACGAAATTTATCTGCTGCTTTCTTGTACCTTTCTTGAGCCGATTCCAGATTTTCCTTTAGAAGATCCATATTCTTCTGTAAAGACGTGATTCTTTCAGCCACTGCTGGTAAAGGCGTTTCTATGGGAAATCGTGGTAGAATGTTAGGATGATAACCTAGATTAGAGTAAAAAGGAGACTGTTTAGTGGAGGCACTCTGAGAGTTGTTATATGAGAACTCAGCTAATGGAAGTAGATCCACCCAATCATCCTGTAGGTGGCAGATAAAGCAGCGGAGATACTGCTCCAGGGTTTGATTGGTTCATTCGGTCTGTCCATTAGTCTGGGGATGAAAAGCAGAAGAAAGGTTTACTTTAATGTCCAATGCTGCACAGAAATTTTGCCAAAACCTAGAAGTGAATTGCACCCCTCGATCCGAAATAACCTCATCCGGTACTCCATGTAAGCGAAACACATCTTTAATCATCAAATCTGATGTCTGTTTTGCAGTGGGTAAGCCGACACAAGGGATAAAATGAGCTGCCTTTGTTAGACGGTCAACTACCACTAGAATGGTGTTCTTCCCCTGAGAGGTTGGTAACTCCACAATGAAGTCCATAGAAATGGATCCCCACGGGCGGGACGGGGTGGGAAGAGGCTGTAACAGACCAGTTGGTGAGGAGCGAGGTGTTTTGCATCTTGCACAGACCTCACATGAAGTGACATAATTCAAAACATCCTTCCTGCAAGTGGGCCACCAAAAGAAACGAGAAAGAAATTCCTGTGTCTTTAGAATTCCTCTATGCCCAGCTATCTTGGAATCGTGAATGAGTTGCAATACTCTTAATCTGACTGTTTCAGGAATATACAGACGTTGTCCCTGAATCCACACACCATTCTTAAAGACAAGACTTACGTCCCTTGGGGGTTGTGCCAAAAAGGAATCCGCATGGTATGCTTCCTTGATGTCCTTAAATAGGTCTTGATTATGAATTACTCCTAGGAATCTAGAGTCAGGAAGAATAGTCTTAGGAGGAGTAATTGGACGTGTCTCTGCTGAGTAAATCCTAGAGAGTGCATCAGCCTTTCCATTGCGCGATCCTGGTCTATAAGAGATGATAAAATTAAATTGGTTTAAGAAAAGATTCCAGCGAGCCTGGCGAGGAGTCAGGCACTTAGCCGACCTGATAAACTCAAGGTTACGATGGTCTGTTAGGACGACTATTTGCTCTGCAGCTCCCTGAAGAAGGTGTCTCCATTCTTTGAAGGCGGCAATAATGGCCAACAACTCTCTATTGCCCACATCGTAGTTCCTCTCAGCCGAAGACAACTGCTGGGAAAAGAAGGCACAGGGATGCAAGACATTCTTCTCACCTGTTCTCTGAGAGAGTATAGCTCCAACGGCACAGTCTGAAGCATCCACCTCTATTATGAAGGCAAGCTCGGGGTTGGGATGTACTAGGAAAGGTGCAGTGGTAAATTTATCTTTTAGACGGGAAAATGCTTCCTGGGCTTGGGGAGTCCAGGAAAACCTAGACTCTTTCCGGGTAAGTTGAGTGATAGGTGACACTACCTCAGAGAAATTTCTAATGAAACGTCTATAGAAGTTGGCAAACCCGATGAAGCGCTGTACCTCCTTCACATTTCTAGGACTTGGCCAATCCTTGATGGCTTGGGTTTTGCTTCCATCCATACTAATTCCTTGTGTAGACAGTACATACCCCAGAAATTGAATTTCGGTCCTATGGAATTCACACTTTTCAAGTTTGATGTAAAGATGATTTTGTCTTAGACGTTCCAAGACCATTCTCACATGTCCATGAATGTTCCTCTGTGGAGTTAGAAAAAATTAGAATATCATCCAAATAAATTACCACGAATGTATCTAGGAGATCCCTGAAGATGTCATTCACCAAGTGTTGGAAAGTGGCTGGGGCGGTACTCAGACCAAAAGGCATAACTAGATATTCAAAGTGTCCATAGCGTGACCTGAATGCAGTCTTCCATTCATCCCCAGGTCTAATACGGACTAAGTTATAGGCCCCACGAAGATCTAGTTTAGAAAAAATTTTGGCATGTCGCACTCTCTCCAATAACTCAGGGATTAAAGGCAATGGATAACGTTTTCTAATAGTAACCTTATTGAGTTCCCTATAGTCTACGCATGGTCTCAGAGATCCATCTTTCTTCTTTACAAAGAAGATGGGTGCACCTGCAGGAGATGAAGAGGGGCGTATGAAGCCCTTGGCTAGATTTTCATCTATGTAATCCTTTAAAGCCTTTAGCTCGGGCCCCGCCAGGGGGTAGATCTTACCAAAAGGTATCTCTGCTCCAGGCAATAATTCAATTGGACAATCATATGGACGGTGAGGAGGAAGCTGGTCAGCGTTCTTCTTGTCACATAAATCCACATAGTCCTGGTATACAGCTGGTAGTTCAGGGACTGACATGATTCCTTTAGGAACAGAGCAAGCTGAAACTTTTGGACTCATCTGTTTCTCTGGAAAGTGTAATTCCTTGGTCTCCCAGTTAATGGTAGGATTCTGAGCCTGCAGCCATGGTAGCCCTAGAATAATGGGAAAGTGGGGGAGAAGCATAAAGGACAGTTTCTCTTGATGATCTTTACCCATAAGAACCCTCAAAGGCTCTGTTTCCTGATCCACTGGTCCAGAGGTCAGCAGGGAGCCATCCACAGTTTCCATCTGTACTGGAGTAGCCTTCTTCACTGAACGTATTCCCTGTTTCAGAGCAAAGGAGACATCCATAAAATTTCCACTTGCCCCTGAGTCGATCATAGCAGAGCTAGACACCCAAGCTGAGTCAACCCAGAGTTTGATGGAAAGAAAGCAATGAGAATTGTTTTTCTTACAACTCAGCTGGGACACCGCTGAGGAAACTTGAAAAATGGCAGCGTTTACACAGTCAACGTCCTCAGAGGTAACGGAGTTTAAGTCCGAGAAATCAAGATCTGTTGCTGCAGATCTCTCTGGAGCTTGAGGCTCGGACCTGACAGATCCCCTCTCGCAACACTCACAATGAATGAGTGCTGCAGTAGTCTTACGAGAACGGCTGGGGCAGTTTATAATGAAGTGCCCTGACTTACCACAATAGAAACATAGATTCTCCTTAAAACGATGTTCCTTGCGTGCATCACTAACCCGTCGTTGTAAAGAGTCTACCTGCATGGGTTCAGGTTCAGGTTCCCGTGTAATCCTACTCAAAGGTTCCTTAGCTGGAGAGGAAGGTAGGAAAAGGTTAGTACGATTGCTTTCGAACCATCTCTCTTGCCTGCGTTCAGTCAGACGAGTATCAATACGGATGCAGTAGTTAATAAAGTCACCTAACGCAGTGGGAGGGTCGGCACGAGCAAGTTCATCCTTAATCAGTGGAGATAACCCCTTTCGAAAAATAGATTTTTTGGCGGAACTGTCCCAGGTGGTATCAAGGGCCCATCTCCTGAAATCCAAGGCATATTCAGCTACCGAGTGCTTACTTGGCGCAAAGCTAACATGGCTGCTTCAGCTGTTGCACCTCGATTGGGGTCATCAAACACCTGCCCCATGGCTGAAATAAAATCATCAAGGTGATTCAAACAATCATCCTCAGTCTCAATCAGAGGGTTTGCCCACATTAAAGCCTTGTTGGTAAGCAACATAATTATAGTAAGCACCTTAGATCGTTCAGTGGGAAATTGTGAAGCATGTGCAGAAAAAAAAAGATTGCATTGATTAATAAATCCCCTGAATTTCTCACGTTCACCGCCAAAACGAAAAGGGGGCAACTTGGGAATCCCAGCACTCGGGGCTACGGCAGGAGCCTGGACTCGCCCCTCTAGAACCTCAATCCTGGCTCGCAAATCCTGGGTAGTCTGTCCAACCACTTGCAAATTGTGATTATTGAGGTCCTGTAGATTTGTAAAACGGGTCTTTATATTCTGCAAATCTGCAAGGATATTATCAGTCACTCCGCAAAGTTCCTTTATGCGGGCCTCCATTTTCCAGATCTTTTAAGACAGGATTACTGGAAGAAGAGGAGAGAAAAAAAACAATAGTGTTCACCTGTGGCAACACTGCAGAGAGAAAAAAAAATTAAGGGAACTGCTCACCTGGAATGGTTGTGAGAAGTCACAACCACTATCATCACAGAAAGTTTCAACCAGACATCTGATATCCAGAGTTACAGCAGACAAAAAAGAGAAAAGAAAGGAAAAAAAAAAAAAAAAACAATAGTGTTTACCTGTGGTAAAACTGCAAAAAGAAAAAACTTAAGGGAATTGCTCACCTGGAATGGTTGTGAGAAGTCACAACCACTGTCATCACAGAAAGTACAACGGACGTCGTATCCACAGTCAGCAACACAGCTTCGACCAGCAGACACTAACGTTTTGGCTTCAGAATCTTGTAATGTATGTAGTACAGTTCATAAAGCGTCTTGTGCTTGGGTGCGATGAAAACACAGGAGTCACAGGTTTGATATAGAAAAGTCCTGTATTACTTCATACAAGTTGGCAGAAATAGTCACACAGTTTGCAGACACAGAAACAGGAGACACAGCAGCCAGAGTAATCCAAGCTCAGCAACACTCTCCAATACAGATTCAGGATCTTCTTCTCTGTTACCGTAAGTCCATGCAAACGTGGGTCTTTCAAAGAGCAGGGTTCAGAGTCCACAAGTGCTTCAGAGTTCCTCAGTAGGAATAGCTGGAGTACAAGGTCCAAGGCTTACAGGAGTCAAGTCACAGGTTCACTGCAGGCTAGATTCTGAAGCACTGATTGCTCAGCTGTGGCTGCTTAAGAAGCAAAGGAGAGAATCAGGGCGGGAACATGCAAGCTGGAAACTCCATTTTGACTGAGGGCAAGATAGCTGCAGCAAGACAGAAAGTAAAATGGCTGACGAACAAACTGAGTTTCAGGAATATATACATAGAACCTTACAACCTGTTGCGACCGATATGAGCACAGCCGTGGCCAAACGTCAACAGGCCGTCCTGAAATTAATTCCCATGGGGAATCGAAGCCACACAGCGCAGGAGCTCTGAGATGCCATCAAGCAGGAGAGCGACGTGTGGTTTTTGTCAGCTAATCTCCAGCCAGGCTTGGTAGTGTGTGACAATGGCCGAAATCTGGTGGCAGCTCTGGGCCTTGGCAACCTCACTCACATACCATGTCTGGCACATGTGCTCAACTTGGTCGTGCAGAGTTTTTTGAGGGACTATCCGGATCTTGATGCACTGCTGCACAAGGTTCCGCCTAGAGTGCGCTCACTTGCGACGTTCCAGCATGGCCAGATCGCGCATTGCAGCTCTGCAAGTCAGATTTCGCCTTCCTGAACATCGCATCATATGTGACGTACCCACCAGGTGGAATTCCACGTTACATATGTTGGAGCGGTTGTGTGAGCAGCAGCCAGCAGTAATGGAGTATCAGCTGCAACAGGCGCAATCAACTCGCAATTTGCGCCGTTCACACTTCACCACTACTGAGTGGGCCTCTATGAAGGACATCTGCGACGTTTTGCGTGCGTTTGATGTCTCAACGCGGATGGCGAGTGCAGATGATGCACTAGTCAGCATGACTGTCCCCCTTATCTGCCTGCTTCAGAAATCACTGAAAGCACTAAAGGAAGAGGTTTTGGAAGAGGTGGAGGATGAGGAGTCACAAATTCAATTACCTTCAGGATAGTCAGCGCAACGTGGTTCCTCACAAAGGGCTGTGCAGGGCTCACTTTGTGATGAGGATGAGGAGGAGGAGGAGTCAATGGAGGAGGAAGAAATCCCTACAGAGGGAGGTACACAACGCTGTAGTCAGTATGTAGAGCGAGGGTGGGGTGATGCAGAGGAGACAGAGATGACGCCTCTTCCAGAGGACAGCCTTTGTTGGCCAGTTGGGAGTCTGCAGCACATGGTTGATTTCATGCTTCAGTGCCTGAGAAACGACCGCCGCATCGCCCACATTCTCAGCACGTCAGATTATTGGGTGTACACCCTCCTAGACCCTCGCTACCGGGACAACTTACAAACCCTCATCACACCGGTGAACCGGGACCGTAAAATGCAGGAGTACCAAGACACACTGGTGCAATCCATACTGTTGTACATTCCAGCCGAGAGAGCTGCTGCTGCTGCTACTGCTTTACAAAGCAGCTCTGTGCGTCGAGGCAGTGTAGACACCTCTACAACAAGAGGGAACAGAAGCAGCGCCTCTGCACAGGGCAAGAACTGTATGTTACAAATGTGGCAAAGTTTTGTGACAGCGCCAGCAAGGTCTACACCATCCGAGACGGCTCCAGTCACCAGGAAGAAACGTTTCCGTAAGATGGTGACAGACTACTTGGCTTTCCCTCTAAGTGTACTCCCAGATGCCTCTTCCCCTTTCAAATTTTGGGTCTCTAAGTTGGATACATGGCCAGAGCTTAGCCAGTATGCATTGGAGGTGCTGGCTTGCCCTGCTGCCAGTGTATTATCTGAGCGTGTCTTTAGTGCTGCAGGTGGTGTAGTAACAGACCGTCGCATGCGACTATCCTCAGAGAATGTAGACCGGCTTACTTTTCTGAAAATGAACAAGGCATGGATCTCACCTGAATTTGCCTGTCCGTTTTCAGATTAAATAACTGTTTGGCAACGTTTTCCATGTCTCCTGTTATGTTCATCTTTCTACCACCTGAACTCTACTCCCTGGGCTACAACACCGCCATTTGTTGCTCGTAAGTAATTGGCAGGGGTACTGACTCCTGGCCAGCCTAGTTACAGCACGACAGCTGTTTCCTGGCAGTGTGAACGTCAATTATCCTCCAATAAGTTGTGCTGTCGTGTTGCATTCGGGTTAGCCGACTCTATGGTGCCTGCAGTTTAGGTGATTCCTATGTGTGCTGTGGGATATGTAAATAAAGGCGGTTTCCATTGTGACAATAGGATAAGCACCCACTGTAGGACTGTGTGATTCGGTAACTGCGGACGGCTTGCGTCCTGTCAACTTACATTTTCATGGGTGCGTTCTTCTACCCATCCGGGGTCCAGTACCGTCAAGTGGTTCTCCCCAGTGCCTTTGGCCTAGGTGCCTCCATCTCCGTATCCGAGTTCCAGCAAGTCTGCTGGTCCTTGGTAGTGCTTTGGAGCACAGGTACCTCCTCTTAGTAACCGTGTCACAGTAACTGCAGCTGGTACTGGTTGTGACATTGCCTCTTTTCCTTCTGCTACCCGTCCGGGGTCCAGTACCGTCAAGTGGTTCTCCCCAGTGCCTTTGGCCTAGGTGCCTCCATCTCCGTATCCGAGTTCCAGCAACGTCTGCTGGTCCTTGGTAGTGCTTTGGAGCACAGGTACCTCCTGCTTAGTAACCGTGTCACAGTAACGTCAGCTGGTACTCGGTTGTGACATTGCCTCTTTTCCTTCTGCTACCCGTCCGGGGTCCAGTACCGTCAAGTGGTTCTCCCCAGTGCCTTTGGCCTAGGTGCCTCCATCTCCGTATCCGAGTTCCAGCAACGTCTGCTGGTCCTTGGTAGTGCTTTGGAGCACAGGTACCTCCTGCTTAGTAACCGTGTCACAGTAACGTCAGCTGGTACTCGGTTGTGACATTGCCTCTTTTCCTTCTGCTACCCGTCCGGGGTCCAGTACCGTCAAGTGGTTCTCCCCAGTGCCTTTGGCCTAGGTGCCTCCATCTCCGTATCCGAGTTCCAGCAACGTCTGCTGGTCCTTGGTAGTGCTTTGGAGCACAGGTACCTCCTGCTTAGTAACCGTGTCACAGTAACGTCAGCTGGTACTCGGTTGTGACATTGCCTCTTTTCCTTCTGCTACCCGTCCGGGGTCCAGTACCGTCAAGTGGTTCTCCCCAGTGCCTTTGGCCTAGGTGCCTCCATCTCCGTATCCGAGTTCCAGCAATGTCTGCTGGTCCTTGGTAGTGCTTTGGAGCACAGGTACCTCCTGCTTAGTAACCGTGTCACAGTAACGTCAGCTGGTACTCGGTTGTGACATTGCCTCTTTTCCTTCTGCTACCCGTCCGGGGTCCAGTACCGTCAAGTTGTTCTCCCCAGTGCCTTTGGCCTAGGTGCCTCCATCTCCGTATCCGAGTTCCAGCAACGTCTGCTGGTCCTTGGTAGTGCTTTGGAGCACAGGTACCTCCTGCTTAGTAACCGTGTCACAGTAACGTCAGCTGGTACTCGGTTGTGACATTGCCTCTTGTCCTTCTGCTACCCGTCCGGGGTCCAGCACAGTCAGCTGGTCCTCGTTACTTCCATTGTCTCTTGCTCCATCTGATACCCGTCAGGGTTCCAGTAACGTCAGCTGTTTCTCGGAAATTAGACGACCTTAAAGACCACCCAGAAGAAGATGACGACAACAAGGACGACGAGCATGAAGCCAACCAGCCTGAACACCATCACAAAGAAAAAATAAAAGATTACCCAGAAGAAGATCACCAACAGGACAAAGAAGGTTAAGACAAACTACAAGATACAGAACAAGAGACAGAAGAACAATAAGCAAAAGATCAAAAAGCAGAAGAACATGAAGTATAAGACCAAAATGAAGAGCAAAATATATGCTCTAAATTCTAAGCAGAAGAAGACTAAGCAGTGTATGGGGGTGAGTCCGTTCCTCCTCGTGGTGCCCCTGGAAAATGCCTGCTGCTGCAGGCTAAACTGAACACGGACAAATACTGTTGTAATTTAAATCTTTTGTGACAGCAAGAACGGAAGGATGAACAATTCATACTTTTACAGATTACAAGTACAGGAATCTATGTCACAAATAAGAATATGATGAAGAAGATGAAGAGGAAGAAGATGAAGAATTTGAATATGAAGAAGATTAATTAGTTTAATAATAACAATATGAGTAATGTAAACAAAAACATGAATAGCAAGAAGTTTAAGAAGAAGATTAAGAAGGTGAAGATGAAGAATAATTTGATGAGAAAGATGATGCTGCTGGAAGATTATGAAGGAGAAAGTGTGGCACTGGCAAAAGTTAAAAAGGTGAAGAGCATGGAAGTTGTGAAACATACATATTTGCCAAAATAGAAAAAAGGTTAACAACATTGTCAATTTGTTAGTCAATCCAAACGTATTTCCAAAAAAAATACATTAATGCTATTCCAATGCATTGGGTTAAACATGTATGCCTTTATTGTCTCCTCAACCTCCCCCAATACATTCTACATTAGTCTTTGTTGTTTTCCTTCATGTACAATTAACCAACAAGGCAAGAATGGTTTTTTTTAATGTCGATATTTGGTTCCCATAGACTTACATTGGACTTCCGGTATCGGAATCGGATATCGACGATATTTAGTGATATCGGCGATACCATTCCGATCCGATATTTTTAGATATCGAGCAGTATCGCTCAACACTAATCATGACAGATTGATCTCCAGCCATGTCCTCATCAACACCCACACCTGTGTTAATGGAGCAATAACTGAAAAGAGGTTAGCTGGTCCTTTTAAGGCAGGGCTGCAATGATGTTGAAATGTGTTTTGGGGGATAAAGTTCATTTTCTAGCCAAATATTGACTTTGCAAGTAATTGCTGTTAAGCTGATCACTCTTTATAACATTCTGGAGTATATGCAAATTGCCATTAGAAAAAGTGAAGCAGTAGACTTTGTAAAAATTAATATTTGTGTCATTCTCAAAACTTTTGGCAATTACTGTAGATGATAGGCATCCTCTCAAGTATGCCTTAAGGGCATTCCAAAACAGGTTAATATCTCGGGTTCATGATGGGATAAGACAAAATTGTTTAGTTGATCCACAGTTCTATCATTAGAAGAACCTATTAGCTTTAGCCAGAATGGATTTAACTTCCAGACTATAATGTGATTTAACTGGCCAAAACTCAGTCTGAGTATAATCGGACTGTGATCGGAGATCCCCTTGTTGCCATGTTCTATGTCGCCCACCCACATCGCTAGACTGCTGGAGGCAAATCTATGCAAGATAATGTGTGTTTAGTAGACAAGTGTACTCCTGTGTTGTGGGGGTGACGCATCCTCCATAGATCCAGCCAACCACTACCCTCCATGAACAATGCTAATTGAGATGAAGACAAAGAGGGGGCTCCCCAGAAATCCCACCATCCAATCTAATTCTGTCAAGGCTATTGTCCATAACCAGGTTAAAGTCTCCGATACATATAACATGCGCATCTGGGTAATTTAGAGCTAAAATCAATGCCATTTGAAGAATTTACACATTAGCTGGAGGAGGATTATAAATTCAGAGTATCACATGTCCTTTAGTGTTTATCAATGCGTATATGAATACAAAACGAGTCCCTCCGAGCCTCTCTGACCTCCCATCTGACGTCCCTGTGAATCAGCAAAGAGACCCCCCCTTTAGTAGCTAGTATGGAATGCATGAATGGACCATTGTACCCATGGCTTCTGTACATACCGAGCGAAATCTCTGGTTAAGTATGTCTCAACTAGGGCTACAATATGAGGATGGTATCGTTTAATTTGGGAAAATACCTTGACTCATTTACGGGGGACTTTAGACCCCTCACGTTTCAGGTCATGCATACAATATCAGAACCCATGATACCCATCCAGATATGATATAAATTTTCACATCGGCTAAAATTATAGGCATCATGTAACGATTCTTGGCAGTTGCAGCAACATAACTAACATCAAACAAAGTTAATACAAAAGAAGAAACAAAGAAGAGTTCAACAATAAAGGAGCAAAGTCCTGTGCTCCTATCGTGAGTTAGACAAGGGAATACCCTCACTGAATACAGCGCCCGGTATTGTTGTTGATTTGGACGCTAGAGGAAAGAGCTCCATTCTTATATCTAGTAGGAGAATTCCAAATGTCCGCACACATATCAGGACTTCTTGTCACGAGATCCCAAATGGGACATTCTCAGCTAAGTTGGTTGTCACACAGACCATCTGATCTCATTGTGAATAGCTACGTTATACGAAAATATTCATTCTTCTTTGCTTCCATGTGAGTGATAGTTGTCTGGGCTTTTCACTAAAATCTGCAGTCACTATACGTGACTGCAGACTTGTTAATCCTCACATTACCAGCTGTCATGATTCTCAGGGCCAGCGGCGAGACCAGGCAGTCATATAACAAATATGAGATCTACATACTTCCGGCCACATTCAGACTAGACATGAATGCCCTCGCTCAGTACAAGTGAATTGAGTGAGGGCACTCATGTCTAGTTGGAATGTGTCTGGGAATTCGCATATCGCATACTTGCGGTAACAGGACTGCTCTTTTTCACTGCCGGCAACAGAGAATCCTCACTGCGCGCAATGTGAGGATTCTCAAGTCTGCAGTTAGAGTGACTGAAGACTTTCGTGATAAGCCCCGACAACCCCTTTAAGGATGCAAGCTTTGCGAAAAACTGGAAGCTTCAATTGTGTCTAATCTAACATATCTTGACAGACTATTCTTTTTACCTAAATTAAAAGGTGATGTCCGGTTAAAACATGTTATCATCTAGCTAGAGGGTCATTCCACATCAAGTGGACCAGTTTTAAAAATCATCCCCACTCGACCTTCTCCGATTTTGTTGAAAATTTATAAGGATGTACATGTATGTTTGAAAAGAGGTTCTGTAAATTTTTAGGGCCAGATCTCAAATACATTGGGCACTGTGACCTTTCACTGGAGGTTCCACCAAGCCTGCGGCTTCAGCTAAGAGGATTTTGCAAACTTTGGCACATAGCCATTAGAGTTCTATACTGGCTATGATGCTGAAATTTGGCATACTAGCTCAACTTTTGCTGCTAAACACGATTAAATTATTACCGGCTATGACAAAACAATATTTCGCCCGCAATTTTGTGTCAAAGTAGCTTGTAAAACGCGTTGCATAAAATTTATGCCAAACTTTGCCCATATATAACTCAAGACCAAAAACCAATAGTAACTGGTGCTTTGCCCTGTACACCAAACATCTACATGATTTTGCATTGCTGCAATATCACGGTCAAACCATATGTATTTGTGGAAATATTCACACCCACATATGATGAAAAACTTAAAAAAAAACAAATTTTACCTATTTTTAGGTAAAATTTCTCAAAAAGGGTACCCCTAAAATATATTAATTCTGATATCATTAGAAAGAGCACATTTTTCTCTACAAGGATCATTGTTCTTTTTTTTGGAGTCTCTCAGTTTAAGAAAAGAAAAATGCCACTGAACATGGTGTTATTTATGCACGTAATGCATTGATTTTGTGTTTGATTTTCAGATTCTTATCACATGTTAGAGTTATATTGTTGCTAGCTATGTCTATTATAATCAAAAACCTATAAACCTTTTTGTTTATGAAAAGTTATTGACTATTGTTACATTTTAATGCATATATTATTTATTTTTTAGCGATGGAGAATGAAATTGATGAAGAATCGGCTCAGTGCTCTATCGGCCTTGCGAACAATTCGAAGTGCCACCTTAAGACATTCACCCATAGCAAGGATGAGTTGAAATTGTTTACAAGCTTTGGATTGGATGAACAGAAATTGCTGCGTCGACGAGTGGGACTAAATTTGACGAACATTCACAAATCTGTTTACACCATGAAGCTTCATTCTTGACCAAATATGAGCATTTGCAAAAATCGTGTTGCAATCCTTTTGGGAAGAAAGGTCATAACACCAAAAAGAATTTGAGAGCTATCAATTTGTTAGCAGCTGACCAGTTGAATGAATTTACAAAGAATGATGTGAAGCCTGGCCAAAAGATGTGTGCATCATGTCGAAAAGAATTTGCTAACAGGAAAAAATCAGCTGATCCAGTTTCCTCTGAATCAGATCCAGATGGAATGGAATGTTCTCCTGAAAGTCTAAATTCAAGCTTAACATCCATTGGCATCTCTCCTCTGAAATATCCACGGGTAAGCCAGCGGGATTCACTTGGATATGCAAGGAGAAAGATAAGTCAGGTACAAAATGCATTTTCTAGCAAGATTGCTTCAATTGGAGGGCTTGAGCCGAAAGACATTGAGCAAACAAAAACAGCACAGTGCAAAATGTGTCTGGATTGCAATCACCTTTTGGCAGATTTGAAGCAAAAGCTGCAGGTGTCCAGTCGGCAGAAAAGGTCCAAATCTTGACATTGGCACCTAAAAGTTGGTCCATTAAGGCTATATCAGACGAATTCGGTGTCTCTGAACGAATGGTCAAACAAGCTCGAAAGCTTACATGTGAGCATGGGATCTTAGCCTTACCTAGAATCAAGTGTGGCAAGAAAGTTTCTGAGGAAGTGAAGAAAAGGGTGCAGGCATTTTTGAGGATGATGAATTCAGTCGAATGTGCCCTGGTAAAAAAGATTATGTATCAGTGCGAATAGCAGGAGAAAAAAAGCAGATGCAAAAGCGACTATTACTGAGCAATATGAGGGAAATGTTTGTTGCCTATCGGGATCGGAATGGCCCTGAAGTTGGATTTTCCAAGTTTTGTGAGCTTCGGCCAAAGAGGTGCGTAACCGTTGGATCTGCTGGAACACATTCCGTTTGTGTGTGTACCATTCACCAAAATATCAAACTAATGCTTGCAGCATGCCCAATCAATGATGACTACAAAAAGCTCATATGCAAAATGGTCTGTGGAATTGAATCCAAGGACTGTATGCTTGGCCTTTGTGATAAATGCCCGGGTCCTGAAGTTTTAAAAGAATTTCTAGTCAATGTGTTTGTCAACAGTGACCCTGAAGATATTATTGAGTTCAAACAATGGATTCACACTGATCGAGACACGCTTGATACCAAACAACTGACTATAGAAGATTTCATTGAAGAATTGGTTTTGAAAATTTCTAAACTTTGCAGCCATCACTACATCGCCAAGCATCAAAGTAGCTATTTGAAATCGTTGAAGGAAAATCTGAGACCTGGAGAGCTTGTGATCCTTATGGACTTTGCTGAAAATTACTCATTTATTGTTCAAGATGCCATTCAAGGTTTCCACTGGGAAAATAGTCAAGCTACAGTACACCCATTTGTAATTTACTTCAAGGAGTTAAATGGTGAAGCTGCGCAGAACATCAGCTTGTGCATAATCAGTGATTGCTCACGACATGACACAGTTGCAGTCCACACTTTCTTAACAGTAATTGTGGAGTATCTCAAGACTCATCTATGGGATTCGTCATATCCACTACTTCAGCGATGGATCTGCAGCCCAGTACAAAAATTTCTAAAATTTTCTCAACTTGTGCCACCACAATGCTGATTTCAATATCAGCGCTGAATGGAATTTTTTGGTACCAGTCATGGAAAGTCGCCCTGTGATAGGATTGGAGGGACAGCAAAGAGGTTGGCAGCTCGTACCAGTCTTCAACGCCCAACTGAAAACCAAATACTGACCCCGGTGGATTTATTCAACTTTTGCAACGAGCAACTGCATGGAATCAAATTTTTTTTTGTTCCAAAAGAAAAAATTGACGAAATACGGGTAGTTCAAGAGGAAAGGTTCAAAGATGGACATACAATTGCTGGAACAAGAGAAAATCACCAGTTTGTGCCAATTGATGACAAAAAGATTCGCATTTCAAGGGTGTCAAATGACCCATCATCTTTCATTGCCCATGTAGATAGATCTGTCAGATCAGAAATGCCTTTTGTGCCAATTGCAAACCTCCTGCCAGGGCAATACATTGCCTGCATTTACGATAGGAACTGGTGGATTGGAAATATTTCTGAAATTTCAGTCGACGACAATGATGCATTAATAAATTTTATGCATCCTCATGGACCAGCTAGCTTCTTACACTGGCCTGTGAGAAATGATACAAGCAGGATTCCCGAGCAGTCAATTATTGCAATAATTCCAGCACCAGCTGCAACAGCAATGGGCCGACAATACAGCTTCTCTGAACCGATTATGTTGCAAATTCAGCAACAATTCCAGACCACTTAGACTGAACATTATGGCTTGGGAACCAACAAAAGATACCCAATATTAGGCTTGGGATCCTAGGCAAAGACACCCACCCTCAGGCTTCGGAACCTGCGATAAAGAGACCGCCCGCGGCTGGCCTTGCACGGCTATCGGCCATGGCACCTAGGCGATGGGGCTGCCAATTCTCGAAAGACAGCATTATTACAATTCTTAATAGGATTATAATACCAATTCTTAGGGAATTGGTTGTGGTATAACCACCATGGACCAACGCAAGGGTTTGAATAGTGCAGTTACCATTCATTGCTTATTAATAAATAGCACCATGTTCAGTGGCATTTTTCTTTTCTTAAACTGAGAGACTCCAAAAAAAAAGAACAATGATCCTTGTAGAGAAAAATGTGCTCTTTCTAATGATATCAGAATTAATATATTTTAGGGGTACCCTTTTTGAGAAATTTGACCTAAAAATAGGTACAATTTGTTTTTTTTAAGTTTTTCATCATATGTGGGTGTGAATATTTCCACAAATTCATATGGTTTGACCGTGATATTGCAGCAATGCAAAGTCATGTAGATGTTTGGTGTACAGGGCAAAGCACCAGTTACTATTGGTTTTTGGTCTTGAGTTTGTGAGACAGTGAGAATGTGTGTGTTGAATGGGGTGTACATTTCACCTAGATACTTTGCTGACTGGTATAAGGGAAATGTATGGCTTTGTAAACCTAGTGGTAGAGAAAGGTCACTACACCTTACATTCAGTACACACTTGCAGCTCAGGCCTGAAACCACTCAGCTGTTAATTAGGAGACCAGAAGTAGGTGTCTGCGAACACAGACAGAGAGCTCGCTTAGTCTGGACAAGGAGTCCAGGCACAAGAAGGAGTCTCCAGGATTATGAGCTGTCTCAGTCTGGGTGCTCGATGTACCCCGGACACAGGAGTAGTCTCTGTGAGAATCCATGCGGATAGCTGCTGAATAGGAGGGGAGCTCTCTCAGTCTGGACGTTGAAGGTGCCTTCAGACACAAGGAGGAGACTCTGTGAAACTCCATGCTGGTAAATGCTGAACATATGTGTTGTTTTGGCCCAGGCTGTTAGAGTCTGGTCCCGGATAGATAGATAGATTTCCCTAAGTGTAGTAAGTGGCTGGACAAGCCCAGGTCTTATGTTTATGATTTGGTTTTGATTATGTTCTGTTTGCTGTGGACTTTAATAAAGCTGGTTGCGGCCAGTTTTTACCAGAACTGCTGTCTGTGAATGAGCTGTTTCCGTGCCACTCCGTCTACCCGGACGGCGATCCCAGAGCTATATCCCCTGAAAAGCTTACAATTGGTGCTGGAATGTGCGTGCAGCACAGTGGCGAGAGACAGCAATAAAAGGTGAAGTCTGTTGAAGCAGCAGCAGAGAAAGAAAAAAAAAAAAGTGTGTCAATAAAGGAGAAACGTCTGTTGGAGCAGTCTTAAAGAGACAGTGGCCCTAATAGACTTTGCAAGAAAAAAAAAAAAGTGTCTGCACAGCAAGGCTGAATTTTCTGTGGAAAAGACTGTGGAGTGTGTATGTCTTGAGTGAAGACTGCCGTTGTTGAGACAGAGAAGTCTGACAGCATGGATGACAGCATGGAGGCGCTGTTTGAACAAATGGCTTAAGTTAATGTGCAACATAAGACTGCCATGGTTGAGACAGATAAGTCCGGCAGTATGGAGGAGCTCGTTGAGTACCTGGTCCAGGCCCAGCGGAGCATGCAGCAGAGCATGGAGCGGCAGCGCCTGCAGCACCAGCAGCGCATGCAGCAGGCCCAGCAGCAATTCCTGCAGCAGCAGCAGGAGAATAACCGGTTGTTTTTTGAGCAGGTTGCAGCACTACAAAAGACTTGCAGCGCATCGTCCCAAAGTAATGTTGCAAAGTCACCTGCATTGTCCACTGTAAAGAAGGCGGTAAGACGGTCCCTGAAAAAGATGACACCTCGTGACGATGTGGAGGTATATCTCACTAGGTTTGAGGGACTGGCAGAGGAGAATCTGCCCCTATCTGAATGGGCCATGATGGTCGCACCCTATCTGATTGGAGAACCCCAAAGGGCCTATGCTGACCTGAGCGAGCAGGACAGCCAAGACTATGCCAAGCTGAAAGCGGAGATTCTTACCCGGCTGGGTGTTACGGTGACAGCCCGTGCCAGGGGAGTTCATGACTGGAGATGCAGTTGGGAGTCTGCAGTCAGCAAACCTGATTATGGAGTTGAAAAGGTGATAGTGGACCGCTACACCCAAGCACATCCTCCTGAGGTACAGCCAGAGGTCGGACAAGGAGACCACCAGGACGCCAATTGTCTGGTCAGCCTGATGGAGAGGGCCTTCGCCACCAAAGACTGCCTCCGTGACCAGCCGTCTGAGAGGTCGTCACTTCAGAGTTCCTGGACGCCGAACTCTCCCGGTAAGAGCGTTCCAGCTGTTGGGGTCGTGTGGGTGGGAGAGTGTGATGGACAGTGTTGGAGATGTCGTGAAATTGCAGCCAACTGTTCAATAGAGGGGGAGCCTATGTGTTGTGATGTTGGCGGATCCCTCTCTCCCTGCGCAGAGCCTGTGTGTGTGTCCACCTCAGCCGAAGAGACTGGACCACAGGGGTCCCCGGTGGTTGTAAATGACTGCCCAGCACAGGCCCTCTTGGACTCAGAGAGTCCAGTGGCTTCCGTATGGGACAACCTGATTGATAGGGACTTTATCCCTGATAAACACCTGAGTGTGGTGTGCGTCCATGGAGACACCAAAGTCTACCCAGAGACTGTCGTGGACTTGATCCCCAAACGCGGGAGGTTTCATGTGAAGTGGGGGTAGTGAAGAACCTGGTGCCCCCCCGTCATATTGGGTAATGACTTTCCCCGGTCTAAGGATCTCTGGGGGAAAAATGTTTCTGATGGACAGTGTGATGAAGCTCCTATTGAGGGTGCGCAGTCCCGAGGGGCGGAACACAATGCTAGTGGGCCGTTAAACTTATGTGATAATGATGATGATGATAATGATGATGATGATCATGATAATGATGATGACCATGATAATGATGCTGATAATGATGATGATCATGATAGTGATGATGATACTGATCATAATCATGATAATGATATTGATAATAATGATGACTGTGATAGTGATGAAATTCCTTTGCAGGTGGTGTTGGGAGACGAGGATGGTGGTTCTCGGGAACCGAGTGTCCCTGACTTACCCGTGTCCTGTGACAATTTTGAGAGTGAGCAGTGGCGAGACCCCTCTCTTAAAACGGCCCAGGAAAATATAAATGTTCTAAATGAGGTTTCCCAAGAGCCTGGCTCTGAGGAGAGGTTTCCTCATGTTGCCATAAACACTCACCTGTTGTATAGGGACACTGAAGTCCAGGGAGAGGTCGTGAGCCAGCTCCTAGTACCTGAGCTATATGGAAGTATAGTGCTGGGGTTGTCACATAGTCACATACTTGAGGGACCACCTGAGGGAAACCAGGGACCAGATGGTGAAGTTAATGTTGTGGATGACATGTTAACTAAGGTTCCAGATCAAGATGTGAATGAAAATGAAGTGTATAACCCTGAAAGTGAGCAGGATGTGAATGAGAATGAATTGTATAACCCTGACAGTGAGCAGGATGTGAATGAAAATGAAGTGTATAACCCTGAAAGTGAGCCAGATGTGGCTGAGAAAAAGGGGTCAGACAGGGATAGTGGTAGTGATAGTGAATCATCTGATGACAATCAAGCAACCAGTGCAAATGAGGAAGGCATGGTAGCAGAGGAGGTTGAGAGTCCTGAGAGAAAGGCTGATGCTGACCTTGCAGTCGGACAGAAGATGGCATCTGAAGATGTTTTACAGTTGGCCGGTTCCCTGGCGAAGACTAAGGTGAAAGGAGGAGAGCTGAGCTTTAAAGGCAGGACTCTGAAACTGAACACAGCCCAAGTAGATGCTGTTGGAAATGTGAAGTTACCAAGGTATGGTGTGGATCTGTATCGTGCCAAGGACTCTGAGGGAGATGCTGCAGAGGTGGAAAAAGCCATAGAAGTGGTAGTCACCAACCCAGATGCCTCATCAGAAGCTGAGGTCTCAAGTGAAGCTGTGAGGAACAAGACTGAAGATATGGGGACTGACTCTGTCCAGGAATCTGTTTCTGCCGAAGACAGCGGCGTGGACGGGTTGCGGTTCGGATCAGTAGCTGCAACTCGTGAAGCTCAGGCTGGAAGTTCGGCGCCCGGAGCCCCAGCGGTGTTCCCGAGTGACACCAAGGATCTGGATAAGTCACAAGATGAGATTTTGAGACATCAGGCTGGCGTTGGTGAGCTCAAGCGCACTTTCATGGAGTCTACATTGGAGCCACGTCCCAACAAATGGGAAAAGCGATGTGTCACTCCATTGCCGCTGCAGACACACGGGAGCTCAGATGGGATGCAGAACGTGGTGGAAGAGAAGAATCCGGCGGGTTCTGAGTATACAGATGCAGCTATCAAGGAGAACTTGAAAGCCGGAATAAATGGAAATATTGGAGACCATAATGATGTGACTGAAGAGGTAGAATGTAAGACTGACGGTAGGGCTTCTGAGCATGTTCTACCAGAAGAGCCTGAAGAAGGGGCCAAAGACATAAAGGACGTCCAACAGGTACCAGATGAATTGATTACTTCTCAGAAAAAACTCCAAACTGTGATGAAGGAGTGTGATGAAAGCCATGAGCATCTTCGTGAGAAAGTCAATGAAGTAAAAGGAAGAATACAGGGAATCTCTTCGTTGCAAGAGCAAATGCTGCTCAATAAGTCTAAGGCTCTATATAAGAATGCTGTTGTCACGGTAGAACATTACAATTCATCTGGAGACTTAGCGGATGAATTATGTGTACTGCAAAAGAAAAACGATCAGCTCCTTCTACAGTCCCAATCATTTGAACAGTGTAGCTTAAAATGGTCAGAGACCATGGCAGAGGAGCTTAAGGTCTGTGAAATAGACTTTATGAGTCAACCAATATTCAAGAAAATAGATGTGCTAAAGAGGGTTCAAGGGGAACTAGAGAAAAGTGAAAAACCCCCTATACCTTCTGTGATAGTTGGTGACACATGGTCAGTGCACCAAGGACAGGAGGTACGTGAGTTTCTGAGGAAGAGTCAGCAGAAGTGTTCTGATGTGCCGGGTCGTACTTCTCTGGCCAGGCACTATATCGAAACTGAGCCCGGCCCTAAGGTCAAGATGAAACCGTGCAGGATACCCGAGGCCCGCAGAGAGCATAGGCCTGGGAGGGTACAGGGTAGTGCGGATGCTTCAGATGAAGAGAAAGCTGATGTTGGCTATGGCTCAGGTGAAGATACAGATGACAGTAGTGAAGATGAAGCTGATGAAGGCCATGACTGGTCCAGAGTTCACTGTCTCTTTTGGATTGTTGACCAGCCCTCCGGTCTGGAGAAGAGGGGGGGGGGGATATGTGAGACAGTGAGAATATGTGTGTTGAATGGGGTGTACATTTCACCTAGATACTTTGCTGACTGGTATAAGGGAAATGTATGGCTTTGTAAACCTAGTGGTAGAGAAAGGTCACTACACCTTACATTCAGTACACACTTGCAGCTCAGGCCTGAAACCACTCAGCTGTAAATTAGGAGACCAGAAGTCGGTGTCTGCGAACACAGACAGAGAGCTCGCTTAGTCTGGACAAGGAGTCCAGGCACAAGAAGGAGTCTCCAGGATTATGAGCTGTCTCAGTCTGGGTGCTCGATGTACCCCGGACACAGGAGTAGTCTCTGTGAGAATCCATGCGGATAGCTGCTGAATAGGAGGGGAGCTCTCTCAAGTCTGGACGTTGAAGGTGCCTTCAGACACAAGGAGGAGACTCTGTGAAACTCCATGCTGGTGAATGCTGAACATATGTGTTGTTTTGGCCAAGGCTGTTAGAGTCTGGTCCCGGATAGATAGGGAAATCTATCTAAGTGTAGTAAGTGGCTGGACAAGCCCAGGTCTTATGTTTATGATTTGGTTTTGATTATGTTCTGTTTGCTGTGGACTTTAATAAAGCTGGTTGCGGCCAGTTTTTACCAGAACTGCTGTCTGTGAATGAGCTGTTTCCGTGCCACTCCGTCTACCCGGACGGCGATCCCAGAGCTATATCCCCTGAAAAGCTTACAATTGGTGCTGGAATGTGCGTGCAGCACAGTGGCGAGAGACAGCAATAAAAGGTGAAGTCTGTTGAAGCAGCAGCAGAGAAAGAAAAAAAAAAAAGTGTGTCAATAAAGGAGAAATGTTTGTTGGAGCAGTCTTAAAGAGACAGTGGCCCTAATAGACTTTGCAAGAAAAAAAAAAAAGTGTCTGCACAGCAAGGCTGAATTTTCTGTGGAAAAGACTGTGGAGTGTGTATGTCTTGAGTGAAGACTGCCGTTGTTGAGACAGAGAAGTCTGACAGCATGGAGGCGCTGTTTGAACAAATGGCTTAAGTTAATGTGCAACATAAGACTGCCGTGGTTGAGACAGATAAGTCCGGCAGTATGGAGGAGCTCGTTGAGTACCTGGTCCAGGCCCAGCGGAGCATGCAGCAGAGCATGGAGCGGCAGCGCCTGCAGCACCAGCAGCGCATGCAGCAGGCCCAGCAGCAATTCCTGCAGCAGCAGCAGGAGAATAACCGGTTGTTTTTTGAGCAGGTTGCAGCACTACAAAAGACTTGCAGCGCATCGTCCCAAAGTAATGTTGCAAAGTCACCTGCATTGTCCGCTGTAAAGAAGGCGGTAAGACGGTCCCTGAAAAAGATGACACCTCGTGACGATGTGGAGGTATATCTCACTAGGTTTGAGGGACTGGCAGAGGAGAATCTGCCCCTATCTGAATGGGCCATGATGGTCGCACCCTATCTGATTGGAGAACCCCAAAGGGCCTATGCTGACCTGAGCGAGCAGGACAGCCAAGACTATGCCAAGCTGAAAGCGGAGATTCTTACCCGGCTGGGTGTTACGGTGACAGCCCGTGCCAGGGGAGTTCATGACTGGAGATGCAGTTAGGAGTCTGCAGTCAGCAAACCTGATTATGGAGTTGAAAAGGTGATAGTGGACCGCTACACCCAAGCACATCCTCCTGAGGTACAGCCAGAGGTCGGACAAGGAGACCACCAGGACGCCAATTGTCTGGTCAGCCTGATGGAGAGGGCCTTCGCCACCAAAGACTGCCTCCGTGACCAGCCGTCTGAGAGGTCGTCACTTCAGAGTTCCTGGACGCCGAACTCTCCCGGTAAGAGCGTTCCAGCTGTTGGGGTCGTGTGGGTGGGAGAGTGTGATGGACAGTGTTGGAGATGTCGTGAAATTGCAGCCAACTGTTCAATAGAGGGGGAGCCTATGTGTTGTGATGTTGGCGGATCCCTCTCTCCCTGCGCAGAGCCTGTGTGTGTGTCCACCTCAGCCGAAGAGACTGGACCACAGGGGTCCCCGGTGGTTGTAAATGACTGCCCAGCACAGGCCCTCTTGGACTCAGAGAGTCCAGTGGCTTCCGTATGGGACAACCTGATTGATAGGGACTTTATCCCTGATAAACACCTGAGTGTGGTGTGCGTCCATGGAGACACCAAAGTCTACCCAGAGACTGTCGTGGACTTGATCCCCAAACGCGGGGAGGTTTCATGTGAAGTGGGGGTAGTGAAGAACCTGGTGCCCCCCGTCATATTGGGTAATGACTTTCCCCGGTCTAAGGATCTCTGGGGGAAAAATGTTTCTGATGGACAGTGTGATGAAGCTCCTATTGAGGGTGCGCAGTCCCGAGGGGCGGAACACAATGCTAGTGGGCCGTTAAACTTATGTGATAATGATGATGATGATAATGATGATGATGATCATGATAATGATGATGACCATGATAATGATGCTGATAATGATGATGATCATGATAGTGATGATGATACTGATCATAATCATGATAATGATATTGATAATAATGATGACTGTGATAGTGATGAAATTCCTTTGCAGGTGGTGTTGGGAGACGAGGATGGTGGTTCTCGGGAACCGAGTGTCCCTGACTTACCCGTGTCCTGTGACAATTTTGAGAGTGAGCAGTG
Source organism: Oophaga sylvatica (assembly GCA_033576555.1). Classification (NCBI taxonomy): domain Eukaryota; kingdom Metazoa; phylum Chordata; class Amphibia; order Anura; family Dendrobatidae; genus Oophaga; species Oophaga sylvatica. The sequence continues at coordinate 473,956,203 of JARQOD010000001.1, forward strand.
GCGAGACCCCTCTCTTAAAACGGCCCAGGAAAATATAAATGTTCTAAATGAGGTTTCCCAAGAGCCTGGCTCTGAGGAGAGGTTTCCTCATGTTGCCATAAACACTCACCTGTTGTATAGGGACACTGAAGTCCAGGGAGAGGTCGTGAGCCAGCTCCTAGTACCTGAGCTATATGGAAGTATAGTGCTGGGGTTGTCACATAGTCACATACTTGAGGGACCACCTGAGGGAAACCAGGGACCAGATGGTGAAGTTAATGTTGTGGATGACATGTTAACTAAGGTTCCAGATCAAGATGTGAATGAAAATGAAGTGTATAACCCTGAAAGTGAGCAGGATGTGAATGAGAATGAATTGTATAACCCTGACAGTGAGCAGGATGTGAATGAAAATGAAGTGTATAACCCTGAAAGTGAGCCAGATGTGGCTGAGAAAAAGGGGTCAGACAGGGATAGTGGTAGTGATAGTGAATCATCTGATGACAATCAAGCAACCAGTGCAAATGAGGAAGGCATGGTAGCAGAGGAGGTTGAGAGTCCTGAGAGAAAGGCTGATGCTGACCTTGCAGTCGGACAGAAGATGGCATCTGAAGATGTTTTACAGTTGGCCGGTTCCCTGGCGAAGACTAAGGTGAAAGGAGGAGAGCTGAGCTTTAAAGGCAGGACTCTGAAACTGAACACAGCCCAAGTAGATGCTGTTGGAAATGTGAAGTTACCAAGGTATGGTGTGGATCTGTATCGTGCCAAGGACTCTGAGGGAGATGCTGCAGAGGTGGAAAAAGCCATAGAAGTGGTAGTCACCAACCCAGATGCCTCATCAGAAGCTGAGGTCTCAAGTGAAGCTGTGAGGAACAAGACTGAAGATATGGGGACTGACTCTGTCCAGGAATCTGTTTCTGCCGAAGACAGCGGCGTGGACGGGTTGCGGTTCGGATCAGTAGCTGCAACTCGTGAAGCTCAGGCTGGAAGTTCGGCGCCCGGAGCCCCAGCGGTGTTCCCGAGTGACACCAAGGATCTGGATAAGTCACAAGATGAGATTTTGAGACATCAGGCTGGCGTTGGTGAGCTCAAGCGCACTTTCATGGAGTCTACATTGGAGCCACGTCCCAACAAATGGGAAAAGCGATGTGTCACTCCATTGCCGCTGCAGACACACGGGAGCTCAGATGGGATGCAGAACGTGGTGGAAGAGAAGAATCCGGCGGGTTCTGAGTATACAGATGCAGCTATCAAGGAGAACTTGAAAGCCGGAATAAATGGAAATATTGGAGACCATAATGATGTGACTGAAGAGGTAGAATGTAAGACTGACGGTAGGGCTTCTGAGCATGTTCTACCAGAAGAGCCTGAAGAAGGGGCCAAAGACATAAAGGACATCCAACAGGTACCAGATGAATTGATTACTTCTCAGAAAAAACTCCAAACTGTGATGGAGTGTGATGAAAGCCATGAGCATCTTCGTGAGAAAGTCAATGAAGTAAAAGGAAGAATACAGGGAATCTCTTCGTTGCAAGAGCAAATGCTGCTCAATAAGTCTAAGGCTCTATATAAGAATGCTGTTGTCACGGTAGAACATTACAATTCAGCTGGAGACTTAGCGGATGAATTATGTGTACTGCAAAAGAAAAACGATCAGCTCCTTCTACAGTCCCAATCATTTGAACAGTGTAGCTTAAAATGGTCAGAGACCATGGCAGAGGAGCTTAAGGTCTGTGAAATAGACTTTATGAGTCAACCAATATTCAAGAAAATAGATGTGCTAAAGAGGGTTCAAGGGGAACTAGAGAAAAGTGAAAAACCCCCTATACCTTCTGTGATAGTTGGTGACACATGGTCAGTGCACCAAGGACAGGAGGTACGTGAGTTTCTGAGGAAGAGTCAGCAGAAGTGTTCTGATGTGCCGGGTCGTACTTCTCTGGCCAGGCACTATATCGAAACTGAGCCCGGCCCTAAGGTCAAGATGAAACCGTGCAGGATACCCGAGGCCCGCAGAGAGCATAGGCCTGGGAGGGTACAGGGTAGTGCGGATGCTTCAGATGAAGAGAAAGCTGATGTTGGCTATGGCTCAGGTGAAGATACAGATGACAGTAGTGAAGATGAAGCTGATGAAGGCCATGACTGGTCCAGAGTTCACTGTCTCTTTTGGATTGTTGACCAGCCCTCCGGTCTGGAGAAGAGGGGGGGGGGGATATGTGAGACAGTGAGAATATGTGTGTTGAATGGGGTGTACATTTCACCTAGATACTTTGCTGACTGGTATAAGGGAAATGTATGGCTTTGTAAACCTAGTGGTAGAGAAAGGTCACTACACCTTACATTCAGTACACACTTGCAGCTCAGGCCTGAAACCACTCAGCTGTAAATTAGGAGACCAGAAGTCGGTGTCTGCGAACACAGACAGAGAGCTCGCTTAGTCTGGACAAGGAGTCCAGGCACAAGAAGGAGTCTCCAGGATTATGAGCTGTCTCAGTCTGGGTGCTCGATGTACCCCGGACACAGGAGTAGTCTCTGTGAGAATCCATGCGGATAGCTGCTGAATAGGAGGGGAGCTCTCTCAAGTCTGGACGTTGAAGGTGCCTTCAGACACAAGGAGGAGACTCTGTGAAACTCCATGCTGGTGAATGCTGAACATATGTGTTGTTTTGGCCCAGGCTGTTAGAGTCTGGTCCCGGATAGATAGGGAAATCTATCTAAGTGTAGTAAGTGGCTGGACAAGCCCAGGTCTTATGTTTATGATTTGGTTTTGATTATGTTCTGTTTGCTGTGGACTTTAATAAAGCTGGTTGCGGCCAGTTTTTACCAGAACTGCTGTCTGTGAATGAGCTGTTTCCGTGCCACTCCGTCTACCCGGACGGCGATCCCAGAGCTATATCCCCTGAAAAGCTTACAAGTTATATATGGGCAAAGTTTGGCATAAATTTTATGCGACGCGTTTTACAAGCTACTTTGACACAAAATTGCGGCCAAAATATTGTTTTGTCATAGCCGGTAATAATTTTATCGTGTTTATCAGCAAAAGTTGAGCTAGTATGCCAAATTTCAGCATCATAGCCAGTATAGAACTCTAATGGCTATGTGCCAAAGTTTGCAAAATCCTCTTAGCTGGAGCCGCAGGCTTGGTGGAACCTCCAGTGAAAGGTCAACAGTGCCCAATGTATTTGAGAACTGGTCCTAAAAATTTACAGAACCTCTTTTCAAACATACATGTACATATCCTTATAAATTTTCAGCAAAATCGGAGGTCGAGTGGGGACCACTGGTCCACTTGACATGGAATGACTCATATGGATAGTGGATAACTTACTGATCTGTGGGTGTCTGAGTGCTGGCACCCCAACCAATTGGTAGAAGAGGGATTTTTATTCTTGTTACAAAATGGATGCCTAACCGACACTCCAGTAAATCTCTGACGGCTGCTGGGAAAAGTCTCATCAGCCCGATAGGGAATGTGCACCACTCCTCCATTTTAACAGGAAATAAAAGTGCCTCCTTCTGCCCAAAGGTAAGCCCCCACCGATCAACAAGTTAACCATCACTTATCCTGCAGATAGGCGATATCTTGTTTTCACCGGACAATCCCTTTCATCAAAAGAGTGAGGACGACATTTCCAACCTGATAGTCCTATTTCCCTATTGTTACATTTTTCAAAACAATTGTAAGTTTTTGATAGAAATTTGGAATATAAAATATTTCTTCTCACTTCCAAAGATGATATCATCAGTACAGACCGATGGTACAAGCTGGTTAAATTCCTGTATGGAAGGTCTAAAACTTCGGTCCCTTGAAACATGGGCATAATAAATTCACATATGACAAAGTTGAAAAGTTGAATCTATGCTCTAAAAGGAATTAAAAGACAAAGTATTGTTTATTTTGATGATTTAACATTTAATCAAGTAAAATAACATTATACATAAAATGTATAGTTAAAAATCAATTTACTATTCACAATTAATTGAGAAAAAAAATAGAAGACGTAAGGCAGTTCATGTTGGAATGATTTCATGTACAGAAAAAAAAAAAAAAAGAAGTTTTTTTCTGGTTACAAATAGCCAGGGACTCCAAACAAAGGGAGACTTTCAAGCTTTCAAAGCACAATTGTCCTTCGGGGGTACAGCTTACAACAGTTCACTCTTTTCCCCGGGACTCGAGAGGCAAGCACTGGATACAGCCAGTCGACATTGCACATTCTTAAGTCACTAAAATCCAGAGCAATAATAAAATGCAGGCAAAAAGTATTGAAGGATTTCTGAGGAATTTGCACTCCTCTGTCACGTTCCAAATCTCAGTCGGTATCCAGCTTCACATGACATGAAACATATGAAAACAGACCTAAATGCCGCACATTACAGAACACAGCTTTTACCAATGATCAGTATATCGTAGATTAAAAAACGAAGAAGGAAAACCATTGTACCTGCAACATTTACGAATGGGTTAACGAACGGCCGCTGCAAGCAGAAATGTTGTAATCCCTAAACTGAAGCCAGTGGCGATAAAATGCAGACTTAAAGGGAAACTTCATCAGAAAATTAACTGTTGCGTTAATCAGGTTTGTGTGTTTTTATATATATATATATATATATATATATATATATATATATAATTGTATTTAAATAAAAAAAAATATCTTGCAATTTTCGCATCGGGCATTTTTTTTTTTTTTTTTAAGACTAACTTCCTGTGTCAGGCAACAACACATGTACATAGACAAAATAAAAAATATCTTTAGTATTAAAAGTGTCTAATGAGCGTGTGCAAATGTCAAGGTGAAGGGAGAAGCTGTGACATTGCCTATCGTGATTGGTGGATCCTGTGTTATATCACATGTATAGAGGCGTTATCTATAATTTTAACCCAGCCTCCAATAAGGAAACTCTTCCTAAAGAGACAGATAATAGGAGTCTGAATATATCCCCAGTTGCCAGTGTGAAAATTGCCAGAGTACTACATTTTTTTCTTTAATAAAGATCAGGATATGAAAAAAATAAATAAAAATGCACGTCCAAAATTTTTGTTTGTATGTATTTTAAAAAAGAACAAAAAAAAAAAAAAGGAATTTTAAGCAATAGGTCATTTTCTGATCACTTCCCTTTAAGAAAATTAGTTTGGTGGCCTATGTTATATGTACGGCTTAATACAGCCAGTTCATTCATTCACTAGGAGAAGCTGCATTTTTTATTTTTACTAATGATACAAGTTATTGGCTCTTTGGTTTTAAAATCAACGCTTTATCAATCTCAAAAAAGATCGTACGCAGTATGCCTCACACGCACGGACAATTGCCCTTCGACTTGGAAGCCGGGATATCTTAAGAAGTAGTTTTAACAGCTCAGCACATTGGAAGCAGCATCCATGACATGACAAGTTCACCCCTGCAATGGCGCATACAGCAAGCGCGGAAATTGCCCCGCAAAAACGTATTCCATCCAAGAAAATGGAAACGGAATGTTCGTAGGTCGAACATTGCTCTTTCAAACACTGACAAGTCATTACCAGAAATACTTCATATAAAACATTGAATAAAGCAGAGTATTTCTGCACGGAAATAACCTTCTGTGTAACTGTGGAAGAGGGCAGGGGTTAATACGTGATTACACTTACGCGTCCTCAATCCATTTACCCTATTACATGATAGAATTACTTACATTTAAAGAGGATCTGTCGGCCCCTCTGAAGTCTCATTTAGCAAATGTGTGATAAATTACATCTGACTTTCTTCTAAGAACTCTATATTGTGCCGTTCCTCAGATATTCCTCCTGGAAAGATGTGAATACATTGACAAATAGGTACTAGGGCTGTCAATGAGGCATTTCTCCATACACTATGACACTATCAAACTGTGTAAAAAGAAATCATATTGACGAGCAAAACAGTGACAAGCAATTGTCAATTTATTCCTATATTTCCAGGAGGAATTACAGAAATTGCAGGACATCTCTAATGGACAATCTCTTATTACCGGGCACAGGTGGGTGACTAAAATACTAAAAAACTGATACTCATCTCTCATATGGGTATGCTGGGATCAACATCTGGGGGGGATCACTTGAGCACCAAAGCTGATCGGTTAACATTCACATACCTCCGAGTTATGCTTCTTCTGGATCAGACTGTGTGTAACGCTGCAGTCGGTGATTGGCTGCAGCGTTCACGTGATGCCCTTGTCGGATGTTGATCCCAGCAGACCGACTGAATACAGATGAGCAGCCGCGATGTCCAGTAGGTATCTCTCCCCCAACTCCCTCAACGTACTGGGTCTATTAATAAGTTGATGTCCAGGTATGGAGACCCCTAGAAGCACCAGCATAAACCATTTTATGCTAATTCAGTTTGTACAATAGAGGATTAAAAAAATGGTCCCAGATTCTAAATGTATTTCTTAAAAATAAATCAGCAACTAATTGCAAAACAGGTATAAAGATGCGGCAGGAAAATATGTAGAATACACCGTCTGGAGGAGAAATGTGTGGAAAATACTTTTGATCTTGAAATACATTACAGCTGAACATAGAATGGAGGAAGCCCGGGCTCATGGCAGTAAGCATGCTGTAAAATCCATGCGAAGCAGCTGCGAAAATGTCACAGTCCCTGATAATGAAATAATGATTGTAAGAATCGTCAAATCAGACAAAATAACTATTAGGTTTAGTTGAAAGTTTCATTTGGAAAAAAAAAAAAAAAAAGAAAAACCCATAAGAGAACCTGTCGTAACCCATTTCCTTGATGCAATCACTGTTATGATCCTGAATACATAATATCCCATACATTATCAACCAATCATTGTAAAAAAAAAAAAAAAAAAAAAAAAAAAACAACAACACACATGTATATACAGGGTGTCACTGGACTGTAAGACAATAAAAATCACCCCCGCAGGATATTCCAAGAAAGTCATTTCCAACGACACAATAATTCTTTGTGGACAGACATCGGTCTTCGAGTGTCCTCGCGTTTGTCCGGTGTAATTAGTTCAGGAACACACAGACGTGGACTTCAGTGTTGATGTCCTATAGATAAGACCAGAGGTATTAAACATCCCAAAACTAAGGCAAACACTTCCATGCGACTCAGTCCTTTAGCAGGAGCACTGCCTGAATCCGGCTTGTGGCTGTGTCCCATTCCTCCGACTTCTGGTAGTACGTGGACTGTGGCCACATAGAGGAATGTCCCGGCGGAGAAGAGCATTGCTACTCCTGTGGCATTTACTTCAGAAAGCGCCTCCTTACTACTCTGTGAAGAATCATACAAAATGATGTTATTTTATGTGCACGGTTATTACAAATTTAAAAAGGTTGTCCAATTAGAAGAAGTTATCACCTATCCATAGGAAAGGTGATAACTTACTGATCCGGTGGGGCTACGATCGCTGGGACCCGCACTGATTAGTACAGTCATGGCCAAAAGTTTTGAGAATGACACAAATATTAATTTTTACAAAGTCTACTGCTTCACTTTTTCTAATGGCAATTTGCATATACTCCAGAATGTTCTAAAGAGTGATCAGCTTAACAGCAATTACTTGCAAAGTCAATATTTGGCTAGAAAATGAACTTTATCCCCCAAAACACATTTCAACATCATGGCAGCCCTGCCTTAAAAGGACCAGCTAACCTCTTTTCAGTGATTGCTCCATTAACACAGGTGTGGGTGTTGATGAGGACATGGCTGGAGATCAATCTGTCATGATTAAGTAAGAATGACACCACTGGACACTTTAAAAGGAGGCTGGTGCTTGGCATCATTGTTTCTCTTCTGTTAACCATGGTTATCTCTAAAGAAACACGTGCAGTCATCATTGCAATGCACAAAAATGGCCTAACAGGGAAGAGTATCGCAGCTAGAAAGATTGCACCTCAGTCAACAATCTATCGCATCATCAAGAACTTCAACGAGAGAGGTTCCATTGTTGCCAAAAAGGCTCCAGGGCGCCCAAGAAAGACCAACAAGCGCCAGGACCGTCTCTTAAAAGTGTTTCAGCTGCGGGATCGGGCTACCAGCAGTGCAGAGCTTGCTCAGGAATGGCAGCAGGCAGGTGTGAGTGCATCTGCACGCACTGTGAGGCGGAGACTCTTGGAGCAAGGCTTGGTCTCAAGGAGGGCAGCAAAGAAGCCACTTCTCTCCAGCAAAAACATCATGGACAGACTGATATTCTGCAAAAGGTACAGGCAGTGGACTGCTGAGGACTGGGGTAAAGTTATTTTCTCTGATGAATCCCCTTTTCGATGGTTTGGGACATCAGGAAAACGCCTCATTCAGAGAAGACAAGGTGAGCGCTACCACCAGTCTTGTCTCATGCCAACTGTTAAGCATCCTGAAACCATTTATGTGTGGGGTTGCTTCTCAACCAAGGGAATCGGCTCTCTCACAGTCTTGCCCAAAAACACAGCCATGAATAAAGAATGGTACCAGAATGTCCTCCAAGAGCAACTTCTCCCAACCCTCCAAGAGCAGTTTGGCGATTAACAATGCCTTTTCCAGCATGATGGAGCACCTTGCCATAAAGCAAAGGTGATAACTAAATGGCTCAGGGAACAAAACATAGAGATTTTGGGTCCATGGCCTGGAAACTCCCAGATCTTAATCCCATTGAGAACTTGTGGTCAATCATCAAGAGACGGGTGGACAAACAAAAACCTAAAAATTCTGACAAAATGAAAGCATTGATTGTGCAAGAATGGACTGCTATCAGTCAGGATTTGGTCCAGAAGTTGATTGAGAGAATGCCAGGGAGAACTGCAGAGGTCCTGAAGAAGAAGGGTCAACACTGCAAATATTGACTTGCTGCATTAACTCATTCTAACTGTCAATATAAGCTTCTGTTACTCATATGTTTGCAATTATATTTCTGTCTGTGATAAAAACATCTGTCACACACAAAAACCAGAGAGCAGCAGATAATGTGAAAATATAATATTTGTGTCAGTCTCAAAACTTTTGGCCATGACTGTAGATTGGGAATTCTCATTCTAGTTACAAAAATGGGGCAACATGTTTGACACCCGACTGCCACTCCATTCATTCTCTACGGGGCTGTCAGAAAAAGTGAAGCACAGCGCTCAGAAGCCCACTAGGGAATGAAGGGGTATCACTCATTCTAACAGGGTCTTAGTGGTCAGACACCACCGATCAACAAGTTATTTTCTTTTCCGTGGAAAGGTGATAACTTGTTTTACCAGACAACCCCTTTAAGGTGTAAAACATACACATATAAAATGTGTACATTTATTTAGATTGTGATGTCACTTCTAGCAAGAGAATAATTGTGAAAAGTGTACGGAAATCCAGTTATACACAAAGGTAATCAGTCAGCAGCTTTCTGTGCCCTATGTGATAGAATGAACTATACGGGGCAGGAGTCCTCCTCCTAATGGGCTATGGCCCATCCATCCTTGCACTGATGTGTGATAGCTCTCACTCTATAGGAAGCATAGGGAAAAAGGAGTCTACTAGAGGCAGGTGGGACAGGGAGCTGGCTGCTAATGGACATCAAGGACTCCAGCGTTGCTTTGATTTTATGAAGACACTGCTATACCTGGGCACTACCTTTCCGTACAAGTTACATGTGCTTAATATTTGGAGTATTTTCTAGTTGGCTTACCTTACTTAATCCCAAATATGTCAGCATGGATAGTACTGGAGCAGCCAGCGCGAACACAAGCAAATGCTTCCGGATTCGGTTACGCTCCAACCCTGCATGCATAAGAAAAGAAACCAAGCCAAACGCAGCTGGAGCCTAAGGGAAAGTTACATCCAGACATTAACTGACCAATGCGTGTACAATTATTTAGAGATATTGGAGTTCTTTCTGTAACAGCGATTGCAATAGCAACAACTGAAAGTGCTGCCACTATCTGTTCACTATCACTAATGTATGTTAGGTCTATGCAAACACTAACGGTTGTTGCCTTTTTGCCATTTCTAGCGCAGCTCCAGTCCTCTCCTGGACCACAGTTGTGACTAGCCGGCTCACTCAGGCGTCTGCTGAGTCACCGGACGTCACTTTTGCTTCGTTAGTCTCCAAGACTCAGAACGAGGATCACATTGACTTATATAAGAGGAGGAAGTAGCTGTTCACGCAGAAATCCAGCAAGAAATAGCTACAGATATAAGATGGCGGAGAGGGCACGGAGCAGCGCAGAAAACGGCAGATGACAGTGATCAGAAAATATTTGAATGCACACACTGAACAGATAGCAAACAGAAAATACAATAAATACAAAGAAAATGATGAAATCATACTTAAGGGCATTGTTCACACCAGTCTTGATAAGAGACATGCTGGAGTTACAGGCACAACCACTTCATACCCTCAGAGGTGTACCTGCATACCTCCAAAAAAGTGTTTTATTCATGTTCTGCACTGCATGCAAATTGCACGGTGCGGTTCAATGGGCAAATCCAGATTTCCATCAGCTTCGCCCTGGTCCCATCAAACGCCGGCTTTTCTATCCTGATGGAAGTGGATGACGTCTCCTATGCTACCCACACAGTACTTGAAGTCTTGCGCCAGATACACTTCTACGTCACCAGCTTCCTTGCTGTTCAGTAGGGCAGAGTGAGAAGCCTGCGCAGGGCTCCGATTCCACTGTGCAGGAGCGAGACTCCGTAGAAGACGTCATCCATTTTCATACAGATGTAGAAGCGAACTTTGACGAACTGGGACTGTACTGAGAGCAATCTAGATTCGCCCTCTGGATTGTGCAGTTGTATTTATGTCCTGCGGTGATATGGACAGGTTAAACACACACTAACAGCCCAGAGACTACAACAGAGATTAGTAGTGGAGTCTGATTTGGTTTTGGAGTATATTTGTCAGGAGGGAATCACTAGGGGGGTGATCTCTAATACTTATAAGGACTTGATGCATACCTTTCTTTTTGGATTTCCACTGAAGGCTAGGTCCAAATGGGAAGAAGAAGTAGGGAATATGGAAGACGATGTCTGGGAAACTATATTGGAATATATACTTAAACTTTCCATGAGTGAACCTGCAAGACTGTCACATCTATATGTGGTTCATAGAGTATATAGGTCGCCATTAATGATGTACAAGATGGGACTAAAGGGAAACTCGGAGTGCCCAAGATGTAATACAGATATGGCGGGTATATTTCATATGATGTGGGAATGTCCTAGGCTATCAATGTTTTGGTCTGAAGTAATTAATATGATTGGACGTGCGTATGAATGTGAAATTTCGGGAGATCCTATTACATGCTTGCTGGGTTATGTGGAAGAAATTCTCACTGACAGTAATAGTAAACTTGCTATTGCCAGATTGCTTTACTGTGCTAGAAAGTTGATTGCAAGAAATTGGACCAATCCTGACCCTCCATTGATAGCGGAATTGGCCGGAAGAATAAAACATATTATACACTTGGAAAAAATATTTATGAAAAAAGAGGTAAATTGAATATATATGAGAAGGTGTGGGCGCCCTGGATGCAATATAAGGGAGAGTGAGGGATGGGTCCTCTAACATGTAATATTCTTTATTCAACAATTTATGATTGGAAATACAATTGTATTAGTTTGCTACTCATGGTTATTGTAATTAGTCATGTGATCTTTATAGTCATCTTTTGCCATAATAAAGATTAAGAAGCTGTAGGGTTGTTTGGGGGAGGGGAGTGGGAGGGAAGGGTTGAGGGTTAAAAAGGGCTTATATAATGTTTGTATGCTTTTAAAGGTGATGGGCATGGTTTATATAGGTATAAAACTGGTGACAGGTTCCCTTTAAATAGGTCAGAGGTATTCATCAGAAAAATGACAACATATCTCTGATGTTCAGTGTATAAACATTTCCAAAAAAACATGGCCTAGACTAGTTACAAGTGCACCCATTTTTCAGGTAAGAGCAGGACTAGGAATGCCGAGGTTTGCAGCAAAACAATAGTGTCCATTGTCACAAAAAAAAATAAATGTTTGGGAAAAAACAGCATTACCCAAATCTGAAAGAAAGCAGCTGTATGCCAAGATCTGACAGCACCAAACACCTGATTTGTAGGAACAGCACCATCACTTTATTATACTGTAGTCCATCATCATTTTGCCCTTTCTGCTGCACAGTGTTGGAAAACAACTGGCTTTAGAGGCTCAGTATTGTCTGTTTTTCTAGGACTCAGCAATCTAGTATTTCAGAGAACAATACAGATAAATGAGGAGGGTGACTTTACCTTATGCAGCATGATGGCCACGAATACAATCAGCTGCACACTGGTCTGTGATGTCGAAGCTGCAGCCCCGAGAGCGACGCCATCAGCTGGACAAAATAAAAAGATTATTAGACCTGCAATAGAAAGTATCAGTAATTGTGTCATTTGATGTTGCGATACAATCTCCTTACCTGCAGCATGTACCACAAGTCCCAGGGTGGTGGTGATCTTAGAACTGGCTGCTCTCGCTGCCTCTGGATCTAGAAGACAAAAAGGAATCAGTGCAATGCTCAGAAGCAGAACTGCGGTATCAGCAGCCATCACATCAGCACTCACCATCTGCAGAGTGCACGTGGGAGCTGCCAATCTGATCCACCAGCAACATGAAGACAAAGCCCAGTACCAGCGAGACCCCAATGTACGCATGCAATTTAGAGTGGTCATGCTCGTGGACTGCCGAGACTTCGGGGCCAGTCTCTGCCTCTTTTACTTTTTGGCTTTCCAATTCATGGTGTTTTGCTGGAAAAAAAAAAAAAAAAGAATATATTCATCTACCATAAATGGATTTAGAAAAACTATAATTTATGAATTAATTTGGAAGTGGGTGAACATAACCAAGAGTTTAGTGTGTCAGCAAGTGGATATATTAAAGAGGTTGTCCACTAGTTTATCACGGATGACCTATCCTAAGGATAGGTCATCAATGTCTATAATCGGTCAGGGTCCGAAACGTGGCACCCCGTGCTGATCAGCTGGTCTCTGTGTTGGCAGGAAGGATAGGTCATCATTGATAAAGCAGTGGACAACCTCTTTAATACACTATCGATTCAGACCTGAAACGGACGACTAAATGGGTTCTCTAGACCAAAAATTGTATCCGCAGGTAGGTTAGAAGTGGGGAGGCAATAGGTTTTAAAGGGAATCTGTCACCACTGTGATGATACTGGAAGCTCCATGTCTTGTGCTGTTCTAGAACTACAGTCCTCATCCTTTGCTGCTGACAGCCCACAGAGCAAAGTTCCCCCTCCCTCTCTCACGCTTCTCATCAACCCCCACCTCAGGAATGTCTTTGTCTAAAAACCCTGCACACAGGCTTAGTGTAATCTGAGCTGCCAGCGCTGGAGTTTCCCGCCTCACCGCAGGGGGTCCCCATTGTCTGCACATGTGCTTTTCCTTCCATAGCAGCCATTATGAGAATTCATTCTTTTGGTAATAACACGGTGGGAGCGTATCTCAGAAACACGTAAACTACGGTTTTGAAACCTGCGTCCATCGGGTGTTGTTCCCGTGGTACTGGTGAACCCGTAACTCCAACAGAACCCGAGAAATGGAATTCTCGGATGCCCCATGAACTATCTCACCCAACTTTGGGCTCATTTGAACCGTCATTTTAAAGTAAGATCATTGATAGGTCTGCAATTCTTCTGCGAGGTTCTCAGGATGAAGTATGCTCCTGATAATCTTCCAGAACTAAAAACTAGAACTTCTATCCCTGGGAGGTGGCCAGAAAAACCATCCCCTTTTGTGAGGTCAGCAGCCACAGGTATAAGTCTTGTGGTGAGCCCCCTGAGTCATTCCTTGCTGTGACGACTTGACTAAAGGGTATGCACACTGAACAATATCGCTAACGGGATCGCTAAAAACGTCACTATTTAGCGATCCCGTTAGCGATGTTATTCAGTGCGGCATCTGCCAGCGACGAGCTTCCTGCTGTGATCTCGCTCGTCGCTGGAATCGTTCCGACCCTATTTTCTCATCGGCGCTCCCGCTGGGTAAGTATATATCGCTAGTGTGGCACCTTTTCTTAGCGATTTAGCGGTACTTTTGTACCGCTAAAGTCGTTAAGAAGATCGCTAACGGCGATAGCGTCGTTAACTATATCGCTAAATGTGGCCGCACTTAGCGATATAAAACAATCCCGCTAGCGATCGCATTAGTATGCGTCGTTATCGTGATCGCTAGCGGGATTGTTTAGTGTGGCAGACCTTAAGAGACCTGCAAATGAACTATGACGTGTGGCCTCCCCCAGCCTGGCTTGCCTGTAAATGATCTAACTACCATGTAAGTCTTTTCACTTTTGATCCCGTTTATTTTTTTTAACCGTATTGTACATAACAATATTGTCTCAGCTTGTTACCGTTTTTTTAAACTATAAGCACTGCCTGCATTTTAAGGAATAAACCTATAAATTTATTAGTTTGTTTCTCCTGCTCTATAAACGAATTTGCAAGTGCCTGAAGTACTACGCTACTGTTTTGGGGTTGCTACGGACCCTCTTGATAAATTGTTCATTAAGTAAATCGTAGCTGGTGGCAGCTATAAGGAAGGGGTGTAAAGTGTTAACCTATTGGGTGGCGCTAGCAGTGACGGAGCGGGTTTTATAAGTGTATTGCCTGGCTGCGGCCCGGAGTAATTATAATTCCCTCACTGCAGCGTGCCCAATAGCCAGCACACATCCAAGTGACCCGTCTGGCGACTAATTATCCTAGGTGCAGTTCCCTGACTGACCTGAGGGTAAAGGGGGCGCCAGAGAGCTGCAAGTTCCTAAGTGGAAGTGGGATAATTATAAATCCCTGCAGTTTACTGGGTCGGACGGCAGCAGCCGTCGTGTGTGTGCGCGTTTTCGTCACATTTGCAGCACGGAGGGATCACAAGCCGTGATACCCCGGGCTACCGTGTGGCGGACCGGGGGACGTTTCATCACATGTGGTGGCAGTGCGGTGGGATCATAGAGCATTAGTGATCTGGTTTGAGCAATCATTCCATTCACTAAAAAACTTGTACGGTTCTTCAGGGACCCTGCAACTAAAGTTTTGGAGAACAGACTCAGTGTTTATTAGTCCTGAGACAATTGTGTGTACTTGCGGTTACCCCTCCCTTCTCTTTGTTTTTCTATCCTATCTTTTATTTGGCAACCATGGCTACGAGGGGATTCGACTGGTATAATCGGAGTAGCAGGGAAGCTCTTCTTGCCATGTGCGAGTGGAGGAGATATTGTCCCCATGGACCAAACCAAGGCCGAAGTGATCCAGGCCCTGATGGCACGGGACCACGCTGAGAGCGAGGAGGGCGCAGGAGCAGAGGCCCAACCCCTGACTGCTTACACCCAGGGCGGGTTGGACCCTTACCTGCAGGCGGCCCTGGATGCACTCTCCACCGACGACCATGATGGGCGCCTGAAGCTGATCCAGCGATACCAGAAGGAGGCCCAAGCCAGCGAGAGGCTGAGAGAGCCGAGCGCCAAGCTGAGCGGGAGGCTGAGAGAGCCGAGCGGGAGGCTGAGAGAGCCGAGCGGGAGGCTGAGAGAGCCGAGCGGGAGGCTGAGAGAGCCGAGCGGGAGGCTGAGAGAGCCGAGCGGGAGGCTGAGAGAGCCGAGCGGGAGTGAGAGAGCCGAGCGGGAGGCTGAGAGAGCCGAGCGGGAGGCTGAGAGAGCCGAGCGGGAGGCTGAGAGAGCGAGCGGGAGGCTGAGAGAGCCGAGCGGGAGGCTGAGAGAGCCGAGCGGGAGGCTGAGAGAGCCGAGCGGGAGGCTGAGAGAGCCGAGCGGGAGGCTGAGAGAGCCGAGCGGAGGCTGAGAGAGCCGAGCGGGAAGCTCAGAGAGCCCATGAACTGGAGCTGCTCAGACAAGGAGCAATGCCCTCCACAGCCGGGAGCGATACACCCAGCAGCTCTCAGAGTCCGAAGCCCCGGCCGGAGCACTTTCCCGTGATGGAAAAGGACGGAGACTTGGACACTTTTCTGCAGGCCTTTGAGAAAGTCTGCCGACAGTACCAGCTGCCTGACAACCAATGGGCCAGGTACTTGACCCCCGGGCTAAAGGGCAAAGCTTTGGAGGCGTTCGCTTCCCTCACGTCAGATCAAGATGACAACTATGAGGCCATCAAGCAGGCCCTGATCGCCAAGTACCAGCTAACCCCTGAGGTATACCGAAAGAAGTTCCGGAACCTCCAACATGGCCCACATGACAGCTATAGCGATGTGGTGCAAGGACTCAGGACCCACTTTGACCAGTGGATCCATGGACTGTCAGTTGACACCTTTGAGGAGCTGAGGGACCTGATGATCAAAGACCAGTTCCTGCATCTGTGCCCAGCTGAGGTCCGACAGTTCATCCTGGACCGAGAACCGGAGGACGCGGTCAGAACAGCACGGATCGCCGACAGCTATGAGGCCAACCGGAAACCCGAGGTGCGGAAACCCGTCACCGCCCGCTGGGGAGGGGGTAAGCCTGCAACCAACCCCAGTGCCCCTGCCAGCTGTCCCTCTGGAGGGCACTATCCCCTTTTTCCAGCGCCAGGCCTAAAATCAGACCCCCGCCAAATGTTTTTCCTGTAAAAGGACTGGGCACAAACAGCCCCCACCTGTCCCGAGAGGCAGGAAAAAAACCCCCCAGCCAAGGGCCCCCCGGGCCCAATGCCCCTGTTTCTTTTTGGGGGGTGGTGTGGGGGGGGAGGGTTGATAAAAGTGCAAGCCCGTCCGCGGGGGGCCCGCTTGCTACAGGGCCCAAGGACACCGGGGCTGAAAAAGAACCCTTTATCCGACCCCAACTTGGGGGCCCCTGAAAAAGTTGATTCCGGGGAAAACCTTAAATGTCACCGGGGAAATTTGGGGGGATCCACTACCCTTGCCAATAGGGCCCGAGTTTTCCTTGACTGGGGGGCCGGGAGCGGGGGAAGGGGAAATGGGGGGTCCGAAAAATTCCCCCTGGGTGTTTTATTGGGGACTGATCTGGGGAGGATGGTGGCGTACCATGTCCCTGAACCCCCCCCAATCTGATAAATAAGGTTAACGTTAACCAAGATGGTTTTATGAAAGATGGGAAACCCGAAATGGTGTTACCTGCCCAAAAGGGTTTGCGAAGTGATTATGCAAATGAATAAACCCTTTTTTTCCCCAGGGATGCTGATAGTTTATGTATCTGTGCCATCTGCCCCCGTTTAAACCCCTTTTTCTGAAGTGGTAGAAAGTTCCCCAGGTACAGGAGCGTTTAGCCCCGTCGGGTCTGCGGAGTGAGGGCGGCTGAGGA
>JARQOD010000001.1:473973485-474028868 GCA_033576555.1 Oophaga sylvatica
TACACCTCGTACACACACGGCTTCTCTCTGTACACCTCATACACACACAGCTCTGCTACATCCACACTGTAAACCCCTCCTGATCCCACATATAAACTTACCTTCATCCAGCACCATGACAACCAGCACAACAGACCTGCACACAGGGAGCCTGACCATGTGACCCCCTGACTCCTCCCCTACTGTGACCTCATCACAGGTCCTGCTCGCACATAAGAGGACAGCACAGTAACGGACTCCAGGCTGCGAGAAGCTGAAGTGGAAAGGTGGGAGGGTGAGGAACGGGTGTATTGGGGGCATGGCTGCTTCTCACTGTGGGACACATAGCACCGTGCACAGGAGTGTAAGGCTGGAGTCACACACAACGTCTAAAAAAATCGGTCCGTTTTAGTCGGTCAATAATCGGATAAAAATTTCATGAACATTGATGCGGCTGGCATCCGATTTTTTGTAGTTGATGCGATTTTGTAGCATGTACGCTTACGTTTCACATCCGATTACCCACCGACTACCGATTTTTAGTGGCATCATAGCAAAATGGACATTTAACGTTTTTGAGGCCTGCAAATAATTTGAATAATGAGCCAGACCCATATTTAAGCGTGGTTTGACTGCTCTT
Organism: Oophaga sylvatica; assembly: GCA_033576555.1. Classification (NCBI taxonomy): domain Eukaryota; kingdom Metazoa; phylum Chordata; class Amphibia; order Anura; family Dendrobatidae; genus Oophaga; species Oophaga sylvatica. The sequence goes on from JARQOD010000001.1 coordinate 473,974,105, forward strand.
ACCCTCCCAACGTTGCCGTGGAGTGTTTTGCTTCTTAGTGGTTCCTGTTGTGTTGCTAAGTTAAAAAATGAGTGACAGACTACGTTTTAATACAACTGAGCGTGTGCTGTACTATTGGCTGCTATCCAGAACTTTTGGGGAACCATAACCCTGTAGTTGTTTCTCACAGAAATCCGCAGAAGAATGTGGGTGCATCCCCTTGTGAAGCGAAGGATCAGCAAAGGCCATTTTGAGCGCCTGTATTCGACACTGCGTAGGAATCCTGACAAGTTTTTTGCCTATTGTCGCATGAGTGTTGTCACCTTTGATATTTTGCTGGACATATTGCGCCCTGGAATCACCTTGCAGAACACCAGGATGCGTCCTTCAATTTGTGCTGAGGAAAGGCTTCTTCTAACATTAAGGTATGTGTGTCAACGATATGTTGATGATGTTTTTCATAATTTACCATCTTTCACATTCTTCTTACTTTGTTCATCTTAACATACTGAAGATCATGGCATTATGAAATTGTATTATTTTCCCTATATGCTTGTGTGTAGCAGTCTTAATGGTTATGAACTCCTAACATTAAGAGAATATGTGAGTATACAAATGTCCACTATTTACATTTGTTTAATGTTTTTTGAATATTTTGTTTGTCTGATGTGTACATGTTTGTTGTTGTTTCTGTATTGCAGGTTCCTTTCCACTGGGCTCTCATACGCTGCTCTGCATTTAGAGTTTTTTAATAGGGAAATCCACCATTTCTGGAATATTCAGCTCTACTTGTGGACAAATTTGGTCCAGACTAAATAAAGAAGTGATGCCAGAGCCCAAAATGGAAGATTGGTTGAGGATTTCACATGGATTTCAACAAAACAGTCATTTTCCTCACTGTATTGGAGCCCTGGACGGAAGCACATACGTGTGCGTAAGCCGCCGAACTCAGGGACCCAATTCTACAATTATAAGCAATATTTTTCTATAGTTTTGTTGGGCTTGGTCGACAGTAACTACCGCTTCATAATTGTAGACATTGGGGCCTATGGAAGGACTGGAGACTCCAGAGTCTTCAATTCTTCCATTATGGGTCGGCGGCTACGCAATAACCAATTGGACTTACCACCACCATGTCAACTTCCACACTCCAATATGGATGCAGTGCCATATGTTGTAGTAGCGGATGAGGCCTTCCAATTAAGTTGTAATGTTATGAGGCCATATCCTCGGCGCAATCTGAACCATCAGAGACGCATCTTTAATTATCGGCTTTCTCGTGCACGACGCCTGGTGGAGTGCACATTTGGTATTCTTACAGCCAAATGGCGAGTCCTACAATCAGCCATTCAGCTAAGTGAATCAAATGTAAATCTTGTAGTGCAAGCATGTGTGGTACTACATAATTTTACAAGAATGCATGAATGCTCATCAGCTGATATGCCTGACCTTCAGTCTGATAATATGACGAGGCCTATGAGACCAGTCATCCATCCTCGTCGTCCCCCTTCTGGTCTGAAAGTGCGTGAATTATTGACAAATTATTTTGTTTCCCCTGGTGGTTCTATTCCTTGGCAAGATGAGGCCATAGGTATGTAGTGTGTTTTATGTGATATCATAACAAAGTTCCTTTTGATTATTCAATTCATGGTTGACTCTCTTTTTTTTGGATAATACTTTCCCATACTTAAGACACTACATAACATATAACAATAAACACAGACAACCAATGTAACTTCACTAATTTTACTCATTAGTGTTTTCTTTTGAAGCCTTTTAAAGGCTGATATATTTTTTGGTAAACAGGACCAACATGTCCAAACAGAATAAAAAAATATGTATAACATTATTAATGTGAAAATACAAAAATAATAACTTAAAAAATAAAAAACAATTCTTACAGCTACAATTGGTGGTAGCTTGGTGGTGGTGTTGGTGAGGATGGAGGGGCAGGTTGTGTATTTGCCCTTCCACAATCTGCAACCTGTGTTTGAGAAACAGCTGCTGCAGATCCTACATTAGCAGCTGGGTTACTGGCTGCATCATGAATGCCTTGTGGGTAGGGGTACATAGGGAATTGATGCTCATAGTCATATAGATATGACTGAGCACTAGCAGAGTGACCCCCAATATGCCCATGTCTAACATATCCATGTTGTGGCCAGCCAACAACATTGGGTATTTTAGAGTGGGCATATTGTGCATGGCCACTCTGTCCCATGGTTTGGAGCTGGGAAGCTCCATAGAAAGAATGAGCTGCAGTAGGATGAGGAGGAGGAGTTGGGTTTTGTTGGACACAAGGAGGAGGTGGAGGAGGAGGATGATGATGAGGAGGAGGATGAGGATCAGAGGCTGAAGCAGATTGTGCTGGATTTGGTGCTAACAACCTCACTAAATTTTCAGGACCAACCACCCATCTATGAAGATAATCTAGTAGGTTGGTGGGATCATTAGGAGCTGTTCCAGCTTCCAACACAATCTGCAGTCCACTTCTGATCCTCAGTCTGTGCTGTATTTGAGTAGCCCGGAGGTAAGGGGCCAGACTGCGGCAAAATCCCTCCTCACCATCATCTTTAGCTACACTGGACAAATAGTCCAGAACTCCTCGGTCCACCTGCCTCCTTGACACAGAACCCACTCCTTCTCGTCGCCGCCTACCTCGCCTTGTGAGTTGGGAAGGAGGAGGAGATATTTCTTGAGCCCTATTAGGGCTGCTGCTCAGAGGTAGGTCCTCATTTTCATGATGCTGTGATTGGGAATCCTCAGCTCCTGCAGCTGTTGTTGGTGCTGCTTGGGTGGACCCACATGCTGCTGAGGAAGGGCCTGCCTCCTGTGCTCCATCACCAACGGGGTCAATAAGCACTTCTGAGTCAGACCCCGTCTCCCTCTCAGTTAGGTTTGACTCAGTTCTAGGAATGAAAAAAATGATACAAATTAAAATCAATACAAATTGAAATTTTGCCATGAAAGTGCTTCAACACACATGCACTTACGGTCGCAGATCCAACACTGGCTCAAGGAAGTTCAGTCTATCAAAATAGACGTACTTCCTCTTCTTAGATGCTGAAGCCCCACTCCGATCCCTAATCTGCCTCTCCCTCCGGTAGCAGTCCCGACAACTGCGCCATCGCCTTGTCACATCAGTCACTACAAATTTAAGAAGAGCATAACGGTTATTAGGACTGATATCTATTTATGAAGCCAAACAAAAAAAAATATGCAACACTGAACATTTAAATACTGGTCATGTGTGATGTGATTTACAATATTAAAAGACATCAACATACAACCAGAAGTATCCATGTTATAAGCACTAACATACATTTAAAAAAATGCTTGGCCCTTTACAAAACGCCTCAATCAGTTTTAATTTTATGACCAAAACACTACATCTGAGGTGAAGATAAATACAAAATGTTGTAGTCAATAGATGCCGAAGCATCGATGATATTTAAATATACATGGATATTGTTTGCGTACACACACATCAATGTTTTCTTCTAAATAGTAAGAGGTCGATAATGCTGGCTTTTAAATAGCATTTAAACACATAAGGCTACATTATTATTTGCTTCCAAAATTTTTAAAAACATTTTGAAAAACCGTTACATGCGGTACTTACTAAGTCGCTCTTGGTCCTCCCTGGATCTCTGGTGATAGTCCGGAAAAATGTGCACACATATTGTTTTCCATGCCGCCTCTTTGCGCGTCCGATTGCTGTAATTGGGATCGCGCTGGTCCCACAATTCAGGCCTCTCCTGCACCAATACAATGAGGAGTTCCACATTGATGAGGGTAGATGCCATGTTTCTGGACTCCGTGTAGGCGTTCTTCCTGTTTTTTTTTTAAGATGTGCTTAGCTAATTAGCATGTAAAGGCTTCCTGAGAAATTCAAAGCCAGTTTCCTGTCACCTGGAAAAGTTGTGCGATTTAATCGCAACTCACACGTGCGGTCCGTTTGTAATCCCACTTTTCATCGCTCCCATAGACTTGCATTGGCGATAGTCGACCCACAATCGGTGACAATCGCAGCATGCTGCGATTGCACTCGCACGTTTAAATCGGACCACAAAAAATCAGATGATGGGAGCTACTCCATTGATTAATATTGGTTCGACTGCAATGCGATATTTCATCGCATTCTAGTGGTACGATTTAGTCGCCAGTGTGACTCCAGCCTAAGGGTGTGTTTCAACCATCCAGATTTCTTCAGTAAATGCTGCGTGTTTGACGCTGTGCGCTGGCGCAGCGTCAAACACGCAGCGTCCAGATGTTACAGCATAGTGGAGGGGATTTCAAGAAATCCCGTCTCCACTATGCTTAAAAACACGCAGGCGGCAGACCTGCGTTAACGGACATGCTGCGCGTCTTTTTAGATCGCAGCATGTCCTATTCCCTTGCGGCGACGCTGCGTCGCCGCAAGGGAAATAACACAGGCCTGTGTAGCGCTGCGGTGATTCCAGATGTGTTCAATGAATACATCAGGATTCACCGCGCGTTCACTAGGGGGCGGGGCTTTGAGTGGAGCGGACTTTCCTCTCCGTCCAAAGCGCTGTTTCCTGATGGTGGAAACACAGCCTAAGGCTGTGGTTCCACGGTCCGGAACCACAGCGCTTTGGACGGAGCGGAAATTCCGCTCCGTCTAAGCCCCGCCCCCTTTATGACGCGCGATCTTTCCGGAGGTGTTCAGGACACCTCCGGAACACCTCCGGAAAGAGCGCAGGGCTACATAGCCCTGTGTTAATTCTGTTGCGGCGACGCACCGTCGCCGCAATACGCGAGGACATGCTGCGGTCTAAAAAGACGCGCCGCATGTCCGTTAACGCAGGTCTGCCACCTGCGTATTGTTACGCATAGTGGAGACGGGATTTCTTGAAATCCCCTCCACTATGCTGTAACATCTGGACGCTGCGTGTTTGGCGCTGCGCCAGCGCACAGCGCCAAACACGCAGCGTATCCTGACCGTGGAAACTCACCCTAAGACTCAGCAGGGATTAAGGAGAGCCGCACCACAGCACGTGTTCTGGGTTCCGCTCTGCCGCCCCCTAGCTGCCGCCGCCTGAGACAGAAGGCTCAACTCGCCTCATTATAGGTGTGCCACTGCTTCTACTCAATACTGAGCAAAGGGTCTGAATACTTATGACCATGTGATATTTCAGTTTTTCTTTTTTAATAAATTTGAAAAAATTTCTACATTTCTGTTTTTTTTTAGGTAAAGAAGGGTGCAGAGTGTGCATGAATGAGAAAAAAAAATGAACTTTTTTGCATTAACCAAATGGCTGCAATGAAACAGTGAAAAATTTAAACGAGTCTGAATACTTTCTGAACCCACTGTATAGCCACAATGTATACTAACTGAACATAATTCAATATGTACCCAAGAAGGAACGACCACGTCTCTGTAAGTGCAGAGTCAGAAACTAACCTGATCATTAGCAGCAATTATTACCGTTCCTGTGGTGTATGCCCACAAACAATACCATAAGGAAAATCTGTAAAAAGTATCTGTAATAAGTGTATTGGATCAGTAAAGAAATAGGGTGCAGTTCATATGTCAAGTTTTCAGTTTAAAATAATTATTTCAAAGTTCCAAAAAGGGACAATTACACAATTTATGGAGTACCATCAGAGGCGTAACTGGAGGTTCTGCTCAGTGGGGCGAAACATCTGATTGGGCCCATAACCAGTAATTATTAATACAACTATGGTGGCGCCCCGTAATAATGAGTATAGGGGAACTACAGAAGATGACCCAGCTGCTATTGAAAATAAATCTCTATACAAAGCCCAAGACCGATATTACTGACATACGCTGACCATATATTGACACAGTACAGTTATATATGGTGACTTACAGCTGATATTCGTTCTGATGGAATTGTTCAATTTTCCTGTCTTTTCCATCTGGCCAGACCGACATGAAGACTGCTCCAGCCAGAACTCGGCTGCAGGGATTGCAAAAATGACTCATTTCATTTCTCACATTTCTAGCACCATTTCCATCTATCCTAAACCTGCACAAACTCCTCACTCAGCTGTCACCTCAATGCTGAGCCGCAGGTGCCTTATGTGTCCATATTACTGCACCTGCTGTTTGGCACAATAACCATTCTCCTCTTGCTGCCCCACATAATAATACCCTCCACTTTGTCCCTTACATAGTAATAATGCCTCCTTTGTGCCCTCTAGATGGTAAAATTGCCATTGTCCCCTAGAAAATATCAATGCCCTGTGCAAATGCCCTAGAAAATAGTGTTCACATTTTGCCCCAAGAAGGTAATGTCCTGTGTTCTCCTTTGACAGTCATAGAACTCTGAGTTACCCTACAGTATAACAATAATGCTTCTTAAGTGCGGACTTAACATTTAATAATGTCACCTGAGACACCAACAGTACAGCTCATCTATACATAGTATGATGAGCTCACAGCTCCCCATACACAGTATATTGGGCCCACAGCTCCTCCTTATACAGTATGATGAGCTCACAGCTCCCCATACACAGTATATTGGGCCCACAGCTCCTCCATATACAGTATGATCCCACAGCTCCTCTGTACACAGTATATTGGGCCAACAGCTCCCCTATACACAGTATATTGGGCCAACAGCTCCCCTATACACAGTGTTATGGGCCCACAGCTCCCCTATACACAGTATATTGGGCCCACAGCTCCCCATATACAGTATGATGAGCCCACAGCTCCCCTATACACAGTACGATGGGCTCACAGCTCCCCCATATATAGTATGATGGGCCTACAGCTACCCCATACACAGTATGATGGGCCCACAGTTCCCTTATACAAAGTGTTTTCATTTTAAAGTTTTCAATGAGAAAATGAAAATGTTTGTGTGTAACACATATGTATGTGATGTATAATGATACTGTAGTTTCCTAAATGTATGCTGTTAACCTTGACAAGTGGTTAAATAAACGTTCCTTGATTTATTGATTTTAAAACAACAATTGTTAGGCCTCATTTTCACATCAGTGATTTTCCACATATGCAAAAATCAGTCTGTGTTTCATCACTGTTTTGGGTCTGATTTTTATCACTGTGTGGTCCATGTGTCAGTTTTTACCATTAATGTTAGAATCTATTCAGTTTGACCATCCGCCATCTTGTAGTTTCTGGCTACTGGTCTGTTTTCCCCTGGTGCTGGACTTGTCGTTGGTCAGGTGATTGTATCACCCTTTATTACCCTGCACCTGCCTCCCAGTCCTTGCTGGACATCAGTGTTAATCCGCTTGAGTTCTGGCTAGGAGCCTTGATAGCTATGTGCTATACTTTGTGCAGTTCTGGGAACTCTAGTTCTGCTTGCTTAGTCTTTTTTTTTTTCCTTTTGTTTCTGCAGCTTCCTCTATTTAACTGCTAGGAGGTTACCAGTGTTTTGTTCCCAGTCCCTAGATCTTTCAGGGTTCCCCTTTCCCCACCTTAGCATCTTTGCTTGAGTCTAGACTAGGATCGTCTGTGGGTCTATTCGCAAGGAATAGGTCGCCCGCTCCATCGTAGGGATCGAGTCTAGTCCTAGTGCAGGGTCAGATTCCCCCCCCCCCGCTCTATTCCTGAGTTGCAGACCCATAACAGTATGTCCAGTCAGCACATATAAAAAGACTAAGCAAGCAGAACTAGAGATCCCAGAACTGCACAAAGTATAGCACAAAGGTATCAAGTCTCCTAGCCAGAACTCAAACGGATTAACACTGATGTCCAGCAAGGACTGGGAGGCAGGTGCAGGGTAATAAAGGGTGATACAACACCTGACCAATGACAAGCCAAGCACCAGGGGAAAAAAGACCAGCAGCCAGAAACCACAAGATTGCGGATGGTCAAAATGAATAGATTCTAACAATTAGTGATTTTCACGTACGAAAAAATAATAAATTGCAAATCTTCTCCTATATATTCTAATTTTATAGTAGATAACCTCAGCACTGAAGAGGATGGAAACTGTGACGGCCAAAATGTCAGACAAGATCTGTTCTTCTTAAGCTGGATCCCAATAAATCTATTTATTTTAGAGCAACCGTCACAGTTCCCGTCCTGTTCAGGGTTGAGGTTATTTTATATGATCGAACTACTGATAAACTGCAAAATACCACAATAAATATCTATTATGTAATCAATAATAATAATAATCTTTATTTATATAGCGCCAACATATTCCGCAGCGCTTTACAGTTTAACAGTTTCAAAACACAAGTCATAAGTAACAACGTTAACAATACAATAATTAAAGCAAAATAAGCCCCCCCTGCTCGTGAGAGCTTACAATCTACAATGAGGTGGGGGAGATACAAAGTACAGGTGTGTATATACAATGGTGCATTTACAATGATGGTCCAGCCATCTTAGGGAGTGAGGGATGGATGGAGATAGTGAATGGGCTACACACACACACTTACACATAGAATGACTTTGATTAGTGAATGTGATAGGCCGCTCTGAACAAATGTGTTTTGAGGGAGCGCCTGAAACCATGCAAATTGTGGATAGTCCTAATTTCTTGGGGTAGAGCATTCCAGAGGATTGGCGAAGCGCGAGAGAAGTCTTGGAGTCGGGAGTGGGAGGTACGGATTAGTGCAGGTTAGTCGAAAGTCGTTTGCAGAGCGCAGCAGTCGGTTAGGCGATAGATAGAAATGAGGGAGATGTAGGGGGGTGCTGCACTGTGGAGAGCTTTGTGGGTGAGAACAAGTACTTTGAATTGGATCCTATAATGAATGGGCAGCCAGTGTAAGGACTGGCGAAGAGCGGACGCGTCCGAGTACTGATTAGCCAGATGGATGACCCTGGCTGCTGCATTAAGGATGGACTGGAGAGGGGATATTAGGAAAAATATTGTACAAATATCACACAACTCTGCAAACAGAAGTAAACTGAGATATAACATGTATCTCATTATAAAAGCTCTTGCCATATTAAAAGGTCAGTTATAGATATCCATGGTCTCTTACACCGACCTCTCGCAGTCGACGATCCACTCTGCTGACACCAACTGAAATCTGGAGCAACGGAATTCTGAGAATGGCATCATTCAAACCGTCCTATCAGAAGCTGCCAACTGATTACACCACTGGTCAATCCTCTAGGGGAGGCTTGGATAAAACCAATGTATTTTACCATATGTGATATTGAGACACTTTTTTGTGACACTTTTTTATTGTATAAAAATATTAGAAGAGATTTAATCACATTATTCTATAAGTGGTTAAATGTGTATAGCTCAGCAACTCAAATTTAATTGTAAAATAAATGACAAACTAAAATATATATATTTTTTCCAATTCAATAGCCATAAACCCGAATTATATAAAGACAAATGTAAACTGATGAAGTTGTTTTGAAACCAGCTCTCATTAGATTCAGTTTTATTTGGCAGTTCGTGTCCCCACGTGTGTTATGATATGGTAGCCGAGGAGGACAGGAGCAAAAACGGCCAAGGCAGCCAAACACCCAGAGAGGTTGGGAACTAAAGGGTTGCAGACCCCTAAACTAACCGCACAACTAGAAGCAGCCATGGGACGTACCTACGATGACCTAGACGCCTCGACACAACCGGAGAGTTTAGCTAAGCCTATTGATAGGGGAAAGCTAACTGCCCCGGAGTAGCACCCCAAAGGAATAAGTAGCCCCCACATATATAATGGCGGTTAGAAAAGATGAAATACAAATGCAGGCAGAAAATAGGGTAAGCAAACGCTGGGGCCAAGAAAGAATACTGTCTGCAACCCAGCAAAACCCTAGGGAAAATTCCAACACTTCTGATTCCAAAAATGCTGAGACCACACGATCTCGCTCCCGCTATATCCGAACTCTGGTGTGAACAAGCAGCTACCCAGCAGCCACAAAAATAACAGGGACAGAGCAAATGAACTGAAATAAATGAGAAACAGAGACCAGTGCACGCCCCAGCAGCCTGGCGAGGCTCATGGGAAAGTTACTCCCTTAAATCCCCCAGTCATGACTCCCAGATTGCCAATCGTTAGCAGCTAAAAATTCTCTGTCAGTCAAGACTGGTTCCTTAATATCAACAGCCAGCAGAGGGAGCCCCAACTCCGAATCCAGAGGATTCATAACACATCTCTGCTGCAGTGGATCCACTAGATTTAACCCCTTAACGACCGCCGATACGCCTTTTAACGGCGGTAGTTAGGGGGACTTAAACCACAGCACCGTTAATTAAGGCGCAGTGGGGAAAGTATATAGCGCCCCCCAGAGTCGGATTTTCTCCGGGGTCTCAGCTACCAGGGGTAGCCGAGATCCCAGAGAACATGATTCGGGTCGGTTTTTACCAACCCCGCTTTTGCGATCACCGTTATTAACCCTATAAATGCGATCGCAATAAAACAAAAACGTGATTCTCCATTAAATTACTCCTCTAATGTGATCGCACATCAGAGGGGAGAGAAATGGGGTCCCCAGGACCCCCGATCAGACCCCCATGCCTCCCGGTGTCCCCCATGTCTCCCGGAGCTCCTCGAGCTCCCCGCGTCTTCTTGCTGTGAAAGAAAATGGCGAGCGCCTGCACAGTGCGCCCGCCGAGTCGGATTTTCTCCGTGGTCTCGGCTACCAAGGGTTAGCCGAGAAACCCAGAGAACATAATTAGGGTCCCCCGCAGTCCCCTCACTTTTGCGATTGACGCTATTAAAGATATAACGGCGATCGCAAAGAAAAAAAAAGCCGCGATCCTGCATGTAATTTCTCTCCCCTCTGATGTGATCGCACATCAGAGGGGAGAGAAATAGGGTCCCCGGGACCCCCAATCCCCCCCTGGTACCTCCCGGTGTCCCCTTTGTCCTCCTGCAGCTCAATGCCCCGGCGTCTTCATCCTGTAAAAAAAAATGGCGGGTGCATGCGCAGTGCGCCCGCCAAGTCTGCCTGCCGGCAGATTCATTTATTCTGTAAAAGTACATTTTGATCACTGTGATAAACTATCACAGTGATCAAAATAAAAAGAATAGTACATAAACCCCCCCTTTATCACCCCCTTAGTTAGGGAAGAAATTGTATTTATTTTCATTTTTCAATTAGGGTTAGGGTTACAATGAGGGTTGGAATTAGGGTTAGGATTAGGGGTGTGTTGGGGTTAGGGTTAGAATTGAGGGGTTTCCACTATTTAGGCACATCAGGGGGTCTCCAAACACAAAGAGGCGTTCAAAAAGTCAAATGGCGCTCCCTTCCTTCCGAGCCCTGCCGTGCGCCCAAACAGTGGTTTACACCAACATATGGGGTATCAGCGTACTCAGGAAAAATTGCACAATAACTTTTGGGGTCCAATTTCTCCTGATACCCTTGGGAAAATAAAAAAATAGCGGGCTAAAAAATCATTTTTGAGGAAAAAAAAGGATTTTTTATTTTCACGGCTCTACGTTATAAACTTCTGTGAAGCACTTGGAGGTTCAAAGTGCTCACCACACATCTAGATAAGTTCCTTAGGGGGTCTAGTTTCCAAAATGGGGTCACTTGTTGGGGGTTTCCACTGTTTAGGCACATCAGGGGCTCTCTAAACGCGACATGGCGTCCAGCCAATTCTGCGTTGAAAAAGTCAAACGGTGCTCCTTCCCTTGCGACCTCTGCCGTGCGCCCAGACTGTGGTTTACTCCCACATATGGGGTATCGGTGTATTCAGGAGAAATTGCACAACAAATTTTGTGGTTTATTTTTTCTTTTAACACTTGTGAAAATAAAAAAAATTGGTTCTGAAGTAAAGTTTTTGCAAAAAAAGTTAAATGTTATTTTTTTCCTTCCACATTGCTTCAGTTCCTGTGAAGCACGTAAAGGGTTAATAAACTTCTTGAATGTGGTTTTGAGCACCTTGAGGGGTGCAGTTTTTAGAATGGTGTCACTTTTGGGTATTTTCTATCATATAGACCCCTCAAAGTGACTTCAAATGTGATGTGGTCCCTAAACAAAATGGTGTTGTAAAAATGAGAAATCGCTGGTCAACTTTTAACCCTTTTAACTTCGTAACAAAAAAAAAATTTTGTTCCCAAAATTGTGCTGATGTAAAGTAACATGTGGGGAATGTTATTTATTAAGAAATTTGTGTGACATATCTCTCTGATTTAAGGACATAAAAATTTAAAGTTTGAAAATTGCTAAATTTTCTAAATTTGCCATATTTCCGTTTTTTTCATAAATAAACGCAAGTCATATAAAAATTTTTTTACCACTAACGTGAAGTACAATACAAAAACAATCTCAGAATCAGCTGGATTCGTTAAAGCGTTCTAGAGTTATAACCTCATAAAGTGACAGTGGTCAGAATTGCAAAAATTGGCCCGTCATTAAGCTGCAAAATGGCTCTGTCACTAAGGGGTTAAAGGGACTCTGTCAGCAAGGAAGGACTGTTCAAACCGATGCATTATTTATATACACCTTCCCACCTGCTTGATTTCCATTTCTCTCCACCCTTTGGCCATATGAAGCCAAAGCAGTCAATCAAAGAAGAAGGGGTGGAGATAGAGGGAAATCAAGCAGGGAGGATGGTGCATATAAATGATTGGCCCATTGCCTGATCGTTGCCATGGTAACATGATGATATGACGATATCTGGGTCACCCAGTTCTGGAAAGACTGTTAGACCATGCTGAAAACATGGTCTAAGAGGTTTCTGTCATGCAGCACTGACAGGTATAATGCATTGCAATGCTTTATACCAGTGATTAAAGTAACAAAAGTAAAAAAAATGTGAAATTATATAAAAAAAAAATCACAAAATGAAAAAAAATTATACTAATCAATGCATATATCTATGTAAAAAAAATAAACCAAAAATATAGATATTTGGTATTGCAACGTCCATCACGACCCAAACTATAAGGTTATGTTTCCACATTCAGGAAACGCTGCGGATTGGACACTGCATACAGTCACAGTGCCCAAACCGCAGCGGCCAGATGTTACAGCGTAGTGAAGGGGATTTTATGAAATCTCATTTCCACTATGCGTACAAACACGCAGGTGGCAGACGGGTATCCGCTGCGTTTCAAAGCGCTGCCATTCCGGAACGTGGAAACATACCCTAAAACTGTCACACTATTTAACCCTTTCGGTGAACAAAAAATGGAATAAAATGCAATAAAAGAGTTGAATGTAAATAAAAATAATATCACTGAAAACTTCAACTTGTCCTGCAAAAAACAAGCCACCATACAGCTCCATCAGCAGACAAATAAAAAGTTATAGCTCTCAGTATAAAGTAATGCAAGAACAATTTTTTTTTTCTAAAAAATAGCTTTTATTATGTAACAGCAGCAAAACATAAAAAAATGATATAATTGTGGTATCACTATAATCGTACTGACCCGAAGAATAAAGCAGCCTTATCAATTTTACCATATGGAGAACAGCAAAAAAAAATCCTGACTTGCTGGTTTTTGTTCATTCTGGGTCCCAAAAATCGGAATACAAAGCATTGAAAAAGTTGTGTGAGTGAAAATAGTACCAATAAAAACGTCAACTCATCCCGCAAAAAACAAGCTCTCACATGAATCTGTTGGCAGAAATATGGAAAAATTATAGCTGTCTAAATATGGGGATGCAAAAAATGTTTCATGTAATAAAAAAAAGTGTGATTTAGTGTGTTACAGTAGCCAAACATAAAAATCTGATATAAATCTGGTATCGCTGTAATCACACCGACCCGAAGAATAAAGTTGTCTAATCTCTTATACCGCACGAGGAACGGCGAAAAAATAAGTAAAACCAAATCTTCACCTGCTGTTGATTTGTTCATTCTGCCTCCCAAGGATCACGGTGAGACTCGGCTCACATTTACCCTGCGATCTACGCTGAGCGTTACACCGGGGTTCCCATGTAAATCTCTGAAATACGTGATTCAGACCGTTCCCCTGGCGGAAGATTCCTTATATTTAGGCAGATGGAGGCACTGTGAACGCCATCTGACCTGTGATCCGATGCTGTCATTTTTAGGCGTGCATAAAAGTCTGCCACAGTTTTGTGCATCTCTGATAAGGACAACGCTGAACTGAGGCCAGACAGAGTACAGAGTAACTCTGCTGCCTATTATAGTGAATGGATTCCTTGGAGATTTTGCTAGAAACCCCAATGTAAGTGCTCAGTATAGAGCTCAGGATAAAAGTGATCCAAAATGTTATGAAAAATGTTCCCAATAAAAGCGTTAACTCAATCCACTAAAAAAGCCCCCACTCAGGTCCGTCATCTGTTAACGGAAATATAGGGGGCTTCCACGTTACTGGTAGTACAAGGGCTCTGGAAAACCTCTACGGCTCATTGACCACCAAAAGAAATTCAGTGAATTCTTCGAGCCCAAATCCAAATGACCCCTACCTTCTGAGCCCCAGTGGGCCTAAACCTCATTTAGCACCCATGTTTGGCATTTCTGTAGCGATGAGAGCCTGCCTAATTTACGGGTGCGTGTCTCCAGATGCATGAGCAGGGCATAATGGACTGGTCACTACAGCTGCAGTTTGCAATTTTCAATCCGCAACATCCACAGCTGTTTGGTTCTGGAAAACAACTCATGGAATCAAAATCATCACTACACCTGGAGAAAAATTCCCAGAGAGGTATAGTTTCCAAAATGGGGTCACTTGAGAGGGGATTCTGCTCTTCTAGCACTTAGGGGTTCTGTATTTGGAGTCCACAAACTATTCTACAATAATTTGTGCTTACAAGAGTAAAATAGCGTTCCGTCCGTCCCAAGTCTCGCCGTATGGCTTTAGTGATATTTTTAAGCATTTCCCCATGTGAAAAAGTAAAATCTGAGGCTAAAATACAATTTCTGTTGTAAAAATGTAATTATTTTTTTCTTCTCCACCCAATGGTATAAAATTCTGTGACCCACCTGTCGTGTCAATATGATCACTGCACCCCTAGATTGAGACGTGTATTTTGTAAAATGAGGCCACTTATGAGGGGTTCTGCCACCTCAGGGGCTCTTTCAGTGGGTCTGCACTACAATATGGCGTTGCTTCTCTTCTGAGCTTTCCAGTGTGCCTAAAAACTAGTTCCCGATCACATGTAGGGTATTGGCGCACTCAGGAAAAATTGCACAACAAAGTGAGGCCCATTTTAACCTATTAGCTCTTATAAAAATTAAACACTTGGGGCAAAAACAACATTTTAGTGGTAAAAATGTAATTATTCTTTCTTCACAACCTAATGATATAAAATTTTATGAGGCACATGTGTCAATATGATCATTGCACCCCTAGATGAACTCATTGTGAGGTGCAGTTTCTAAAATGGCATTACTTATGGTGAGGTTCTGCCGTTCTAGCACTTCAGGGGCTCTGCCAATGTGTCAGGGTACCCTCAAACTATTCCAGCAAAAGCTGCACTCCAAATATGGTGTTCTTCCCTTTGAAGTTGCCTGTGCCTCAAAAGTAGTTTGACATTTTGGGTATTGCGTACTTAGGAGAACAAATGTCAAAATTGCTTCACAGATTACCCTTTGAAGTAAACTTTGGGCCAAAGAATTTTAGTAGGGAAAAAAAAAAAAGAGTAATTTTCTATTTCCTCAGCTCAATGTTATACAATCTGTGAATTGCAGAGGTTTAAAAATCTATACTCCGTAGTGGATTTCTAAGACATGCTAGTGTCATGTTTAGGCACCTCAGGTGCTCTGCAGACGCAACTGGTGTGTATCTTTCAGGCAATTATGGTTCAGTCAAACGTGCTTCCTTCCTTCTGACCATAATGCACCAATGTAGTTTGCTCCCACATATGAGGTATCTGTGAAGAAATTGCACTAATGTTGGGTTAGTGATGAGAGCATGCTCGGTGTCTCGAGCATTTGGGCATGCTGGAAATTTGTTTGTTCGCCGTACTGATGATTTGCGGCGCTAGACAGCCTGATACTGTGGGATTGCTGTTAGGGAATCCCGCATGTTTCAGGCTGTCTAGCGCCACAATCTGGTTACGGCGACACAATAATCTCCGAGCATGCCCAAATACTGGAGGACTGGAGCATGCTCGGAACCCGAGCAACAGGTATAATCGCTCATCACTATTTTGAGGTCTTTTCCTATTATCTTGTGAAATTAAACATTTGGGCAACCAACATTTGGTGGGAAATGTATTGTTTCATTTTCCAGCTCAACGTTTATAAAATTTTTGTGAGACTACTGGTTCAAGTACTCATCTTACCTCTAATAAATTTTCAGGGCATGTCAATTGAGTCGTGTGTGTGTTTCACTGTTTGGGCACATTAGGAGCTTCCAAACATGATATCGATATCTGTCAGCATTTTGCGCTCAAAAGTCAATGGTGCTCTTACTTCCAGGTCTGTGCACCCAAAAGCATTTTTCTTACATATGGGTATTGGCATACTCAGGAGATTGAACATAAATTTTATGGTTAAGCACATTTGTGGTGAAAATTAACATTTTAATTGTTTAATTCCAATGCTTTAATTCTGTGAAGCACTGAAGGTTAATAATTTCTTGATGTGGTTTGAGCACTTGAGGGCGGAGTTTTAAACTGTTACTTTCGGATTTGTGTCACATAGCGCATCAGATTAACCTTCAGCAGCAGTTAAGGGAATCTGGACAGTAGGAGCAGGGCCACTCCAGTTTTCATGGGCCCGGGCGAAGGTCTATGGGCCCCTAAACAAAGACCAGGATTCATGATGTAACAGATACTGCACAGAAATATGGTATAGCACAACGCCAAACACTTCTCTTCTTCCATTACTACTGATAGCTATTGTAAATTGTACAATAGCTCAAAAACCGCCAAATCCTCACAGCGCACAGTACAGATGGCATACAGTCCTCCATACAATATTATGGGCACCACATAGTTTCCCCCTCATCACCCATATAATACCCCATGCAGGATGTCACCCCTCCATCCCCCATATAATGCTCCATACAGGATACTGGTCCCCATATAAAGCTCCATACAAATATGGAGCTCTCCTCTGCACTGTGCTGCGTTCTGCACTGTTACGGCTCAAAAAAGGGCGCCGTGGAAAGACTCCCATCATCATCATTGCCTGCCATTATCATCATCACTGCCTGCCCATCATCATCACTGCCTGCCCATCATCATCACTGCCTGCCCATCAACATCAATGCCTGCCCATCATCATCAATGTCTGCCCATAATCATCATTGCCTCCCCATCAATATCATTGCCTGCCCATCATCATTACTGCCTGCCCATCATCATCAATGCCTGCCCATAATCATCATTGCCTCCCCATCAATATCATTGCGCTCTGCCCATCATCATCACTGCCTGCCCATCATCATCAATGCCTGCCCATCATCATCAATGCCTGCCCATAATCATCATTGTCTCCACAGCAATATAATTGCTTGCCCATAATCATCATTGTCTCCACAGCAATATAATTATTCCCATAATCCTAGAATAATAGCGGCAAATGTCACTTCAAAAACGTCAACTTATACATAATCTATAGTGGTAGGTGCCACATAGAGGAAGTGATGAAAAGAAACGTGATGGTTTAAAATAAATAATTTTTATTGAATAATATTAAAACCAAAATTTAGTGAATAAAGACAAAAAGGGATTAAACAAAAAATAGAATGAGGAGACCCAGATAGCTGCTATATCTTAATGCATACCAATAGGAATTTGAGTCTTGCACTATACTCTATGCACTTGCACTTTAATCCTTATTTGTTTAACCTTTAGACCCTTATTCATTACAATTTTGTCCTTCACTATGAATTTTTTCACTATGCATTTTATTCCTCACATCTATTCATCTCCTTTCATTTTTCACCCCTCCCTACATATCTCTCATTCAAGATTTATATAATCCAATCCCCCACCCACTTCGCCCCACTTTTTAATTATTTCAAAAATTTATTAGTTATTCTTTATATTTATTTATACACTATTCCCTTTTATGTATGATTTTTATATATTATTATATATATATGAAAAAAATTTGTATCCCTGATTCCCTTTGATGTTCATCATATTCTCCAGATCCCTTAGTTATAATTCTTCCTTCCCCTCTCTTTCTTGTTATTTATCTATTGATTTATTATTTTTAACATCGATATGTGCTATGCTATTAATCTTAGATGGAGAAGCCCTGCTCTATTAATCTTTGTATATCTTCCTTTACACATACCACTTCATTAAGATCTCCGACCATTGTATATGCACTTACTCCCCATTTTTTGTCCGCTGGCACTTTCCTCATACAGACCAGTGATTCAGGCCACTCCTCCTTCTTATTCAACACTCCCATCCTGGTTACGGGATTCTTATGCGCGCGCGCACATGGTACACCAACCCCGCCGACTTCCGGTGGCGCTTAATCAGCTGACCCTGGTGCGTTCCACCTGCGGTCCACCTTAGCGCTTTTCCGGAAGTCCCCTTCGACAGGGGCATGTTAACCTCATACGCGCGCTATTATAGAATCATCTGACCTTTCTAGCCCTATCTGAGCGTAGCGCCCTGGATATAAACCTCTCCCACTACACCTACTATACATTTCTGCCCCGGAAGAAGCCACACGGCGAAACGGTGCCCGTTGGGCGTCCAGGAGATCCTAAAGCTGCCCTCCTATCTGTCACACGACATGCAGACCTCTTTTGATGTAAGTGGGATTACATATTGATTTATGATTCCCTGTTTAGATGTTAGAAATCTATTTAATCTAATCTTCCTGTTCCTGCACGATATTAGGCATTGCATTAACTACCTTTGATTTAGTCACAGCTAGTCACATCTATCCCTCTCACTGATATTGTTATCAGGTGAATGCTTTAGCAGACTTTGCACAGCATTATATGCCAAAGAAGGTTGATAAACGTCTTTTCTTCTCTCTGGCTAATTTACGCCTTTTTAGATTTTGGTGACAAAATTTTCATTCATTGGTATGCATTAAGATATAGCAGCTATCTGGGTCTCCTCATTCTATTTTTTGTTGAATCCCTTTTTGTCTTTATTCACTAAATTTTGGTTTTAATATTATTCAATAAAAATTATTTATTTTAAACCATCACGTTTCTTTTCATCACTTCCTCTATGTGGCACCTACCACTATAGATTATGTATAAGTTGACAGCAATATAATTGCCTGCCCATCATCATCAATCATCATTGCCTCCCCATCATCATCATCACTGCCCTCCCCCACCACCATCACACATACAGCAGACACACACACAAAGCATCGCACTAAATACACACAGAGACACATACACAGACACACACACAAACATCTCACCTGTCCGACGTCCGCGCGCTCACTGCCACAGCAGGCCGCTGAATGATGATGTCATTCAGCGGCGCTGCTGTGAGAGGAAGCGCCGGCGTCCTGCAGGAGCCCGGAGGCGGAGCTGCGGCAGCGGAGGCACGGGGAGAGGTGAGTATTGAGCCGGCCGCAGCCGGGGCCCTGAGCAAGCGGGGGGGGGCCCAGTGGCGGCGCTGACAACCACTAACGAGCGCCGGGGTGCCAGAAGGCGAGTGGGCCCCCCCGCCTGCTCAGGGCCCCGGCACTTGCCGGGTGTGCCGGGTGCTGACGCCGGCCCTGAGTAGGAGCAACACTTTGAAGCAGTCTGTATCAGCATTCAGGTCATAGGAAGCTGAATAAAATGTTACTTCATATCTGTGACCCAATGTCTAATTCCAGAGAAATATATGATTTTCTTATATGTAAATAAGCTGTTCGGGGCTATGGGCCGGACATACAGTGGACATGGAAAGTATACAGACCCCTTTAAAATTTTCACTCTTTGTTTCATTGCAGTCATTTGGTAAATTCAAAAAAGTTCATTTTTTTTTCTTATGAATGTACACTCTTCACTGAAAAAAAAAACAGAAATGTAGAAATTTTTGCAAACTGAAATATCACATGGTCAAGTATTCAGATCCTTTGCTCAGTATTGAGTAGAAGCACCCTTTTGAGCTAGTACAGCCATGAGTCTTTTTGCGAATGATGCAACAAGTTTTTCACACCTGGATTTGGGGATCCTCTGCCATTCTTCCTTGTAGATCCTCTCCAGTTCCGTCAGGTTGGATGGTGGACGTTGGTGAACAGCCATTTTCAGGTCTCTCCAGAGATGCTCAATTGGGTTTAGGTTTGGTCTCTCGCTGGGCCAGTCAAGAATGGTCACAGAGTTGTTCTGAAGCCACTCCTTTGTTATTTTGGCTGTGTGATTTTCTTGTTGGAAGGTGAACCTTCGGTCAAGTCTGAGTTCCAGAGCACTCTGGAAGAGGTTTTCATCCAGGATATCTCCGTACTTGGTCGCATTCATGTTTCCTTCAATTGCAACCAGTCGTCCTACTACTGCAGCTGAAAAACACCCCCCTAGCATGATGCTGCCACCACGTTTCACTGTTGAGATTGTATTGGGCAGGTGATGAGCAGTGCCTTTTTTTCTCCACACATACCGCTTAGAATTATCACCAAAAAGTTCTATCTTCGTCTCATCAGACCAGAGAATCTTATTTCTCATAGTCTGGGAGTCCTTCATGTGTTTTTTAGCAAACTGTGAAGGCTTTCATATGTCTTGCACTGAGGAGAAGCTTCCGTCGGGACACTCTACCATAAAGGTCAGACTGGTGGAGGGCTGCAGTGATAGTTGACTTTGTGTAACTTTCTCCCATCTCCCTACTGCATCTGTGGAGCTCAGACACAGTGATCTTCGGGTTCTTCTTTACCTCTCTTCACCAAGGATCTTCTCCAACAATTGCTCAGTTTGGCTGGACGGATAGGTCTAAGAAGACTTCTGGTGGTCCCAAACTTCTTCCATTAAAGGATTATGGAGACCACTGTGCACTTAGGAACCTTGAGTACTGCGGAAATTCTTCTGTAACCTTGGCCAGATCTGTGCCTTGCACTAAACAAATATAGCACAAAAAGAGGATTTAGAGATATTCAAAAAATACTAGCAAAAGGCAGAGATGCTTACCTGCCCAGGCCTCCAGACAAATGCAGTGGACCCATGTGGTTAAGAAGGCAGCAACACAGGTGCAGAAATACCGATGAGGCAACCACTCACAACCTACCAATCCCAATGGAGGAGGTGGCTGCTTGGTATATTACTGCACAAAAAAGACTTGTAAGTGGGGCTGTTCACACAATGGAAATGCACAGCATCCAGGTTAACCCTCAACTGGTGAGGTGGGGTTTGCCATACCCCAGGGAATTTTTGTTCGGCTGCCATTCATTGAAAAATGCTGGTATGAGGATACATGTCTCACTAGCTTCCATCCATTTCCTTGTCAACAGGATGTCGTCAAGGCCTCTCTCTTCTGGCCACGCATAACAGAGCTAGCTGTCGCTAAGTGCTGTCTTGGCCTTGCTGAACCCCACATCACCACTCATGTAATTCTTTTTTACAAATTTTAAAATTTTGAAAACGTCTTTATTTTTGCACAAATTTATAACTGAGTTTCTGTTTGTTCGTGCCCTTGCTCTCAGGCAAAAAATGGCGAATTCCAGGAAATTTTTGTGATTTTTACTTACATTATCCTAAAAGTCAAGTCAAGTTTCATAATGCCCTCGGATTGAATAATCAAAGTATTAGATTTTCCGACACTTGTGGGTGTCAAAAATTTGTTATACTCATGTGTAATCAATCGACAATAAGAAAACAATTAACCCCTTAGTGACAGAGCCATTTTGCAGCTTAATGATCGGGCCAATTTTTACAATTCTGACCACTGTCACTTTATGAGGTTATAACTCTAGAACGCTTTAACGAATCCCGCTGATTCTGAGATTGTTTTTTTTTTTTTTTTTTCGTGACATATTGTACTTCACGTTAGTGGTAAAATTTCTTTGATATGACTTGTGTTTATGAAAAAAATGGAAATATGGCGAAAATTTTGCAATTTTCAAACTTTAAATTTTTATGCCCTTAAATCAGAGCGATATGTCACACAAATTTCTTAATAAATAACATTTCCTACATGTCTACTTTACATCAGCACAATTTTGGGAACAAAATTTTTTTTGTTACTAAGTTATAAGGGTTAAAAGTTGACCAGCGATTTCTCATTTTTACAACACCATTTTATTTTTAGGGACCACATCACATTTGAAGTCACTTTGAGGGGTCTATATGATAGAAAATACCCAAAAGTGACACCATTCTAAAAACTGCACCCCTCAAGGTGCTCAAACCCACATTCAAGAAGTTTATTAACCCTTTACGTGCTTCACAGGAACTGAAGCAATGTGGAAGGAAAAAATTAACATTTAACTTTGTTTGCAAAAACTTTACTTCAGAACCATTTTTTTTTTATTTTCACAAGTGTTAAAAGAAAAAATAAACCACAAAATTTGTTGTGCAATTTCTCCTGAATACACAGATACCCCATATGTGGGGGTAAACCACTGTCTGGGCGCACGGCAGAGGTCGCAAGGGAAGGAGCGCCGTTTGACTTTTTCAACGCAGAATTGGCTGGACGCCATGTCGCGTTTAGAGAGCCCCTGATGTGCCTAAACAGTGGAAACCCCCAACAGGTGACCCCATTTTGGAAACTAGACCCTCTAAGGAACTTATCTAGATGTGTGGTGAGCACTTTGAACCTCCAAGTGCTTCACAGAAGTTTATAACGTAGAGCCGTGAAAATAAAAAATCCTTTTTTTTCCTCAAAAATGATTTTTTAGCCCGCTATTTTTTTATTTTCCCAAGGGTATCAGGAGAAATTGGACCCCAAAAGTTATTGTGCAATTTTTCCTGAGTACGCTGATACCCCATATGTTGGGGTAAACCATTGTTTGGGCGCACGGCAGGGCTCGGAAGTAAGGGAGCACCATTTGACTTTTTGAATGCCACGTTGTGTTCGGAGACCCCCTGATGTGCCTAAATAGTGGAAACCCCTCAATTCTAGCTCCAACCCTAACCCTAACACACCCCTAATCCTAACCCTAATTCCAACCCTAATTGTATCCCTAACCCTAAAAGTTTTTGTGCAATTTGTCCTGAGCATGCTGATACCCCATATGTGGGGGTAAACCACTGTTTGGGTGCATGGCAGAGCTTGGAAGGGAAGGAGCACCGTTTGACTTTTTCAACGCAGAATTGGCTGGACGCCATGTCGTGTTTGTAGAGGCCCTGATGTGTCTAAACAGTGGAAACCCCCACAAGTGACCCCATTTTGGAAACTAGACCCCCTAAGGAACTTATCTAGATGTGTGGTGAGCACTTTGAACCCCCAAGTGCTTCACAGAAGTTTATAACGCCCGGGCGTGAAAATAAAAAATCATATTTTTTCCACAAACCTGATCGTTTAGTCCCCAATTTTTTATTTTCCCAAGGGTAACAGAAGAAATTAGATCACAAAAGTTGTTGTCCAATTTGTCCTGAGTACGCTGATACCCCATATGTGGGGGGACCACTGTTTGGGCACACGGCAGGGCTTGGAAGAGAAGGAGCGCCGTTTGACTTTTTCAATCCAAAATTGGCTGGAATTGAAATTGGACGCCATGTTGCGTTTGGAGAGCCCATGATACGCCTAAACCGTGGAAACCCCCCAAAAATGACACCATTTTGGAAACTAGACCCCTTAAGGAACTTATCTAGATGTGTGGTGAGCACTTTGAACCCCCAAGTGCTTCACAGAAGTTTATAACGAAGAGCCGTGAAAATAAAAAATCATTTTTTTCCTCAAAAATGATCCTTTAGCCTGCTATTTTTTATTTTCCCAAGGGTAACAGGAGAAATTGGACCCCAAAAGTTGTTGGGCAATTTTTCCTGAGTACGCTGATACCCCATGTGGGGTGAAACCACTGTTTGGGTGCATGGGAGAGCTTGTAAGGGAAGGAGCACCATTTTGTAATGCAGATTTTGATGGAATGTTCTGCGGGTGTCATGTTGTGTTTGCAGAGCCCTTAATGTGTCTAAACAGTGGAAACCCCCAACAAGTGACCTCATTTTGGAAACTAGACCCCTTAAGGAACTTATCTAGATGTGTGGTGAGCATTTTGAACCCCCAAGTGTTTCACAGAAATTTATAAATGCAGAGCCGTGAAAATAAAAAATCATTTTTTTCCTCAAAAATGATATTTTTAGCCAGCTATTTTTTATTTTCCCAAGGGTAACAGGAGAAATTAGAACTCCAAAATTGGTGTGCAATTTGTCCTGAGTACGCTGATACCCCATATGTTGGGGTAAACCACTGTTTGGGTGCACGGCAGGGCTCGGAAGGGAGGGAGCACCATTTGACTTTTTGAACGCCACGTCGTGTTTGGAGACCCCTGATGTGCCTAAATAGTGGAAATCCCTCAATTCTAGCTCCAACCCTAACCCCAATACACCCCTAATCCTAACCTAAATCCCAACCCAAACTCTAACCCTATTTGTAACCCTAACCCTAATTGTAACCCTAACCCTAATTGTAACCCTAAGGCTAGGTTCATTTTGCATTTTACCAGACCATTCAACACATAGCGTTGACGGGCTTGTAACGGTATAGCATAACGCGATCGCGTTATGCTATACCCGCTAGCGCAGAGGAATCAGCAGATGATTCATCTGTGCTAGCGGTGACGGAGTCCAGACGCTGCAGGCTGCATCCGAGGCTCCGTCACTGAATGATGGCATGTCGCGAACTCATGTCGCTTTACGGCATGCGGCGCGATGCGCCCTGTAGGGATTCGCTCTGGTAGGCAAGGGCTAGACCGCAGTTATGAGGCAACACACAGGCTTTTAGTCCAAAATCAATGTTTTACTGTCTCTCTAAACCAGGTAACAAAACATGACAAGAAATCATCAAATGCATTCCAGCTTTGCAAACTACTGTTCCCAGACGCACCCTTGCATGGGACGGGCTTGACTAAGCGGCTGCAAGCCAGCAGGGACCGCCAGGTGACTTCCCGGGTGATCTGGACTCGCTTCCGGTGCTCACTGACACACTGTAACAGAAAGTCACTTCCAGGCTGACTCCAGCCAAACTCCTTAATAGAACCGCATGGTTCTCATTGTGGGACCGTCACAGGCTCCGCACACCCATGTGTCCTGTCGGGGTGCTATTCAGGACCCCCGTCCAACACCCTGGCCACCAAGTTCCAAGTCTCACCACGTGCTTCCAGGAATCCGATCCAAACCCAGGATCTTCCAACACCGACAGACCTTCCAGTAACCTTCCAGGCAGCCCTGTGCAGGACACATTCTCCACTGTCTCAGCCAGACTTCCAGAGACTCCTCAGTCTCCAACACAATCTCTCCTCCATGTGCCAAACACTGTCTTTCATACCTGTAGCCACTCCCTAAGCCAAGGTATGAAGCACATGATCTGGTCACCTGTTCATGACCTCATCACAGGTCCTTCACAACACATACAATCACCAGTATGTAACATTCATTCTCCCACCACCAGTGGGCGGTGTATGTGTGGTTAGCATGTCCCACCCAGCTCACAAGCTAACCCTGTAGGTTCACCCTTAACAACAATCAGAACTCTTATGGGACAACAAGTCCCAGAACAACATTACTGACCTACAGCACAGAATAGCTCTGCGACACATACTTTCCATTTAGCACCATACCAGGTACTGGTTTCCCATCCATCTCATGCCTCCATGCATAATTTGAGCAACTTATACAGCGCCCCCTAGGTGCCACATTAGTCACTACACCACAGCCCTCAAATGGGTGTGAATGGCAGCGTTAACGGACTGCGTTACACCGCATTATACCGCAGTGTAACGAAGTCCGTCTAACGGACTGCCATAACGCAGTATGAACCCAGCCTAACCCTAATGCTAACCCTAATTATAACCCTAACCATAATTATAACCCTAGCCCTAACCCTAACGGAAAAATGAAAATACAATTTCTATATTTTATTATATGTCCCTAACTAAGGGGATGATAAAGGGGGGGTTTATGTACTGTTTTTTTTTATTTTGATCACTGTGATCAAAATGTACTTTTAGGAGAATGAATGAAAATTTTTTTTAATCTGCTGCCAGGCAGATTCGGTGGGCGCACTGCGCATGCGCCCGCCATTTTTTTTTACAGGAAGAAGAGGCCAGGAGCCTGGGACCTGCCGGAGGACGGGGGACACCGGGAGGTACAGGGGGGGATCGGGGGTACTGGGGACCCTAATTCTCTCCCCTCTGATGTGCTATCACATCAGAGGGAGGAGAGAAATCATTTTTTTTTCTTGCGGTCGCCGTTATACTGTTATAACGGCGATCGCAACACCAGGGTCGGTAAATACCGACCCAGATCATGTTCTCTGGGGTCTCGGCTACCCCCGGTAGCCGAGACCCCGGAGAAAATTGCCCACCCCCCCGGCAGATTGCGGCGGGCGCACTGAGCATGCGCCCGCCATTCAAGATGGCGTCGCCCACCGGAGGAGGCAGGTGGGCCCGGGGGCCACAAGCGGCAGATTGGGGGCCACAAGTGGGGATCGGGGACCCTTTTTCACTCTCCTCTGATGTCCGATGACATCAGAGGAGAAATTAAATGGCACATCAGATTTTTTTGTTGTTGCGATTGCCGTTATAGGGTTAATAACGGCGATCGCAACATCGGGGTCGGTAAAAACCGACCCGATTCATGTTCTCTGGGGTCTCTGCTACCCCCGGTAGCCGAGACCCCAGAGAAAATGCGCCTCTGGGGGGCGCTATTCACTTTTTCCACAGCGCTGTTAATTAATGGCGCTGTGGTTTAAGTACCCTTAATGACCGCCGTGAAAAGGTGTATTGGCGGTCGTTAAGGGGTTAAAACAAACGTGATCTTTGCATTTTCTGTAAAAATTAGAGATTTCTAAACACTGGGGTATAGGAAACCCACCTCACCAGTTGAGGGTTAACAGAATATTAGTGACGCCCTTTTCTTAGATCAGGCGGACTGCCCAGCGCTATCCAAATGCATTCCATGTGAACAGACACCACAATTTACAAGACCAAGTTTACAAGTAATATACCAAGCAGCCAACCCCTCCATTGGGATTGGTAGGTTGTGAGTGGTTGCCTAATCGGCATTTCTGCACCTGTGTTGCCACCATCTTAGGCTAATTTCACATTTGCATCTTTTAGCGCAGCGCTTCGTGCACTACCGAAAACGTGTGCAAACGCAAATAAGCACATTCAAGCGCATGGTTTTTTTAATGCATCAAAGTACGCATAACGGCAAAAAAAGTAGCATTTACATAGCGTTTGTGTTTTTTAGACGCATGACTCACACATTGCACAAGAGGAAAATCCTTGAAACAGACCCCACCAATGGGACACATGTGGGGGAGTGTCATGGGATTTCTTTAAATAGGCCCTGTTCAGCTGAATTCTTCAGATTTTGCTGGTGTTCCCTGTGTCACCATGGATCTGCGTTGGGAGAGTTTTCGCATAAACTTGGATATGGACGTCGCGCTGTTTCAGGCTTTTGCTTGCCAGCAACAAAGGGAGAGAGAGAGCGAAGACGGCAGCGGCGGCGTTTTTGGAGACATCCGATTATTGAAGTCCGGGAGAGCCGTGGAGCATACCACACCCTCTTCAGCGAGCTCCAGGCAAACCCGGCTAAATTTTCGGACTATACACAAATGTCCCAAGAAAGTTTTAGGGATTTGCTTTCTCGTGTTGAAGGAGCCATCCGGAGACAGGACACACAGCTCCGTCGTGCGATTCCTCCTGAGGAACGGCTCCTCGTCACATTAAGGTACGTAATATTAAACAAATGCTTGTATTGTTTTTGTTCTGCCATTTAGTAAAATACGGCTGAATTATAGTTCTGCAATTAACAGTAATTTTTTTCATGTCAGTGTTTTGACAAAGTCTGGACAATCACTATTTTTTTTCATCTTTTTTGCAGCTTCCTGGCTTCTGGAGAGACCCTCTCTTCACTCCACTTTCAGTACCTGCTTGGAATCTCCACCTTGTCCGGAATAGTTGCGGACACCTGCCGGGCTTTGTGGGACGTTCTATGCCCTGAATTTATGCCCTGCCCACCGCGGAAAAGTGGATGGATAGTGCAGAAAAATTCTTTACAGTCTGCAATTTCCCCAACTGTGGGAGTGGGAGATGGGAAACACATCAGGATAACAAAACCCCAAGAAGTGGCTGAGTACTTTAATTATGAAAAGTACTTTTCTACGGTACTCATGGCCATTGCCGATGCAGACTGCCGGTTTATTGCTGTGGACATTGTGCATTTGGCCGGGGCAATGACTCACAGACCTTTAAGAACTCAGACATGGGCCGTAGGTTGTATGGCAACCATTTTAATTTCCCCCTGCCACGGCCTCTTCCCCACACCGAAGGTCCGCCACTGCCATTTGTAATGGTTGGTGATGAGGCCTTTCAAATGTGCACAAACCTGTTGAAACCCTACTCCAGCCGTGACTTTGACCACAGCAAAAAAATATTTAATTACAGACGGACCAGGGCCCAAAGAACTGTCGAGTGTGCCTTTGGGATTCTTGTGTCCAGATGGCGCATTCTAGGCACAGCCATCAATCTTAAACTAGAAACTGTGGATGAGGTGGTGAAAGCCTGTGTGGTTCTTCAAAATTTTGTGATGGCTAAAGACCATCCTACCTTTGAAATAGATGAACCACCTGTCAACCCATTGATTGAATTCACTCAGCACCCTCTCAGGTCATCTGTTGAAGTAGGCCAAATGAGGGAACAATTTGCAGCCTACTTTATATCTGATGTGGGACATGTGGAGTGGCAAGAGCAAATGGTGTAAAATAATTTTCTTGTGTTGTTAATAAAAAAAATGGTTTTGATACCTGTACTGAGTGCACTCTGTTTTTCTACACTCCAATACAATAATCACCTGCCCAGGTGTCCCAGTGAAGTCAGGATGCTGTTTTCTGCGTCGTGACTTTATTAGGACTCCTACCAGGTGAGTTAACAGATAAAAGTTGTATGACCTTCATCATCTCTCCAGTCTATTTATGTTAAAACATATTGCAGCGCCGCTGGAGATATATGCAGCGACGGTGGACATACCAAATATTATACACCTGGCCTGATGTTACAAAAAGTGAGTTTGGGATGCAATAGCATCCTTCTCTATGACACCTGACCATATGAGTATAAATATTATTTGTAGTATCTCCACTGTGGCTTCAGTATGCACACACACTGGAGAGATGATAAAGTTTATACAACTTCTTCAAGCCCTTGGCCTGGTGTCATGCAGAAGTGAGGATGCCAAAAAAAAGGATCCTGACTTCAGAATTTTATGACACCTGGGCATGCGAATACACATGAGTAACTAGCAGCATCTCTCCAGTCTGCGCGCAATAGATGATGCAGACTGAAGCGACGCTGCAGATGACAACTCATAGGTATAGTCACCTGGCCAGGTGTTATAGTTATGATACTAGGCCAGGGGATTGTAGATATGGCGTGTATTTTCGCCATCATCTCTTCAGTTTATTCAACACGCACTGAATAGAGGATGTGGTTAATTACAAGGTATATCTACAATCCCCTGGCCTTGTGTCACAAAGAGTGAAATGTTGATTGTCAAAACACACCATCCTCAAATCACTCTTTATGATACCTGGCAAGGTGATAATAGATATGCCTTGCACTCAGCAACATCCTGTATTCAGTCTAATAATATTTCTAGACTGAAGAGACTGGTGTTGAAAATACAAGTCATATATTTGTGATTTTGCCACCACATAGCTCCAGGACTGACACAAGAAGCATGTGTCAGTACTGGAGCTAGGTGGTGGCAAAATCACAAATTACTTGTATTTTCAACACGTCTCTTCAGTCTAGAAATATTAGTAGACTGAATAGAGGATGTGGTTACTTAAAAGGTATATCTACAATCCCTGGCCTTGTGTCACAAAGAGTGAAATGTAGATGGGCTAAACACACCATCCTCAAATCACTCTTTATGATACCTGGCAAAGTGATAATAGATATGCCTTGCACTCAGCAACATCCTCTATTCAGTCTAATAATATTTCTAGACTGAAGAGACTGGTGTTGAAAATACAAGTCATATATTTGTGATTTTGTCACCACATAGCTCCAAGACTGACACAAGAAGCATGTGTCAGTACTGGAGCTATGTGATGGCAAAATCACAAAGTGTACGGCGCAGTGTGTGTAGGCGGCGAAAGACACAATGAAAACAGTGTGGGGGCAAAAAAAATTTACATTTATTTTGACAAGACACAAACAAAAAATTAATGTGGACGACGTTTGGGTGAAGAAGGAGGTAACTTGGGGGTGTGGAGTGACGAGGATTGACTTTGGAAGGAAGGGGAAGGGGCGACGAAAGTAGTGGGGGAAGGCAGCGGGAAAAACATGGTGGGAGGTGAGGGGGGTGGGAGGACAAAACTATTTTTCTGGCCTTTTCGTCCCGTCTTTGTTTTCTTTTTTGTGGTCCTGGTGCTTGGGGACCTGGTGTGGCTTGGGGACCTCCTGGTGCTTGGAGACCTCGTGTGGCTTGGGGACCTCGTGTGGCTTGGGGACCTCGTGTGGCTTGGGGACCTCGTGTGGCTTGGGGACCTCGTGTGGCTTGGGGACCTCGTGTGGCTTGGGGACCTCGTGTAGCTTGGGGACCTCGTGTAGCTTGGGGACCTCGTGTAGCTTGGGGACCTCGTGTGGCTTGGGGACCTCGGGTGGCTTGGAGACCTCGGGTGGCTTGGGGACCTCCTGGTGCTTGGAGACCTGGTGTGGCTTGGGGACCTCCGTGGGCTGCTGGACCTCCAGCCAGGGTCCGAGGCCCTGAAGATGGAATGAGGGTCCCCTAGCTGCCTCATGCCATTGTGGAGCCTAGAAAAGAAAGCAAAACATTAATCTTGTCAACATTTGTAGATGAAAAAGATGGAAAACAGGAGAGAAGAAAGATTGAATAGGAAAAACAGGCAAGAAAAAAGTCATGGGCAAAACAAAAAAAATAAATAAAAAATCAGTCACTCTATACTTACAGGCCGCCTCCCCGCCTGCACTCGGACTGGCTGCTCCTGCTCTTCCTCCGCTGTTGTGGACTATAAAAGAAAAAAAAATTGCCACATGTGTCCATGCAACAGCAAATACTTACCAATCAGTATGGAAGGAAGGTACTCACTTCACCCGCTGCTTGGGCCAGTTCACCAGGGGCCAGCACATATTCTTCTCCTGAAGACATGCTGCAATAAAAACATAGACATTAGTACATAAGAAATTGAGAAAAAAGGAAAGAAAGACATTAGGTTTTATACTCACATTATCCAAGTTTCCAGGCAGTCCAATACAATTCCTGATGCTGTCTTGCTCTGTGTCTGTCTGGCTCTGTCTTCATCTGTTTCAGGCTTTAGAGTAGTGGACTGAAGTGCCAACACCTTATCTTATATAAACTACCCCATACAATGTTTCTTTATTTATTTTTATGTCCAGACATGTGTTATCTCTAACAACGCATGCGTTGTAGAACGCTGACCTGCGCCTGACCCAGCTCACGTCTGCGATCACATAGACTGTAATGTGTTGTTTGGGCGCTTTCCGTGCGCGATGCGAGCGCATGCGCCTTTTTAACGAGTTTGGGCGGACCCAAAAATGCAACATGTTGTGTTGGGTGCGCCAAGTCGCTCACGACAAAATAACGCTGAAGATCGCATGCTAACGCTAAACCATGTGCCCCTCCTGTTAAAGATAGGGGGCCATGGCGCATGCGATCGGATCAGCACGATGCGCTGCGCTAAAAAATGGCAATGTGAAACCAGCCTTAACTACACTGTGTGCAGAATTATTAGGCAAATGAGTATTTTGATCACATCATCCTTTTTATACGTTGTCCTACTCCAAGCTGTATAGGCTTGAAAGCCAACTGCCAATTATGTAAATCAGGTGATTTGCATCTCTAATGAGGGGTGTGGTCTAATGACATCAACACCCTATATAAGGTGTGCTTAATTATTAGGCTAAGTGCACACGATCAGGAATAATTGCGTTTTTTTCGTGGTTTTTCCGCGGTTTTCTGCGGTTAAAAACGCGATAAAAACGCAAGCATTAAGCATCCTATACATGTTAATTGATTCCGCATGTTTTGTACACATGTTGCGGTATTTTCCGCGAAAAAAAACGCTTTGCGGAAAAAATAGCAACATGTTCATTAATTTAGCGTAACCGCGGTGATTCCGCCGCCATAGGAATGCATTGAACCGCTTACTTTCCGCATGTGGCTATGCCCACTATGCGCAATGTAAGCGGTTCATGTGCGGATGGTACCCAGGGTCTGGAGCAGAGGAGACTCTCCTCCAGGCCCTGGGTACCATATCCCTGGTAAAACAATAATTAAAATAAAAAATAATGATATTCTCACCTTCCGGCGGCCCCCGCAGCCTTCCCGCGGCCCCCGCAGCCTTCCCGCCTTCAGCGACGCTCCCGGCAACTTCCGGTCCCAGGAGTGCTTTGCGAGAATCACCCAGATGGCATAGCGGTCTCGCGAGATGCTACGTCATCGGTGTGATTTGTTGCAAAGCACTCCTGGGACCGGAAGTTGCCGGGAGCGTCGCTGAAGGCGGGAAGGCTGCGGGGGCCGCCGGAAGGTGAGAATATCATTATTTATTATTTTTTTTATTATTTTTACATTAGATCTTTTTACTATTGATGCGACATAGGCGGCATCAATAGTAAAAAGTTGGTCACACGAGTCAAACACTATGTTTGACTCGTGTGACCAACCTGTCAATCAGTTTTCCAAGCGATGCTACAGATCGCTAGGAAAACGCTAGCATTCTGCAAGCTAATTACGCTTGCAAAACGCTATTATTCTGGCGGGAATCAGCATAAAAAAAACGTGCGTATTTCCTGCGGGAGAAGTGCGGGATTGCCGCGGAAATTTCCGCGGCAATTCCGCAACGTGTGAACTTAGCCTTAGGCAACCTCCTTTCCTTTGGCAAAATGGGTCAGGAGAGAGATTTGACGGACTCTGAAAAGTAAAAAATTGTGAGATGTTTTGCAGAGGGATGCAGCAGTCTTGAAATTGCAAAACTTTTGAAGCGTGATCACCGAACAATCAAGCGTTTCATGGCAAATAGCCAACAGGGTCGCAAGAAGCCTGTTGATAAAAAAAGGCGCAAAATAACTGCCCATGAATTGAGGAAAATCAAGATGCCATTTGCCACCAGTTTTGCCATATTTCAGAGCTGCAACGTTACTGGAGTATCAAAAAGCACAAGGTGTGCCATACTCAGGGACATGGCCAAGGTAAGCAAGGCTGAAAAACGACCACCTTTGAACAAGAAACATAAAACGTCAAGATTGGGACAAGAAATATCTTAAGACTGATTTTTCTAAGGTTTTATGGACTGATGAAATGAGAGTGACTCTTGATGGGCCAGAGGCTGGATCAGTAAAGGGCAGAGAGCTCCACTCCGACTCAGACGCCAGCAAGGTGGAGGTGAGGTACTGGTATGGGCTGGTATCATCAAAGATGAACTTGTGGGACCTTTTCGGGTTGAGGATGGAGTGAAGCTCAACTCCCAGACCTACTGCCAGTTTCTGGAAGACACCTTCTTCAAGCAGTGGTACAGGAAGAAGTCGGAATCATTCAAGAAAAACACGATTTTCATGCAGGACAATGCTCCATCACATGCATCCAAATACTCCACAGCGTGGCTGGCCAGTAAAGGTCTAAAAGAAGAAAAAATAATGACATGGCCCCCTTGTTCACCTGATCTGAACCCCATAGAGAACCTGTGGTCCCTCATAAAATGTGAGATCTACAGGGAGGGAAAACATTACACCTCTCGGAGCAGTGTCTGGGAGGCTGTGGTGGCTGCCGCACGCAATGTTGATCATAAACAGATCAAGCAACTGACAATCTATGGATGGAAGGCTTCTGAGTGTCATCGTAAAGAAAGGTGGCTATATTGGTCACTGATTTTTTTTGTTTTTGAATGTCAGAAATGCTTATTTCTAAATTTTGTGTTGTTATGTTGGTTTACCTGGTGAAAATAAACAAGTGAGATGGGTATATATTTGGTTTTTATTAAGTTGCCTAATAATTCTGCACAGTAATAGTTACCTGCACAAACAGATATCCTCCTACGATAGCCAAATCTAAAAAAAAACCCACTCCAACTTCCAAAAATATTAAGCTTTGATATTTATGAGTCTTTTGGGTTGATTGAGAACATAGTTGTTGTTCAATAATAAAAAGAATCCTCTCAAATACAACTTGCCTAATAATTCTGCACACAGTGTACATGGGTCCACTGCATCCTGATAGTGCATTTGTCTGGAGGCCTGGGCAGGTAAGCATCTCTGCCTTTTGCTAGTATTTTTTCAGATTTGTGCCTTGCCACAATTCTGTCTCGAACTGGCCAAGGAGCTCCCTTTGACCTCATGATTCTCATTTGGTCTGACCTGCACTGTGAGCTGTGAGGTCTTATATAGACAGGTGTGTGCCTTTACAAATCAAGTCCTATCAGTTTAATTAAACACAGCTGGACTCCAATGAAGTAGATCAAAGAGGATCACAAGGAAATGGACAGCATGTGACGTAAATATGAGTGTCTGAGCAAAGGGTCTGAATACTTATGACCATGTGATATCAGTTTTTCTTTTTTTTAATAAATTTGCAAAAATTTCTACGTTTTTGAATTTGTACTTTTTTTTTTTAAAAAACTTTTTTGAATTTACCAAATGGCTACAATGAAACTAATTGAAAAATTTAAAGGGGTCCGAAAACTTTCCATACCCACTGTAGATCTCCCCGAGAATCTGCCTGCAAAGCTTATTTTTAATAAAAGAGGTCGTTAACAGTAACATGTAATGGCTGCTCTCTGCTCTCCTGATCTCACTGCAGATTTTACACCTGACACATCTGATGGTTCCTCTCAACTTCCTTCTCACAGGCAGACAGGGTTGCAATATGGTTATAATACAGCAGTGCTATGAGAGCTGCAGCATATGTTTGTAAGAAGACAAAGTTCAGTTCTACTGTTCTGAGTTAGTTACATGTCTCACACTGGTAACGCCTCCTTTCATCTATATATATAAAATTGAATGTGTGTGTGTGTGTGTGTGTCTCACCAACCAATCACGGAGTATCTTACATTTAACCAGAGCTGTTTAAAAGAAGCGGAGCTGTGATTGGTTGCTATGAGCAACAGTTTTCTCAGTCCACGACAACACCACAGCTGACACTGACCAGGTGGGAGAAATCGCATCCCCGGGAACATAAGCTCCCAGCCATTGTCTGCCCCCCAGACAGAAGTAGAGCGCACATGACAGAAATGAATCACCTGCTCCCGCGCCCATATCCCCATCGCACCATCATCCATACATCCCATTGGAGAAACATCTGTCTTCCATCTATTAAAGGGATCTTGGTATGGAAGTTAGGGAAAACTCCATCCTGCGCTTTGGTTCGTCCAGCCCAAGGTCTTATAGTTAGAAAGGGATTCTCACCAGGCTTCTATTAAAGGGATCATTGGTATGGAAGTCGGGGCCCCAGCAAATCCATCCAGCGCTTTGGTTCTGATGCCAGGCCTCTCTTAAAGGGATCTCCGGTATGGAAGTTAGGGTAAATCCCTCAGCGCTCTGATTCTCACCCCAGGCTTCTATTAAAGGGATCATTGGTATGGAAGTCAGGGCAAATCCATCCAGCGATTTGGTTGTGACGCCAGGCCTCTCCTAAAGGGATCATTGGTATGGAAGTCAGGGCAAATCCATCCAGCGATTTGGTTGTGACGCCAGGCCTCTCCTAAAGGGATCATTGGTATGGAAGTCAGGGCAAATCCATCCAGCGATTTGGTTGTGACGCCAGGCTCTCAAGGATCTGGGTTGATCAGCAAATCATCCAGCTTGTGTGAGCAGTAGCCTAAGGTTTTGGTGTGGAAGTCAGGGCAAATCCATCCAGCGATTTGGTTGTGACGCCAGGCCTCTCCTAAAGGGATCATTGGTATGGAAGTCAGGGCAAATCCATCCAGCGCTTTGGTTTTGACCCCAGGCCTCTCTTAAAGTGATCCCCAGTATGGAAGTTAGGACCGTTCCACTCAGCCCTGTGGTTCTGACCCCAGGGCCTCTTAAAGGGATCATTGGTATTGAAGTTAGGACAATTCCACTAAGCGCTCTACTTTTGACCCCAGGCCTCTCAAATGGATCCCCGGTACGGAAGTGAGAGCAAATCCACTCTGCGCTTTGGTACTGACCCAGGCCTCTCTTAAAAGGGATCTCAGGTATGGAAGTTAGGCTGGGGTCACACACACCGACTAAAAAATCTGACCGTCACACACACCGACTAAAAAATCTGACCGTTTTAGTCGGTCGATTATCGCAGCAAAATGTCATGAACAGTCATCGTCTGGCATCCGACTTTCCTGGAAAGATGCGATTTAGTCGCATCTGACCGCAGTTGTAACATCCGATTTACATCCGACTTGCGAGATTTTCTCGCAGGCTTGCAAAACCAACATATAATGGATCCAAATGAATAGTATTTAAATCACAAAAGAAATAATAGATATATACACATAGAACACACATACATATATATATATATATATAAATATATATATATACATACACACACGTCATTGTGACATGATATATATATATATATATATATATATATATTTATAGTTCATAGACTTCTACATACTGTAATAGCCGCTAATTCAATTGCCAGCTTTTGTGAAAGTACAGACCCGACATGAAATGACACATGGTTTACATACAGTTAACCATGTCATTTCATTTAGTTTTATATATGGTTTAAATTTACAATTACATGAGTGTTACATGTGCAAAATTGCAGACATGTAGGGGTTAATTAAAGGTGTAAATTCGTTGAAAAAAAATGTGTGGGCTCCCGCTGTATTTTCTCCACCAGACAGACAAAGCAAGCGAGTGGGGGCAAATAATAATAGCCCAGGGAGGGTGCATTTATTTTGTGCCCCCCCCCTGGCTACTAACATCTGCCCCCAGCCACCCCAGAAAAGGCAAATCTATAATTAGATTAGCCCTTTCTGGCACTTTGCCCGTCCATTCCCATTGCCCTGTAGCGGTGGCAAATGGGTTAATAAGGGGTTAAAGCCACCTTGCTATTGAAAGGTAACTTTAAGCCAGGTTAATAATTGAGAGCTGTCAATTAGACAACTAGCAATTGAATTAGCGGCTATTACAGTATGTAGAAGTGTATGAACTATAAATATATATATATGTCACAATGACATAATTATAATATATATATATATATATATTCTATGTGTGTATATGCATTCTTTACATTCTTTATTAAAGCTGTCAGTGTGCTTTTATAGTATGAGCCCGGGATGAATTGCCGGCTTTTTAAAGGACACCGGTGCGATTTAATTGCAAGTCACACGTGCGGTCCATTTGTAATCCGATTTTTCAGCGCTCCCATTGACTTGCATTGGCGATAGTCGACCCACAATCGGTGACAATCGCAGCATGCTGTGATTGCACTCGCACATTTAAACGGACCACAAAAAATCTGATGGTGGGAGCTGCTCCATAGATTAACATTGGTCCGACTGCAATGCGATATTTCATCGCATTGCAGTCGTCCGATTTTGTCGCCAGTGTGACCCCGGCCTTAGGGTAAATCCCTCAGCGCTCTGATTCTCACCCAGGCTTCTATTAAAGGGATCATTGGTATAGAAGTCAGGGCAAATCCACTCAGCGCTCTGGTTCTAACCCCAGGCTGACGGGATGTGAGATATTAGGGGGGAGTAGTCCGGTGGCTGTGGCTGATGGGATGTGGGATATTAGGGGTAGTAGTCTGGCGGCTCTGGCTGACGGGATGATGTGGGATGTTAGGGGGAGTAGTCTGGTGGCTCTGGCTGACGGGATGATGTGGGATATTAGTAGTCCGGTGGCTCTGGCTGACGGGATGATGTGGGATATTAGTAGTCCGGTGGCTCTGGCTGACGGGATGATGTGGGATATTAGTAGTCCGGTGGCTCTGGCTGACGGGATGATGTGGGATATTAGTAGTCCGGTGGCTCTGGCTGACGGGATGATGTGGGATATTAGTAGTCCGGTGGCTCTGGCTGACGGGATGATTGTGGGTGTTAGGGGTTTAGTAGTCTGGCGGCTGTGACGGGATGATGTGGGTATTAATAGTCCGGTGGCTCTGGCTGATGGGATGATGTGGATATTATAGTCCAGTGGCTCTGGCTGACGGGACGATGGGGGATATTAGGGGTAGTAGTCCGGTGGCTCTGGCTTATGTGGGATATTATAGTGAATGTGGCTATGCAGAGTGGGCGGGGCTCTACACTCAGCTTTATATTTATAATCATTATAATTTGTTATAACTAACCGTAGTTAGTTACTATGCACGGGCAGCGCCAGGCTCTTCAGCTAGTTTAAAATAATCTCTAAAGTCATATTCTCAGGGAGATCTATGTCCAACCCATAGTTCTAAATAGTTACCGTATTTTTCAGGTTATAAGATGCGCTTTTTTTCCTCCAAATTTGGGGGGGAAAATGGGGGTGCGTATTATAATGCGTATATACCTTACTGGTATTGTTGCTGCAGGCTGGCATGAGGGGGTGTCGGCAGTGCTGCGGGGGGTGGGGGGGGGCTCTGCCGGCATTTTGTGAAAGGCCAGAGCCCCCTGCAGTTCCATGGTTTCCTGTGCGGTGGACTCCAGGAAAATGGCCGCCGGGGTGGCGCAAGTGCAGATGGAGATCGCGCATCAGGATCTCAGGAGATCTCAGCACTGAAATCTCATCTCCTGAGATCTTGATGCCGAGATCTCCATCTGCGCCGCTCCCGGTAGCCATTTTCCCGGAGTCCACCGCACAGGAAACCATGGAACTAGCGGGGCTCTGGCCTTTCACAAAATGTCGACAGAGCTTCGGCAGCACCTGAGACACCCGCAGCAGCAGCACTGGACCCCTGCAGCGGCACGCCGCACATCGGAACACCCCCCCCCATCCTAGCCTGCATCATCAACCCACTCCTGCCTCCTCCAGCAGCGACCCTGAAACCACGCTTCACGCAGCCACCACCCCGGTAAGCAATAAGACGCATGGATTATAAGAAGCACCACCATTTTCTTAAAAAATTTTTTTCCCATTTTTCTCCTCAAAATTTGGGATGCGTCTTATGACCCGAAAAATACGATAATTTACATGTTAAGAAAAACGTGGATTTTTCTGAAATAAGACATGTGATCACAGATATCAAGGCATCATTTTACTCAGCTTCCTATGACCTACAATCCTGTATAGACTGCTTAGGAGGATTGATCAAATTCCTTTTAAAAGAAATGAGCTGACCATTCTTCAGGTATTTACCTCTCTGAAAACGCTATATTCTTTACAATAAAAGCCATTAAGATCTCAGGGTGTTTTTATAAAAAAGAAAAAAATAATGCTAAAAGCTGTTTCTTCTTAACTGATTGTAATAGAAAAAAGCCTGTAAAATTCCAATGCGAAAGCAGCCACAAAAGATAGAAAAATGCTCAAGGAAAACAAACAAAAAAAAATAGAATTAGACTTAGGGTGGAACGCAATACCCAGAAGTGACACGTGCACCCGATGACGTCACTTCTGGGACGCCGAACAACGTGAGGAAAGGGAGGAGGAAGACCGGAGGGCACAGGGAGGCCTCCGGTCAGGATCACTGGCCCACTTTACCCCCATGTGGGGACGCAGGTGGGCCAGGCTGGTCCCGAGGCCACCAGATACGGGGGCCGACGGGAGCAGCACGGAGGAGGGCCGAACCCACGACCACTACTGCCAGGCTAACAGGCTCTGCAAGCGCAGGAGGTAAGCTACGGTCACCGGCCACCACTGCAAATGAAGCAACCTCTCCCAGCCCCATGGGGGACAGGAAAGACAATGGCGAGTAGGAGGGACTTTTAACCTCTTTGTGCTTCCTGTCCCCATTAGGAAGTGGAGACAACCTCCATATGCTGTCGTGGAAGGTGACTAGAGAAAACAAAAAGGTGGTCAAAAATGACAAACTCCCAGACCTCTCAAAAATGACAATTCAGGGTGATAAAAAAAAA
Organism: Oophaga sylvatica; assembly: GCA_033576555.1. Taxonomy (NCBI): domain Eukaryota; kingdom Metazoa; phylum Chordata; class Amphibia; order Anura; family Dendrobatidae; genus Oophaga; species Oophaga sylvatica. Next base: position 474,013,970 of record JARQOD010000001.1, read on the forward strand.
AGTTGATATTCCTAAAACATCTTCCTCACCTGATAAAAGACGGATTTTGGTAAGAACTTACCTGTAAAATCCTTTTCAGCGAAGGAAGGAAGAGAGACACAGTATTCATTACTGATGGGTAGGCGGAGCCCAGATAGGATTGACACCTCAGATTAAAAAGAGTGTTGACCGGCCCCTCCAGCACGGGCTCCTCCTACTCAGCTTTCTTCAGTCGTACCCAAGCTTAAAGAAGAGCAAGATCACCAGCGGAGCAACATAACCCCTTCTGAAAGACTTCAGAGAAAAAACACAATAGTACAGGTTATGCATGCATTTGGCAAAACATCACACAGTTCCAGGTACTACTCACTGGACCTGACCACTGCGAGGAGCTGGTAATGCTGGAACAGAGCCGTAGCGCGTCGACCTCAGCCCAGATAAACGCTATCAGAGAAGGGTCACGCCGCATCTGTAAATACAACAACACACTTCTGCCATGGGAGGGAGCTGTGTCTCTCTTCCTTCCTTCGCTGAAAAGGATTTTACAGGTAAGTTCTTACCAAAATCCGTCTTTCAGCTGCAGAGGGAAGGAAGAGAGCCACAGTATTCATTACTGATGGGACGTCCCAAAGCAGTTCAAAAATAAGGGTGGGAAAAAACCAACAAAAGGCAGAAACCCAACAACCTAGATAAAAGCGCAAACAGGCGCCAAATACAAGTTAACTAGAACTTTAAACTACCGCTGCCTGCAGGACCCTACGTCCTAAGGCCGCATCAGCGGAAGCACTAACGTCCACCTTATAAAACTTTGTAAATGTGTGGACAGAAACGCCAGGTGCGTCGGCAGAGCGAGCTGCCGAAGCCCCTTGACAAAAGGCCCACGATGAAGCCACAGCCTCGTGGAGAGAGCTCGAACCTTAATCTGGCAAGGTTCGCCTTTAAGTCGGTAAGCTTCCAAAATGGCCGACCGAATCCAACGAGCTATAGAGTCCTTGGAAGCTGTTGACCATGCCTGCGACCTGCAGGAATTACAAACAGAGAATCTGACTTCCGAAAACTCGAGTAATAGGCAGATAGAACTTCAAGGCCCGCACCAAATCCAATGTGTGCAAGGCCCGTTCCTTTGCCTTCCTCGGGCCCTGGCAAAGCGAGGGCAACACAATATCCTGGTTAACATGAAAATGCGACACCACCTTAGGTAGAAAGTCGCCCCGTGTGCGAAGCACTACTTGATCAGAGTAAAACTCCAGGAAAGGAGGCGAGCAGGGAAAAGCCGCCAACTCAGAAACTCTTCTCAAAGAGGTTACCGCCACTAAGAAGACAACCTTCCAAGAAAGTAGAGAAAGGCTAGCATAAATCATAGCCTCAAAAGGCACATGTTGAAGAGCCTCCAAGACAAGGTTGAGCCGCCATGGAGACACAGGCGCCTTCCGCGGCGGAAACTGACGGGTTACTCCGCGAAAAAAAAGGGAACGCACGTCACTACGGGAGGCGATAGCCCTCCGAAACAGCAAGGACAGAGTAGAAACCTGACTTTTCAGGGTGCTCACTGCCAAACCTTTGTCCAGCCCATGCTGTAGACAAATTGGGAATGGAAAAAACCCTCGGGTTCCTTGAAGAACCCGAACACCACGAAAAGAAGACTTCCCAAGTCTTGTGATAAATCCTAGTAGTAGCCGAACTACTGGCAGCTCGCAGAGTGACAATGACTTTGCTGAAAAACCTCTAAGGGTCAATACTTCGGTCTCAAGAGCCACGCCGTCAAACGCAGAGACTTCAAGTCCGGATGACGGCCGGGACCCTGGGTTAACAGGTCCGGGCGAAGAGGAAGTGGGAATGGCGGCGCCCCAAAAGCGACACTAGTGTCAAGAGCCACGTCCTCCTTGGCCAATCTGGGGCTATCAAAATAGCCGGAATTCTCTCCAGTCTGATCCGACTCAGCACCAGAGGGAGTAAGGATATCGGCGGAAACACATAGACTAGCTCGAAATGGTCCCACGGATCCACCAGAGCGCCTACCGCCACAGCCTTCGGGTCCTTGTACCTGGACATGAAGGTCGGTAGTTTGGTATTGAACCTGGACGCCATCAAGTCCACTTGGTGAGTTCCCCAACGGGAGCACAGCAGTGCAAAAATCTTCGGATGAAGACTCCATTCTCCGGGATCCATCTTCTCGCGACTGAATAAGTCCGCCGTGGTATTCTGGACTCCTGGAATGTGAATCGCAGAGATGGCTGGAAAACTGGTCTCGGCCCATATCAGGATCCGAGACACCTCCATCAAGAGCCTGGAACTCCTCGTTCCACCTTGGTGGTTGATATATGCGACCGCCGTCGCGTTGTCTGTCTGCACTCGGACTGACAGACCGCTCAAAAGGACCGTCCAGTGTTGGAGGCAAAGAAAAAATTTTGCCCTCAATTCCAGGATGTTGATCGGTAGAACCGACTCTTCCGATGACCATACTCCCTGGATCCAAAGATCGTTCCAGACACCTCCCCCCCAGCCCGTCAGGCTGGCATTGGTGGTTATGACCGACCACTTCGGAGGGAGGAAAGACTTTCCCAGGGATAACGCTCCTGGACGTAACCACCATCCTAGGGATTCTCGCACCCTGTGAGAGATGGTGACGCTGCAATCCAGTGAAACTTGCGATCGATCCCAACGACTCAGAATGAGCTTTTGGAGAGCTCTGGAATGAAAATGGGCAAACGGAAGTGCCTCCATGGTCAAACCCAGAAGGCGCATACCTTCCGAAGGGACATTGCTGTCGCAGACTTCATAATCTGTACATGTCGGAAAAGACTGCGATGATTCAGAGACGACTTCCCCCAATTGACCAGTCACCGAAATCCCCAGGAGCTGAAAGGATAGATTGCGAGCGTCCAAGCCTCCTCCTTGTAGGATGCCACCCAAACGAAAGGTACGTCACGGTAGGGCAATCGTAAAGTCCCCGTCTTCAAAAAAATTGCCATGAGATTTAGGCGCCAGAATCGTTGTAAAAATTCTGGGCGTTAAGGCCAAGCCGAATGGCCGAGCCACAACCTGGTAATGGTTGATCTATGGCAAAAACGAAGGAAGCGCTGGTGAGCTCTTCTGACGGGAACATGCAAATAAGCGTCGCGAATGTCGATTGACCAAAAAGTCGTTCTGTGACAGGACTGCCATAACAGAGCGAAGCGACTCCATGCGGAATTTTCGGGTGTGGACAAGCCGATTCAATCTTTCCAGAATAGGGCGAAATTTGTCCTCCTTTTTTGGGGACTACCAAGAGGTTGAATAAAAGATCCTCTTCCCCGGTCCTCTGCGGAACCGGTATCACCACACCCTTCTGCAGAAGGGAATCGACCTCTCGCAGTAGAGAGGTAAATAGTTCGGCTTTGACGGAATGCGAGATTGGCAAAAAAACTGTCCGGGGGTCGAGAAAGAAACTCTATGAAGTAGCCTGCCAACACAACCTGTGTCACCCAGGCGTCCGACACACGGGAAACCCAAGTCGGTTTAAATTGGAGTAAACGACCCCCCCACTCGAGGGCGCTCGAGTGAGATTCAGATGTCAGTCCGCCTTAGCGAATTTTTTGCCAGCTTCTGTCTTAACAGAAGTTCTGTTTCCAGGGTATGCGGAATTTCTGAGAATTCCCCTTTTTTTTTTTTTTTTATAAAAAAGAGAGAGATGACCCAAACCCCAGAGGGTTGGCCGGATCATCCCTTGAACCGAAAGGACCGCCGATAACTATCGGCACTAGTCCTGCCAGACGCAGAAGTCATAGCTCTGCGCTGTGGTAAAGCTGTTTCTTTTGCCTTTGCCTTGGCAATCATCTCCGTGAGGTCAGATTCAAATAGCTGTCCACTTTGTAAGCTAAAGATAGCAAACCCTGCTTGGAAAACCGCGTTCCACCGTCCAAGTCACAGTGCTCTTCTGACTGTGACTGCCGAGGATTGCGCCCGGGATAGCAGTGACGCATTATCCTTCAACTTGAAAAGGCCATCTACCTCGATAGAGGGGATCCATCTTGTCACGCCGTCCTTAGACGGTCCAACCGGCTCAGGGGAACTTAACAAGTACACCTAGATCCTTAATACCGAATCTATGATCCACGGCCTTGCAGATGGATTGTTGCCATCTCCGTTTTTCTGTCCAGCGTGTCCTGCAGACTCGCCTTCCCTTTACCAGGAAGATTTGCTAAGCTGGGATAAAGGGACATTCACTTCAGGAGAAGGGATCCAATTAACAAACAACTCCGTAGAAAAAACGGATACAGTTTGTAAAGCCGTCGCGACCCATGCGACTCCTGAAAAATCCGGGCCGACTTACCAGGACGTCTAGTTACCTTCTCCGGTAACTGTAACGCCCTCATCGCCAATAGAGATTTTAGTACGGCCCATGAGAGAGGCAGAGTGTCCCTGCCGATCCTCCTTGTCCGAATCGGACTTCTTCGCTAAGCGAGAAGGAAGGCACCGATTTGTGTCGCTTCCTTGAGAGGATCTAGCTGACACTCCATAACCTAAAACACGGATTTTGGTAAGAACTTACCTGTAAAATCCTTTTCAGCGAAGGAAGGAAGAGAGACACAGTATTCATTACTGATGGGTAGGCGGAGCCCCAGATCAGGATGACACCTCAGATCAAAAGCGTGTTGACTGGCTGGCTCCTCCAGCTCGGGCTCCTCCTACTCAACTCCTTCAGTCGTACCAAAGCTTTAGGGAAGAACCAAGATCACCAGCGGAGCAACATAACCCCTTCTGAAGGAACTTCAGAGAAAACACAAGAATACAGGTTATGCATGCAAAGTAAGGCAAAAACCACAGAGTTCCAGGTACTACTCACTGAACCTGACTACTGTGATGAGCTGGCGATGCTGGAACAGAGCCTTAGCGCGCTGACCTCAGCCCAGATATCGCAATCAGATAAGGGTCGCGCTGCATCTGAAAACATCAACACACTTCTGCCTTGGGAGGGTGCGGTGTCTCTCTTCCTTCCTTCGCTGAAAAGGATTTTACAGGTAAGTTCTTACCAAAATCCGTGTTTCAGCTGCAGATGGAAGGAAGAGAGCCACAGTATTCATTACTGATGGGATGTCCCAAAGCAGTTCAAAAATAAGGGTGGGAAAAAAACCAAACAAGAGGCAGAAACCCAACAACCTTAACAAAAAAACGCAACCAGCGCTAAACACAAGTTCATCTAGAACTTTAAACTACAGCTGCCTGCAGGACCCTACGTCCGAGGGCTGCATCAGCGGAAGCACTGACGTCCACTTTATAAAACTTTGTGCAGAGCTGCACTGCCGAGGCACCTTGATGAAAAGCCCACGATGAACCACAGCTCTCGTGGAATGGGCTCGAATCTTAATCGGGCAAGATTCACCCCCAAGACGGTAAGCTTCCAAAATAGCTGACCGGATCCAAGAGCTATAGAATCCTTGGAGGCTCGTTGACCACGCCGACGACCTGCTGGAACCACAAACAGGGAGTCCGTCTTACGAAAACCTTGAGTAATAGATAGATAAAACTTCAAGGCTCACACTAAATCCAATGTGTGTAAAGCTCGCTCTTTCGCATTCTTCGGATCCGGACAGAGTGAAGGCAACACAATATCCTGTGTTGTGAATGGACTTGAAATGAGTTCTGAGCAGAGGCTCCCTCTGGTGGTTACAAGCGGTACTGGACTGTCCAGTGAAGATTGTGAGGAGTGGGAATCAGGTGTTACTGACTGGTCTTATATAAGGGAGTCGCCTTCCCATCAGGGTTGCCGGTGATCAATTGTTCTGGTCTCACTCCATGATTCCTGTTTCCCTTGTAGCCTGCTGTGTCGTGTCTGCATCTCCTGCTAACAGATAAGACATTTTCTTCTTTTTGTTTTTGTGCTTTATTTTTGCATTTTGTCCTGCACTTCTGTGGGGGCCTTCAGGGTCCCCTCCGGGGGCTTTTGCCCTCTCAGTTTAGTTCAGCCACTGATGTTTGTACTTTTGCTTTTTCCAGTTTCTTCAGTGGCTGCTGTTTTGATTTTGTTACACCAGAGAACTAATTTAGGTGGTAGAGGTCGTGTGATCTCAGGTGTTTTTGAAATTAGTAGAATTGGTGCTTTGCAGGGTTTTTTGGGATTGCAGTAAGTACCCTTCCTATCCTTTTCTATTTAGTTCGTTTGCGCCCCAACGTTTGCTCATACTATTTTCTGTCTGTGTCAGTATTTCTTCTTGTCTAACAGCCATTACATGTTTGGGGGCTTTCTATGTTCTTTGGGGATCTGCTCCGGGGCAGATGGCTTTCCTATTTCTATCTTTAGGTGTAGTTAGTTTCTCAGGCTGTGACGAGGCGTCTAGAACCAACGTAGGAACGCTCCACAGCTGCCTCTAGTTGTGGTGGTTAGTCAGGGTACTGCAATCTCATAGATTCCAACTGCTCTGGTGTATTGCCTTTTTTACCTGCACTCCTCAGTTACCGAAACATAACAGTATCACCGGCCTAAAATTTAAAGTTGTATGGTACTCACAGAAGGGAAAAATATTGTGAAAGAAAAAACGGTTGTCAGAGTTGTCAGAGATATTTTTCTGTTTGTTGCATTTTTTTTTTTTCCCTCTGTATCTCTGGGTGCTGGGGAGGATTTTTTCTCTCAATGGAGTTTGCACAGTTGTCTGGCCGTGTGGATCAGCTTGCCACTGAGGTTCAGAGTATTGCTGCATATCTTGCTAGGTTGCCTGTTGTGGAACCTAGGATTCCCATGCCAGATTTGTTTTTGGGGAATCGAGCTAAGTTTCAGAATTTCAAAAATAATTGTAAATTGTTTTTTGCCTTAAAATCTAAGTCCTCAGGGAACGCAGCGCAGCAGGTTCAAATTGTCATCTCTCTCCTGCGCGGCGATCTTCAGGATTGGGCTTTTTCCCTGACACCTGGGGATCCTGTTTTGAGTGATGTTGATGCATTTTTTCAGGCTTTGGGGTTATTGTACGATGAGCCTAATGTCACTGATCAAGCTGAAAAAGCCTTGTTGGCATTAAATCAGGGGTTTGATGACGCTGAGTTATACTGTCAGAGATTCCGTAGGTGGGCAGTCCTGACCAAGTGGAATGACGACGCTTTGGCGGCCCTTTTTCGGAAGGGTCTGTCAGATAATGTAAAGGATGTTATGGTGGGATTCCCTGTCCCCTCTGGTCTCAATGATTCTATGTCATTAGCGATTCAAATTGACAGACGTTTGCGTGAGCGGAGAAGTATGCGTGGAATAGTGTTGCCTTGTGAACCTGCTTCTGAATCCATGCAGTGTGATAGAGTGGTGTCTGGGGCACAGCGTCATGAGTTTCGAAAGCGCAATGGGTTATGTTTCTACTATGGTGATTCCTCTCATGCTATTTCAGTCTGCCCTAAGCGGGGAAGACGTTTTGCACGCTCAGTTGTCTTGGGTAGTGTTCAGACTAAGTTTTTATTAACTGTCACTCTGATATGCTCTTTGTCCTCATTTTCTGCTCAGGCTTTCGTTGATTCTGGAGCAGCTATTAACCTGATGGATTATGATTTTGCTAAACGTTGTGGGTTTCCCTTGATACCCCTACAGAAGTCTATTCCCCTACTGGGGATCGATTCTACCCCTTTGGCTGAGAATAAACCTCAGTTCTCTACTCAGGTGATAATGAGGGTTGAACCTGATCATCAGGAGTGCTGCAAATTTTTGGTTCTGTATAATCTGCATGATATTATCGTACTGGGTTTCCCTTGGTTGCAGTCTCATAATCCTGTTTTGGATTGGAAAACTGTGTCTGTAACTAGTTGGGGCTGCCAATGTGTTAATACCAACACTCCTGTTTTTTCTGCCTCCCCCCAGGCTCAGGATGTTCCTGACTTTTTGATTGATTTTTCTGATGTGTTTAGCGAAAGTAAATCTGCATCCTTGCCTCCCCATAGGAGCTATGACTGCGCTATTGAATTAGTGCCTGGTAGTAAATTCCCTAAAGGTCGCCTTTTTAACTTGTCTGTACCTGAACATGACGCTATGCGGTCTTATATCAAGGAGTCATTGGAGAAGGGTCATATCAGACCATCCTCTTCACCCTTAGGTGCCAGTTTTTTCTTTGTGGCCAAAAAGGATGGTTCATTAAGGCCGTGTATTGATTATCGTCTTTTGAACAATATTACTGTGAAATATCAATATCCGTTACCCTTGATTTCTGACCTGTTTTCCAGGGTGAAAAATGCTACTTGGTTTACCAAGCTTGACCTCAGGGGGGCATATAACCTTATTCGCATTAAGCACGGGGATGAATGGAAGACGGCATTTAATACCCCTGAGGGGCATTTTGAGTACCTTGTGATGCCCTTTGGGCTCACTAATGCTCCTTCTGTCTTCCAGTCCTTCATGAATGACATTTTCAGGGATTTTGTGGATACATTTCTGATTGTTTATTTGGATGATATCTTGATTTTTTCCAATGACTGGGACTCTCATGTGAAACATGTTCGAACTGTATTCCAGATTTTGAGAGAGAATGCTCTGTATGTGAAGGGATCAAAGTGTCTTTTTGGCGTACAGAGGATCTCATTTTTGGGATTCATTTTGTCCCCATCTGTTATTGAAATGGACCCGGTCAAGGTTCAGGCCATCTGTGATTGGGTCCAACCTACTTCATTAAAGGCTCTTCAAAGATTTTGGGGTTTTGCCAATTTTTATCGTAAATTTATTGGTAATTTCTCGGTTATTGTTAAACCTTTAACTGATTTGACCAAAAAGGGTTCTGATGTGGTGAATTGGCCTCCTGAGGCAGTCTCTGCATTTCAGGAACTTAAGCAGAGGTTCACTTCTGCTCCTATTCTACGGCAGCCTGATGTTTCTCTACCATTTCAGGTGGAGGTTGATGCCTCTGAAATTGGGGCAGGTGCCGTTTTGTCCCAAAGAGATCCAGAGACCTCTAAAAGTAACCCTTGTGCCTTTTTCTCTCGAAAATTTTCTCCTACTGAACGTAATTATGACGTGGGTAATCGGGAGTTATTGGCCATGAAGTGGGCTTTTGAAGAGTGGAGACATTGGCTGGAGGGAGCCAAACATCAGGTGGTGGTCCTTACAGACCATAAGAATCTGGTTTATCTGGAATCTGCCAAGCGACTTAATCCTAGACAGGCCAGGTGGGCCTTGTTTTTCACACGTTTTAATTTTGTGGTTTCATTTCTTCCTGGCACTAAGAATGTTAAGGCGGATGCCCTCTCGAGGAGTTTCCTGGCGGACTCTCCTGAGTTATCTGATCCTTCTGTTATTTTGAAAGAGGGTATAGTTCTTTCCGCCATCTCGCCCAATTTGAGACTGGCTCTGGAGGGGTGTCAGGAGGATAAGCCCGAGCGCTGCCCTGTTGGGAAATTGTTTGTCCCGGACCAGTGGAAAAAGAGTGTGATGTCTGAGATTCATTGTTCCGCGCTGGCCGGTCATCCCGGAATTTTAGGTACCAGAGACTTGGTTAGTCGGTCCTTTTGGTGGCCTACCTTGTCTCGTGATGTCAGGGAATTTGTGCAGTCCTGCGGGACTTGCTCTCGCTCAAAGCCTTGCTCTCGCTCTAGTGGTTTGTTGATGCCATTGCCTGTGCCCAAGAGACCATGGACCCATATCTCTATGGATTTCATTTCCGACCTCCCTGTTTCTCAGAGAATGACCGTCATCTGGGTGATTTGTGATAGGTTTTCCAAGATGATACATCTTGTGCCATTACCTAAGTTGCCTTCCTCCTCTGAATTGGTGCCTTTGTTCCTTCAGCACGTGGTTCGTTTACACGGCATTCCTGAGAATATTGTGTCTGACAGAGGAGTCCAGTTTGTTTCAAGATTTTGGAGGACCTTTTGTTCTAAACTTGGTGTTCAATTGTCTTTCTCCTCAGAGTTTCATCCTCAGACCAATGGTCAAACTGAGAGAACAAACCAGACATTGGAGACTTATCTAAGATGCTTTGTGTCTGCTGATCAGGATGACTGGGTCTCTTTTTTGCCTTTGGCTGAGTTTGCTCTTAATAATAGGGCTAGCTCTGCCACTTTGATGTCTCCATTTTTCTGTAATTCTGGGTTTCACCCTCGATTTTCTTCAGGACAGACGGAGGCTTCTGTCTGTCCAGGTGTTGACTCTGTTGTGGAGCGTATGCAACAGATTTGGGACCAGGTAGTGGAGAGGTTGTCCCTCTCTCAGGAGAGGGCCCAGTGGTTTGCTAACCGGCATAGGTCTGATGGTCCTCGGTTTAAAGTGGGGGACTTGGTCTGGTTGTCCTCAAAAAATATTCCTATGAGAGTGGCATCTCCTAAATTTAAGCCTAGGTTCATTGGACCTTATAAGATCATGGAGATTCTTAATCCTGTTTCTTTTCGTTTGCTTCTTCCAGGGACATTTAAGATCCATAACGTGTTCCACAAGTCCTTGTTGAAGAGGTTTGTTGAGCCAGTGGTTCCTACTACTGTGCCTCCTGACCCTGTTTTGGTTTAGGGCAATCTGGAGTATGTGGTTGAGAAAATATTGAATTCTCGTTTTTCTAGACGGAAACTCCAGTATTTGGTTAAGTGGAGAGGTTATGGTCAGGAAGACAATTCTTGGGTGTTTGCTTCGGACATCCATGCTAGGAGACTCATCCGTGCGTATCATAGAACTCATCCTGACCGACCTGGTTGCTCAAGTGAGGGTTCGGTGACCCCTCCTCAAGGGGGGGGTACTGTTGTGAATGGACTTGAAATGAGTTCTGAGCAGAGGCTCCCTCTGGTGGTTACAAGCGGTACTGGACTGTCCAGTGAAGATTGTGAGGAGTGGGAATCAGGTGTTACTGACTGGTCTTATATAAGGGAGTCGCCTTCCCATCAGGGTTGCCGGTGATCAATTGTTCTGGTCTCACTCCATGATTCCTGTTTCCCTTGTAGCCTGCTGTGTCGTGTCTGCATCTCCTGCTAACAGATAAGACATTTTCTTCTTTTTGTTTTTGTGCTTTATTTTTGCATTTTGTCCTGCACTTCTGTGGGGGCCTTCAGGGTCCCCTCCGGGGGCTTTTGCCCTCTCAGTTTAGTTCAGCCACTGATGTTTGTACTTTTGCTTTTTCCAGTTTTTTTCAGTGGCTGCTGTTTTGATTTTGTTACACCAGAGAACTAATTTAGGTGGTAGAGGTCGTGTGATCTCAGGTGTTTTTGAAATTAGTAGAGTTGGTGCTTTGCAGGGTTTTTTGGGATTGCAGTAAGTACCCTTCCTATCCTTTTCTATTTAGTTAGTTTGGGCCCCAACGTTTGCTCATACTATTTTCTGTCTGTGTCAGTATGTCTTCTTGTCTAACTGCCATTACATGTTTGGGGGCTTTCTATGTTCTTTGGGGATCTGCTCCGGGGCAGATAGCTTTCCTATTTCTATCTTTAGGTGTAGTTAGTTTCTCAGGCTGTGACGAGGCGTCTAGGACCAACGTAGGAACGCTCCACGGCTGCCTCTAGTTGTGGTGGTTAGTCAGGGTACTGCAATCTCATAGATTCCAACTGCTCTGGTGTATTGCCTTTTTTACCTGCACTCCTCAGTTACCGAAACATAACAATCCTGGTTAACATGAAATTGTGACACTACTTTAGGTAGAAAATCACCCTGTGTGCGAAGCACTACACGATCCGGAAAAAACTCCAGAAAAGGAGGCGAGAAAGAAAGAGCTGCTAACTCAGAAACTCTTCTCAAAGAGGTGACCGCTACTAGGAAGGCCACCTTCCAAGAAAGTAAAGAAAGGCTAGCAGAATCCATAGGCTCAAAAGGTTTATGCTGAAGAGCCTCCAAAACAAGGTTTTCCGCCAAGGAGACACAGGTGCCTTCCGCGGCGGAAACTTACGAGCTATACCGCGGAAAAAGGAAAGCACGTCCCTACGCGAGGCAATAGCTCTCCGGAATAATAAGGACAGAGCAGAAACCTGACCTTTCAGGGTGCTAACTGCCAAACCCTTGTCTAACCCATGCTGCAGAAAAGCCAACAGATTGGGAATGGAAAATTTTCTCGGGTTCCGTGAAGATCCCGAACACCACGAAAAGAAGGTTTCCCAAGTTTTGTGGTAAATCCTAGTAGTAGCCGGACTTCTGGCAGCTCGAAGAGTAGCAATGACCTCGGCTGAAAAACCTCTACGGGTCAACATTTCGGTCTCAAGAGCCACGCCGTCAAACGCAGAGACTTCAAGTCCGGATGACAAACGGGCCCTGAGTCAACAAGTCCAGTCGAAGAGGAAGTAGAAAAGGAGGTGCCGCAACAGCGACATTATTGTCGAGAACCACATCCTTCTTGGCCAATCTGGAGCTATCAACATAGCTGGATTCTCTCTATTCTGATCCGACGCAGTACTAGAGGAAGTAAGGATATCGGCGGGAATACATAGATTAGCTCGAACTGGTCCCACTGAGCCACTAGAGCATCCACCGCCACAGCCTTCGGGTCCTTGTACCTGGACATGAACGTCGGTAACTTGGCATTGGACCTGGATGCCATCAAATCCACTTGGGGAGTTCCCCAACGGGAGCACAGCAGTGCAAAAACTTCCGGGTGAAGACTCCATTCTCCGGGATCCATCTTCTTGCGACTGAGAAAGTCCGCTGTAACATTCTGAACCCCTGGAATGTGAATCGCAGAAATGGCTGGTACTCTGGCCTCGGCCCAAAACAGAATCCGGGACACCTCCACCATAAGCCTGGAGCTCCTTGTCCCGCCTTGGTGATTGATATACGCGACAGCCGTCGCATTGTCTGTCTGCACTCGGACTGGCTGACCGCTCAAAGGGACCGTCCAATGCTGGAGGCAAAGGAAAATCGCCCTCAATTCCAGGACATCGATCGGAAGAACAGACTCTTCCGATGACCATACCCCCTGAATCCAGAGACTGTTCCAAACACCCCCCCAGCCCGTCAGGCTGGCATCGGTGGTTATGACCGACCACTTCGGAGGAAGGAAGGACTTCCCCAGGGAAAATGCCCCTGGACGTAACCACCATCCTAGGGAATCTCGCACCGCGCGAGAAATGGTGACACTGCAATCCAGCGATTGCGACCGATTCCATCGACTCAGGATGAACCTTTGGAGAGTCCTGGAATGAAACTGGGCAAAAGGAATCGCCTCCATGGACGCCACCATTAGTCCCAGAAGACGCATACACTTCCGTAGGGACATTGCTGTCGAGGATTTCATAATCTGTATATGTCAAAGAAGACATGACTGTTTGTCTGGCGGTAGAGAAACTACTGTCCGAATCGTGTCGAAATGCATCCCCAAAAAGAGGATTGCCCGCGATGGTTCCAGGAACGACTTCTCCCAATTGACCAGCCAACCGAAGTCCTTCAGAAGCTGAAGAGACAAATCGCGAGCCGTCACTGCCTCCTCTTCCGAGGAAGCCATTATCAAAAGATCGTCCAGGTAAGGAAGAATCGTAATCCCATGTCTTCGAAGGATTGCCATGAGGGGCGCCAGAATCTTTGTAAAGACTCTGGGCGCTGAGGCTAAGCCGAAAGGCAGAGCCACGAACTGGTAGTGATCCTGACCTATGGCAAACCGAAGAAAGCGCTGATGAGCCCTTCCAATGGGAACATGCAAATAGGCGTCGCGAATGTCGATTGACACCAGAAAATCATTCTGTGACAGAGCTGCTACAACGGAGCGAAGTGACTCCATGCGAAATTTCCGGGTGTGGACATGCTGATTTAATCGCTTGAGATCCAGAATCGGGCGAAATTTGTTCTCCTTTTTGGGAACCACAAAAAGGTTGGAATAAAAACCTTTTCCTCGGTCCTCTGACGGAACCGGTATTACTACACCCTTTTGTAGGAGAAATTCGACCTCTCGCTGTAGAGCGACAAAAAGCTCGGGCTCTGACAGAATGCGAGACTGACAAAAAATATTTGGGGGTCGAGAAGAAAACTCTATGAAATAGCCTGCCGACACGACCCACGTTACCCAGGAATCTGGAACGCGAGATATCCAAGTCGCCTTGAACTGAAGCAGGCGACCCCCCACTCGAGAGTCCTCGAGTGGACCCCTGGCGTCAGTCTGACTTGGCGGGCTTCTTGTCAGATTCCCGCTTGTCCTGACGGAAATTCTGCTTCCAGGGAGTGCGAGCTTTCTGGAAGGACTTCTTTCCCGAGAAAGAAGAACGACCCGATCCCCACGAGGAGTGACCGAATCGTCCTCGGCCCCGAAAGGACCGCCGACCGCTATAGACACCAGGCTTGCTAGACACCGAAGCCATGGCCCTACGCTGTGGCAATGCTGTTTCCTTCGCCTTTGCCTTGGAAATCAGCTCTGTGAGGTCAGATCCAAAAAGAAGGCCACCCTTGTAAGGTAAGGCCAATAAACCTTGTTTGGAAACTGCGTCCCCGGCCCACTGTCTGAGCCATAAAGCTCTTCTGACTGTGACCGCTGTAGCTTGCGCTCTGGCCAGAAGGGATGCCGTATCCAGACCCGCATCAAAGATATAACAGGCTGCAGTTTCTAACCATTCGCAAATTTCCTGTATATCAGATAACGGAGATCCATTCTGCAACGCCGTCTTTAGACGTGCCAACCAGCCTAGAGAAGCTCTAGAAGCACACATGGATCCTAGCACCGCTCGGAATCCATGACCCGCGGCCTCATAGTTTGATTTTGCCGCCATCTCCGTTTTTCTGTCCAACGGCTCCTGCAAACTCGCCTTCCCTTTAACAGGGAGTAATGAGGATTTACTAAGCTGGGATAAAGAAACATCCACTTCAGGAGAAGGAGTCCAATTATCCTTTAACTCCGCAGAGCATGGATAAAGTGCATCAAAGAAACGCGTTCCGTGAAAACGCTTATCTGGACACAGACGTTCCTCTTCTATTACACTATTAAGCTCCTCCAGAGCTGGCAATGTTGTACGCGAAGTACGGTACTCCTGGAACATACGTGCTGATTTACCAGGACGACTAGTTACCACCTCCGGTAACTGTAAAACCTCT
>JARQOD010000001.1:474028968-474126918 GCA_033576555.1 Oophaga sylvatica
CTACCTGGTAAAAGGTACCGAAAAAATTGCTGCGGTAGTTTTCCACACCCAAACAGTCTGTTTACCAGTGGAAGTGCAGGTGTGTTGCCAGATGTCTGGACGAAAACGGGAATATGCTTAAGGGGGTCATGGAGGTAACAGGGGGTCATTCGGACCCGCCTGTCTAGTACTTGTTGGCGAGATAGTTGCTGGTCTGGATAGGTCAATTAGAGGAAAAAATAAAGGGGGAAAGTGGGAGGAAAAAATCCCCTTAAAATTTTCCCTTAATTAAAGGTGCTGCAGCCTTTCTAAGACACTCAGCGGACTCGCTACCCTAGCAGCTGGTTTACCCAAACCGGGTTAAGCACCCCGAAAAACGCTCGGGTTTTAAAGAATGGAAGGGGGTGTGCAATCAAAATCAAAATTATGCGTGCCCCGTGTAAGGTGAGTTTTTGTTTGGGAAATTATTAGACAATCTACTCACCAAGGCTGGGAGAAAAGGAAAGGGTTCCAAACCAGTTCTTCCTTTCCCTACGGAGGCCTTTTAAATAAAAAAACCCATATGAATCCCAGAGGGATCGCTGGGAGCAAAGGCCCCAAAAAGCAAAAAGTTGCCTTTTCAGTGGATTTTTTTGGCAAAATGCAGGCAATCCGTTGACCCCCCTTAGGGGGAGAAAAAAAAAAATTTCCCATAAATGGGAACATATACACGAGTCGTGGATTGGAACTATAGTTTAGGCAAAAAATTGGGTTTTCTAAAAATTTCCCCATATTCATTTTTTTTTAAAAATTTTAAGGGGGGGAACAGCATGAAGCACTTAAATTGGGGTATTAACCTTACTTCAAAAATGCCCTGGTGAGGTTTCCCAATGGATCAGGAGGGAAGGGGTTTTACCCCCTTTTTTCCCGGGTTCCCAAAACCCACGTGGGTTCATTCCGAACTTATTAATTTGAAAAAAAAAAAAATTTACCTTCTGTTAACCTACATTCGATGGAATCCTCGGTCTACTTTTAAACTTTTTTTTCCCAAGTGTGTGATGACGGAAATAGATTGAAGATTGGTATTACTATCTTCTCATGCATCCAAGCACCAGCAGTATTTGAGAGAGGCAATCAGATGGCAGGTGAAATCTGTCATTTTCAATTTACAGCATGCCTTTTGGGTTTTCTCCATGGAGCCTCGGGTATTCACGAAGATGATACTAGAGGTGATGGCCTACCTGCGTCAACAAGATACCTTGATTGTGCCCTACCTAGATGATTTTCTAGTAGTAGGAGCATTGGTCTCCCAATGCAAAGATAGTTTATCTAATGCGATTTCATCCTTGCAGGAGTTAGGATGGATCGTAAAAATCCTGGCTGGTTCCGGAAACCTTCCAGTCGTTCCTAGGATTTCACCTAGATTCTGTAAGTCAGAGGTGTCTTCTTCCGGAAGCCAAAAAATTGAACATTATATCAAAAGTTAGGTCAGCGAAGGAAAACCCTCGGATATCTCTGAGAAAGGCTATGTCTCTCCTGGGGTCCCTAACATCATGTATCCCAACAGTCCAATGGGCTCAATATCATACTAGGGCCCTACATCATGAAATCCTACGTGTACAGGAAAATCTACTGGAAAATTGCTGGAACAGTTATGAGTTAGGATGTTCTTCAAATTGGAGGTAGTTCAAAGCGGTCAATCAGGCTTTAAATTATTTTCTTACACAGCTTCGAGGATCTCATGTAAGGATCCTATCGGACAATACCACGACAGTAGCTTATTTAAGTCACCAAGGCGGAACGCGATCGGTAGGATTAATTTCTATAGCAGAGGACATTTTTCAGCGGGCGGAAGCTCATCTACTATCTTTAACAGCCCTCCATATCAAGGGAACAAAAAATATAAAGGCCGACGCTCTCAGCCGAAGCACGCTACTCCAAGGGGAATGGACTCTCAACGGTCACATATTCAGAAAAATTGTGGACTTATGGGGGCTTCCACAGATAGATCTGTTCGCCACCAGACAGAACAGACAAGTTCAGAGGTTCGCTTCCCTAAACATGATAGATCAACCAGACATGGTGGACTCCCTACAGTTTCCCTGGGGTTCGATCTGGCATATGCCTTTCCCCCATTGATGTTACTTCTGCTGGTAATCAGGAAGATCAGGGAGGAAAAGGCGAGGGTGATCCTCATCGCACCCTTTGGCCGAAGAGACCTTGGTTCTCTTGCCTACGAGCCATGTCAGTATGTGACCCCTGGATCCTTCCATCACACCCGAAGCTTTCTCAAGGGCCATTCTTTCATCCTCAAGTGAAGGGACTGCACTTGACAGCGTGGAACTTGAGAGGCAGCTATTAAAATCAAGAGGGTTTTCTAATGATCTAATTAACACGCTTTTACTAAGCTGAAAAGAATCTACTACTATAATATATAGTAGGGTATGGAGGAAGTTTCTGAACTTCCATACAGATGCCTTTTCTAGGGAAATCCCAATTAGGGCCATTTTAGAGTTCCTACAAAAAGGTCGGGAGATGGGTCTATCAGTCAGCACCTTAAAAGTCCAGGGGTCAGCGTTAGGAGCTCTTTATGGTTGCAATATAGCAGGCGATAGGTGGGTGACACGATTCCTTAGGGCTTGTGAGTGAAGTAATCCGGTTCACATTCCACGTCTGCCACCATGGGACTTGAACCTGGTTCTGGAAGCTTTAACTGGTCCCCCGTTTGAACCATTAGATTTTATACCCTTAAAGAACTTATCATATAAGGTTGCGTTGCTAGTAGCATTGACATCGGCCAGGAGGGTTAGCGATATTCAAGACCTCTCCATAGATCCTCCGTTCTTGTTAGTATTCCAAGATAAATGAAATTCATAAACCGGACCCATCATACCTCCCAAAATTTGCGTCTAGCTATCATAGGTCCCAAGAGATATTTCTTCCCTCCTTCTATGATACACCCTCAGGCCCGGAGGAAGAAAAGTTTCATACCCTAGACTTTAAAAGAGCAGTCTTGGCCTATATAGATAGGACTCGGTCCTGGAGGCAGAGTAGGCCTGTGTTTATATCCTTTCAGGGCCACAAGAAGGGGCATGGAGTTACAAAAGCTACTCTGTCTCGGATCAGAGAAGCTATCTGGCTGGCCTACTCCTCGAAAGGCGAGAACCCTCCGAAGGGATAAAAGCACATTCTACGCGAGCTATGGCGTCCTCCTGGGCTGAAAAAGCAGACGTCTCAATTGACCTAATATGTAAGGCCGCAACTTGGTCAACTCCTTCCACCTTTTATAACCATAATAGGTTTGACCTATCCACGTCTGCTGACTTAGCTTTTGGTAGAGCTGTCCTGAGCACGGTGGTCCCACCCAGGTGATGGTTCTCTGTAAATCTCTCACGTGGGTGCTGTCATGGCGAAGGGTAAAAAGCCGGATTACATACCGGTAATGCTCTTTTAGAGAGTCCATGACAGCACCCTCTCACTACCCTCCCTAGTTATATTCATCAGAAAAACTATTCAGTAATAGATAATGTATATATGGCTTAACTTAAGTTATTAGTATTGTCTAATGAGAATTGAACTAACACCTCGCGGTTCCTTTCGTACTCTGAAACCCAAACTGAGGAGGAGAGGGGGACCGCCTCCTTTTATTCTGTAGGTTTCCTGTTCCTATGGGTGGATCCCCTCTCACATGTGGGTGCTGTCGTGGACTGTTATGTTTCGGTAGCTGAGGAGAAATTGCAAAAAATAGCCAAAGTAGTAATACACCAGAGAGGCTGGAAACTATTGGATTGCAGTACACTAAACTAACCGCCACACTAGAAGTAGCCGTGGAGCGTACCTACGGTGATCCTAGACGCCTCGTCACAGCCGGAGAGATAACTACACCTAAAGGCAGAAAGATGAAAGCTATCTGCCCCGGAGCAGAATCCCCAAAGAAATAGGAAGCCCCCAAACATGTAATGGTGGTTAGACCAGAAGAAAACATGGACACAGGCAGAAAATAGAAGTGAGCAAACGCTGGGGCCCAATCTGTCTAGATAGCAAAGTATAGGAAAGAATTCTGACTGCAACCCAAAAACACCCTGTCAAAAATACCAACACTTCTGATTAACAAAAAACCTGAGATCACACGATCTCTACCACCTAAATCAGATCTCTGGTGTAACTCACAACAACTCAGCAAATAAAAAATGATAAAAGAACAAAGCAAAAGTGCAAACACATAATGAGCACAATTGCAGCGCAAGACACCAAAAGGGGACCAGGCTGAAGTCCACTGCAAGCAGCAAACCAGAAGTGAAAATTCAACAGAAGAAAAAAAACAAACAACAAAACACTTATCTGAATCAGAGCAGGAAAACAAGCTGTGCTCCAAGCAAGACCAGGAGGAACAATTGATTACCGGCAAGGCTGATGGGAACTCAGGTGACTTATATCATACCATTCAGAGCCAGCTGAAGGCCATTCAGTAATTAGTTCATTACCCTCAGCAACCACCGGAGGGAGCCCCAGCTCAGAAGTCGCCTCCAAAGTATTCACAACATTACCCCCCCCTTGAGGAGGGGTCACCGAACCCTCACCTGCGCAACCAGGCTGATCAGGATGAGCTCGATGATAGGCACGGATAAGTCTCCCAGCATGGATGTCCGAAGTAAACACCCAAGAATTGTCCTCCTGACCATAACCTCTCCACTTAACCAAATACTGGAGTTTCCATCTAGCAAAACGAGAATCCAATATTTTCTCAACCACATACTCCAAATTGCCCTCAACCAAAACAGGGTCGAGAGGCACAGCCATAGGAACCACTGGCTCGACAAACCTCTTCAATAAAGACTTGTGGAACACGTTATGGATCTTAAATGTCCCTGGAAGAAGCAAACAGAAGGAAACTGGATTAATAATTTCCATGATCTTATAAGGTCCAATGAACCTTGGCTTAAATTTTGGAGATGCAACCTTCATAGAGATATTCCTTGAGGACAACCAAACCAAGTCCCCCACTTTAAAACGAGGACCATCAGTCCTATGCCGGTTGGCAAACCGCTGGGCCTTCTCCTGAGAGAGAGACAACCTCTCCACTACCTGGTCCCAAATCTGCTGCATACGCTGCACAATAGAGTCAAACCCCGGACAGACAGAAGCCTCTGCCTGTCCTGAAGAAAATCGAGGGTGAAACCCAAAATTGCAGAAAAATGGAGACATCAAGGTGGCAGAGCTAGCCCTATTATTAAGAGCAAACTCAGCCAAAGGCAAAAAAGCGACCCAGTCATCTTGATCAGCAGACACAAAACATCTCAAATAAGTCTCCAAGGTCTGGTTTGTTCTCTCGGTTTGTTATTGGTCTGAGGGTGAAATGCAGAGGAGAAAGACAACTGAACACCAAGTTTAGAACAAAATGTCTCCAAAATCTGGAAACAAACTGGAATCCTCTGTCAGACACAATGTTCTCTGGAATGCCATGTAACCGAACCACGTTCTTAAAGAACAAAGGCACCAATTCGGAGGAGGAAGGCAACTTAGGTAATGGCAGAAGATGTATCATCTTGGAAAACCTATCATAGATTACCCAGATAACGGTCATTCTCTGAGAGACAGGGAGGTCAGAAATAAAATCCATAGAAATATGGGTCCATGGCCTCTTGGGTACAGGTAATGGCATTAACAAACCACTAGAACGAGAGCAAGGCTTGGAACGAGAGCAAGTCCCACAGGACTGCACAAAGTCCCTGACGTCACGAGACAAAGTAGGCCACCAAAAGGACCGACTCACCAAGTCTCTGGTACCAAAAATCCCGGGATGACCATGAATCTCAGACATCACACTCTTCTTCCACTGGTCTGGGACAAACAATTTCCCAACAGGGCAGCGCTCAGGTTTATCCTCCTGACACCCCTCCAGAGCCAGTCTCAAATTGGGCGAGAGAACCACACCCTCTTTCAACATAACAGCAGGATCAGATAACTCTGGAGGATCCGCAAAGAAACTCCTCGAGAGGGCATCCGCCTTAACATTCTTAGTGCCCGGAAGAAAAGAAACCACAAATTTAAAACGTGTGAAAAACAAGGCCCACCTGGCCTGTCTAGGATTAAGTCGCTTGGCTGATTCGAGATAAACCAGGTTCTTATTGTCCGTGAGGACCACCACCTGATGTTTAGCTCCTTCCAGCTAATGTCTCCACTCTTCAAAGGCCCACTTCATGGCTAATAACTCCCGATTACCCACGTCATAATTACGTTCAGTTGGAGAAAATTTTCAAGAGAAAAAGGCACAAGGGTTACTCTTAGAGGTCTCTGGATCCCTTTGAGAAAAAATGGCACCTGCCCCAATCTCAGAGGCATCAACCTCCACCTGAAACAGCAGAGAAACATCAGGCTGCCGTAGAACAGGAGCAGAAATGAATCTCTGCTTAAGTTCCTGAAACGCAGAAAGTGCCTCAGGAGGCCAATTCACCACATCGGAACCCTTTTTGGTCAAATCAGTCAATGGTTTAACAATACCGGAGAAATTACCAATAAATTTACGATAAAAATTGGCAAAACCCAAAAATCTCTGAGAGCCTTCAATGAAGTAGGTTGAACCCAATCACAGATGGCCTGAACCTTGACCGGGTCCATTTCAATAACAGACGGAGACAAAATAATCCCAGAAATGAGACCTTCTGTACGCCAAAATGACACTTTGATCACTTCACATATAGTGCATTCTCTCTCAAAATCTGGAACACAGTCCGAACATGTTTCACATGAGAGTCCCAGTCGTTGGAATAAATCAAGATATCATCCAAATAAACAATCAGAAATTTATCCACAAAATCCCTGAAAATATCATTCATGAAGGATTGGAGGATGGAAGGGGCATTAGTAAGCCCAAAAGGCATCACTAGGTACTCAAAATGCCCCTCTGGGGTATTAAACGCCATCTTCCATTCATCCCCGTGCTTAATGCGAATAAGGTTATACGCCCCCCTGAGGTCAAGCTTGGTAAACCAACTAGCACTTTTCACTCTGGAAAATAGGTCAGAAATCAAGGGTAACGGATATTGATATTTAACAGTGATTTTATTCAGGAGGCGATAGTCAATACACGACCTCAATGAAGCATCCTTTTTGGCTACAAAGAAAAAAAACGGCGCCCAAGGGTGAAGAGGATGGTCTGATATCACCCTTCTCCAACGACACCTTGATATAAGATCGCATAGCATCGTGTTCAGGTACAGATAAATTAAAAAGGCGACCTTTAGGAAATTTACCACCAGGCACTAACTCAATAGCGCAACCATAGCTCCTGTGAGGAGGTAAGGATGCAGACTTAGGCCTCTTTCACACATCCGTTTTGCGCCTGACGGCGCCCTCCGGCATTTTTTTGTCCAACCGCATCCAGCGAAATGTAATGCCGGATGCGTTTTTTTCCATAGACTAACATTAGTGCCGGATGGCGCCGCATGTCACTGCGGCGCGTCCGGTTTTTGCCGGATGCGGTGTCTGGTCGCCGTCCGGCGTCTGGCAAAAATGTTGCATGTCACGTTTTTTGTCTGCGGCGAAAAAGCCGGAAGCGCCGGCTTTTGTTACAATGAAAGTCTATGGACGCCGCAATGCGGAAAATCCGGCAAGAGCCGGATCCGGTGGCCAGATCCAGTTTTTTAATTGAGATAGCAGCCCACAGCAAACATATACCTGCCCACAGCAAACATATAAAAAAAGCATGCAGTGGGACATCAGACATACCATGCACATGAGACCAAGAGAGCAGCACCAGGATACGCAGCCAGCAGCACCAGGATACGCAGCCAGCAGCACCAGGATACGCAGACCAGCACCATGGAGCGCCAGGACAACAGACGGTAAATATGAGACCCCCCACCCCAAATTTTACAACGCATATGTCACCAATGCTGTCTGAGCTACTGCATTTTTTTGGCACCCTGGGACATTTTCAAATTCATGTTTTTTCTGTGGTGGGGTTGGTTCCCCTGGTACTGTACGAAATGTAATTTCCGCTGATGGGTTGGGTCCCACTGGTAGTGTTTAAAATACGCATGTTTTGGAAGTTATATTGTGTATCCCCTGCTACTGTAGTGAATGTGTTTCATTGATAAGTGGATCTACTGATACTGTTTTGGCCTGTGATGTGGTTGCTTCTACTGCTACTATCTGAAATGTGCATGTTTTTATATCATAATGTTGATCTATTTTTTTTTTTTAAAAAAACCTTTTTTTGCTGTGATGTGGTTGGTCTCCCTGCGACAATATGAAATGTGCATTTTTTGTGTATCATAATGTTGATCTAGTGTTTTATTTTTTAATTTTTTTTTTGGCCTGTGATGGTGTTGCTCCTCATGCTGCTATCTGAAATGTGCATGTTTTTTTATCATAATGTTGATCTAGTTTTTATTTTTAAAACTCTTTTTTTTGGCTGTGATGGGGTTGCTCTCACTGCTGCTATTGAAATGTGCATGTTTTTTGTATCATAATGTTGATCTAGTGTTTTATTTTTTAAATTTTTTTTTGGCCTGTGATGTGGTTGCTTCTCATGCTACTATCTGAAATGCGATGTTTTTTATCATAATGTTGATCTAGTTTTTTTTTTTTAAAAAAACCTTTTTTTGCCCGTGATGTGGTTGTTCTCCTGCACTATATGAAATGTGCATTTTTTGTGTATCATAATGTTGATCTAGTGTTTTTTTTTTAAATTATTTTTTTTGGCTGTGATGGTGGTTGCTCCTCTGCTGCTATCTGAAATGTGCATGTTTTTTGTATCATAATGTTGATCTAGTGTTTTTTTTAAAAAATTTTTTTGGGCCTGTGATGGTGTTGCTCCTCAGCTGCTATCTGAAATGTGCATGTTTTTTTATCATAATGTTGATCTATTTTTTTTATTTTTTAACATTTTTTTTGGCTGTGATGTGGTTGCTCTCCTGCACTACTGAAATGTGCATGTTTTTTATCATAATGTTGATCTATTTTTATTTTTTTAAAAAAACCTTTTTTTGCTGTGATGTGGTTGGTCTCCCTGCGACAATATGAAATGTGCATTTTTTGTGTATCATAATGTTGATCTAGTGTTTTATTTTTTAAATTTCTTTTTGGCCTGTGATGGTGTTGCTCCTCATGCTGCTATCTGAAATGTGCATGTTTTTTGTATCATAATGTTGATCTAGTGTTTTATTTTTAAAAAAAATTTTTTGGGCCTGTGATGGTGTTGCTCTTCATGCTGCTATCTGAAATGTGCATGTTTTTTGTATCATAATGTTGATCTAGTGTTTTATTTTTAAAAAATTTTTTTTGGGCCTGTGATGGTGTTGCTCTTCATGCTGCTATCTGAAATGTGCATGTTTTTTGTATCATAATGTTGATCTAGTGTTTTATTTTTAAAAAAATTTTTTGGGCCTGTGATGGTGTTGCTCTTCATGCTGCTATCTGAAATGTGCATGTTTTTTGTATCATAATGTTGATCTAGTGTTTTATTTTTAAAAAAATTTTTTGGGCCTGTGATGGTGTTGCTCTTCATGCTGCTATCTGAAATGTGCATGTTTTTTGTATCATAATGTTGATCTAGTGCTTTATTTTTTAATTTTTTTTTGGCCTGTGATGTGGTTGCTTCTCCTGCTACTATCTGAAATGTGCATGTTTTTATATCATAATGTTGATCTATTTTTTTTTTTTTTTTTTTAAATCTTTTTTTGCTGTGATGTGGTTGGTCTCCCTGTGACAATATGAAATGTGCATTTTTTGTGTATCATAATGTTGATCTAGTGTTTTATTTTTTAAATTTTTTTTTTGGCCTGTGATGTGGTTGCTTCTACTGCTACTATCTGAAATGTGCATGTTTTTATATCATAATGTTGATCTATTTATTTATTTTTTTAAAAACCTTTTTTTGCTGTGATGTGGTTGGTCTCCCTGCGACAATATGAAATGTGCATTTTTTGTGTATCATAATGTTGATCTAGTGTTTTATTTTTTAAATTTTTTTTTGGCCTGTGATGGTGTTGCTCCTCATGCTGCTGTCTGAAATGTGCCTGTTTTTATATCATAATGTTTATTTAAATTTTTTTTTTCAATTTTTTTTTTGGGGATCGGGTGGTTCCCCTGGTACTGTATCGTGTTTTTTTTTGCAGGGATAGGGTGTTTCCCCCTGGTACTGTTTATGGCTCCAATTAATGACGGGATGTTGTGTTCCGTAAAACATAAAGCTCAATACTGTCCATGTTTGAATCTTATATTTTAAAACAGGGACAATCAATACATATAAACACAGTTCCTTTTTGTCTGTTTAATTCACAGCAGAAGAATTGAAGCTGCAGCAGAACGGGCGCAGGACATCCTGGAAGCTAGGAGGGAAGCCAGCAGAAAGTAAATATGATATTCCCCATTTCCCTAAAAATTACATGTTTGTTTTTCTCTTTCAGCCAGGGACAAGGAATAAACATATATTCACTGTCCCTTTTTGTGTCCTTACTCAACAGCAGAAGACGTCAATGACAGGCGGTGGCGGCGGATGCAGCCCAAATTGAAGAGAGGGGAGGAGAGGACCTCCAAGCTCGGAGGATAGCCAGCAGAAAGTAACTATGACATCCCCATTTTTCTCTAAATTACATGTTTGTTTTTCTTTCAGCCATGGACAAGGAATAGTATATTCACAGTCCCTTTTTACTCAACAGCAGAAGACGGCAACGACAGGCGGCGGCGGAGGCGGCAGAAAGACGAGAGGAGGAGAGGCGGGCTAGGAGGGAAGCCAGCAGAAAGTAAATATTACATCCCCCATTTCCCGAAAAAATTACATGTTTGTTTTTCTCTTTCAGCCAGGGACAAGGAATATAGAAATATATTCACTGTCCCTTTTTGTGTCTTTCTTCCACAGCAGAGACCGTCAAACAGCTGCTGCAGCTGCCGCAATGGCGGCTATGGCGGAAGAAGCAGCAGCAGCAGCATCTCCTCTGTCTCCTCCCTCCCAGCCACTTGAGCCAGCTGATCGTGACACATCTTCTTCTGGGAGCCCTCCTACCCATCGTCAGCAATTGGCGGTAAAAATATCTAATTTTTTTCTCTCCACAATCCATCTGTGGGATATATGTTTTGATTGTCTTTTTTAATAACAGGAATCGCAAGATGACGAGGAGCTCCCAGAGGAAGAAGGACGGGGTGAGAGATATCCGGAGTGGGCTCACAATTCGTAAGTATCCTGCATCAATCGCAGAAAACACAACATCACACTACACACAACACATAGAAAACCATTTAGTACATACTTGACACAGCGGCCAACACATGCCAATATCCTAATTTTTATTTTCATTTTAGTCTCTTGGATCTGGGAGCCAACAGAGGGTTCCTCCCAGCGCCTCCCAGAGTCGTCGTCGTGAGACTGTCGGCGGTTCTCAACGTGTAAGTTTTTTTTTTTTTGGAGTTCATATTTTTTATTTTTGAAACGTCAATTTTTTTAATTGTTTCGGGTGTTTTTTTAAAATGTCATTTTTCTTTTGAAAATTTTTGAACTATCTACCATTATTGGTACCATTTCATATAATTTTTAATTTTTACAAAACATGTGTTATCTCTACATTTTTTTGCAGAAATTTTTCCAGTTTAACATGTATAATTTTGACATTTTCACATAATGTGTATAGTAATGTTTTTTTTTTCTATTTTAATTTCACAGGCTTCACAGCGTGCTCCCGACTCGGACACTGAGGAGGGCCTCGACGTAGAGTTGATGATCGATCTGGTCCGAGAAAGGGAGCCGCTGTGGAACATGGGGGACCGCCGGCATTCTGATCAAATTGTGACCCGACAGCTCTGGGAGGAAGTGGCAGCGGCAATGGTGGACCGCTGGGAGGACCTCGATGTTAGGTCCCAGACTAAATACCGTAAGTATAGTTCATGTTGCTGACTGTAAAGCTGTGTTTCCAAAACTCCAGTCCTCGTGTCACCCACGCTTCATGTTGTCATGATTTCCTTGACACGAGGAATGAAGTTTGGGAAACACTGATGTTGTATACTAACCAATGTGTGCTTTCTCGTTTCAGGGGAGAGAATGGGTGTGGTCGGGGCGTGGCCTAAAATTTGCTGCGGCGCACCCAATAAGCCTTTGAAGCCAAGTACTGGATGGGCCCAAGAAAATCCAGTTCACAATATTCATTTTGGACTCCCATTTTGTTTTCTTATACATTGACTGCAAGGCCTGCCTGCTACCAAGTCATATGCACCCCAATAAGCATTTGAACCCAGTTACTGGATGGGCCCAGAAAAATCCAGTTCACATTATTCATTGTGTACTCCCATTCTGTTTTCTTATGCATTGAATGCAAGGCCTGCCCTCCTACCAGAAAGACGGGAGAGAAAGAACAGAGAGAGAAAGAAAGAAAGAACAGAAAGAAAGAACAGAGACAGAAAAAAAGAACAGAGAGAAAAAAAGAAAGAGAGGAAAGAAAGAACAGAGAGGGAGAGAGAAAGAAAGAGGGGAAAGAAAGAACAGAGAGAAAAAGAAAGACAGAGGGGAAAGAAAGAACAGAGAAAGATAGAAAGAAAGAGAGGAAAGAAAGAACAGAGAGAAAAAAAGAACAGAGAGGGAGAGAGAAAGAGGGGAAAGAAAGAAAGACAGAGGGGGAATGAAAGAACAGATAGAAAAAGAAAGAAAGAATAGAGAGAGAAAGAAAGAGGGGACAGAAAGAACAGAGAGAGAAAGAAAGAAAGGGGAAAGAAAGAACAGAGAGAGAGAAAGAAAGAGGGGAAAGAAAGAAAGAACAGAGAGAGAAAGAAAGAAAAAAAGAGGGAATGAAAGAACAGAGAGATAGAGAAAAAGAAAGAAACAGAGAGAGAAAGAAAGAGGGGACAGAAAAAAAGAACAGAGAGAAAAAAGAAAGAGGGTAAAGAAAGAAACAACAGAGGGAGAGAGAGAAAGAAGGGAAAGAAAGAACAGAGAGAAAGAAAGAACAGAGAGAGAGAAAGAAACAGAGAGAGAAAGAAATAAAAATTCTATAAAGATACTATAGCAGCCCGGCTCCCATTGTAGTGCCCACCTGAGCCTCCCGATGCAGGACATATCATGATCCGCTCACATGGCCGACATCCCCGATTCCAAGGCGAGGACACGGTGATGGATCTGAAGCATTCCCTGAAGTGCCTCCATGGTTCCGTCACAATCTCCTCCCGAAATTAACTCATTTCCGGTCATCTTTCAGCACGTCACTTCTGGTGGAACATCACGTGCGAGTTTTAAAGTGCTCTTCGGGGCTCCGGCATGTACTCCTGCGTCCACGGGAAAAGCTCCCGGCTGGGGCAGCGGGGCAGACTCTCAAAATCGGGAGTGTCCTGCTGAATTCAGGACGGTTGGGAGGTATGAATGCTCCCCACCATACACCTTGTACACGCAGGGCACTGCACACCTCATACACACACGGTTCCGCTTTGTATGCCTCGTAAACACACGGCTCCGCTCCGTCCACCTCGCACACACAAGGCTCCACTCAGTATACACAAGGCTCCACTCCATACACCTTGTACACACGCAGCCACGCTTTGTACACCTTGTACACACACGACTCCACTCCGTAAACCTTGTACACATGCGGCTTTGCAGCATACACCTCGTACACACGCGGTTCTGCTCCGTACACACGCGGCTCCGCTACATACACACAAGGCTCCACTCCATACACACACGGCTCTGCTCCACTCTGTACACACACGGCTCAAGCACGGAGCCCTGTGTGTACGAAGCTGAGCGGCTCAGCTCCGTACACTTCACACACACAGGGCTCCGTTTCGTACACACACAGCACTGCTACATCCACCTCGTACACGTGGGGCTCGGCTCCGTGCACCTTGTACAGACACACGGCTCTGCTCTATTCAACTCGTACAGACACGGTTCTGCTACATCCAACTCGTACACACAAGGCCCCGCTCCGTACACCTCATACACACTACAGCACTGCTACATCCACCTCATACACGGGCGGCTCCGCTCCGTGCACCTCGTACACGAGCGGCTCCGCACCATGCACCTCGTACACGAGCGGCTCCGCTCCGTGCACCTCGTCTCCATGCACCTCGTACAGACACACGGCTCTGCTCCATCCAACTCGTACAGACACGGCTCTGCTACATCCAACTCGTTCACACAAGGCTCCGCACACCTCGCACACACTACAGCCCTACCACATCCACCTCGTACACGCGCAACTCCGCTCCGTGCACCTCGTACACGCGCGGCTCCGCTCCGTGCGCCTCGTACACAGGGCTCCGCTCCGTCCGCCTCGTACACACAGGGCTCCGCTCCGTCCGCCTCGTACACACACGGCTCCGCTCCGTCCGCCTCGTACACACACGGCTCCGCTCCGTCCGCCTCGTACACACACGGCTCCGCTCCGTCCGCCTCGTACACACACGGCTCCGCTCCGTCCGCCTCGTACACACGGCTCCACTCCGTACGCCTCGTACACACACGGCTCCGCTCCGTACGCCTCGTACACATTACGACTCCGCTCCGTACGCCTCGTACGCGCGGCTGCGCTCCGTACGCCTCGTACGCGCGGCTCCGCTCCGTACGCCTCGTACGCGCGGCTCCGCTCCGTACGCCTCGTACGCGCGGCTCCGCTCCGTACGCCTCGTACGCGCGGCTCCGCTCCGTACGCCTCGTACACGCGGCTCCGCTCCGTACGCCTCGTACACACGGCTCCGCTCTGTACACCTCGTACACGCGGCTCCGCTCCGTACATCTCTTACACACACACGGCTCCGCTCCGTACACCTCGCACACACGGCTCCGCTCCGTACACCTCGTACACACGGCTCCGCTCCGTACACCTCGTACACGCGGCTCCGCTCCGTACATCTCTTACACACACACGGCTCCGCTCCGTACACCTCGCACACACGGCTCCGCTCCGTACACCTCGTACACACGGCTCCACTCCGTACACCTCGTACACGCGGCTCCGCTCTGTACGCCTCGTACACGCGGCTCCGCTCCGTACGCCTCGTACACGCGGCTCCGCTCCGTACACCTCGTACACGCGGCTCCGCTCCGTACATCTCTTACACACACACGGCTCCGCTCCGTACACCTCGCACACACGGCTCCGCTCCGTACACCTCGTACACACGGCTCCACTCCGTACACCTCGTACACACGGCTCCGCTCCGTACACCTCGAACACACGGCTCCGCTCCGTACACTTCGTACACACGGCTCCGCTCCGTACACCTCGTACACGCGGCTCCGCTCCGTACACCTCGTACACGCGGCTCCGCTCCGTACACCTCGTACACACGGCTCCACTCCGTACACCTCTTACACACACACGGCTCCGCTCCGTACACCTCGTACACACGGCTCCGCTCCGTACACCTCGTACACGCGGCTCCGCTCCGTACATCTCTTACACACACACAGCTACGCTCCGTACACCTCGTACACACGGCTCCGCTCCGTACACCTCGTACACACGGCTCCACTCCGTACACCTCGTACACACGGCTCCGCTCCGTACACCTCGAACACACGGCTCCGCTCCGTACACTTCGTACACACGGCTCCGCTCCGTACACCTCGTACACGCGGCTCCGCTCCGTACACCTCGTACACGCGGCTCCGCTCCGTACATCTCTTACACACACACGGCTCCGCTCCGTACACCTCGCACACACGGCTCCGCTCCGTACACCTCGTACACACGGCTCCACTCCGTACACCTCGTACACACGGCTCCGCTCCGTACACCTCGAACACACGGCTCCGCTCCGTACACTTCGTACACACGGCTCCGCTCCGTACACCTCGTACACGCGGCTCCGCTCCGTACACCTCGTACACGCGGCTCCGCTCCGTACACCTCGTACACACGGCTCCACTCCGTACACCTCTTACACACACACGGCTCCGCTCCGTACACCTCGTACACACGGCTCCGCTCCGTACACCTCGTACACGCGGCTCCGCTCCGTACATCTCTTACACACACACAGCTACGCTCCGTACACCTCGTACACACGGCTCCGCTCCGTACACCTCGTACACACGGCTCCACTCCGTACACCTCGTACACACGGCTCCGCTCCGTACACCTCGAACACACGGCTCCGCTCCGTACACTTCGTACACACGGCTCCGCTCCGTACACCTCGTACACGCGGCTCCGCTCCGTACACCTCGTACACACGGCTCCACTCCGTACACCTCGTACACACGGCTCCGCTCCGTACACCTCGAACACACGGCTCCGCTCCGTACACTTCGTACACACGGCTCCGCTCCGTACACCTCGCACACACGGCTCCGCTCCGTACACCTCGTACACACGGCTCCGCTCCGTACACCTCGTACACACGGCTCCACTCCGTACACCTCGTACACACGGCTCCGCTCCGTACACCTCGAACACACGGCTCCGCTCCGTACACTTCGTACACACGGCTCCGCTCCGTACACCTCGTACACACGGCTCCGCTCCGTACACCTCGTACACACGGCTCCGCTCCGTACACCTCATTCACACCACAGCTCCGCTCAGTACACCTCATACACACGGCTCCGCACACCTCGTACACACACAGCTCCGCTCCGTACACCTCGTACACACGGCTCCGCTCCGTACACCTCGTACACTCGGCTTCGCTCCGTACACCTCGTACACACGGCTCCGCTCTGTACACCTCGTACACACGGCTCCGCTCCGTACACCTCATTCACACACAGCTCCGCTCAGTACACCTCATACATACGGCTCCGCACACCTCGTACACACACAGCTCCGCTCCGTACACCTCGTACACACGGCTCCGCTCCGTACACCTCGTACACACGGCTCCGCTCCGTACACCTCGTACACTCGGCTCCGCTCTGTACACCTCGTACACACGGCTCCGCTCCGTACACCTCGTACACACGGCTCCGCTCCGTACAACTCGTACACACGGCTCCACTCCGTACACCTCGTACACACACGGCTCCGCTCCGTACACCTCGTACACACACGGCTCCGCTCCGTACACCTCGTACACACGGCTCCGCTCCGTACACCTCGTACACACGGCTCCGCTCCGCACACCTCGTACACACGGCTCCGTACACCTCATATGTGTAGCCCTGGTGTGAAGGCACACGCAGTACCCTGGAGGATGTGTGGAGAAGTAGCAGTTCAATGCTCAATAAACATTCACTCCACCATACACTTAGACACACCATAGGATATATATATCCAGTGACATGCGCAGTGAGTCAGTGAGTTTCCTGTCAGAGGACAGAGGAAGGAGTCTAGCCTGGACGTGGAGGGAGGAAGAAGTTCAGCCAGATCCTGTCAGCAGTTCTTAAAGTGGAGGCTAGTAAAGGTGAGCCAGATCACCTCAGCCTGGTCAGAGCTGTGCCCCACTGGCAGACGGACTGAGACATCTTTTGAGAAGGAAGAGATAGTTGCAGATACTTCAGTCTCCTGTCCCAAGGACAGTGAAGGTTCAGAGACGTGCTCCTGCCTAGAGGAATACTGAGATTCTGGCAACAAGCTCCGGAAAGAAGCAAGAAGGGAATGATCTATATGACCTTAGGAAGTGTGGAGTGCTTATGCTAAAAGCGCGGACAAGGCGAAGGGCACAGTGGAAGGATTCTTAGAAGTGCTTTAGGATTGGAGAAGTCCTGCACATTGTCACCGGTCACTGGAGACCGAAGTGTCACTATCGCTCCAGGCATAGTGATAAAAGAACCAGAGGCTTACTGGACCTTAGGTAACAGAAAGCAGCCCCTGGAGTGTCGGTACGTAACTGGGGTCAGGGGGAGTGAGAACCTTGAGTCAGTGCACGACAAGATTAGGAACTCAGCTCTCTCATAGGAAGGCTCCGACCACAAAACTGACCGGGCAGTACAGCTTTGAAATAGCTGGAGTTTCAGGAGTGAACTACGCTTTATGCTGGTTGGACTCATCATCATTGGAAAGTTAAGGAGGCCCCTACCTTGCTCAGCCGTTGCCTCAAAACTCATCCTCCATCAACCCCATCAGCCTCCCTGGGACCTGCCTGAACAACTTGAAGTAAAAGGTATGGAAAGACGCTGATGTGTCAGACTGTGTTATTCAATTATATCCCTGCACAACCCACCATAACTATCGACCTGAGGGAAGAGTCCCACCTGTAGGGGACCCGACATCTAGCTGCCTCACCATCCCCTCAGAGATCTACAGCAGCGCTGGTACAAATTACCAGAGAACTACAGGTGGCGTCACGAACTGTATATAAATCTATCCCTGTAAATATACCCCCCCAACATACGCCTGACCGCCAGGGCCACAGACCGAGCCACCGCTACCTGTGACAACCCCATAGACTTCTACGGGCTCGGCTCTGAGTACCCCATTGCCCTGGTAATCCACAATTGTGGTGCGTGGTCGAGACAAACTTTGGCGTCACGAACAGGATACGAAACTCGCAAAATTGCGAGCCCTGTGTGCCTGTGGAGGTGTTTTGTGAAAAAGGACTGTTTGCTATTTTTGGCGCTAAAACCCGCCATTTTGCCACCAAATTCGCGCCCTCAGGCGCTGGAGAAGAAGGTGGGCGTGGATTCGTGGGCGTGTGCCCCCCCTGTGGCGCGAAGAGAATGCCTGCCCTCTCAAAGTGCTATTACAACATGCGATCCTGCCCTACAGCAAAGGAGGTCCGCCTCCTCTTCACCTTCCCTGCGAAGAGGAGGAGACGTAAACCCCGCCTCCACGGAAGAGACCGGACGGTTCTGGTAGAAGATGAGAGACGGTTCTGGAACATCATGGAAGCAGGACGTGTGCAGCCGAGCAGGGAAGCGGTGGAAGGCAGGCCCCGTTTCCCAGCCAAGCTGCCACTGGAACCGGAACCATCCGTGGTCCTGCACCTGCAGCAAGCATTGCTGGAGATTAAAGAGGAGAATGCCAGATTGAAAAAGATGGTTTTGCAACAACCTGGCAAAGAAGAGATAGAGAGACGCCGGCGTACCCTGATGCAGCGGCGGCTGTGGGACGCGGTGATCTCTCCCTTCGACGACCCCTCACGTTTGGAGTTACCGAAACTTCTGCTGCCCAAGGCTAAGGAGCAACCGGAGGCTACCCCAAAAGGACCGGCCCTGAACCTACCGAGGAAGCGGTGGAAGCGAGGGAGGTTGAGGAGGTACCGCCAGTTCCGGAACGCCCGCCCGGCCAGGAGGCCGCAGCAGATGATCGATCCCCGGTAGGGACACCGGAGGGGTCCTGTCCGTCATTACCATACGTGGACTGGGACGAGATGGCGCGCCTGGATGACGTCGCCTATACCGCCCAGTGGGAACGTGAGTGGCAGCGTCGCGAAGAGAAACAGCAACGCCAGCAGGAAGAAGAGCGGGAAGCGCAGTGGAACCGGCAGCGGCAGTACGAGCAGCTAATCGCAGACAAAGAAAGTGTCCGCCGAGAAAAAGGTACTCTAAGGGAACCGCGGCGGCAGGGGTGTGTGACAGAGTTCCAGCTCCGGAAAGGCTGGGGCTTCATCAGAGAACCGGGCCTCTACCCAGGGGTCTTTGTCAGTCGCAGGGACGTAGAATCCCACCTGCCCATCGGTCATCCCGGGAGGGACCTAGTTAATGGAGATATTGTCAACTATACACGGCACTGGGGAATGAAGGGATGGTATGCCCTTAATGTCACAATCGTCCGTGACCCCGTCCCTGACGCAGGTAACGTCACCATTGCCAGCGCATCCCAGTCCCAATCTTCAGCTGCATCAGACCGTGCCCCGGCGACGCCCCCTGCAGGCTCCTCGCAAATGGAAGCACCGCCTGTATACTCTTCACTACCTTCTCCTACTACGTCGCAATCTGCGACCCATTCCACATCGCAATCAGCAGTTTACACGACGACGCGCACGGCGACTATTTCTGCATCACGAGAGCAAGTGGCCATTACAGTAACGCAAACAGCGTCTCATAAAGCGAAAGCACCCGTTGCGCCCTAGAGGTTCGTACAAGAACTGTGGCGACCCAAACTCTAATAGCAGGTCACGACTTGTTGGTCATGGGATCTAAGGATCATCGTATTGTTCCAGCCCCGGGATGGAAAGTATAATGGAAGCCTGCAAGAAAATGTGAAGAACGGTAGGACCCAGACAGGGTTTACCGCAACAAAGAAAATGTAGAAAGTTTGAGAATTTTTGCCAGATTTGCACTTTATAGTTATGCATAATGTTTACATAGTTCCATTTATTTAATGAGTAGAACGCCCGGCTGGGTACCAGAGTAAAAAGTTAAAAATTTAATGCATAGTTTTACATAAGATGCCCTGTTGGGTAAAGTAAGAGTTAAAGAAGAATGATGCCTATTTGAAATGTGTATATATATATGTGTCTTTTCCTTATTGTGTCTTATAATGGACTCAGAGGCTGAGGACTGAGCCAGCCCAAGAAACTGATCTTGTATATAGTTGCACTTTGTGCATCATCTTGGTTTTACATGAAACCACCCCAACTACCTCTGAATACAAAACCCGTGTGGTGTGGCACTGAGCGAGGTCTGCATTCAGATGTCCTGCAGCCCACCCAGGACCCACGTTGAAGGTTTGGTGCGGGTCCTTCACAAGAATATTGTCATCTATGTATATGAAATGTCTATTTAATATTTTGTATTTTTCTATATTTAATGTTTTGATTGCAACGTTCAAGAAATCCTTACCTCCCGGATGGGACGAGTTAATGTTTATTGTTAATGCATAAACAAAATGTCTTTTTGTATTTCACAGCCCGGGAGTGCTGTCTTTTACCATGGGGGAATGTGTAGCCCTGGTGTGAAGGCACACGCAGTACCCTGGAGGATGTGTGGAGAAGTAGCAGTTCAATGCTCAATAAACATTCACTCCACCATACACTTAGACACACCCATAGGATATATATATCCAGTGACATGCGCAGTGAGTCAGTGAGTTTCCTGTCAGAGGACAGAGGAAGGAGTCTAGCCTGGACGTGGAGGGAGGAAGAAGTTCAGCCAGATCCTGTCAGCAGTTCTTAAAGTGGAGGCTAGTAAAGGTGAGCCAGATCACCTCAGCCTGGTCAGAGCTGTGCCCCACTGGCAGACGGACTGAGACATCTATTGAGAAGGAAGAGATAGTTGCAGATACTTCAGTCTCCTGTCCCAAGGACAGTGAAGGTTCAGAGACGTGCTCCTGCCTAGAGGAATACTGAGATTCTGGCAACAAGCTCCGGAAAGAAGCAAGAAGGGAATGATCTATATGACCTTAGGAAGTGTGGAGTGCTTATGCTAAAAGCGCGGACAAGGCGAAGGGCACAGTGGAAGGATTCTTAGAAGTGCTTTAGGATTGGAGAAGTCCTGCACATTGTCACCGGTCACTGGAGACCGAAGTGTCACTATCGCTCCAGGCATAGTGATAAAAGAACCAGAGGCTTACTGGACCTTAGGTAACAGAAAGCAGCCCCTGGAGTGTCAGTACGTAACTGGGGTCAGGGGGAGTGAGAACCTTGAGTCAGTGCACGACAAGATTAGGAACTCAGCTCTCTCATAGGAAGGCTCCGACCACAAAACTGACCGGGCAGTACAGCTTTGAAATAGCTGGAGTTTCAGGAGTGAACTACGCTTTATGCTGGTTGGACTCATCATCATTGGAAAGTTAAGGAGGCCCCTACCTTGCTCAGCCGTTGCCTCAAAACTCATCCTCCATCAACCCCATCAGCCTCCCTGGGACCTGCCTGAACAACTTGAAGTAAAAGGTATGGAAAGACGCTGATGTGTGAGACTGTGTTATTCAATTATATCCCTGCACAACCCCACCATAACTATCGACCTGAGGGAAGAGTCCCACCTGTAGGGGACCCTACATCTAGCTGCCTCACCATCCCCTCAGAGATCTACAGCAGCGCTGGTACAAATTACCAGAGAACTACAGGTTCTAGATATAAATCTATCCCCTGTAAATATACCCCCCCCAACATACGCCTGACCGCCAGGGCCACAGACCGAGCCACCGCTACCTGTGACAACCCCATAGACTTCTACGGGCTCGGCTCTGAGTACCCCATTGCCCTGGTAACCCACAATTGTGGTGCGTGGTCGAGACACATACACACAAGTCTCCGCTCCGTACTCCTTGTACACACACAGCTCTGCTACATCCACACTGAAAACCCGAATCCTGACCCCACAGGCACACAAACTTACCCTCATCCAGCACCATGATGATAACCATCACAGTGCAGAGTCCTGCACACAAGTCAGAGGACACTGATCATGTGACCCCTGACTCTCCCCTCCTGTGACCTCATCACAGGTCCTGTGGGCACAGAAGAGAACAGCATAGCAGGGTCACTGCTAGCTGTGAGCCGCTGGCTGAGCTGTAGAGACAGGGAGGAGTGCATGGGGGGCGTGGCGGCTCGTCTCACTGCGGGACACATAGTGTCCTCAGCAGGACGGGGGGGTCAAAATCGGGACTGTCCCGCTCAATCCGGGACAGTTGGAAGGTATGGGCTTAGAGACACGGGGCGACAACATTCCTGACTAGGTTGGAGCCTCTTCCAGCCTTTAACGGCTTGCCTGACAAGGAAGTATTTAGTAACGTCGTCCCAACCTAGAAGCTGGAAGAAAAAGGCTATTCCTGCTAAGTGACGCTGCGCTGAAGTACCCGACGCTCCTCTATTCCTGAGCAGATTCAGGAGTTCTACCAAAACTTCTCATCTAGCCCGATTACATGTATCGACCGGTCTTCCTTTGATTAAAAAGCACCATTCCTCCCATGCCTTACCGTAGACCTGCCAGGTAGCCGGTGTCACTGAGGCTTGGATCAAGGGCATCAGTGATTGGCCACAGTGTTCCAGAGGTAGGGAGGACATCGTAGGCCCAGTGGTTGAGCTTTGGGGCGGAACGATTTGAGGGCCTGCCAATCGGAAGACAACAGAGAGTTAAGAATCACATCTTCTGCAATAGACGTAACTCTGGCGCTGCACCAGATGTTGTGTCTAAGGCACAATAGCGCTAGGTGGCGCAGCAGCGCGAGAACAGGCGGGGAGGAAGAAGACATGTTGTTTAACCCCTTAACCTTTGCTGTCGGTCCCCGCACCTACAGCGCTGTGATTGGTCAGTCAATCTGACTGACCAAACACAGCAGCGATCGCGCAGGAGATGCTGAAATTTCAGCATCTCCAGCGCGATCAGTGCAGGAGCTCGGCGCTGTAGTGGCCGAGCTTCCTGCACTGACAGCCAGGAGAGGCGCCCCCGCCGCCCCTGGCTGTTAACCCCCTGACTGCTGCGATTGAGCGCGATCGCAGCGCTCAGGGGGGGTGGCAGAGGGTCGGGAGCTCCCTCTGCCTCAGATCGGCGCCCTGCAATGTATTTGCAGGGCCCGATCTCTGCCTTGATGACCCGGGGGTTGTCATGACAACCTCCGGGTCATCTAGCTACGGAAAGCTGCTGTGATCATGCTCACAGCAGCTTTCACTATAGGTACTATGCATTGCAATGCTGGAGCATTGCAATGCATTGTAACTGCAATAAAAAGTAAAAAAGTGAAAGTCCCATAAAGGGACAAGTTATAAAAAAGCATTTTTTTAAAAAAAATTGTGAAAAAAATATTAAAAAATAATTTAAAAAAATTCCCCTAAAAAATACACATTTTTATGTAATAAAAAAAAACAAAAAAAATACACGTTTGGTATCGCCGCGTCCGTAAAAATCCCATCTATAAAAGCGTATCCTTAAGTAACCCCTTCAGTGAAAGCCATAAAAAAAATACAAAAAAGTAGTAAATTATACTTTTTCCAAGTGGTATCATCATACCGCTTGGAAAAAGTGCAATAACACGCGATCAAAAAGTGGGATATAAATAATCATGGTACTGCTGAAAACGTCATCTTATCGCGCAAAAAACAAGCCGCCATACAGCATCATCAGCGAAAAAATAAAAAAGTTATAGCTCGCGGAATAAACTGATGCAAAAATAATTATTTTTTCTATAAAATTTTTATTGTGTAAAAAATGCCAAAACATAAAAAAATATATAAATGAGGTATCGCTGTAATCGTAGTGACCCAAAGAATAAAGCTGCTTTATCAATTTTACCACACGCGGAACGGAGGAGAAAAAAAAAAAAAAACAATTCCTGAATTGCTGGTTTTTGTTCATTCTGCGTCCACAAAAATCGGAATAGGAAGCGATCAAAAAACGTTATGTGCCCGAGTATGGTACCAATAAAAATGGCAGCTCGTCCTGCAAAAAATAAGCCCACAGATAGCTCTGTCGGATGAAATATGGAAAAATTATAGCTCTCAAAATACGGCGATGCAAAAATATCTTACAAAAAATTCTTCCAAAAAAAAGCGTCTTTTAGAGTGTGACCGAAGCTAAACATGAAAAAAGGGCATAAATCTGGTATTGCTGTAATCGCACCGACCCAAGGAATAAAGTCGCCTAATCACTAATACCGCACAAGGAACGGCGTAAAAAAGAAAACCAATTCTTCACCTTTTGTGGATTTGTTCATTCTGCCTCCCAAAGATCGCAGTAAGGAGATCACAGTGGTTCCCCCCCCACATATGGGATATCAGCGTACTCAGGACAAAATGCACATCAACTTTTGCGGTCCTATTTCTCCTGTTACCCTTATAAAAATAAAAATTTGGGGGCAAAAAGGTCATTTTTGTGGAAAAAAAATATGATTTTTTTATTTTCACGGCTCTACGTTATAAACTTCTGTGAAGCCCTTGGGAGTTCAAAGTGCTGACCACACATCTAGATAAGTTCCTTGGGGGGTCTAGTTTGCAAAATGGGGTCACTTGTGGGGGATTTCTACTGTTTAGGCACATCAGGGGCTCTCCAAGCGCGACATGACACCCGCAGACCATTCCATCAAAGTCTGCATTTAAAAATGGTGCTCCTTCCCTTCCGAGCTCTGCCATGCGTCAAAATAGTAGTTCCCACCCACATATGGGGTATCAGCGTACTCAGGGGAAATTGCACAATAGCTTTTGGGGTCCTATTTCTCCTGTTACCCTTATAAAAATAAAAATATGGGGGCAAAAAGGTAATTTTTGTGGAAAAAAATATGATTTTTTTATTTTCACGGCTCTACGTTATAAACTTCTGTGAAGCCCTTGGGGGTTCAAAGTGCTGACCACACATCTAGATAAGTTCCTTGGGGGGTCTAGATTCCATAATGGAGTCACTTGTGGGGTGTTTCTACTGTTTAGGCACATCAGGGGCTCTCCAAACGTGACATGACACCCGCAGACCATTC
Source organism: Oophaga sylvatica (assembly GCA_033576555.1). Taxonomy (NCBI): domain Eukaryota; kingdom Metazoa; phylum Chordata; class Amphibia; order Anura; family Dendrobatidae; genus Oophaga; species Oophaga sylvatica. The sequence goes on from JARQOD010000001.1 coordinate 474,054,147, forward strand.
CATCAAAGTCTGCATTTGAAAAAGGCGCTCCTTACCTTCCGAGCTCTGCCATGCGTCAAAATAGTGGTTTACCCCACATATGGGGTATCATCGTACTCAGGACAAATTGCACAATAACGTATGGGGTCCTGTTACCCTTTGAAAAATAAAAATTGGGGGTGGAAAGATCATTTTTGTGGAATTTTACAGCTCTACGTTATAACCTTCTGTGAAGCCCTTGGGGGTTCAAAGCTCTCACCACACATCTATATAAGTTCCTTGGGGGTTCTAGTTTCCAAAATGGGGTCACTTGTGGGGGGTTTCCATGTTTAGGCACACAGGGACTCTCCAAATGCGACATGGCGTCCAATCTCAATTCCAGCCAAAAAAGTCAAATGGTGCTGCTTCCCTTCTGAGCACTGCCATGCACCCAAATAGTGGTTTACCCCCACATATGGGGTATCAGCGTACTCAGGACAAATTGCACAATAACTTTTAGGGTCCTGTTACCCTTTGGAAAATAAAAATTGGGGGTGAAAAGATCATTTTTGTGGAAAAAAATATGATTTTTAAATTTTACGGCTCTACGTTATAACCTTCTGTGAAGCCCTTGGGGTTCAAAGTGCTCACCACAGATCTAGATAAGTTCCTTGTGGGGTCTAGTTTCCAAAATGGGGTCACTTATGGGGGTTTCCACTGTTTAGGTACATCAAGGACTCTCCAAACGCGACATGGTGTCCGCTCTCAATTCCAGCCAATTTGACATTCAAAATCTCAAATGATGCTCCTTCCCTTCTGAGCACTGCCGTGCGCCTAAAGATTGGTTTTCCCCACACATGGGGTATTGGTGTACTCAGGAGAAATTGTACAACAAATATTGTGGTTCATTTTCTACTGATACCCTTGACAAAATTTAAAAAAATTGTGTTGAAAGAAAAATTTTGGGAAAAAAAAGTTAAATGTTAATTTTTTCCTTCCACATTGCTTCAATTCTTGTGAAGTACCTAAAGAGTTAATAAACTTCTTGAATGTGGCTTTGAACACCTTGAGGGGTGCAGCTTTTATAATGGTGTCACTTTTGGGTATATTCTGTCATATTGACCCTCAAATTCACTTCAAATGTGAGGTGGTCCCTTAAAAAAAATGGTTTTGTAAATTTTGTTGGAAAAATGAGAAATTGCTGGTCAACTTTTAACACTTATAACTTCCTAACAAAAAAAAAATTTGGTTCCAAAATTGTGCTGATATAAAGTAGACATGTAGGAAATGTTATTTATTAACTATTTTTGTGACATATCTCTCTGATTTAATGGCATAAAAATTAAAAGTTTGAAAATTGCAAAATTTTCAAAATTTTTGCCATATTTCGGTTTTTTTCATAAATAAACACAAGTTATATTGAAGAAATTTTACCACTATCATGAAGTACAATATGTCACGAGAAAACAGTCTCAGAATCGCCAAGATCCGTTGAAGCGTTCCAGAGTTATAACCTCATAAAGAGACAGTGGTCAGAATTGTAAATATTGGCCTGGTCTTTAACCTACAAAATGGCTTGGTCGTTAAGGGATTAAACTTCTTGCTGTTCCTGGGTGTTTGGTTAGAAATGTGATGTTAGCTTTTTTCAGTTGGGTACCCCAGAGCTCGATGGATGCTACTATTGCGGCCCCAGGTGGATGTGGTCCATAAAATCGGCCAGCTGCATTTGCACCACTCATCTTTGTAGATTGCAACAAAACCGTTATTGGCGTCACCACCAACTCTAGACCTATGTTTTTGCTCAGCGTTTCCTGCGCCATTACACAAGTGTGTCCGTTGTAGGAATCTAAGAATGACTTCCAGACTAACAGATCTGCTTTCAAGGAGCGTTAAGTCTAATTCTACAGTCATGGCCAAAAGTTTTGAGAATGACACAAATATTATATTTTCACATGATCTGCTGCCCTCTGGTTTTTATGTGTGTTTGACAGATGTTTTTATCACAGACAGAAATATAATTGCAAACATATGAGTAACAAAAGCTTATATTGACAGTTAGAATGAGTTAATGCAGCAAGTCAATATTTGCAGTGTTGACCCTTCTTCTTCAGGACCTCTGCAATTCTCCCTGGCATGCTCTCAATCAACTTCTGGACCAAATCCTGACTGATAGTAGTCCATTCTTGCACAATCAATGCTTTCATTTTGTCAGAATTTTTAGGTTTTTGTTTGTCCACCTGTCTCTTGATGATTGACCACAAGTTCTCAATGGGATTAAGATCTGGGGAGTTTCCAGGCCATGGACCCAAAATCTCGGTTTTGTTCCCTGAGCCATTTAGTTATCACCTTTGCTTTATGGCAAGATGCTCCATCATGCTGGAAAAGGCATTGTTGATCGCCAAACTGCTCTTGGAGGGTTGGGAGAAGTTGCTCTTGTAGGACATTCTGGTACCATTCTTTATTCATGGCTGTGTTTTTAGACAAGACTGTGAGAGAGCCGATTCCCTTGGCTGAGAAGCAACCCCACACATGAATGGTTTCAGGATGCTTAACAGTTGGCATGAGACAAGACTGGTGGTAGCGCTCACCTTGTCTTCTCCGAATGAGGCATTTTCCTGATGTCCCAAACAATCGAAAAGGGGATTCATCAGAGAAAATAACTTTACCCCAGTCCTCAGCAGTCCACTGCCTGTACCTTTTGCAGAATATCAATCTGTCCATGATGTTTTTTTCTGGAGAGAAGTGGCTTCTTTGCTGCCCTCCTTGAGACCAGGCCTTGCTCCAAGAGTCTCCGCCTCACAGTGCGTGCAGATGCACTCACACCTGCCTGCTGCCATTCCTGAGCAAGCTCTGCACTGCTGGTAGCCCGATCCCGCAGCTGAAACACTTTTAAGAGACGGTCCTGGCGCTTGCTGGTCTTTCTTGGGTGCCCTGGATCCTTTTTGGCAACAATGGAACCTCTCTCCTTGAAGTTCTTGATGATGCGTTAGATTGTTGACTGAGGTGCAATCTTTCTAGCTGCGATACTCTTCCCTGTTAGGCCATTTTTGTGCATTGCAATGATGACTGCACGTGTTTCTTTAGAGATAACCATGGTTAACAGAAGAGAAACAATGATGCCAAGCACCAGCCTCCTTTTAAAGTGTCCAGTGGTGTCATTCTTACTTAATCATGACAGATTGATCTCCAGCCATGTCCTCATCAACACCCACACCTGTGTTAATGGAGCAATCACTGAAAAGAGGTTAGCTGATCCTTTTAAGGCAGGGCTGCAATGATGTTGAAATGTGTTTTGGGGGATAAAGTTCATTTTCTAGCCAAATATTGACTTTGCAAGTAATTGCTGTTAAGCTGATCACTCTTTATAACATTCTGGAGTATATGCAAATTGCCATTAGAAAAAGTGAAGCAGTAGACTTTGTAAAAATTAATATTTGTGTCATTCTCAAAACTTTTGTCTATGACTGTATGTTCCGGCTTGGTAATGCCTTTTGTTGACAATGATAGACGGCGTGAGAAAGCTCTGCCCACGGGCATAACACGGCAGGCAGAATTGAGCAGACCTAGCAACGACTGCATCTGCTGCAGGGTGACTTTTTAAACTTCTGGAGGAGGAAGATACAGAGTTTTGAGTTCATGGGCCCGACAAACAAAAAATAGTCTAGGCAGTGAGTGGTTGAATTGCTACCCGTTTTGTGCCGCACTACCCAGTCTAGGTAGGTGCTGAAAAGTTCAAAATAGTGGCATGAGATAGAGCAGCCCATTGGTAAGCACATGTCGAAATAAAACAGCTGGTCCACCCTGAAGCCTAACGGATGGAAGCATTCAGGGTGCACCGGCAGAAGGCGGAATGCAGACTCTATGTCGGATTTAGCTAGGAGCGCACCAGGCCCTGCAGTGCATACCAGTTTGACTGCTCTGTCAAAAGACGCATAAGTTACGGAAGTGTCCTCGGGGGGGAATCGCGTCGTTAACAGAACCACCCTTCGGGTAGGAAAGGTGGTGAATTAGCCAAAATTTACCGGGTTCCTTTTTGGGGACGATACCTAAAGGTGAGATTCTGAGGTTTTTGAAGGAATTGATGTGAAAGGGCCCGCTATTCGGCCTAGTTCTAATTCTTTTTTGATTTTTTTGTTGCAAAATTTCAGGGTATTCGCCTGCAGATTTTAGATTAGCCAATGTTGGTATTTGATTTAGTTTGAATGGAATGAAAAAAACGTTTTGAAACCCGTCGCGCAATTGCTGGGCGGCATCTTTATTTGGATAAAGGCTTAGCCATGGGCCCATTGCGGCTACGTTCACCGGGGTTCTGACTCGTCGCCGCTCCATTTGGGAGGCAGGTACACCTGGATGCAGGGTATCCACCTCCGCAGGCTGAGCAGTCGTGCCTAAATCTGCATGATGCCTGGAAGCTGCAGCTTCCTTCGTTATAAAGCATGCAGGCCCCTGGTCTACGCACGACCACTGAGTTCGGGCCTGTGGCAGTTGAAAGACTAGTGGCCGTTGCTGTAAGGTGAGAATGTTCTTGCTCCATCATTGGCCGTAGCCAGACCTCGGTGGCTTTAACGCCCTATCCTAGATCTCGTTGGAGGGCTAGCCTCATACGGAACTCTTCGTCGTAGCGTCTCCAAGCGAGTATTTTTGGCCCATGATACAGCCGAGGACAGTGAAGGCCTGAATCCAGTTATTCATAGTATGCGCTATTTTTCCTCTCGACCGTTCGCCAGTCCTCCTTTCCTTGTCTACGGACTGCTGGTCTAGCGACAGAAGTGACCATATATCAATGTAATCATTGTTCCAGATTTTTTCTTTTGTCTCTAGGTCAATGTGTGCGCCTAGAGGGCTGATACCGCTGTAAAACGCGTCCTTGTGTAGGCTCGCTGAATTAGATTTAGGTGTTGTTTTGGTGAGGGCTGACCCAGTAGGGTGATCTAGGCGGTGAATTAGTTCCTTGACGGCAGATGCCAGATCGTTGTCTCCAGCGGTGTGTTGTGCAACGTTAAGATTGTTTATCGTGCGTAACTCACCACTGTCAGTCGCAGGCGGGGCGTTCTGAGCGGCTCCAGATTATGGTGAATCTCCGTCAGCAGTAGATGTGCTGGTTTGTTGCTGGCTGCTAATAAAGGTGTTAGTGGGAGATGAGGCTTTGCCTTCACGGTTGTCATGCGCCTGGGGCCGAGTGACAAACTCTGTAGGTGGGACTCCTGCGCCTTCGAGGATGTCGTTCTAGCCAGGTGCCCTGTGGGCTGCAGAAGATTCCCTCCGTCTGAAAGAACGTGACGTGGAACGTGAGCGCTGTCTTCCGCTGGATCCATATGACCGTCTGTCGTGACCCTCAGATGCATCCAACCATCCCAAAGTTGACGGTGAGCGCCATCTGGAGGACCGTGATCTGTGGTGATCCCTGTAGGTGCTGCGTCTTTGTCTATCCTGAAACGAGAACAGCAACAGCCAGGGGGACAGCGAAAATGTCTGTGGGAATCTTCTGAGGAGGAGGGTGAGAGTCTACAGCGTGTATGACTGCGGCGACAGTGGCTACGGACTGCGTTAGGGGCGTTAGAATCTAGCGACAGAGGAACGGGGTTCTGGAGCTGGCTGTGTGACAGCTCCAGGGGAATATCATGTGTTGGAGAAGACGGCGATCTATATGACCGCGACGGCGCGGGGGATGTGAATAAGTGGGGGGTGGGGGTAAATGTGCATTCGCTGCAGCTAAATTGTTGGGTCGCTGGGGGGGTTGGTGGCATGTTAGGTATAGTTGTGGTGCTTATGTGATTACGTGTTTGTGAAATATTACTTATTTGCTGCAGTCGCAAAAATCATACGGACCCCAGGCCGTGCGTTAACCGAGCAGGCGGCATCGCCGCGCCTGCCAGGGAAACGCTGCGGCCAGGGCGAGGGGAGACGGGCTCTTGCCGGCGGGTGCCTCCCCTCAGTATAGGAGCTGACAGGCTAATTGGGGCGTTTGTTTGTTTTTGAGCTCCAGCCTGACCTGCTTGCATTAGCAGGTGAGGCTGAGCTCCATTAGTCCAGCGCTGGGATGCAGCGCTGGAAGTGCCCACCCCCGGACCGGAAGTGGGCGGGGCAAGGCTAGGGAGAGGAGTGGAGGAGGCCTGCAGGCCTGTCCGAGTACCAGGAATGGCAGCACCGGAAGTGCCCGCCCCCGTGCCATAAGTGGGCGGAGCCTGGCTACTGAGAGCAGTGGAGGAGGCCTGCAGGCCTGCCCATCGCTGCAGGCCTGCCCGGGGGCATGCCAACAGAGGAGCGGGCGACGGGGCCAGCGGCGCGAGTGCGGCGGCAGGGCAGCGGCGATCCACCCCCACATGAAGGCGCTCTGGGGGGCGGGTGGACCGCGCCGAGCGCCTGCCGGCGCCACTGCAGGAGCGCCTGTGGAAACCCGCACGGCCACCGAGGAGGAGGCCAGAGCGTCGGAGGCCGGCGCCGCTGTAGGAGCGCTTGTTGGCACCAGCACGGCCACCAAGGAAGAGGCCGTTCCACCGGAGGCACCAGAAGGGTCCAGCAAAGCACCAGGCCCGATGGCTGAAGGTGAGCCATGGGTTGCCTGGTTGGGAGGAGAGGGGAGACCAGGACTGGCGACGGTTGGGTCGAGGGGGCAGCTGGAGACGACTGCAGAGTACAGGGGCCTGGGAGAGGGGGCCAGAACACCGGGGGATATAGCGGAGGCCAGAACACCGGGGGATATAGGAGAGGCCAGAACACAGGGGGATATAGGGGAGGCCTGTGGCGACGCTAGAGAGGGCACAGGGAGGTGAGCACTTAGGGAGCAAAGTAAAGATTGTATCCATGGCTCACCTTGCTGTGCTGCTCTCTGCCGCAGGGCCTCAATCAGGGGGTCAGACATCACTGCAGGACACTAGGGCAAGACTTCCACTGGTCAGACGAGGGAGAAAGAGGAAGAATCCGGCCCACACACGAGCATTTAACCCCTGAGGGTGTGGCCGGACTCCACTTCCTCTTTCTCCCCGTTGGTCAGTGGAGTCCATCATATGGCATCACCTGGGGAGGGGGAGAGTTACGGGAGGGGGGAAGAACTGCCCACAGTTCCTTTTAGCTTATAGTCTATATGGGCTCCTCAGTCAGAAGCTCGATCCCTATGAGGTGCCGTGCTTACCATTCAAAGGCTTATTGGGGTGCATATGACTTGGTAGCAGGGCAGGCCTTGCAGTCAATGCATAAGAAAAAGGAATAGGAGTACAAAATGAATAATGTGAAGTGGATTTTTGTGTGCCCATCCAGTATGTGTATTCAAAGGCTTATTGGGGTGCATATGACTTGGTAGCAGGGCAGCCCTTGCAGTCAATGCATAAGAAAAGGGAATGGGAATCCAAAATGAATAATGTGAAGTGGATTTTCCTGTGCCCATCCAGTATGTGGGTTCAAAGGCTTATTGGGGTGCATATGACTTGGTTCAGGGAAGGCCTTGCAGTCAATGTATAAGAAAACAGAAAGGGAGTACAAAATAAATAATGTGAACTGGATTTTCCTGGACACATCCAGTACCTGGGTTCAAAGGCTTATTGGGGTGCATATGACTTGGTAGCAGGGCAGGCCTTGCAGTCAATGCATAAGAAAAAGGAATAGGAGTACAAAAAGAATATTGTGAAGTGGATTTTCCTGTGCCCATCCAGTATGTGGGTTCAAAGGCTTATTGGGGTGCATATGACATGGTAGCAGGGCAGCCCTGGCAGTCAATGCATAAGAAAAGGGAATGGGAGCACAAAATGAATAAATTGAAGTGGATTTTCAGGTACCCATCTAGTACCTGGGTGTCATGGGTACATCGCCATGAAGATCGTCGCGATTGCACATTCTGACTTCTCACAGCTGAGCTGCTGTTTCTTTGTTTTTTGGTAATGAGAGAGTTAATTTTTCCTAGCTCTTTGCTAAGGCTAGGTGCAGCCTCGCCCGGCTGCTTTTGATTATGTTCTAATTAGTTTCCTTTATATTTCTGCCAGTCTGGGTGTTAGACGCCGGTGAAAGCATTCATGTAGTTTAGCAGACTGGATCGGTTCTGAGAATATTTAAGCTAAGAGCTCCTTAGTTGTTTTTACTCTTACAGCTTATAGTTTTTCTCTGAGACCTTAGGTGTTCCTACTGTGTGTGAGTGTTGTATGTAAGACTTTATTTACTTTATTTCTTGTCTTTGTTGTTTGTCTTTCTGTTCATTAACCGTTACCTGTTCATTCCCTTTGGTGGTATTCAGGGTCCTTCTTAGGACTAGAATACAGTTGGCAGGGATTGATAGGAGACAGGGTTTACGCTGGTGGCCTGGACCTCTGTACCTTTAACAGTACCTCCAGGTAGAGGGATTAGTTAGGACCCAGTTTAGGGTCAGCATAGACCCCGGTCACCCTCTAGCCGGAGACAGCGTATAACGGATTCCGTATTGACCCACTGGACATTCTGTCAGGTAAATCTATGTTATCATATATCTATGCGCATGTTATATAGTATGTTGCCCTTTTGATATAGATTACTGACATCACATATATATATATCTGCTATACAGCGTGACATTTTCACCGGCCCAACTAAAGATTCTCCCAGCTGTCATGGATCCAGTAGCCCAGCTGGCCCGGCAGTTGCAGGGGTTGTCCATGGAATTTGCAGACATTAAGTCCAAGGTTTTGTCCCTCCCGGAGCAAACCAGATCTGAACCTAAGGTTGCTCTCCCGGACAGGTTCACTGGTGGGCGGGACAAATTTTTTACTTTCCGGGAGGCATGTAAATTGTACTTTCGGCTGCGGCCTCGGTCATCTGGGAGTGAAGAGCAGAGGGTGGGAATTGTTATCTCGCTCTTACAAGGGGACCCTCAATCTTGGGCGTTCTCTATTCCTCCAGGCTCCCCAGATCTTCAGTCAGTGGATCGATTTTTTACTGCCCTGGGTCTGGTATATGATGATCCGGATCGAGTCTCCCTTGCTGAAACAAGGTTACGTAAAATACGGCAAGGAAATCGTCCAGCGGAGGAATATTCTTCTGAGTTCCGTAGATGGGCAACAGATACTCAGTGGAATGACCCAGCTCTTAGGAGCCAGTTTTGTCAAGGGTTGTCTGACAAATTAAAAGATGTGTTGGCTCAGTATGATTCTCCTCCATCACTGGAGGCTGCTATGTCCCTCGCTATTCGCATTGATAGACGACTTCGGGGAAGACGCGAGGTAACTCCGCCCCCCATGATGACTCCACCTACTACTAAAGTCCTTATACTGAGGTTCCCCTGGTCTGTTCTGAGGAACCCATGCAGTTGGGAGGGACATCATTTTGTAGGAGGGAATCGGCGGTGCGCCGCAAGACTAGAAGGTGTTTCTTTTGCGGGAGAGAGGGACATTTTGTTGGGGGGTGTCCATCCCGGACCTCTTTGAGCCAAGGAGTTAACCTGGAAGTGTGTATTTCGTCCCCAAATCCCTCTCAGTTTCTCGTGCCTGCGGAGGTGGTGATTGGTACTAGAACTGAGAGGATTTCTGTTTTTCTTGATAGTGGGTCCGGGGCTAATTTGGTGGACGCTCGGTTTGCCCAGGTGCATGGTATGCAACTGAGTGTATTGGCCAAACCGGTCCCTATACTCTCTATTGATTCTAGACCTCTTGGTCAAGGTAGCTTGGTACAAGCTGTTCATAACATAGATCTTCGAGTAGGGGCAATACATAAAGAGCAATTGTCTTGTTATGTGTTGGAGGGTCTACCTACTCCTATTGTGTTGGGACTTCCTTGGTTGGCTAAACATAACCCAGTGATTGATTGGCAATCCAGAAAGATAAGCCAGTGGGGTGAATTTTGCAAGAATAACTGCATGAGCACGGTCATCGGTGCGGTTGTGCCTAGGACTTTGTCTCCTTTTCTGGAGGACTTTGGGGAGATGTTCTCAGAGGAGGGGTGTAAAGAGTTTCCTCCTTATCGCGCATATGACTGCTCAATAAAGTTGCTTCCTGATGCCTTATCTCGTACTTTCCCAAGGGCCGGGAAGACGGATGATCCGGTTCCTATTCCTCAGGAGGGAGTTGTAGTGTCAGCTGTATGCTCTGAGCTTGAGGGGGAGGTATTGGGGGCTCAGGGGGACGCCCCTGTGGGACTTCCAGGGAGACTGATAGTTCCAGATCGCTTAAGACTGAAGGTTACGGGGAACCGTTACAAACGGATGGCTGATAGGAGGAGAGTTTCTGGTCTAGATCTGAAGGTGAACGATCTGGTTTGGTTGTCTACCAGGAATATAAAACGTAAAGTTTCCTCCTGGAGGTTGGGTCCCAGATTCATCGGGCCGTACAGGATCAGTTCCATAATTAATCCTGTGGAATTTCGTCTGGACCTCCCTCCTACGTTTAAAATTCATAATGTGTTTCACAAGTCATTACTTAAAAAGTATGTGACACCAGTCATACCATCACCTCTACCTCCTTCAGTGGTGGTCAATGATAACGTGGAAATTCATGGGTCGAAAATCATTGACTCACGTCTCAGTCGCCGATCCCTTCAGTACTTAGTTCAGTGGAGGGGGTATTGTCCTGAGGAGGAGACGTGGGTCCCTGCGTCTGATGTTAACGCAGATCGATTGGTTCGGACCTTTCACACAACTCACCCGGACAGACCTGGTCATGAGGGTCCAGAGGCCCCTCGTAGAAGGGGGGGTACTGTCATGGGTGCATCGCCATGAAGATCGTCGCGATTGCACATTCTGACTTCTCACAGCTGAGCTGCTGTTTCTTTGTTTTTTGGTAATGAGAGAGTTAATTTTTCCTAGCTCTTTGCTAAGGCTAGGTGCAGCCTCGCCCGGCTGCTTTTGATTATGTTCTAATTAGTTTCCTTTATATTTCTGCCAGTCTGGGTGTTAGACGCCGGTGAAAGCATTCATGTAGTTTAGCAGACTGGATCGGTTCTGAGAATATTTAAGCTAAGAGCTCCTTAGTTGTTTTTACTCTTACAGCTTATAGTTTTTCTCTGAGACCTTAGGTGTTCCTACTGTGTGTGAGTGTTGTATGTAAGACTTTATTTACTTTATTTCTTGTCTTTGTTGTTTGTCTTTCTGTTCATTAACCGTTACCTGTTCATTCCCTTTGGTGGTATTCAGGGTCCTTCTTAGGACTAGAATACAGTTGGCAGGGATTGATAGGAGACAGGGTTTACGCTGGTGGCCTGGACCTCTGTACCTTTAACAGTACCTCCAGGTAGAGGGATTAGTTAGGACCCCAGTTTAGGGTCAGCATAGACCCCGGTCACCCTCTAGCCGGAGACAGCGTATAACGGATTCCGTATTGACCCACTGGACATTCTGTCAGGTAAATCTATGTTATCATATATCTATGCGCATGTTATATAGTATGTTGCCCTTTTGATATAGATTACTGACATCACATATATATATATCTGCTATACAGCGTGACACTGGGTTCAAAAGCTTATTGGGGTGCATATGACTTGGTATCAGAGCAGGCCTTGCAGTCTATGCATAAGGAAATAGAATGGGAGGAGAAAATGAATAATGTGAACTGGATTTTCCTGGGCCCATCCAGTACCTGGGTTCAAATGCTTATTGGGGTGCATATGACTTGGTAGCAGGGCAGGCCTTGCAGTCAATGCATAAGAAAACAAAATGGGAGTCCAAAATGAAAAATATGAAGTGGATTTTCCTGTGCCCATCTGGTATGTGGGTTCAAAGGCTTATTGGGGTGCATATGACTTGGTAGCAGGGAAGCCCTTGCAGTCAATGCATAAGAAAAGGGAATGGGAGTACAAAATGAATATTGTGAACTGGATTTTCCTGGGCCCATCCAGTACCTGGCTTCAAAGGCTTATTGGGGTGCATATGACTTAGCAACAGGGCAGGCCTAGCAGTCAATGCATAAGAAAAGGGAATGGGAGTGCAAAATGAATAATGTGAAGTGGATTTTCCTGGGCCCTTCCAGTACCTGGATTCAAAGGCTTAATGGGTTGCATATGACTTGGTAGCAGGGCAGGCCTTGCAGTCAATGCATAAGAAAAGGGAATGGGAGTACAAAATGAATAATGTGAACTGTATTTTCCTGGACCCATCCAGTGCCTGGGTTCAAATGTGTTGGCATATGCAACAGATTAGGACTTATTATAAGTAAAAGGAGGACTTTATGCTGACCTGACAATAGATGGCGATGTGGTGTAACGTTTCCTTCTGTTTAATGTATTGTATAAGAAATAGTCTCTCTTGTAGTTTCACTTTCGTTTTGTTCCTGATGCAATGCTGAAATGACTGTGCATTTTTCTTTTACCTCATGTTGTTACAAGTTAAAGCTTGCTATCCCATGCAGCCCGCTCGATGAAGTTTTCCACTGCAAAGGTGTGGATTCAGAAGCTGTGCAACAGGTTATGGGCCCAGATACCCAGACAACCAGACATCCAGACACCAGAGAATCCAAGAAAACACAGTTGGTCACAGGCATTTTAATTATACCAGGTTCATTACCCCTCCACAGAGATGTAGATTTTAGTCTGGAGAGAGGATTCATATGTTCCCAAGCAGACAGACTTTTCTAAGTGAGGATTGGCATAGTTAGGACCTGGAATACGAGAAGAGCCTTAACGTGGCTGCCAGGTACACATAAATTGGTCTTTTTATGCGCTAAGACTTCTCAATTTTTCATATTTCTAAGGCAGTGATGCAATTCATTTTTCATATTTTGTGTCCGCAAGCTATAGCGCTACAGTGTGCTACCTTTTTTTTTTTTTTCTTGAATGTGTATGAGTTGGTGACTCTAGGTTTTAGCACCTGTTCACACTAGATCTATATTTGGATTTGCCGGTCAGTTTTTTGATGTGTATTCATTTACCAGAGAATCTAGACACCACAGATCCCAAGCACCAAGAATGCCAGATACCCAGGACACTGGAACTCTCAGCAAGACCCTGGTGAATGCAGAAGAATTCTTCAGTGCAAGTCCCTCCAAACAAGTAAGATAAGTTAAAAATGACAAGTAGCACAGAGCTAAAACTCGCAGTAGCTAAACTGAATGATGAGAACTATCAGCTATGGAAATTTAAAGTAGAGAATGATGTTATTGTCTAAAGATGATTTATAGGAAGTAATCACTACAGATAGACCTGATCAAGATAATCAGACATGGGATAAGAAGAATAGACAAGCGAGAGCCACCATTAGCTTATTAGTGGATGATGCTCAATTAATACATATAAGAAATGAAGAAACAGCGAAAGGAATGTGGGAAGTATTAAGAAAGCTATATGAGAGACCCAGCTTAAATCACAAGTTATTTTTATTAAGAAAGCTTTACAGTATGAGACTAAGTGCAGATAGTGACATGCAGAAGCATATATTCTCAATGATGGAAGTGATGTCACAGCTAAGATCTATTGGTGAAGATATTAAACAAAGCCATATAGCAGCTATATTGTTGTGCAGTTTACCAGATCCGTATACAGCTTTAATAAATGCACTAGAGACAAGACCAGAAACTGACATTACATTAGAGTTTGTGAAAACAAGACTCATAGATGAATATCAGAGAAGAAAAGAACAAAGCAATGATTCTTCTACTGAAAAAGATAATGGAAACGCTCTTAAAGCTACAGAATTTAAAAAACCCTATAATAAAGAGACAAGAGAATGCTTCAGATGTAAGAAAAAAGGTCATTTAAAGAAAGACTGTACCATATGGAAAGCAGAACAAAAATTACAACATAGTTGTACAACAAGTTCGGACAAGATTCAAAGATACTTGTACAGGATGTGTTGTATGTTCCAAAATTGGAAAGCGGATTATTATCTGTGAAACGTTTAACAGCTAAAGGACTTACAGTAAAATTCAAAGATAACGAGTGTGCAATTATTGCAGGAAACAAGATGATAACCAAAGTCAAGGCAGATGAACAATTATATCATTTTGACAAACCAAAGGAACAGATGAAGGTATGTACACATGATCACAAAAACTGTATTCACATGTGGCATAGAAGTCTAGGACATAGACACCCGGACAGTATAAGGGAACTACAGAGAAAAGAATTGACAAAAGATTTAAAGTTATTAGATTGCTCAATTACCATAAGATGTGAATGTTGTATAAAATCCAAAGCCATAAGGATATCTATTCCAAAAGAAAGTGAGATGAAAAGTGAAAGACCACTTGATTTGGTGCATACTTATGTATGTGGACCCATGAAAGTGACTACATCAGGAGGCAATAGATACATGTTGACTTTTATAGACGACTACTCAAGATACACAGTCACATACTTAATTAAAAAGTGAAGTTTTTGATAAACTTGTAGACTATGTAACAAGATCATGTAACAAATTTCAAAGGAAGCCAGTTGTCATCAGAAGTGATAATGGAGGTGAATTTACAGGTCACAGAATAGAAGACTACTTAAGACAAAATAGAATAGAACATCAGAAAACTGTTCCATACACACCTGAACAAAATGGAGTAGCAGGAAGGAAAAACAGAACTCTAACAGAAATGATGAGATGTATGCTGACAGATTCTAAACTACCAGAGAAATATTGGGGTGAGGCAGCAATGACAGCTACATATCTACAGAACCGACTTTTTTCCAGAAAACTGAAGAAAACGCCATATGAACTGTGGCAAGGTATGAAACCAAGTGTCAATCATTTAAAAGTTTTTGGATGTAAAGTTTTTATATTCATTCCAACAGAAAAACGTTCCAAACTTCAAAACAGATCCATGGAAGGAATATTCGTTGGATATAGTGAAAACTGCAAAGGATATAGAATCCTAGATCCCAAAACAGACAGTTACGGTGAGTAACAGTGTGACATTCATTGAAGATTTAAATGAAGACATTATGATTTCAGTTGAAGCAAAAAAAAAATGCAACACCTTTAAGTCGGCTCTCCACCTCAACTTCAACAACACAAAAACTCCAGTCCTCAGAGGTGTCACCCCAATTGCACTTGCTTCCTCACAGCTCCCAAGTCTCCAACTGCCCGTCTGAGTATGGGGTAGAACAGATGGTTGAGTCTGCAGAGCTGTTTACTCATACTATAGCCTGGGAATCAGAGGTCGTCTCCACAGCTTCTGTGAATCCAGACGAGGAAATGATCTGTACTGATGCCCAGAATGTTTGAGTCTGATCCAGGACCAGATGAAGAAGGTTCTGAGCATAATGTAGACCCTCGTTCCCAAACTGTAACTCCTGTTGGTGGAGACAATGAGGAAGACGATGATGAGACTCAAATACCAGATGTGAGCGACAATTTGAGTTTTGTGTCAGGGCAGGAAGAGGTTGGCTCTGAGGACGACGGGGGTGAAAACACACAGGGTGATGATGACGAGGTTGTAGATTCAACTTACTGTCAACCCACAGTGAGACAGTCGATGAGGTCAGCAGAGGAGGTGGAGGAGGATTCGAGTGACGACGAGGTCAGGGTGCGCCTTCCTGGACAGAGACTTAGTACTGGAAGCACGTCACCAACTGCATCCTCAACCACAACTCTGCCTCTGACCACAAGTCAAGGTGGCTCTTCAGGTCGCATGGGTTCTAAGCCTTGCATAGCCTGGGCATTTTTAACATCGATGACCCAACTCGTGTTATCTGTAACATTTGTGACCAAAAGCTAAGTAGAGGCCAAAAAATACATAGTTTGAGTACTTCATGCATGAACCGTCACATGGATATGAAGCATAAGTTGTATTGCACCAGGGCTTGTCGGTGCTGCCACAGTCGCTGCAACATGTGCAGAGTTGAATTCCACCTTGTTGGCACATCGCATTTTAGCCGGTGAAGTGGCAGGCCCAACAACTTCTGTAGAGATGTAAGTCGCTGAGCTGCCCACTGAGAATGTAGACACTCACGTTCATAAAGATGAACAAATCATGGATCCGCAAGGACTTTTCTACCCCTGTATCATCCTGGGGAGAGTAAAAGCTTGAGGATTTGGTAAAATCACCTCACCAAATGTTTAAAGCTTTAAAATTGATAATAATTCGTAGCTGCATCTAGGCCGGAAAATAATTTTGGGCCTGTAGCAGTGTGTGTTACTCATTCTAATAGGCCATCTATACTAAGGTCCACCAGCTTTCAAATTAATAATAATTTTTAGCTGCATCTTGCCTGTAGAATAATTTTGGGCCTGTAGCAGTGTGTGGTACTCATTCTAATAGGCCATCTATACTAAGCGCCACCAGCTTTCAAATTAATAATAATTTTTGTTCTCTCTGAACGTGTGTTCAGCACTGCTGGTGGTGTGCTGAGTCTGACAGATAAGCGCACACGGCTGTCCACTGAGAATGTAGACAGACTCACGTTCATAAAGATGAACAAATCATGGATCCACAAGGACTTTGCTACCCCTGTGTCATCCTGGGGAGAGTAAAAGCTTGAGGATTTGTTCAAATCACCTCACCAACCGTTTTAAGCAACTCTGGGGCAATTGATGCTACTTAAGTGGTGTCTGTGCCCCAAATTTTTGGAAAAAATTGAGACTCTTTTTGGAGTCCCCTTGCTGTGTTTTACGTGACGTTGGCATCGTCAATTACAGGTGGGTTGAGTCTTTCCCCACCACCAGTGGCGTAACTAGAAATGGCGGGGCCCACAGCAAAATTTTGAACGGGGCCCCCTCTCCCAAACGGGCGGCGGGGGGGCGGGGTTCTGATAGTGGGCGGAGCCAATAGCAGTGGGCGGAGCAAATCACAGCAATTCTCTAGGCCCAAAAAATACTCTTCAGTCTCATAACGGCCAGCTTTTTGCCCAAATCAGAGCTGTATTTAAAGCAGACATTATGGAAACACAATATAATATAATGGACTGGTAGCAATGCAGCCCCTTATGCTACCATTACTAGTAACCATGTCCGCATAACTATTAATGCAGGCACATTATGCCCCCATAACTAGTAATAAGCCCTCTTATTCTCCATCAGTAGTAATGTGCCCTCAAGTAGTAATGCAGCCAAGAATGCAGAGTTATCACTCACACAGTATGTGCCCCCGTTAATCTTCGGTGGTATCTTCAGCTCCACAGTGGAGCACACTCACCACCAGTCTTCACCCTTCTGGGCGCCGCCGACGAGTGACGTCAGCAGCGTGATCACATGACATGATCACGCTGCAGACGTCGCTCTGACCCGGCGGTCAGAGCTTCAATTGTACTGGCGTCTGTATAGACACCAGTGCAATTGATTCCTGGGAGACGGCACGCAGCAGCTTCTCTGCGCCGGCTGTCAGCATGACAGCCAGCACAGGGAACCGCCGACTCTCAGGCCATGGGCGGCGGAACACAGCCGCAGGGGAGACAGCTGCAGCAGGGACGGGCCCCCTGCTAGCCCGGGCCCTATGGCAGCTGCTTCCCCTGCTTCCACGATAGTTCCGCCCCTGCCCACCACCCTTTTAACCATAAGAAACTACATACACTATGGCTTGGGGAACCACAGATGGTTGAGTGTGAAGACTAGAGCTGTTTACTCATACTATATCCTGGGAATCCGAGGTCTGCTACAAAGCTTGAGTGTCTGCTAGTCAGCAGAGTAGCCACCGGCTGTAGATCTAATTACAAATTTTTAACTGCATCTAGCCCAGACAATAATTTTGCAACCAAATTCAGATAGACGGTTTCAAAGGAGCGCCAGGCTAGCCATAAAGGCAGATGAGATTAAGGTTGTCCGCTGCAGCTCTGGCCAGGTACCTCAAGAGAGGATCAGACATAAGTGATGATAAAGCAATCCGGTCATAAGGAGCGAGAGGGACGCAATTCAGCTGATATTAAAAAGTCTTCATTTATTGATATCCACAACGAGTTTCAACGGAATAGCTCCGTCTTCCTCAGGTGGCAGTTATACATAGAATGGAGTAGGAAAGCTATATAAAGGTGAAGCAGCAAATGAAAATTAAAAGGCAATTAATCAGAACACCCACATGATTAAAAATGCAAATATGACTGCAAAAAAAAAAAAAAAAGATAAATTGAATAAAACCAACCTAAAAAACGACAAAAACTATGTACACAAGGAAAAATAAATAAATAAATAAATCTCAAAATGCATATATTATGTGACTTTTTCAATAGTGAGGTTTAACCCCTCAGGGGCCAGTGTACCAAGTTTAAAAATCCAGGAACTCTCCCTTCTTATTAGATTATTATACTGATCAGGCATATCATGTGGTATCTGGTCAATAACAGTGAGTTTTAACAAATTCAAATTCTTTTGGTGCACTAGGGAGAAATGTTTTGAGAGACTGTGTAGCATGAACCCATTTCGGATATTTTGACGGTGCTTGTTGAGCCTTGCATGCATCGTCTGCATCGTCCGACCGATGTACTGCAACCCACAACCGCACTCAATTAAATAATGTAGCACGATTGGCAATTGACATGACAGTTGATTTTAAAACTGGTGCGCCTGTGGTACGAGATTGAAATTCTTGCACCCCATTCATAATAGAGACGCAACATAAACACTTAGAGGTCCTACATGCAAAACAACGGATTAGAATTTATCCGGGTTGCAGATGAAGATAAGGACTTGAGAGTTGTGTTGCTGGGAGCAACTAGATTTCAAAGAGTTTGGTTTTTCCAAAAAATCAACAATTTTGGGCCTAGTAGCAGTGTCTGCTAGTCAGCGGATTAACCCAGCTGTTAAGCAAGCTACACCACCTGTACTATGGACACTTAATTTTTTCAAAGGAAATGCTTTGGGCCCCCGGGACAATCAGTGAAGAGCATCGGGGAGGCACCCCAAGGCACAGGGGCTGTGAGTGGCGGTAGGATGCCTTGCAGTGGACCGCCAAGCTCGATCCTTATAAAAGCTTTTTAACTGCAGCAGCTTTACTGGATGCTACTGGACCTGGCATTACCGTGGCTGCTGGCATGAGACTTGCCCTCCAATAGATCCTTGTAAAAGGATTTAAAGTGTACTCATTCAAATTAGAAAGACAATTTAAATAAAAATGATTAGATCTGCCTCCACCGCAGGGGGGCTCGCTCGACCCACCAGCGGACAGGCACCAGTTTTGGGAGAGGGGGGCTGGCCGTCAGGGTCCACCGCAGCTCTGGCACAAACCCGGTGACACGCAGGTCGCACGGGCAGGAACGGACTGGCCGTGTCGGCTTGGCACTTTTTTGGTTTTAGAAGGGCATAACATGCCTATATCTGTGTCTCCCCTCCTTTTACTCCTCCACCTCTTTTCTTTTCGTATGACTAATATGTACTTGTCACTTTTCCATGTGTTAAGGGTATGCACACTAAACAATATCGCTAACGGGATCGCTAAAAAACGTCACTATTTAGCGATCCGTTAGCGATATTGTTCAGTGCGGCAGCTTCCAGCGACGAGCTTCTGCTGTGATCTCGCTCGTCGCTGGAATCGTTCGGACCCTATTTCATCGCTGGCGCTCCCGCTGGGTAAGTATCTTATCGCTGTGTGGCACCTTTTCTTAGCGATTTAGCGGTACTTTTGTACCGCTAAAGTCGTTAAGAAGATCGCTAACGGCGATAGCGTCGTTAACTATATCGCTAAATGTGGCCGCATTTAGCGATATAGAAACAATCCGCTAGCGATCGCATTAGTATGCGTCGTTATTGTGATCGCTAGCGGGATTGTTTAGTGTGGCAGTACCTTTAGTTGTGTCTGTGAGCAATTTGTCAGCTTTTGGACACCTTTGAAGTGTTTTCTATGTGTTTTCTTTGTGTTTCTGTGTTTTGGTTTGCCTGCCATTGGTTTTAACGGTGTTCGACGAACAGTTCGACGAACAGTTCGTCGAACACACGGCTGTTCGGAGAACGAACTCGAACACTACGGGGGTAGCTCATCACTAGTCTTGGGTGGGCTGCAAGACATAATTGGACAATTACAGCAGACCTCGTCTTCGGCCCCACCTAACGGGTTTTCGTCTTCTGTGGTAGGCTAATCAGTGCACTATAAAGCTTGCGTAAAACCAAGATAGAGCACCTTAATAGGTGCTGAACTATTTACAGAAAGTTTGCGGACCAGCATAGTTCATGCCCTCAAAGTTCACCGAACATTTAATACACTCAAAAGACAGAATTATGTACAAACTGCAGACCCTGTCCGGGTTAACATTTACTTAGCTGGGGCGACACCTGGTGGCTGTGCAAGCACAGGACCATTCCTGTCCACGGGCCCATTGCCTAGCACCAGGGTCATCGACTCCACCACTGGTGTCTGTGTGGCTGGTGTGCACTGGGCTGGTGGGGTGTCAGTGGTTCCACCAGGGTGTCATCGGCTGCAGCAGTGATATCGTCGCCAGGTTACCTGCATTTCTTTGGCGCCGGACTCCTTCCATTGCGACACCGCTGTTAATTGTGTCTGCAGCTCCTCCAGTCCACAGGGCCTGCCCCAATCCAAGGATGCTTGGGGCCTGCCGGGTTCTTGGGCTGGCGGCGTGGGTAGCGGTCCCACCAGCGACTCCTCTTCAGCGGGGCCTGGGTCTTCCGCCTCACTGGTTGATCCAGAGCCGGGTTCTTCCTCCGCTCCGGGTGTCGGCATGATGGGACGCCTCAGCGGGCGCTGTGGCTCCAGCGGCTGGTCTCGGCCTAGGTGAGTGCTTTCCAGCTTCGCTCCATTTGCTCAGCCTCCTCCCGTTGCTGGGTCAGCTCCGCAGGCTCAGCTCCCTCCAGCTCTGGTCCCGGGATGGCCGGTGTTTCTTCATGGAGGAGTTCCCATTGTTTTTAAGGGGGAGGGGTTTTCTTTTTCTTTTTCTCCCGCCATGAGGATCAGGAGGCGGATTTCCCTGGCTGACCGGCATGTCCTGATGCTACAGTAACATTTAGGGTAGGAAGGCATTTCTTCCGCGCCACTGGGTGAGCGCACGCCCACGAAGATACGCCTCTCTTCTTCACCAGCGCCTCGTTGTGCAAATATGGCGGCAAATTCGCAATAAAGCCTCTTGTACAAAAACAGTCAATAAAGGCACACAGGACTCAGTTATAAAGAGCTTCGGAATCCTGTTTGTGACGCCAAAAATGAGCCGCACGACAGAGCCGTGGGGTACTCGGATCCGAGCCCGTGGATTTCTATGGGGGATGTCACGGCAGCCACGACTCGGTCCGTGGCCCTGGGCTCTCACCAAAAGGGATTTATTTACAGTGGATAATGTTCGTATGATGATTCGTGACGCCACCTGTAGTATCTGGTCAGGGTGACCAGCGCTGCTGTGTAGGTCCTCTGGAAGGGATGGTGTAGTGCAGCTAGAAAGTAAACCTCCTACAGGTGAGGAGGTGTCCTTCCAGGGCAGGTAGATGTGGTAGTGAAGGGATGGTGCTTGTGGATGTAGCAGAGAGGAATGTGCGACCCTGGAATAATCAGGACCACAGTCCAAGTGCAGTTTCAGGGTTTTTACTCAGTCTGTCTGCAGTACAGGTGCCCACTTAGCACTGTGTCCTCCAGGTAGGTGGTCCAGCAACCCTCAGGCAGATTGGTCGCACTTCCAGGACTCCCTTTCAGTATGTTCCTTTCTGGCCTTCACTCTCTGTGCTCTTACTCCTTTTTACTTCCTAGCACCTCACCATGCAAACTCTCAGTTCCAGAAGCTGTGAGCCCTTTCAGTCAACAGATCAATCCTATGTCTGTGTGTATTGACCCCGTAGTACCGCCTTTCTGTAGAGATGCTGGTGGTTGGTGGCAATCACCCATAAAGTGATCACCTCCGTCGGCTTATTAGCAGGGCATGAAGCTTTCCCACTAGCCTAGGGGCCGCTTCCTGATGGCCTTGGTCCTTCCTTCTTCAGGATGGGGGCCATGGATGGATAAACCTCCATGCCTTTTCGGACCCATTTGCTAACTCTAGCAGTTGCTTCCAGAGGTGTACTAATCAGTTGTTTGGTTCCGCAACTGCATGTGTCACGGCTGTGTGACAGTCACAGCACATGCATGGAGAGCCTGTGTGTTGTGACTGTGAAACAGCCTTGACACATGCAGCTACGGAGCCGAACAGCTGATTATCGGAGCACTCCAGATATCCGGGTTCCCTCTGTCAGCTTATTCGGTAAGCGCTATAGCTTGCCAAATAAGCAGGGACCCAAACATATTCGCTCATCTCTAGCTGCTACTAACCATGCTACTAACTGCTGCTAGGTACTAACCATGCAGGGTGCCCAAACTTTTACATCTGCCAATTTTCCTTTTTCTAATTTTTAAAACATAAATGGTGAAAAAAATTATATATTTATTTTGGCCTAAAATACAAAGTAAATGTTCATCTTTAACTTTAGGCCTTTTAGAGATCATTTCATCTTCAACTTGCTTAACTGTTCACAATAACAGTAATTTTGATCAAGGGTGCTCAAACTTTTACATGCCACTGTACCAACATATGTACACACATATACACTCACATTCACTACTCACAAGATGTTACGGGTTTTTTGCTTTAGGGCGAAATTTCAGGATGAACCTAAAATGCATCTAACCTTTTTAGAACTTGATGTCACCTTTTCTAAACTTGTGAATGCACATGTCCAGCTGTTCAATGTTTCAGTGCTTTTTGCACAACTTTCTGTTCTCTAACAAGGAGCTTAATTGCAAAATACACAACAGGTGTTTGAACCCTGAAATTTATTGGGCAATTCATGGATCAGTTAGAATTGGAATTAAACAGTCCTCCACATGATGCTGCTCACATTTTGACATCATGAGACCAAGACGACACCTAACAATTGATCACCAGTACCTTGCCATTGTGAGGCTTCAAGCCTGATGTTCTCAGACGGAAGTGGCCACCGAGCTTCCTTTAGTAAGCAATCGGACAGTTCATCCTTCTTAGAGCGCAGGATAAATGTCCACTGAGCCTTAGGCCGCAGTCACACTAGCAAGAAATACGGACGAGTGCAATGCGAGAAAAAATCGCATTGCACTCGGACCAATGTTAATCTATGGGGCAGCTCCTATCAGCTGATTTTTTTTTCTCGCCCGTTTTATACATGCGAGTGAAATCACAGCATGCTGCGATTTGCACAGTATATTGGCCGAGACTCGCCAATGCAAGTCTATGGGTGCGTGAAAACATTGGATTACACACGAACCATCAGTGTGACTTTCTAGAAATACGCACCAGTGTCCTCTAGAAAAGCCGGCAATTCATCCCTGGCTATACTGTAAAATCACACTGATAGGCTTAATAAAGAATGGAAAGAATATATATACACATAGGAAAAAATAATATATATATATGCACATATATTTATAGTTCATACACTTCTAAATAGCATAATAGCCGCTAATTCAATTGCCGGCTTCTGTAAAATTACAGAACCCGACATGAAATTACACATGGTTTACATACTGTAAACCATTTCATTTCATGTAGTTTGATATATGGTTTTGATTAACAATTACATGAGTGTATGTGTGCAAAATTTCATACATGTAGATGCTATTAAATGTGTAAATTCGTTGAAAAAAATGCGTGGGCTCCCACGTTATTTTCTCCACTAGACAGGGAAAGCCAATGACTGTAGACAGATATTCATAGCCTAGGGATGGAGCATTTTTTTTGTGCCCCCCCGGCTACTAACATCAGGCCCTAGCCACCCAGAAAAGGCACATCTATCATTAGATGCGCCTTTTCTGGCTCTTAGCCCGTCTATTCCCATTGCCCTGTATCGGTGGCTAATGGGTTAATAATGGGTTAAGGCCACCTTGCTATTGGAAGGTGACATTAAGCCCGGTTAATAATGGAGAGTTGTCAATTAGACAACTCTCTATTATTAATCCTATTGCATTAAATGGATTTAATAATCACACACACATTAATTAAAAATTATTTTAATGAAATCATTTTTTGACACATCATTTTTGACCATATTTTATTGTACTGGTAATCCTTCCGAACCCCTTGTTCTCCTGTAATAAAAATAAAATAATAAAGCAACAATATTCTTACCTCTCCGGCGTTCAGTCAGGTCCCCCACTGCAATCCATCTGAAAGGGTTAACATGTTTACAGCAGGGACCGCTGCTAATGCTGCCAGCCCTGCTGTAAACCCCCCGAATGAATGAGTTCATCTCACCGGCTCACAGGAGATGAACTGATTAGTGTGGGAAACTTAATTCATGGTTTCCCACGCTATTCAGTTCACTTCAGGTCAGCAGGGGACTCCGCACAGCATCACTGACGTCAGAGGGAATTTTCAGGGGACTTTTCTGCGTGTTATGGCTGTATAATACGGTCCGATTTTTTTATACGTTGTGTAACTTCGGCCTTACTGCGATCTTTGGGAGGCAGGGTAAAAAAAAAATTAACAGCAGGTGAAGAAATGGCTTTATTTATTTTTTATGCCGTTTCTCGTGCGGTATAAGTGATCAGGCGACTTTATTGTTCGGGTCAGTGCGATTACCAGATTTGTACTGGTTTTTAAGTTTGGCTGCCGTCACACCGTAAAAACTTTTTGCATCCCAATATTTAGATACCTATAATTTTTCCATATTTCGGCCGACAGTCATTTGAGGGGCTTGTTTTTTGTGACACACAACATTTTTTGATCACTTTCTATTCCAATTTTTGGGAGGCAGAGTGAACAAAAACCAGCTCTTCAGGAATTTATTTATTTTTTATACTGTTCCTTGTGTGGTAAAATTGATAAAGCAGTTTTATTCTTCGGGTCAGTACAATTACAGCAATATCCTATTTAAATGTTTTTTTTTTTTATGTTTTGGCGCTTTTACTCAAATTATTATATAGAAAAAAAAATATTTTTGCACCACTTTATTCTGAGAGCTGTAACTTTTATTTTTCTGCTTATTGAGCTGTATGGCGGCTTGTTTTTTGCGGGATGGTTTTTATTTACATTTGTCTTTTTGATCGCGTTTTAGTGTACTTTTTGTTCAGTGGTTTGATATAGCATTGTCTTTTGACTCGGCTTTTACATATTTTTTTAGTGTTCACTGAAGGGGTTAACAAGTGGGACAGTTTTATAGCGCGGCGATACCAAATGTGTTTATTTTTTTTTTTTTACATAAATGTACTGTATTTATTGGTTTAATTATTTTTTTTGTTTATCTGAGGATTATTTCTAATATTTTTTTACACACTTTAATCTTTTTTTGTTCTTTTTTTACATTGTCCCAGCATGGAACTTCACTGTATTGTGACACATCGCTGATCTGATACTCTGCAATGCTTCTGCACTATAAGTAAAGTGAAGGAAGCAACATACATGTGTGAATAATATAGTAATGTCTGATAAACAGACAAGGAGTAGTACCCCCACACATAGATGCCTCTGAATTTATGCAGGACCTACTGCAACCAGCATAGCAAAAACACACAAAACCAGTCATGAAGTCCAAAAATAGAATATAAATTTTATTAAACAAGTTAAAAACTGGGTATAACCAGTACAATTGGCAAGGAGGGGAAATGTAACCACTAATTCACATAATAAAACCAAGGGCAAAGGAGAGCAACATGACCTCTGCAAAGCTAGAAATAATTGTCACCAATTGACAGAATAAGCCATAGTCATATTGCTGTACAAAAGAGGTAATAGTGTTAATATCCAGCTATACTAATAGTGCCAAAGCCTCAGCTTACCTCAGCCAATCAAAGAACAACATATATGGTATATCACAAATGAGGTGGGCAAAAGCACATGTACACTGGAGGGTTAGCACAAGATATACATAATTACCAAGTGGTATAAGGGGCAGAGGTCTCCCAACCCACCCAAGAGTAAACACATGGCAGCAATAGAGTACAAAATATGGATAGTTACCAAGTGGTGCAGAGGGCAGCGGTCTCCAGGCCCACCCCGACGCGTGTTTCAGAGTGAAAAACACTCCTTCCTCATGGGGCGTGGAGTAAATGAACACAGTGGACATCTATTTGTATTACCGAAGGGAGGAATTAAGCACGCGTTGCCACAGCAACGCAGCCAAACAGTGTGTACCTCGGAGCGCCGTAGCAGGAAACACATGGGGCCCCATGTGATCCGGCCAATGACGTCACAGGAAGTGACGTGGTCAGCTGCGGTGAAGAAGCCGGGCGTGCGCACTACCCCCATACCGTCAGGAACAGGATAACACCAGTTGTGGGCATATAATTCAAACAGCGCGTGTGCAGTATAGAACAGGGTCTTAAAGGGAATCAGTATTAATAAATAGAAACTATCTAATGGTGAATATAGATAAATAATGTGCATAGATAAAAACTGTAACCCAAGGTAAGTATAGCAGCTGAACCTGGTGCGGAGGGTAATGGAAAACATATCACAGAAGGCAACATTATGAATACATTTTTTAACAACAGTTGAAAAAATTGCATAATGGAGAATATGTGGCTGAATAATATATACAGGTATATTTACACACCCAAGCCAAAGAATCAATGCCTCGCACCTTCAATAAGGAGCCATCACAGTTGTGGAATTCATAAAAGTGACAAGGCAATGTTTTCAATGTGGCTGTGTCTGTGCAGGCAGATGCGTCTGAAATGCCCAGAACGTGCTCCCTCACACGAACTTTCAATTGTCTGGTGGTTAGGCCCACGTAAAAGAGCCCACATGGGCAACTGGCACAATAGATAACATAGCGAGTGGTACATGTAATACGTTGCCTAATGGCAAAATTCCTAGTGACGTCAGAGTTCGTGAAGGATGAGCATCGTTCGATGTTAGGACATGCAACACATCTACCGCATGGCACACAGCCACATCGAATAGGGGCACTGTCGAAAAAAGTTGGAACTTGTTGGCCCAGATAGTGGCTAGAGGTCAAGTGGTCATGGAGGTTCCTAGCCCTTCTAAAGGTGAAAGATGGCCTCTCAGGGAGAAATCTACTAATAACAGGATCAGCTTTGAGGATCGGCCATGCATTTTGGACGGCCCGCCGCATTTTAGCATGCTGAGGATGAAATGTGGTAATGAACCTCACTGTATTTGAGTTTTTAAGTACAGGAGAATTATTAGCATAGAGCAAATTATTCCGCTCAGAATACTTAGCTCTATGATAAGCCTTCTTAACTATGCGCCTACTATAACCCCTGGCATAAAAACGTAGTTTAAGCTCCTCTGCTTTTTTCAAAATCTGCCTCCGTAGAGCAGATACGTCGCAGGCGGAGGAACTGGCCCACAGGAATCGCGTTGACAACGTGTGAAGGATGGCAAGAAGAGGCATGAATCACCATATTGGTGGCAGTCTCCTTACGGTAGATGTCTGTTTGTATAATACCGGAACTGTCCTTCTTGATGGTAACGTCCAGAAAATCTATTTTAACTGGATCTCACATCAAAGTTAAATGTCTCTTCAGATCAATACTATTCAAAATGGAGACAAATTGCACATGGTCAATGGATGTGCCCTGCCAAATAAAGAAGATATCCCAAAATGGGACATGGTCCATCAACCCCTGTTTATCTGACAGGAAAAGGTCCCTCTCCCAAAGCCCCAGGAAAAGGTTAGCATACGACGGAGCAAAAGCCGCACCCATTGCTGTCCCATGGAGCTGTAGGTAGAAGGATCCTTTAAAAACAAAAAAATTGTGAGTTAGGGTGAACTCCAGTAGTAGGTCCCTCAAACCAGTAGAGAGAGAAGATGTGTCCAGAAAAAAACGGACTGCCGCCAGTCCATTAGAATGTCTGATGTTCGTATAGAGGGACTCTACATCAACTGAAGCCAATAGAGTATCACCCTCTAAACACAATCCATCAACCTTGCGCAATAGTTCCCCTGTATCTCTGAGGAAAGAGGGGAGGTTAGCGACCAAAGGTTGCAAGTAATGGTCTATCCATTTGTTCACATCCTCCAAGAGGCTCCCTCTCCCAGACACGATTGGTCTGCCGGGCGGGGATGAACAATTTTTATGAATTTTAGGCAAAAGATATAATGTCGCAACCGTCGGTTCTTTAATTCTAAGTGCAGAAGCCAGCCCACTGGTGATGACGTCGGTGTTCACTGTGTTGCACAGCTTCTGAATCCACACTTTTGCAGTAGAAAACTTCACAGAGCAGGCTTCATGGGATAACAAGCTTTTACTTCTTACAACATGAGGTAAAAGAATAATGCAGTCATTTCAGCATTGCATCAGGAAACAGGAACAAAACGAAAGTGAAACTACAAGTGAGACTATTTCTTATACAATACATTAAACAGAAGGAAACGTTACACAACATCACAATCTACTGTCAGGTCAGCATAAAGTCCTCCCTTTACTCATAATAAGTCCTAATCTGTTGCATATGCCAACACCCTTTCTCAACAGTAAGGACTTATTCAATCAAACCCAACTTTTTTATTAGTCTCTGATGTTTATCAGCATTCAACGCCTTCATGAAAATGTCTGCTGTCATTTCTTCAGTAGGGCAATACTCCAACTTCAAGACTCCTTGATCCTCTTTTAGTTTTGTTGGTTCCAAGTGTGATTGTCCTAATTCTGTCAACAATTGTCTTAACCACAGTACTTCTTGTCTTTCTATCTGTATTCCTAGGTACTGTTTTACATTTCCTAAGTCTTTGATTTCAAAATGTTGTTTCAGGGTTTTTAGATTGTTTTCTTTATACCTTTCTTGTTTAAAACAAATCAAAATGTTGTCTACATATGAGTACATAAATCCATCTATTACTCATCCTTTTTGTCTACAAGCATGGATCAGCTTTGCTTCTTTGAAATGTTTCATTTGTTAGTACTTCCGTGATTTTGTCATTCCACGATTTAGCTGCTTGTTTTAAACCATATATGCTTTTCTGTAGTTTACAAACTTTGTTTGGATTTCTTTCATCTTTGAATCCTGGAGGTTGTTCCATGTAAATGTCTTCTGTTAAATCTCCATTCAAAAAAGCTGTCTTTACATCCAGATGTCTTAGTTCCATCTGTTCCACTGCTGCAAATGTAAGTAAAGTTCTTATTGTAGTGTGTTTGACAACTGGAGCAAATGTTTCATCATAGTCTTCGCCATATTTTTGAGAATAGCCTTTAGCTATGAGTCTTGCTCGATATCTTTCAGGTGTGCCATCTGTTTGGTATTTTACTTTAAAAATCCATTTACATCCTATGGCTTTTCTTCCTTCTGGCAAAGCTGTTAGTGTCCTTGTATTTGAATCATGCATGGATTTAATTTCTGTTTCTGTTGCTTCTATCCATTTATTAGCTTCTTCTTCAGGAAGTTTAGATATGTCTTCCCAAGAGGTAGGCTCATGAATTTTTCTTATACTTGTCTTGTATGAGAGACGTTTTGGTGGTTTTCCTTTGTTCTCTCTTATTGAACGTCTTGGTTCTGTGTCTGTTTGTAGTTGTGATTCTTCACTTTCAGTATTTTGTTCATTAATTTCCACTTCTTTCTCATCAGATATTTCTTCAGTTATGTCACTATTTTTCTCATTTTTTGTTTCAACTGAAATCATAATCTCTTCATTTAAATCTTCAATGAATGTCACACTGTTACTCACCGTAACTGTCTGTTTTGGAATCTAAGATTTCATATACTTTGCAGTTTTCACTATATCCAACGAATATTCCTTCCATGGATCTGTTTTGAAGTTTGGAACGTTTTTCTGTTGGAATGAATATAAAAACTTTACATCCAAAAACTTTTAAATGATTGACACTTGGTTTCATACCTTGCCACAGTTCATATGGAGTTTTCTTTAGTTTTCTGGAAAAAAGTTGGTTCTGTAGATATGTAGCTGTCATTGCTGCCTCACCCCAATATTTCTCTGGTAGTTTAGAATCTGTCAGCATACATCTCATCATTTCTGTTAGAGTTCTGTTTTTCCTTTCTGCTACTCCATTTTGTTCAGGTGTGTATGGAACAGTTTTCTGATGTTCTATTCCATTTTGTCTTAAGTAGTCTTCTATTCTGTGACCTGTAAATTCACCTCTATTATCACTTCTGATGACAATTGGCTTCCTTTGAAATTTGTTACTTGATCTTGTTACATAGTCTACAAGTTTATCAAAAACTTCACTTTTGTTCTTAATTAAGTATGTGACTGTGTATCTTGAGTAGTCGTCTATAAAAGTCAACATGTATCTATTGCCTCCTGATGTAGTCGCTTTCATGGGTCCACATCTGTCAGTATGCACCAAATCAAGTGGTCTTTCGCTTTTCATCTCACTTTCTTTTGGAATAGATATCCTTGTGGCTTTGGATTTTATACAACATTCACATCTTATGGTAATTGAGCAATCTGATATCTTTAAATCTTTTGTCAATTATTTTCTCTGTAGTTCCCTTATACTGTCCGGGTGTCTATGTCCTAGACGTCTATGCCACATGTGAATAAGTTTTTGTGATCATGTGTACATACCTTCATCTGTTCCTTTGGTTTGTCAAAATGATATAATTGTTCATCTGCCTTGACTTTGGTTATCATCTTGTTTCCTGCAATAATTGCACACTCATTATCTTTGAATTTTACTGTAAGTCCTTTAGCTGTTAAACGTTTCACAGATAATAATCCGCCTTCCAATTTTGGAACATACAACACATCCTGTACAAGTATCTTTGAATCTTGTCCGAACTTGTTTGAACAATTTAGCATACCTTGTCCGATACCTTCTGCGGTTATTTTGCTTCCATCTGCAAGATAAATGGCTTCTTTCTTATTTAAATCAAGATCAGTAAAGAAATTCTTGTTACTTGTCATATAACTCGTTGCTCCTGAATCAATAAACCAACCAAGTGATGATTTCTTGATCTGTTATTTTGAATGTGCCATTCCATTATTCTCACACGAATCGGAAATTCTGTTTTTTTTACTTTCTGTGTATGCTTTTTATGTTGTAATTTTTGTTCTGCTTTCCATATGGTACAGTCTTTCTTTAAATACCTTTTTTCTTACATCTGAAGCATTCTCTTGTCTCTTTATTATAGGGCTTTTTAAATTCTGTAGCTTTAAGAGCGTTTCCATTATCTTTTTCAGTAGAAGAATCATTGCTTTGTTCTTTTCTTCTCTGATATTCATCTATGAGTCTTATTTTCACAAACTCTAATGTAATGTCTGTTTCAGGTCTTGTCTCTAGCGCATTTATTAAAGCAATATATGAATCTGGTAAACTACAACAATATAGCTGCTATATGGCTTTCCTTAATATGTTCACTAATAGATCTTAGCTGTGATATCACTTCCATCATTGAGAATATTGCTTCTGCATGTCACTGTCTGCACTTAGTCTCATACTGTAAAGCTTTCTTAATAAAATAACTTGTGATTTAAGCTGGGTCTCTCATATAGCTTTCTTAATGCTTCCCACATTCCTTTCGCTGTTTCTTCATTTCTTTTATGTATTAGTTGAGCATCATCCACTAATAAGCTAATGGTGGCTCTCGCTTGTCTATTTTTCTTATCCCATGTCTGATTATCTCAATCAGGTCTATCTGTAGTGATTACTTCCCATAAATCATCTTTAGACAATAACATCTCTACTTTTGAACTTCCATAGCTGATAGTTCTCATCATTCAGTTTAGCTACTGCGAGTTTCAGCTCTGTGTTACTTGTCATTTTTAACTTATCTTACTTGTTTGAAGAGACTTGCACTGAAGAATTCTTCTGCATTCACCAGGGTCTTGCTGAGAGTTCCAGTGTCCTGGGTATCTGGTATTCTTGGTGCTGAGGATCTGTGGTGTCTGGAATTCTCTGGTGCCTGGGTTCTCTGGGTGTCTGGGCCTATAACCTGTTGCACAGCTTCTGAATCCACACCTTTGCAGTAGAAAACTTCACAGAGCAGGCTTCATGGGATAACAAGCTTTTACTTCTTACAACATGAGGTAAAAGAATAATGCACAGTCATTTCAGCATTGCATCAGGAAACAGGAACAAAACGAAAGTGAAACTACAGTGAGACTATTTCTTATACAATACATTGACTGCCCACACTTATCTAACCATTTACTCCCCTGCTTTCCGGCGCAAAGAAAACACTCACAACAAATTCTAACACAATTCTTTATTGATTATTACAAATCATAACTCTTCTTTATCACACCCACTGTTGGAGGGGTAAGGTCGCAGCTCACCATATTAACTCATACTTGTGGGGATATGCCACCGGACTCCCAGCACATTTACCCATTTTTTTCTTCCGCCAATACTGCGACTTTCAGCAAACCTTACACAAAAACCAATCCTTTTAACTAGCAAAAACCTTCAACAACGGGCGGGCGTGTGGGCCGCTCCTGCTGACAGCGCCAAAAGAGAACGGATATCCACAATCAACCTTTTTTATAGCTCTTGGGAGGTGAAAGCACCTGGAACTGACCCTAACAATGGGCGTATCTATCAGGTATTCTTCCCATTAACCCTTTCTTTGCGTTCCCGAAAATTAGGTGAGCAAAATTAACCCTTTCAAACAAACTAATGGCTGGCCAGTCAGGGTCCCCATCTAATAAAGCTGGGATCCCACAAAACAGAAGGAAATGTTACACAACATCGCCATCTACTGTCAGGTCAGCATAAAGTCCTCCCTTTACTTAGAATAAGTCCTAATCTGTTGCATATGCCAACACACTGCACTATTCAAGATGTCATCTAATTTAGCACTGATGGCCAATAAAGGATTGTAAGTAAGTTTCCTATAGCAGACAGTATCATGCAACTGTCTATAGGCCTCTCTTTCATACATAGATTTTGGCCACACCACCACGTTACCACCCTTGTCGGCTGGCTTCAGCACAACGTCAGGTAAATCTTGAAGATATTTAAGGTGGGTTCTTTCAACTTTTGTGAGATTGTCATTCAAACTCTTCAATGGAATTTGAGAAAAATCATTCACCACCATCCGGACAAACAGATCGATGCTGGGACACGAAGTGAACGGGGGAAACCTCTTGGAGCGGGGACGAATGGAGGGAGGAATCTTACCTCCATCGTTGGTATGTTCCAATGCTAGCTCCTCTAAAATCCTTATTGCCTCTTGTTCCTCTTCTGTAGGGAAAAGATGTGAAATGTCACCATTAAAATAATATCTTTTAAATAGTAATGATCTGGCAAAGATATGTAGATCCTTAACACCTGTGAAAGGATCGTATTTAGAAGTGGGAGAGAAGGACAGTCCCCTACCCAAAAGAGAAAGATCGGCCTCAGATAGTTCATGATCATTCAGATTAATCACCTTGTTGTCACTGCGATTCCCTTCAGGTGGGTGCATGGTGCGTCTTTTATAGGGGTGGTAGGCATGATTACGTAGCCTATAAGAATCTGAGGTCCCATGAGAGGTGTTGGAGGCTGATGACATATCAGACAACTCGCTGAGGGACGAGACTGAGGCACTTGAGGTTGTTCTGTGCATAGTAGATTGTATTTTCTTCCTCCAAAAGTACACTTTTTTTTTTTATCTGATAGTCCCCGGAGTCTCTGGTATATTTCTTTAACTGATTGTCCTGAATTTATTTTTTTAACCAGCTGATCCATACATTTATCCATATCAGATTCAAATTGTATTCGCTCAGGCGTACAGCCATTGCGAATTTCAGTCTGAATACTGTCAATGTTTTTATCAAGCTCGGCAATATTCTCAGTATTGAGATTAATCAAAAGTTGCATCAAAGAAAAATAACAAATGTCACATGCCTCCTCCCATTTAGAGACAAATTGTTCATTATCTATGGGAAAAGTCGGTATGACTCTAACCCTAGGGCCTCTTGGGATCATTTTATTAGCAGTATGTTTCTCAAAAAAAAAGTCTATTCCACCATAATTTAGATCTTTGTAAAAGCATATTTTTAGCATTCAAGAACCTAGCGTCCCAACTTGGATCCCCCAACTTCTGCGCATCACCCCCGCCTGTACCAAAGACCCGGTCCATCTGAGTGAGCCAAGTTTTCTCCTTCGCTTGATAATCCATAATCTCCACTGGGAAAAAACCTGTGCATAACACAGCAATAATAGAACACCATAAGTAAAGTGAAAGAAGCAACATACATGTGTGAATAATAAAGTAATGTCTGATAAACAGACAAGGAGTAGTACCCCCACACATGGATGCCTCTGAATTTATGCAGGACCAACTGCAACCAGCATAGCAAAATTTTGAATAGTAATGATCTAAACATACATTTAACTTTGATGTGGGATCCAGTTAAAATTGATTTTCTGGACGTTACCATCAAGAAAGACAGTTCCGGTATTATACAAACAGACATCTACCGTAAGGAGACTGCCACCAATACGGTGATTCATGCCTCTTCTTGCCATCCTTCACACGTTGTCAACGCGATTCCTGTGGGCCAGTTCCTCTGCCTGCGACGTATCTGCTCTACGGAGGCAGATTTTGAAAAAAGAGCAGAGGAGCTTAAACTACGTTTTTATGCCAGGGATTATAGTAGGCACATAGTTAAGAAGGCTTATCATAGAGCTACTAAGTATTCTGAGCGGAATAATTTGCTCTATGATAATTCTGCTGTACTTAAAAACCCAAATGAGTGAGGTTCATGACCACATTTCATCCTCAGCATGCTAAAATGCGGGGGCCGTCCAAAATGCATGGCCGATCCTCAGAGCTGATCCTGTTATCAGTAGATTTCTCCCTGAGAGGCCATCTTTCACCTTTAGATGGGTTAGGAACCTCCATGACCACTTGACCTCTAGCCACTACCTGGGCCAACAAGTTCCAACTTTTTTCGACAGTGCCCCTATTTGATGTGGCTGTGTGCCGTGCGGTAGGTGTGTTGCATGTCCTAACATCGAACGATGCTCATCCTTCACGAACTCTGACGGCACTAGGAATTTTGACCTTAGGCAACGTATTACATGTACCACTCGCTATGTTATCTATTGTGCCAGTTGCCCATGTGGGCTCTTTTACGTGGGCTTAACCACCAGACAATTGAAAGTTTGTGTGAAGGAGCACGTTCTGGGCATTTCAGACGCATCTGCCTGCACGGACAGCCACTTTGAAAACATTGCCTCGTCACTTTTATGAATTCCACAACTGTGATGGCTCCTTATTGAAGGTGCGAGGCATTGATTCTTTGAATATTAATATAAGAGGTGGTAACTTGTCTAGACATTTGGCGCAGGCTGAGACTAGATGGATCTGGACTTTACAAACCATCCATCCTAATGGTCTCAACGAAAATATATCATTTGCTCCCTTCTTGTGATCTTCCACTTCTGCCATCATTTTGTTTCTGCTGTCCGCATAATATTTTTTAATTGTTTGATTTTAACCAATTATTGTTTTGTGTTGTAGTTGTTAACTATATGTTCCTGTTGTTTGCCGTCCGGATTTCATCATTGGAGAACATACCTTGCAAGACTACGAATTTTTATGGACTCTGTGCAAAGTACATATACAGTTTTCTAATGTTTTTCGCTGAATACAGAGATTTGCATATTTTTGCTGCCATCTACTTTTTTAGTGGACTGTTATCCCTAGTGATTCATATTTAAATTATCGTATGTATCCTTTTGTCATT
Source organism: Oophaga sylvatica (assembly GCA_033576555.1). Classification (NCBI taxonomy): domain Eukaryota; kingdom Metazoa; phylum Chordata; class Amphibia; order Anura; family Dendrobatidae; genus Oophaga; species Oophaga sylvatica. The sequence goes on from JARQOD010000001.1 coordinate 474,089,443, forward strand.
ACATTATGCATGCAGATTTTTGCCACTATTGTATAATATCTTGGTAATATCTTGTGTGAGACAGTGAGAGTATGTGTGTTGAATGGGGTGTACATTTCACCTAGATACTTTGCTGTCTGGTATAAGGGAAATGTATAGTGAAACTCCATGCTGGTAACTACTGAACATATGTGTTGTTTTGGGGACAGGCTGTTAGAGTCTGGACCCGGATAGAAGGGAAATCTATCTAAGTGTAGTAAGTGGCTGGACAAGCCCAGGGCTTATGTTTATGATTTGGTTTTGATTATGTTCTGTTTGCTGTGGACTTTAAAAACTGGTTGCGGCCAGTTTTTACCAGAACTGCTGTCTGTGAATGAACTGTTTCCGTGCCACTCCGTCTACCCGGACGGCAATCCCAGAGCTATATCCCCTGAAAAGCTTACAATTGGTGTCTTGTATCCATTATATGGTTTTTCTGTGTGTGTATATATTATGTGGCTTGGGTGTGTAAATATACCTGTATATATTATTCAGCCACATATTCTCCATTATGCAATTTTTTCAACTGTTAAAAAATGTATTCATAATGTTGCCTACTGTGATATGTTTTCCATTACCCTCCGCACCAGGTTCAGCTGCTATACTTACCTTGGGTTACAGTTTTTATCTATGCACATTATTTATCTATATTCACCATTAGATCGTTTCTACTTATTAATACTGGTTCCCTTTAAGACCCTGTTCTATACTGCACACGCGCTGTTTGAATTATATGCCCACAACTGGTGTTATCCTGTATCCTGGGGGTAGTGCGCATGCCCGGCTTCTTCACCGCAGCTGACCGCATCACTTCCTGTGACGTCGTTGGCCGGATCACATGGGGCCCCATGTGTTTCCTGCTACGGCGCTCTGAGGTACACGCTGTTTGGCTGCGTTGCTGTGGCAACGCGTGCTTAATTCCTCCCTTCGGTAATACAAATAGATGTCCACTGTGTTCATTTACTCCACGCCCCATGAGGAAGGAGTGTTTTTCACTCTGAAACACGCGTCGGGGTGGGCCTGGAGACCTTTGTACTCTATTGCTGCCATGTGTTTACTCTGGGGTGGGTTAGGAGACCTCTGCCCCTTATACCACTTGGTAATTATGTATATCTTGTGCTAACCCTCCAGTGTACATGTGCTTTTGCCCACCTCATTTGTGATATACCATATATGTTGTTCTTTGATTGGCTGAGGTAAGCTGAGGCTTTGGCACTATTAGTATAGCTGGATATTAACACTATTACCTCTTTTGTACAGCAATATGACTATGGCTTATTCTGTCAATTGGTGACAATTATTTCTAGCTTTGCAGAGGTCATGTTGCTCTCCTTTGGCCCTTGGTTTTATTATGTGAATTAGTGGTTACATTTCCCCTCCTTGTCAATTGTACTAATTATACCCAGTTTTTAACTTGTTTAATAAAATTTATATTCTATTTTTGGACTTCATGACTGTGGTTTCGTGTGTTTTTGCTATGCTTCTGGACTGTAGGGCATCAGAGCAGGGTCTGACAAGCAGGGAAGGAGGCGTGTCGGCTACTGTTCTGAGCAGGCACTGACAAGCCACCTTGCCTGAAGGACCCTGCTGCTATCTTGTGGCTGGAGGTCACCATGTAAACCATCAGTACAATGCGATCGCATCATGTTGTCCTGATGGAATCACACAGGGAGCCCACTCCCTGTGCAATCAGGCTTTCGACCACATCACTCAACTGAAACTGCCTGTCAAGATCCCGTCTGGGTTGGAGCCGATGTTACTGCAAACACTAGGGAAAGCAGAGGCAGGTAGCGTAGTCAGATGGCAGCCGGAGGTCGGTACACAGGAAAGCAGTGTTTGTAGCAATGGATCAGGCGGATAACGTAGTCAGGTGGCAGCCGGAGGTCGGTACACAGGAAAGGCAGTTCGGTAACAGAGGAGCAGGCAGATAACGTAGTCAGAAGGCAGGCCGAGGTCGGTTCACAGGAGAGCAGTGTTTGTAGCAATGGATCAGGAGGAAACGCTTGACTAAAGGCTTGGAGCTCAATAATCTCGCATGACACACCCACAGGGCCAGGTTTATTATAGGGTGTGTAATTGGCAATCAGAGGCCCAATCAAGAGAGCACTAGGTGTAGCCAATCAGGAAGAACAGTCAATGGTATCTGGATTCAGCAAGGAACTTTGCAGCCAGCAGAATAGCTCAGATGGTAGAGCTGCTGGCCAGTGGACAAGAGGTACTGGGTTCGACTCCTGACAGTACTCCCCTCCTTCCAGGATGGCCTCTGGACATCTCAGGAGCTGGCTTATCCGGGTACCTCTGATGAAAGGCTCTTGTTAGTCTAGGAGCATGGACGTTCTCCCTTGGTTCCATGAATTTTCCTCTGGTCCGTAACCCTTCCACTGCACCAGATACTGCAGTTTACCTCTGAATTTTCGGGAGTCCAGAATCTTATCCACAATGTATTCTTCTTCACCACGGATCCTTTCTGGTGGAGGAGGTGGCTGAATTCTTCCTGGAAACGGGTTTTCACAGAAGGGTTTGAGCAAGGATATGTGAAACACTGGATGAATCTTTAGATTGTTGGGAAGTTTTAAACGAAAAGCAACCTGGTTAATTTTTGCAGAAATTTGAAAAGGTCCAATGAATTTCTGACCCAATTTGGAGGATGGCACATGTGTCTTAAGGTTTTTAGTGGACAGCCAAACTTTGTCTCCAACCTGAAGAGCAGGGGGCACTCTCTCGATGTTTATCTGCTGCTTCCTTATATTCTTCCTGGGTCTTGAGCAATATCTCTGATAATTCCTTCTGGGATTCCTGTAATTTTGTAAGCCTGTCATTAACAGCAGGAATGGGAGTGTTCACTGGCAGATTAGGGATAAATACTGGATGTACTCCATAATTAGCAAAAAATGGGGTTTGAGATGTAGCGCTATGTATGGAGTTGTTGTAGGCAAACTCTGCTGTTGGTAAATAGTCCACCCAGTCATCCTGAAGATAGGAAATGAAGCAACGGAGGTATTGCTCCAAAGTCTGGTTCGTTCTCTCCGTCTGGCCATTGGACTGAGGATGGAAAGCGGTAGAAAGATTCACCGTGACTCCCAAGGCTGTACAGAAACTCTTCCAAAATTTTGATGTAAACTGAACGCCTCTGTCAGACACCACGCTGTCAGGAATTCCATGTAACCTGAATACCTCTTTGATCATCAGTTCTGCAGTTTTTTCAGCAGTAGGAATTCCTTCAGTTGGAATAAAGTGGGCCATTTTTGTGAGTCGGTCCACTATGACAAGGATGACGGTCATCTGTTTAGAAGGGGGTAGTTCCACAATAAAATCCATGGAAATAGATCCCCAAGGCCTGGATGGAACTGGGAGTGGTTGTAAGAGTCCTAGAGGAGACGATCGTGGGGTCTTGTTTCGTGCGCATGTTAAACAGGTTGAAACATATTTCCTCACGTCCTTCCTACAATTAGGCCACCAAAAGAAACGAAGTAGTAAGTCTTGTGTTTTTGCAACTCCAGGATGTCCTGCCAGTTTAGAATCATGGACACTTTTGAGGACTTCAAGGCGAGAAGATTCAGGTACATATATTTGGTGTTTCTGCATCCAAAACCCCTCTTTGAATGAAAGATCGACGTCTTCCGAAGGATGTTAAGGAAAGAGTCCTCTTGATATCCATCTTTAATTCTATTACATAGTCCTTTAGAGTGCAATATTCCCAAAAAATTTTTAGGGCCTAGAATTGTATCATCATTACTAGACCTCTCCTGAGGTTCCGAACACATCCTGGACAGGGCGTCAGCCTTGCCATTTCTTGAACCAGGCCGGTAAGAGATTATAAAATTGAATCTTGAGAAAAATAAGGCCCCTCGTGCTTGTCTTGCAGACAATCTTTTTGCTGTACGGAGGAATTCAAGATTCTTGTGGTCCGTGAGAACAGGTCACAGGGTGATTGGCACCTTCCAGAAGATGTCTCCACTCGGAGAAGGCAACTTTAATGGCTAAAACAGTTCTTTATTACCAATGTCGTAGTTCTTTTCTGCAGATGACATGTGTGGGAAAGAAACGCACATGGGTGAAGTTGCATCTTGTCCCCAACTCGCTGAGACAGAATGGCTCCCACTGCAGAGTCCGAGGCGTCCACTTCGACAGTAAATGGCAAATTCAGGATTTGGGTGTACTAACAATGGAGCAGACGTAAAAAGAGTTTTCAACTTGTCAAAAGCCTCCTGTGCCTCCGGAGACCAGAAAAATGCTTTGGTCTTTTTTGTTAGTGTAGTAATTGGTAGTATGATCCGTGAAAAGTTCTTTATAAATTTTCGGTAAAAATTTGCAAATCCTATGAAACGCTGGACGTCTTTTAAATTTCTTGGAACAGGCCAGTCTACTACAGCATTGATTTTGCCGGGATCCATGCTCAGACCTTCTGGGGAGATGATATATCCCAGAAATTGGATACTGGTTTGTTTCAAACTCACATTTTTCAAGTTTAATGTAGAGATGGTTCTCCTGTAGTCGTTCCAAGACTAACTGGACGTGCCTGCGATGCTCTTCCAAGGTGTCTGAAAATATAAGAATGTCATCGAGATAAGCCACAACGAATTGGTCCAAGAAATCTCGAATACATCATTAATAAAATGTTGAAAGGTGGCTGGGGCATTGCTAAGGCCAAAGGTCATAACAAGAGATTCAAAATGTCCATATCTCGTTCTGAAGGCGGTCTTCACTCATCTCCTGGGCGAATCCGTATGAGGTTGTAAGCCCCTCTAAGATCCAGCTTCGTAAAGATTTTCGCAGAACGGAGTCTCTCAAATAGTTCAGGAATCAAGGGTAGCGGGGTAGCGATTCTTGACAGTGATATTATTCATCTCTCTGTAGTCAATACATGGCCGCAGAGTGGAGTCTTTCTTTTCAACAAAGAACAGGGGTGCCCAGCTGGAGATGTGGAAGGTCGAATAAAGCCTTTCTCTAAATTTTCATCCAGGAACTTTCTTAATACCTTCAATTCAGGTTCGGAAAGATTGTAAATCCGTCCAAATGGAATGGTTGCTCCTGGCAGCAATTCAATGGGACAGTCGTTAAGGACGGTGAGGAGGTAATTGATCTGCTTTCTTCTTACTGCAGACATCAGAGAACTGCTGATATTGAGGTGGTAGTTTCTCTTCCTTCTCATGCGAAATCTCAGAGATTTGGACTTGTTGGAGAACAGGGGGTTCCTTATGACAATTATTCTTACAGTAGTCAGATGGAAAGGTGATGGTCCTTGATGCCCAGTTGATAGAAGGGTTATGGACTGAAAACCAGGGGATCCCTAGAATAACCGGAAATTTCGGAGATGAAATAAGGTGGAAAACTGACAGCTTCATGATGATCCGGGTCGATACAAATCTCCAGTTCGATTGTCTCATGCGTGACAGGTCCAGAAGACAAAGGTGATCCATCCACAGTTTCCATTTCAATTGGTGTGGATTTGGTCCTACTGGAAATATTATTATCACGTGTAAATTTTAAGTCCATAAAATTTCCTCCTGCTCCCGAATCCAACAGGGCAGAGCATTGTATTTTTTGGGTGCCCATTACAACCTGAATGGGGATTACAAAATGAGATGATGTGGTATGTATTTTGTTATTTCTGGCGTTACTGATGAGATAGTCTGCAAGATGGAATCCGACTGCTGAGAAAGGTCCGTATTGCTGGCAGACCTGTTGTTGGTAAAGGCTATAGTCCTTTTGTTAGGACAGTTGATGGCATAGTGTCCAGGGTCCCACAATAGAGGCAGAGATGTTCTGCACGTCGCCTCTCCTTCTCCTGTGCAGAGAGTGGTCTTCGGATGAGTCGATCTGCATCGGTTCAGACACAACTTGCGTCTTTTCTTGGTGGTCTGATGCTGAAAATGAGAAGCCAGGGCTATTCCCAAGTGCTCGCAGTCTCTCCTTTCTCCTTTCAGTAAGTCTTGGTCAATCGGGATACATAGTTGAATAAAGTCTCCAACTGGTCAGGGGTCTCAACCCTGGCAAGTCGTCTTTCACTGGTTTCTGATAGCCCTCGTCGAAATTGACTTCTCTGGGCCGCTGGATTCCAGGTGGTGTCGGCCACCCAGCGACGGAAACTCCGATGTATATTTCGCAACAGAGCGACGTCCTTGGCGCAAAATTATGTAATTTGGTTTCTGCTGTGGCACAGCGGTTTGGGTCATCAAAAACTTGATTCATTGCTGCGGTGAAGGCTTCCAGGTCATTAAGGAGGTCATAGTCCTTTTCTACATTAAGGTGAAAGCCAAGCAAGAGCTTCATCGTCAGGAGATTTTATCATGAAAAAAACTTTCTTCCTCTCAATGGTAAAGGGAGCAGGTTGCATCTGGAAGTATATGCGGGGCATTGATTGAGGAATCCTCGGTACTGCTTGCGATCCCCACTGAACTTTGCAGGCAGGGGGCAGCCGCGCGTTTGATTCGGACCCTGAATTGCGCACGTCCAGAAGTTGTTTTTGTAGCTCAATTACTTCCTGTTGTATCGCCGTTTAAATCAGTTTGTAACTTGGCATTTTTTCCTTGAGAGTCAGTACAAAAACTTTGAAGCTCCGTAACTTGCCGTTCAGGGTGTTCACAGCGGACTCATTTTGGCGCGAGTTTATTCTGTCAAGATCCCGTCTGGGTTGGAGCCGATGTTACTGCAAACACTAGGGAAAGCAGAGGCAGGTAGCGTAGTCAGATGGCAGCCGGGAGGTCGGTACACAGGAAAGCAGTGTTTGTAGCAATGGATCAGGCGGATAACGTAGTCAGGTGGCAGCCGGAGGTCGGTACACAGGAAGGCAGTTCGGTAACAGAGGAGCAGCAGATAACGTAGTCAGAAGGCAGGCCGAGGTCGGTTCACAGGAGAGCAGTGTTTGTAGCAATGGATCAGGCGGAGAGCGTAGTCAGAAGGCAGGCCGAGGTCGGTTCACAGGAGAGCAGTGTTTGTAGCAATGGATCAGGAGGAAACGCTTGACTAAAGGCTTGGAGCTCAATAATCTCGCAATGACACACCCACAGGGCCAGGTTTATATAGGGTGTGTAATTGGCAATCAGAGGCCCAATCAAGAGAGCACTAGGTGTAGCCAATCAGGAAGAACAGTCAATGGTATCTGGATTCAGCAAGGAACTTTGCAGCCAGCAGAATAGCTCAGATGGTAGAGCTGCTGGCCAGTAGACAAGAGGTACTGGGTTCGACTCCTGACACTGCCCTAACTAAAGTCAATAATGACCTGCTAACCGCCAAGAGCAAGCGACACTACTCTGTCCTCCTTCTCCTGGACCTGTCTTCTGCCTTTGACACCATGGACCATTCCCTCCTGCTACAGATTCTCTCATCTCTTGGCATCACAGACTTGGCCCTATCCTGGATCTCATCATACCTAACAGACCGAACATTTAGTGTCTCCCTCTCACACACCACCTCCTCACCTAGCCCCCTGTCTGTCGGTGTTCCCCAAGGCTCAGTCCTAGGACCCCTACTCTTCTCCATCTACACCTTCGGCCTGGGACAGCTCATAGAATCCCACGGCTTGCAGTATCACCTCTACGCCGATGACATGCAGATCTACCTATCTGGACCTGACCTCACCTCCCTACTGACCAAAATCCCACAGTGTCTGTCTGCTATCTCAGCCTTCTTTTCTGCTCGCTTTCTCAAACTGAACATGGACAAAACAGAATTCATCATCTTTCCCCCACCTCATTCTACCCCTCCACCAGGCCTATCCATCAATGTCAATGGCTGCTCGCTTTCCCCAGTCCAACATGCTCGGCGCCTTGGGGTGATCATCGACTCTGCCCTCTTTCAAACCACATATTCAAGCCCTCACCACCTCCTGCCGCCTCAAACTCAAAAATATTTCCCGGATCCACTGATTCCTCAACCATGAAACCACAAAAACACTAGTGCACGCCCTTATCATCTCCCGCCTCGACTACTGCAACCTCCTACTGTCTGGTCTCCCCTCTAGCACTCTGGCACCACTCCAGTCCATCCTACACTCTGCTGCACGACTAATCCACCTGTCTCCCCGCTATTCCCCAGCCTCCCCACTATGCCAGGCCCTTCATGGCTTCCTATTGCCCAGAGGCTCCAGTTCAAAACCTTAACCATTACATAAAAAGCCATCCACAACCTTTCTCCTCCATACATCTGTGACATGGTCTCCCGCTACCTACCTACACGCAACCTTCGATCCTCTCAAGATCTCCTTCTCGACTCCCCCCTCATCTCTTCTTCCCACAACCGCATACAAGACTTCTCCCGGGCTTCCCCCATACTCTGGAACTCCCTGCCGCAAAACATCAGACTTTCACCAACAACGGAGACCTTCAAGAAAAACCTGAAGACCCACCTGTTCCGACAAGCCTACAACCTGCAATGATCCTCAGTGTACTGAACCATCGCACGACAGCTCTACCCTCTCCTAGTGTATTCTCACCCATCCCTGTAGACTGTGAGCCCTCGCGGGCAGGGTCCTCTCTCCTTCTGTACTTGTGTGTCCCTTGTCTAGCACATGTTTATTGTACCTGTCTATATTTTTCCCTTTTCATATGTAAAGCGCCATGGAATAAATGGCGCTATATAAATGTATAATAATAATAATAATAATCTCCTCAATGTCACTGTCACTATTGACAGCAGCACAGAGGGGTTAAACGCCCGCAATCAGTGCAAGCACTGATCATGGGCGTTGCTGAAGGGTGTTAGCGCTCACACAGAGCTTACATCCGTACCCAATCGCGCTCTCATCGTGAGCCACTGCGACCGCGGCCGGCGCTTTGCGGGAACGCAGCTCACGCAGCACCGTACATTGTACAGCTCATGTCGGGAAGGGGTTAAACTTTGCATTGTCTTATTTATACATAATTTATTTTTATTCCTGGTATAAGTTTTCTACAGGATTCTAGTAGTATATCCATAAATAGGCCTTGTGTCATGGTCCAGTACGGAGTTTGTGCGCTGCTGTCCTCTCTCAGGACTGGTCATGTGGGGGTTAATTTCCTCGGCCTCGTTCTGGAGCGGGCTGGGCTATTTCAGTCCATCACAGCCGGCTTACCAGTGTTAGTGATAGCTCAAGCTTCCAGTTTAGAGCCTCTGACCCCTGTTACCTGGTGATCCTCCTGCCTTTGGCTTGTTTACTCGTGTATGATCCGGACTGACTCTGACCCCGTCTCTTGGTATCCGTCTCTGCTGCTACATTCTCTGTCTGGCTATTTGACCCTCGGCTTGGTATACTGACTACGTGTATTGCTGCTCCTTCTGGTACTTCTGCCTCTGTACGGTTTTGACTCGGCTTGCCTGACCACGCTCTCACCACTTGGTGGTGCCTGTGCTTCTGATTTGTATAGCTTCTCTGTGTACGCAGTCTCACGTCCCTCCCTAGCTTCCTCTGGGGAAGGTTGCGCTACACAGCAGTAGTCTGACAGCTCCCATCTGGTTTTGACCTATTGGCTTGTTTCTGACCACGGGCTTGCTGAGACCTCTGGTTATTGTATGACTGATTATTCCTAACACAGCTTTGGATGTTTTTGCTGCCACCTGGTGGTGCTTTTGGCTGCTGCAGTGCAGGCTTGTCCTGAGCACACTGGCCTGCATTTCAGCTGCTTTCACCTTGTTTGTGTTCGCTCTCTTGTTACCATGACATGGGCCCAGTCTACAGTCATGGCCAAAAGTTTTGAGAATGACACAAATATTAATTTTTACAAAGTCTACTGCTTCACTTTTTCTAATGGCAATTTGCATATTCTTCAGAATGTTCTAAAGAGTGATCAGCTTAACAGCAATTACTTGCAAAGTCAATATTTGACTAGAAAATGAACTTTATCCCCCAAAACACATTTCAACATCATTGCAGCCCTGCTTTAAAAGGACCAGCTAACCTCTTTTCAGTGATTGCTCCATTAACACAGGTGTGGGTGTTGATGAATTGTCCAAGAAATATCGTCACTCCTTGCAGAGATCAACATGCTAAGCATGCAGATGAGGAGACTTAAAGCCGCAATGCTCCTCTGGGAAATATGCTAATTATGCAAATTGTCTCTTCAGAGAGGAAGAGAGCTAGAACTCTAGTGCCACCTTTTGGAAGGTAGCAATCCTACAAGTCAATGTCGACCCTTTAACGAGCCTTATCACATGACCTAGGATAATAGCCAAACCAGAATCTCAATTTGCAGACACTGTGTTTCGGGGTTCAGCCCCTCGTCAGTGCAAAGCGGAGATCTGGTTTGGCTGTGTGAGAGGCGTCAGACCATTGTCCAAGAAATATCGTCACTCCTTGCGGAGATCAACATGCTAAGCATGCAGATGAGGAGACTTAAAGCCGCAATGCTCCTCTGGGAAATATGCTAATTATGCAAATTGTCTCTTCAGAGAGGAAGAGAGCTAGAACTCTAGTGCCACCTTTTGGAAGGTAGCAATCCTACAAGTCAATGTCGACCCTTTAACGAGCCTTATCACATGACCTAGGATAATAGCCAAACCAGAATCTCAATTTGCAGACACTGTGTTTCGGGGTTCAGCCCCTCGTCAGTGCAAAGCGGAGATCTGGTTTGGCTGTGTGAGAGGCGTCAGACCATTGTCCAAGAAATATCGTCACTCCTTGCGGAGATCAACATGCTAAGCATGCAGATGAGGAGACTTAAAGCCGCAATGCTCCTCTGGGAAATATGCTAATTATGCAAATTGTCTCTTCAGAGAGGAAGAGAGCTAGAACTCTAGTGCCACCTTTTGGAAGGTAGCAATCCTACAAGTCAATGTCGACCCTTTAACGAGCCTTATCACATGACCTAGGATAATAGCCAAACCAGAATCTCAATTTGCAGACACTGTGTTTCTTTTTTTTTTTTTTTTTTTTTTTAAAACCATTCAGGTTAGTTATAAACAACTCAATATAAGCTCATCAACTTAAACGTCGTTGTTTCAACTCTCATCATCATGGTTCATATTTAATTCAGCATAACAAACCAAAGGTATACACAAAAGACGTCATAAACATCAATAAACATCACTAAAATTCACTGATATTTGATCAGGTGCTGCCATTTTTTAAATTTCCAAACGCCCTCTGCATCAGAACCACCACCCGCCTTCACTGTCTAATTTATAAATCAAGTATAATCTAGAAAGGATCAGCCCGACACACTTATTCACAGATAAATGCTTCTCTTTGAAAATTCCTAAATTCCTCACATCCCACAAACTCTGCATCACACAAGTCATAATTAACCATAGGATTCTATTTTTCACACGACCACATGCACCAATTCCAAACATTGCAACACGCCAGTCAATAAAACTCACCCCCGCTAATTCCTTACACAACCCACCTACACACTTCCACACACTGTACGCGTAATCACAGTCCCACATAGTATGCCACACAGTCTCACATCCACCACAACCTTCTCTCGGGCACACTTCCGTTCTGGTCAGACCTCGTCTCTTCTGAACCTGTCGCACAGGCAAAATATTGTGCAAGGACATCCATACAATATCCCTTTGTCTATTAGACATCCCGTGCGTTCCCAAACTCTTCCATGCAACCGAGACTTCATTCCCTCTCAAACCCACAATATTACTCTCCACATCATTCTTATGTATTATTTTCATCACCTTCTTAGCCATTCTAAAATCATTCATCGGCACACTCAGTAAATCATGCTTCCTCACAAACTTTTCAATCACCTCATACCAGACCGGACACTTGAAAGCAACAGGCACTCTAGCATCCCTCTTTCTCCAACACAAGCCATACAACATCCAACCAGCAGAATATCTTGCCATATAAGCTCCTTTATTTCCTTTATTCAACAAAATAACTACCGTTTTGATATACTGAAGCCCCAGAAAAATCTCAATGTTTGGAAAGGCCATGCCACCATGGTGACATGCCTTAAAAAGACTTTCTCTCTTAAGTTTTTCTATTTTACTACTCCAGAAAAAAGTAAAAACTAACTTTTCCACTCTTTTTATTTTCCTATTAGACGGTGGAAAAACTGTTGCAATAAAAAGCAGAATCGGAAGAATCACCGCTTTTATGACCAAAATCTTACCACTCAAGGTCAAGTCTCTCAGTCGCCAAAAATTTAACTTACGCTCTATGCGCAATCCACACTCCTCCCAGCTCTCCTTACCTTCCAGCTCCTTATTAAATAATACTCCCAGCACTTTGAGAGCACCCTCCTCACATTTAACCCCCTCCATTTTAACCCCATCATCCCCAAAACATTTAAAACTACATTTATTCCAATTCACTCTAAAACCAGACGCACCACAGAAAAACTCCAAAAGCAACTTAACTCTACTCATAGACGCAACACTTTCACTCACAACCACAACATCATCCATATATCCAAGAACTTTCACATGCTTTCCACCACTCCCCGGTACCAACAAACCTCGCGCCACTTTATCACGTCTCACCAAGCACAACAAAGGTTCAATCACACATACAAATAAGACAGGGGACATGGGACACCCCTGCCTTACACCAGACATAATATTCACTTTCTCACTCAACCATCCATTAACAAGAAACTCACTTGACACACAATCATACAAAGACATTAACCCATTCACAAATTTTTTAGGAAATCCCATTCTCTCCAAAACTTTAAACAAAAACACATGCGAGACCCTATCAAACGCTTTCTCAAAATCAATTGTCAGAACCATACACTTCTGTTTCCTTCCCATGCAGTCCCCAATCAAATCCCTTAATAACAATAAGTTATCACTCATACTTCTCCCAGGCACCGCACACACCTGATCCTCATCCACAACATTACCAATCACCTCACGCATACGATTCGCCAACAATTTGCTATAGATTTTGTAATCTGCATTCAGCAGCGTTATAGGTCTCCAATTCTCTAAACACTTTCTCTCACCTTTCTTATACACAAGCACAACCACCCCTCCTTCATTGATTCACACAACTTACTATTCTCCCACATGTACTTACATATCTCAGTCAAATCAGCACCCAGGAAATCCCATGCTTTCACATAGAATTCTACCGGCAATCCGTCTTTCCCTGGTGTCTTATTCTTTTTAGCACTCTTCATCACGTTTTCTACTTCATCCATAATCACATCCTCATTCAAAATATCACAATCTTCACTACCCAACTTGTTTTCTAACCCATTCAGCACTTCTGAAACAAGACCAGAGTCAATCCATTTTTTATCATATAACTTGCTGTAGAACCTATTCACCTCCTTTATCACATTCTCACCTGACACACACAAACCGTTCCTATCCAGGACTTTATCCATATCAACCTTTCTCCCATTCATTTTCTTAAAAAAGAACCTTGTGCACTTTTCATCTTTCTCAAGATGTTCTATTTTGGTGCGATAGATGATTTCCTTCCCTTTCGCATCCATAACACGCTTTAGTTCACTCTTTGTCTCAGCCAGCTCATCAGACACATCCATCCCACTTTCTCCACACTTCCTTTAACCAGTCTATACGCCTGTTTAAATCATTAAATCTTTCCCGATAAATAGCAGCTTTTTTATAGCCCCATTTTTTGAAGAATTTTTTGCAACACACCTTAACCCAGTCCCACCATTCCAGCACACACGCAAAATTCCTCTTACATACTCTCCACTCTTTATACTTTATTTTTAATTCATTCATCACATCCTCATCTTCTAACAACCTAACGTTCAGCTTCCAAACCCCACCACCATACACACGGTCATCAATCGCACTAAACACACCTCTCAAACACTCATGATCAGAAAAAGGTACAGCATTTTGTTCAAAATTCATACACAACATATTTTTGGAAAACAACATTTTATCTATTCTGGATGCAATACCACCCCTATCAGCATGGTATGTTGGTGGTGGTGGGATGCCAAATTTCAGAGCAGCAGCATCTAGAAGGGAAAAATCAGAAATAAGATTGGATAACTTTTTACCAGTTATGTCACAATTCCCTTCTGTGATGCAATTAAAGTCTCCAACTAAAACTGTAGGCATTTTGCCTGGAAGAAACAAACTTAATTTTTCCAAAAGAGCCAGACGCTCCTTTTTCCCATCCTTTCCTGATGGACAGTACACATTAATAATTCTAGCCCGCCACCCCCTATAGCTAACATGTGCAATTATACATCTACCCACCTCTACCACCGTGTAGCTATCTAAACTAATCTCCCTGTTACCCATTAATATCCCTACACCATCATTCCTATTAACACATGAGCCAGACCATACATGCTGACCGTAAGGCCAGTCCTTATCGCTTGGAGCGTCCTCAATCCCACATTCCTGAAGACAAAAGATGTGAGCATTCATCTGTTTAATGTAATCTAGGATGACTGCCCTCCTGGATTTAGATCTAATTTGTCTGACATTCAGGGACGCAATGCCCCAACCAGCTTGGGGAGCCATAACATGATGGCGTTATTTACATGACGACAAACAGGCCACTTCTTCTTCAGCCGTTTTCGTCTTCCATCTGGAACTGCAACTCCCCGAATCTGTTTACGTCTGCGGGAATGCCTAAAAAAACATTGGTGTCAGGAGAGAAGACATTCTGAGGGTAACTACGTTCACTCACCGGACTTAAACAATCTTCACCGGTGTCCGCCCAATCCGTTCTGGGCTTTTTTACAGGAAGTTCCAGGCTCCTCCTCTTCCTCAGAGGGCCTTGCAAGAGTGAAGTCACCTTGATCTCCACAACTGGTCAACTCCTCCTCAGTAGCTAACCAAGATATACTGGGGGTATTACCAAGAGAACCCTCCAACTCCCCCCCCCACAGACATCAGACTGATGAGGGAGCTCACATTCAACCTCAGCAAGTTCCAAACCTGCCACCTCTGGGCTGGGAGTCTTCGTTTCGGGCAGGGCCTCCTCATGTGCATCCATGATTTCAGGTTCCTCAGTAAGATCCGGGTCTGTAACCTGTGGAATGTCAACAACAGCAGCAGGGGGCGCAGCTGCCCCACCTGTGACCTCAGCGTAAGACCTAGGACTGATCCTGGCCTTACAATCCCGATACTTATGGCCCTCCTCACCACAAGCATTACACATAACAGGATTTGTGCAGTCTTTTGCCATATGGCCGGAACCATTGCAATTCCTACAAGTTGGCATGTCCTTGCAACTATCCTGGGTATGCCCGAAATTTTTACACCTCCTGCAATACAGTGGGGCATCTGGAAAAAACAAAAAACCACTATTTTTCCCAATTGAAAAATTAAGAGGGGGGTAATGGATGCCTCCCGGGCCTTGGGGATCCATCCCAAATCTCACAAAAAATTTGTACTTCCCGGTCCAGAGCCCTTCCCCATTCAGGACCCTGTGGGAGTACTGAACATAAATGCAATGTCTTTTCAAAAATAAAGTAATGTCCTCCAGGGAAACAAAAGGGTTGTGCATGAAAACCACAAGTGGGATATCCCCCTTAGAGTATAGCACAGTAAAGGTAAGTCCTTCCAGCAAAGGATTTGCAACTCCATTTTTCAGGGCAGTAAACAAATTCTGGCAAGCCGCCATAGAAGATAGCACCAGCACATACCTGCCTTCCCTCCTGAACTCCTGCAGGCATATTATATCGGACTTCCGAATCTTCAGGATGTCATAAAACACCATGTTGACCAAATATCCCAGGGAAAAA
Organism: Oophaga sylvatica; assembly: GCA_033576555.1. Taxonomy (NCBI): domain Eukaryota; kingdom Metazoa; phylum Chordata; class Amphibia; order Anura; family Dendrobatidae; genus Oophaga; species Oophaga sylvatica. Next base: position 474,105,087 of record JARQOD010000001.1, read on the forward strand.
TGCAACTTCTTATCTTCAGCGATTTCAATCCGGAATCCATTTTTGACCCGGCTATCACCGGTCCCAGAGAATTGAAGTCGGACTCCCATCGTCCACAACTCCAAGGATCTTCTCCCTGAATCCTCCTGGCTATCTCCCTAAAGCAGCAACCGGCTTAAGCCACCGAAGTGGCGATGCCGGAAGGCCAAGAGACAGCACTCAAGGTATCCAGGACACTTTGCACCTCGTCAGTGCAAAGCAGAGATCTGGTTTGGCTGTGTGAGAGGCGTCAGACCATTGTCCAAGAAATATCGTCACTCCTTGCGGAGATCAACATGCTAAGCATGCAGATGAGGAGACTTAAAGCCGCAATGCTCCTCTGGGAAATATGCTAATTATGCAAATTGTCCTCTCAGAGAGGAAGAGAGCTAGAACTCTAGTGCCACCTTTTGGAAGGTAGCAATCCTACAAGTCAATGTCGACCCTTTAACGAGCCTTATCACATGACCTAGGATAATAGCCAAACCAGAATCTCAATTTGCAGACACTGTGTTTCGGGGTTCAGCTGAAGACATGGCTGGAGATCAATCTGTCATGATTAAGTAAGAATGACACCACTGGACACTTTAAAACGAGGCTGGTGCTTGGCATCATTGTTTCTCTTCTGTTAACCATGGTTTCTCTAAAGAAACACGTGAAGTCATCATTGCAATGCACAAAAATGGCCTAACAGGGAAGAGTATCGCAGCTAGAAAGCTTGCACCTCAGTCAACAATCTATCGCATCATCAAGAACTTCAAGGAGAGAGGTTCCATTGTTGCCAAAAAGGTTCCAGGGTGCCCAAGAAAGACCAGCAAGCGCCAGGACTGTCTCTTAAAAGTGTTTCAGCTGCGGGATCGGGCTACCAGCAGTGCAGAGCTTGCTCAGGAATGGCAGCAGGCAGGTGTGAGTGCATCTGCACACACACTGTGAGGCGGAGACTCTTGGAGCAAGGCCTGGTCTCAAGGAGGGCAGCAAAGAAGCCACTTCTCTCCAGAAAAAACATCATGGACAGACTGATATTCTGCAAAAGGTACAGGCAGTGGACTGCTGAGGACTGGGGTAAAGTTATTTTCTCTGATGAATCCCCTTTTCGATTGTATGGGACATCAGGAAAACGCCTCATTCGGAGAAGACAAGGTGAGCGCTACCACCAGTCTTGTCTCATGCCAACTGTTAAGCATCCTGAAACCATTCATGTGTGGGGTTGCTTCTCAGCCAAGGGAATCGGCTCTCTCACAGTCTTGCCTAAAAACACAGACATGAATAAAGAATGGTACCAGAATGTCCTCCAAGAGCAACTTCTCCCAACCCTCCAAGAGCAGTTTGGCGATCAACAATGCCTTTTCCAGCATGATGGAGCACCTTGCCATAAAGCAAAGGTAATAACTAAATGGCTCAGGGAACAAAACATAGAGATTTTGGGTCCATGGCCTGAAAACTCCCCAGATCTTAATCCCATTGAGAATTTGTGGTCAATCATCAAGAGACGGGTGGACAAACAAAAACCTAAAAATTCTGACAAAATGAAAGCATTGATTGTGCAAGAATGGACTGCTATCAGTCAGGATTTGGTCCAGAAGTTGATTGAGAGCATGCCAGGGAGAATTGCAGAGGTCCTGAAGAAGAAGGGTCAACACTGCAAATATTGACTTGCTGCATTAACTCATTCTAACTGTCAATATAAGCTTTTGTTACTCATATGTTTGCAATTATTATATTTCTGTCTGTGATAAAAACATCTGTCAAACACACATAAAAACCAGAGGGCAGCAGATCATGTGAAAATATAATATTTGTGTCATTCTCAAAACTTTTGGCCATGACTGTATAAAAACAACATCCAAATATTCCAATCCATCAATGATGGTCGACTACTTATGTTGTCAAATGGTTTTAGCCACTTTGACCACACATGAAATGTGTAGCTCATGTACTTCATCTGTGGGCCTTCTGTTAAGGGCAAAGCTTTGCCCCAAAGTTATGCTAGTTGTTCTTACCCATACCTCAAACACTTATGTTTCTAGGCATGTGCCCTTCTACTATGATCATGGTAGTTTGCCACCCTGAATACCATACTACTTTTGTGGTGTTGGTGTCTACACATAAGACCACGAACAAATATAATGTGGATGTTGATAGCTACAGATTTGGGAAGATTTTTACAAGTCTATATAACTAATGTTATCCCTTGGTTTTTGTGTAACTTTGCAGTGACAGATGTGACAAGGCGGTGGCACAGCTGTCGTGATTGCTATAGGAGGGAGAGGCAGCTGAGGGCCAGTAGTGGTGTGGCACGAAGCAGCATGAGGAAATATCTCTATTTTGACAGGCTAAATTTCCTGGCTCCGGTGATGGATCTGCGAATGTAAGTGCATGTCTGTAGAAAGCCTATTAGTGGTTTGGATCTCAAATATAAATTTTTTGTTTATTTTTCCTATATAGCATAGAGTCTAACCTTACCGAGAGGGAGACTGGTTCGGACTCGGAGGTAGTGATAGACCCAGTGGGTGATGTTGCTGAGGAGGCTAGCCCTTCCTCTGCAGCTTCCACATGCACCAAGCAGCACCACCACCACCACAGCACCACCAGCTGAGGAGTCAGAAAGGCAGCCTCCAAATCAAGACGAACATCTCATGAGCAGCAGCCCTACCAGGCCTCAGGATGGCTCTCCTCAACCTGCTGTGATCCCATGGCGAGGGCGGTGCAGAAGAGAAGGAATTGCTTCTGGGACAAGGAGGCAGGTGGACAGAGGAGTTCTGGATTATTTGTCCACTGCTGCACATGATGATGGGGAGGAGGCATTTAGACGCAGTCTGGCACGCTGTTGTGAATGGGCTTGAGATGAGTTCTGAGCAGAGGCTCCCTCTGGTGGTTACAAGCGGTACTGGTCTGTTCAGTGAAGATTGTGAGGACTGGGAATCAGGTGTTACTGACTGGTCTTATATAAGGGAGTCACCTTCCCATCAGGGTTGCCGGTGATCAATTGTTCTGGTCTGAATCCTTGATTCCAGTTTCCCTTGTAGCCTGCTGTGTCGTGTCTGCATCTCCTTCTAACAGATAAGACATTTTCTTCTTTTTGTTTCTGTGCTTGATTTTTGCATTTTGTCCTGCACTTCTGTGGGGGCCTTCTGGGTCCCCTCAGGGGGCTTTTGCCCTCTCAGTTTAGTTCAGCCACTGATGTTTGTACTTTTGCTTTTTCCAGTTTTTTCAGTGGCTGCTGTTTTGATTTTGTTACACCAGAGAGCTAATTTAGGTGGTAGAGGTCGTGTGATCTCAGGTGTTTTTGAAATTAGTAGAGTTGGTGTTTTCAGGGTTTTTTTGGGATTGCAGTAAGTACCCTTCCTATCCTTTTCTATTTAGTTAGTTTGGGCCCCAACGTTTGCTCATACTATTTTCTGTCTGTGTCAGTATTTCGTCTTGTCTAACCGCCATTACATGTTTGGGGCTTGCTATTATCTTTGGGGTTCTGCTCCGGGGCAGATAGCTTTCCTATTTCTATCTTTAGGTGTAGTTAGTTTCTCAGGCTGTGACGAGGCGTCTAGGACCAACGTAGGAACGCTCCACGGCTGCCTTTAGTTGTGGTGGTTAGTCAGGGTACTGCAATCTCATAGATTCCAACTGCTCTGGTGTATTGCCTTTTTGCCTGCACTCCTCAGCTACCGAATCATAACAGTATCACCGGCCAAAAAATTGAAAATTGTATTGTACTCACAGAAGGGAAAAAATATTGTGAAAGAAAAAAAAAAAAAAAAAAAGGTTGTCAGAGTTGTCAGAGATATTTTTCTGTTTGTTGCATTTTTTTTTTTTTTTTCCCTCTGTATCTCTGGGTGCTGGGGAGGATTTTTTTTTTTCTCTCAATGGAGTTTGCACAGTTGTCTGGCCGTGTGGATCAGCTTGCCACTGAGGTTCGGAGTATTGCTACCTATCTTGCTAGGTTGCCTGTTGTGGAACCTAGGATTCCCATGCCAGATTTGTTTTTAGGGGATCGAGCTAAGTTTCAGAATTTCAAAAATAATTGTAAATTGTTTTTTGCCTTAAAATCTAAGTCCTCAGGAAACGCAGCGCAGCAGGTTCAAATTGTCATCTCTCTCCTGCGCGGCGATCCTCAGGATTGGGCTTTTTCCCTGACACCTGGGGATCCTGTTTTGAGTGATGTTGATGCATTTTTTCAGGCTTTGGGGTTATTGTACGATGAGCCTAATGTCACTGATCAAGCTGAAAAAGCCTTGTTGGCATTAAATCAGGGGCTTGATGACGCTGAGTTATACTGTCAGAGATTCCGTAGGTGGGCAGTCCTGACCAAGTGGAATGACGACGCTTTGGCGGCCCTTTTTAGGAAGGGGCTGTCAGATAATGTAAAGATGTTATGGTGGGATTCCCTGTCCCCTCTGGTCTCAATGATTCTATGTCATTAGCGATTCAAATTGACAGACGTTTGCGTGAGCGGAGAAGTATGCGTGGAATGGTGTTGCCTTGTGAACCTGCTTCTGAATCCATGCAGTGTGATAGAGTGGTGTCTGGGGCACAGCGTCATGAGTTTCGAAAGCGCAATGGGTTATGTTTCTACTGTGGTGATGCCTCTCATGCTATTTCAGTCTGCCCTAAGCGGGGAGGACGTTTTGCACGCTCAGTTGTCTTGGGTAGTGTTCAGACTAAGTTTTTACTAACTGTCACTCTGATATGCTCTCTGTCCTCATTTTCTGATCAGGCTTTCGTTGATTCTGGAGCAGCTATTAACCTGATGGATTATGATTTTGCTAAACGTTGTGGGTTTCCCTTGATACCCCTACAGAAGTCTATTCCCCTTCTGGGGATCGATTCTACCCCTTTGGCTGAGAATAAACCTCAGTTCTCTACTCAGGTTATAATGAGGGTTGAACCTGATCATCAAGAGTGCTGCAAATTTTTGGTTCTGTATAATCTGCATGATATTATCGTACTGTGTTTCCCTTGGTTACAGTCTCATAATCCTGTTTTGGATTGGAAATCTGTGTCTGTAACCAGTTGGGGCTGCCAATGTGTTAATACCAACACTCCTGTTTTTTCTGCCTCCCCCCAGGCTCAGGATGTTCCTGACTTTTTGATTGATTTTTCTGATGTGTTTAGCGAAAGTAAATCTGCATCCTTGCCTCCCCATAGGAGCTATGACTGCGCTATTGAATTAGTGCCTGGTAGTAAATTCCCTAAAGGTCGCCTTTTTAACTTGTCTGTACCTGAACATGACGCTATGCGGTCTTATATCAAGGAGTCATTGGAGAAAGGTCATATCAGACCATCCTCTTCACCCTTAGGTGCCGTTTTTTTCTTTGTGGCCAAAAAGGATGGTTCATTAAGGCCGTGTATTGATTATCGTCTTTTGAACAATATTACTGTGAAATATCAATACCCATTACCCTTGATTTCTGACCTGTTTTCCAGGGTGAAAAACGCTACTTGGTTTACCAAGCTTGACCTCAGGGGGGCATATAACCTTATTCGCATTAAGCACGGGGATGAATGGAAGACGGCATTCAATACCCCGAGGGGCATTTTGAGTACCTTGTGATGCCCTTTGGGCTCACTAATGCTCCTTCTGTCTTCCAGTCCTTCATGAATGACATTTTCAGGGATTTTGTGGATAAATTTCTGATTGTTTATTTGGATGATATCTTGATTTTTTCCAATGACTGGGACTCTCATGTGAAACATGTTCGAACTGTATTCCAGATTTTGAGAGAGAATGCTCTGTATGTGAAGGGATCAAAGTGTCTTTTTGGCGTACAGAGGATCTCATTTCTGGGATTCATTTTGTCCCCATCTGTTATTGAAATGGACCGGTCAAGGTTCAGGCCATCTGTGATTGGGTCCAACCTACTTCATTAAAGGCTCTTCAAAGATTTTTGGGTTTTGCCAATTTTTATCGTAAATTTATTGGTAATTTCTCGGTTATTGTTAAACCATTAACTGATTTGACCAAAAAGGGTTCTGATGTGGTGAATTGGCCTCCTGAGGCAGTCTCTGCATTTCAGGAACTTAAGCAGAGATTCACTTCTGCTCCTGTTCTACGGCAGCCTGATGTTTCTCTGCCATTTCAGGTGGAGGTTGATGCCTCTGAAATTGGGGCAGGTGCCGTTTTGTCCCAAAAAGATCCAGAGACCTCTAAAAGTAACCCTTGTGCCTTTTTCTCTCGAAAGTTTTCTCCTACTGAACGTAATTATGACGTGGGTAATCGGGAGTTATTGGCCATGAAGTGGGCTTTTGAAGAGTGGAGACATTGGCTGGAGGGAGCCAAACATCGGGTGGGGGTCCTTACGGACCATAAGAATCTGGTTTATCTGGAATCTGCCAAGCGACTCAATCCTAGACAGGCCAGGTGGGCCTTGTTTTTCACACGTTTTAATTTTGTGGTTTCCTTTCTTCCTGGCACTAAGAATGTTAAGGCGGATGCTCTCTCGAGGAGTTTCCTTGCGGACTCTCCTGAGTTATCTGATCCTTCTGTTATTTTGAAAGAGGGTGTAGTTCTTTCCGCCATCTCACCCAATTTGAGACTTGCTCTGGAGGGGTGTCAGGAGGATAGGCCCGAGCGCTGCCCTGTTGGAAAATTGTTTGTCCCGGACCAGTGGAAAAAGAGTGTGATGTCTGAGATTCATTGTTCCGCGTTGGCTGGGCATCCCGGAATTTTTGGTACCAGAGACTTGGTTAGTCAGTCCTTTTGGTGGCCTACCTTGTCTCGTGATGTCAGGGAATTTGTGCAGTCCTGCGGGACTTGCTCTCGCTCCAAGCCTTGCTCTCGCTCTGGTGGTTTGTTGATGCCATTGCCTGTGCCCAAGAGACCATGGACCCATATCTCTATGGATTTCATTTCCGACCTTCCTGTTTCTCAGAGAATGACCGCCATCTGGGTGATTTGTGATAGGTTTTCCAAGATGATACATCTTGTGCCATTGCCTAAGTTGCCTTCCTCCTCTGAATTGGTGCCTTTGTTCCTTCAGCACGTGGTTCGTTTACACGGCATTCCTGAGAAATTGTGTCTGACAGAGGAGTCCAGTTTGTTTCCAGATTTTGGAGGACCTTTTGTTCTAAACTTGGTGTTCAATTGTCTTTCTCCTCGGCGTTTCATCCTCAGACCAATGGTCAAACTGAGAGAACAAACCAGACATTGGAGACTTATCTAAGATGCTTTGTGTCTGCTGATCAGGATGACTGGGTTTCTTTTTGCCTTTGGCTGAGTTTGCTCTTAATAATAGGGCTAGCTCTGCCACTTTGATGTCTCCATTTTTCTGTAATTCTGGGTTTCACCCTCGATTTTCTTCGGGACAGACGGAGGCTTCTGTCTGTCCGGGTGTTGACTCTGTTGTGGAGCGTATGCAACAGATTTGGGACCAGGTATGGAGAGGTTGTCCCTCTCTCAAGAGAGGGCCCAGCGGTTTGCTAACCGGCATAGGACTGATGGTCCTCGGTTTAAAGTAGGGGACTTGGTCTGGTTGTCCTCAAAAAATATTCCTATGAGAGTAGCATCTCCTAAATTTAAGCCTAGGTTCATTGGACCTTATAAGATCATGGAGATTCTTAATCCTGTTTCTTTTCGTTTGCTTCTTCCAGGGACATTTAAGATCCATAATGTGTTCCACAAGTCCTTGTTGAAGAGGTTTGTTGAGCCAGTGGTTCCTGCTGCTGTGCCTCCTGACCCTGTTTTGGTTGAGGGCAATCTGGAGTATGTGGCTGAGAAATAAATTAGATTCTCGTTTTTCTAGACGGAAACTCCAGTATTTGGTTAAGTGGAGAGGTTATGGTCAGGAAGACAATTCTTGGGTGTTTGCTTCGGACATCCATGCTAGGAGACTCATCCGTGCGTATCATAGAACTCATCCTGACCGACCTGGTTGCTCAAATGAGGGTTCGGTGACCCCTCCTCAAGGGGGGGGTACTGTTGTGAATGGGCTTGAGATGAGTTCTGAGCAGAGGCTCCCTCTGGTGGTTACAAGCGGTACTGGTCTGTTCAGTGAAGATTGTGAGGACTGGGAATCAGGTGTTACTGACTGGTCTTATATAAGGGAGTCACCTTCCCATCAGGGTTGCCGGTGATCAATTGTTCTGGTCTGAATCCTTGATTCCAGTTTCCCTTGTAGCCTGCTGTGTCGTGTCTGCATCTCCTTCTAACAGATAAGACATTTTCTTCTTTTTGTTTCTGTGCTTGATTTTTGCATTTTGTCCTGCACTTCTGTGGGGGCCTTCTGGGTCCCCTTCGGGGGCTTTTGCCCTCTCAGTTTAGTTCAGCCACTGATGTTTGTACTTTTGCTTTTTCCAGTTTTTTCAGTGGCTGCTGTTTTGATTTTGTTACACCAGAGAGCTAATTTAGGTGGTAGAGGTCGTGTGATCTCAGGTGTTTTTGAAATTAGTAGAGTTGGTGTTTTCAGGTTTTTTTTTGGGATTGCAGTAAGTACCCTTCCTATCCTTTTCTATTTAGTTAGTTTGGGCCCCAACGTTTGCTCATACTATTTTCTGTCTGTGTCAGTATTTCGTCTTGTCTAACCGCCATTACATGTTTGGGGGCTTGCTATTATCTTTGGGGTTCTGCTCCGGGGCAGATAGCTTTCCTATTTCTATCTTTAGGTGTAGTTAGTTTCTCAGGCTGTGACGAGGCGTCTAGGACCAACGTAGGAACGCTCCACGGCTGCCTCTAGTTGTGGTGGTTAGTCAGGGTACTGCAATCTCATAGATTCCAACTGCTCTGGTGTATTGCCTTTTTGCCTGCACTCCTCAGCTACCGAATCATAACAGTATCACCGGCCAAAAAATTGAAAATTGTATTGTACTCACAGAAGGGAAAAAATATTGTGAAAGAAAAAAAAAAAAAAAAAGGTTGTCAGAGTTGTCAGAGATATTTTTCTGTTTGTTGCATTTTTTTTTTTTTTCCCTCTGTATCTCTGGGTGCTGGGGAGGATTTTTTTTTTTTTCTCTCAATGGAGTTTGCACAGTTGTCTGGCCGTGTGGATCAGCTTGCCACTGAGGTTCGGAGTATTGCTACCTATCTTGCTAGGTTGCCTGTTGTGGAACCTAGGATTCCCATGCCAGATTTGTTTTTAGGGGATCGAGCTAAGGTTCAGAATTTCAAAAATAATTGTAAATTGTTTTTTGCCTTAAAATCTAAGTCCTCAGGAAACGCAGCGCAGCAGGTTCAAATTGTCATCTCTCTCCTGCGCGGCGATCCTCAGGATTGGGCTTTTTCCCTGACACCTGGGGATCCTGTTTTGAGTGATGTTGATGCATTTTTTCAGGCTTTGGGGTTATTGTACGATGAGCCTAATGTCACTGATCAAGCTGAAAAAGCCTTGTTGGCATTAAATCAGGGGCTTGATGACGCTGAGTTATACTGTCAGAGATTCCGTAGGTGGGCAGTCCTGACCAAGTGGAATGACGACGCTTTGGCGGCCCTTTTTCGGAAGGGGCTGTCAGATAATGTAAAGATGTTATGGTGGGATTCCCTGTCCCCTCTGGTCTCAATGATTCTATGTCATTAGCGATTCAAATTGACAGACGTTTGCGTGAGCGGAGAAGTATGCGTGGAATGGTGTTGCCTTGTGAACCTGCTTCTGAATCCATGCAGTGTGATAGAGTGGTGTCTGGGGCACAGCGTCATGAGTTTCGAAAGCGCAATGGGTTATGTTTCTACTGTGGTGATGCCTCTCATGCTATTTCAGTCTGCCCTAAGCGGGGAGGACGTTTTGCACGCTCAGTTGTCTTGGGTAGTGTTCAGACTAAGTTTTTACTAACTGTCACTCTGATATGCTCTCTGTCCTCATTTTCTGATCAGGCTTTCGTTGATTCTGGAGCAGCTATTAACCTGATGGATTATGATTTTGCTAAACGTTGTGGGTTTCCCTTGATACCCCTACAGAAGTCTATTCCCCTTCTGGGGATCGATTCTACCCCTTTGGCTGAGAATAAACCTCAGTTCTCTACTCAGGTTATAATGAGGGTTGAACCTGATCATCAAGAGTGCTGCAAATTTTTGGTTCTGTATAATCTGCATGATATTATCGTACTGTGTTTCCCTTGGTTACAGTCTCATAATCCTGTTTTGGATTGGAAATCTGTGTCTGTAACCAGTTGGGGCTGCCAATGTGTTAATACCAACACTCCTGTTTTTTCTGCCTCCCCCAGGCTCAGGATGTTCCTGACTTTTTGATTGATTTTTCTGATGTGTTTAGCGAAAGTAAATCTGCATCCTTGCCTCCCCATAGGAGCTATGACTGCGCTATTGAATTAGTGCCTGGTAGTAAATTCCCTAAAGGTCGCCTTTTTAACTTGTCTGTACCTGAACATGACGCTATGCGGTCTTATATCAAGGAGTCATTGGAGAAAGGTCATATCAGACCATCCTCTTCACCCTTAGGTGCCGTTTTTTTCTTTGTGGCCAAAAAGGATGGTTCATTAAGGCCGTGTATTGATTATCGTCTTTTGAACAATATTACTGTGAAATATCAATACCCATTACCCTTGATTTCTGACCTGTTTTCCAGGGTGAAAAACGCTACTTGGTTTACCAAGCTTGACCTCAGGGGGGCATATAACCTTATTCGCATTAAGCACGGGGATGAATGGAAGACGGCATTCAATACCCCGGAGGGGCATTTTGAGTACCTTGTGATGCCCTTTGGGCTCACCAATGCTCCTTCTGTCTTCCAGTCCTTCATGAATGACATTTTCAGGGATTTTGTGGATAAATTTCTGATTGTTTATTTGGATGATATCTTGATTTTTTCCAATGACTGGGACTCTCATGTGAAACATGTTCGAACTGTATTCCAGATTTTGAGAGAGAATGCTCTGTATGTGAAGGGATCAAAGTGTCTTTTTGGCGTACAGAGGATCTCATTTCTGGGATTCATTTTGTCCCCATCTGTTATTGAAATGGACCCGGTCAAGGTTCAGGCCATCTGTGATTGGGTCCAACCTACTTCATTAAAGGCTCTTCAAAGATTTTTGGGTTTTGCCAATTTTTATCGTAAATTTATTGGTAATTTCTCGGTTATTGTTAAACCATTAACTGATTTGACCAAAAAGGGTTCTGATGTGGTGAATTGGCCTCCTGAGGCAGTCTCTGCATTTCAGGAACTTAAGCAGAGATTCACTTCTGCTCCTGTTCTACGGCAGCCTGATGTTTCTCTGCCATTTCAGGTGGAGGTTGATGCCTCTGAAATTGGGGCAGGTGCCGTTTTGTCCCAAAAAGATCCAGAGACCTCTAAAAGTAACCCTTGTGCCTTTTTCTCTCGAAAGTTTTCTCCTACTGAACGTAATTATGACGTGGGTAATCGGGAGTTATTGGCCATGAAGTGGGCTTTTGAAGAGTGGAGACATTGGCTGGAGGGAGCCAAACATCGGGTGGTGGTCCTTACGGACCATAAGAATCTGGTTTATCTGGAATCTGCCAAGCGACTCAATCCTAGACAGGCCAGGTGGGCCTTGTTTTTCACACGTTTTAATTTTGTGGTTTCCTTTCTTCCTGGCACTAAGAATGTTAAGGCGGATGCTCTCTCGAGGAGTTTCCTTGCGGACTCTCCTGAGTTATCTGATCCTTCTGTTATTTTGAAAGAGGGTGTAGTTCTTTCCGCCATCTCACCCAATTTGAGACTTGCTCTGGAGGGGTGTCAGGAGGATAGGCCCGAGCGCTGCCCTGTTGGAAAATTGTTTGTCCCGGACCAGTGGAAAAAGAGTGTGATGTCTGAGATTCATTGTTCCGCGTTGGCTTGGCATCCCGGAATTTTTGGTACCAGAGACTTGGTTAGTCAGTCCTTTTGGTGGCCTACCTTGTCTCGTGATGTCAGGGAATTTGTGCAGTCCTGCGGGACTTGCTCTCGCTCCAAGCCTTGCTCTCGCTCTGGTGGTTTGTTGATGCCATTGCCTGTGCCCAAGAGACCATGGACCCATATCTCTATGGATTTCATTTCCGACCTTCCTGTTTCTCAGAGAATGACCGCCATCTGGGTGATTTGTGATAGGTTTTCCAAGATGATACATCTTGTGCCATTGCCTAAGTTGCCTTCCTCCTCTGAATTGGTGCCTTTGTTCCTTCAGCACGTGGTTCGTTTACACGGCATTCCTGAGAACATTGTGTCTGACAGAGGAGTCCAGTTTGTTTCCAGATTTTGGAGGACCTTTTGTTCTAAACTTGGGTGTTCAATTGTCTTTCTCCTCGGCGTTTCATCCTCAGACCAATGGTCAAACTGAGAGAACAAACCAGACATTGGAGACTTATCTAAGATGCTTTGTGTCTGCTGATCAGGATGACTGGGTTTCTTTTTTGCCTTTGGCTGAGTTTGCTCTTAATAATAGGGCTAGCTCTGCCACTTTGATGTCTCCATTTTTCTGTAATTCTGGGTTTCACCCTCGATTTTCTTCGGACAGACAGAGGCTTCTGTCTGTCCGGGTGTTGACTCTGTTGTGGAGCGTATGCAACAGATTTGGGACCAGGTAGTGGAGGTTGTCCCTCTCTCAAGGAGAGGCCCAGTGGTTTGCTAACCGGCATAGGACTGATGGTCCTCGGTTTAAAGTAGGGGACTTGGTCTGGTTGTCCTCAAAAAATTTCCTATGAGAGTAGCATCTCCTAAATTTAAGCCTAGGTTCATTGGACCTTATAAGATCATGGAGATTCTTAATCCTGTTTCTTTTCGTTTGCTTCTTCCAGGACATTTAAGATCCATAACGTGTTCCACAAGTCCTTGTTGAAGAGGTTTGTTGAGCCAGTGGTTCCTGCTGCTGTGCCTCCTGACCCTGTTTTGGTTGAGGGCAATCTGGAGTATGTGGCTGAGAAAATATTAGATTCTCGTTTTTCTAGACGGAAACTCCAGTATTTGGTTAAGTGGAGAGGTTATGGTCAGGAAGACAATTCTTGGGTGTTTGCTTCGGACATCCATGCTAGGAGACTCATCCGTGCGTATCATAGAACTCATCCTGACCGACCTGGTTGCTCAAATGAGGGTTCGGTGACCCCTCCTCAAGGGGGGGGTACTGTTGTGAATGGGCTTGAGATGAGTTCTGAGCAGAGGCTCCCTCTGGTGGTTACAAGCGGTACTGGTCTGTTCAGTGAAGATTGTGAGGACTGGGAATCAGGTGTTACTGACTGGTCTTATATAAGGGAGTCACCTTCCCATCAGGGTTGCCGGTGATCAATTGTTCTGGTCTGAATCCTTGATTCCAGTTTCCCTTGTAGCCTGCTGTGTCGTGTCTGCATCTCCTTCTAACAGATAAGACATTTTCTTCTTTTTGTTTCTGTGCTTGATTTTTGCATTTTGTCCTGCACTTCTGTGGGGGCCTTCTGGGTCCCCTCAGGGGGCTTTTGCCCTCTCAGTTTAGTTCAGCCACTGATGTTTGTACTTTTGCTTTTTCCAGTTTTTTCAGTGGCTGCTGTTTTGATTTTGTTACACCAGAGAGCTAATTTAGGTGGTAGAGGTCGTGTGATCTCAGGTGTTTTTGAAATTAGTAGAGTTGGTGTTTTCAGGGTTTTTTTTGGGATTGCAGTAAGTACCCTTCCTATCCTTTTCTATTTAGTTAGTTTGGGCCCCAACGTTTGCTCATACTATTTTCTGTCTGTGTCAGTATTTCGTCTTGTCTAACCGCCATTACATGTTTGGGGGCTTGCTATTATCTTTGGGGTTCTGCTCCGGGGCAGATAGCTTTCCTATTTCTATCTTTAGGTGTAGTTAGTTTCTCAGGCTGTGACGAGGCGTCTAGGACCAACGTAGGAACGCTCCACGGCTGCCTCTAGTTGTGGTGGTTAGTCAGGGTACTGCAATCTCATAGATTCCAACTGCTCTGGTGTATTGCCTTTTTGCCTGCACTCCTCAGCTACCGAATCATAACAGTATCACCGGCCAAAAAATTGAAAATTGTATTGTACTCACACAAGGGAAAAAATATTGTGAAAGAAAAAAAAAAAAAAAAAAAAAAGGTTGTCAGAGTTGTCAGAGATATTTTTCTGTTTGTTGCATTTTTTTTTTTTTTCCCTCTGTATCTCTGGGTGCTGGGGAGGATTTTTTTTTTTTCTCTCAATGGAGTTTGCACAGTTGTCTGGCCGTGTGGATCAGCTTGCCACTGAGGTTCGGAGTATTGCTACCTATCTTGCTAGGTTGCCTGTTGTGGAACCTAGGATTCCCATGCCAGATTTGTTTTTAGGGGATCGAGCTAAGTTTCAGAATTTCAAAAATAATTGTAAATTGTTTTTTGCCTTAAAATCTAAGTCCTCAGGAAACGCAGCGCAGCAGGTTCAAATTGTCATCTCTCTCCTGCGCGGCGATCCTCAGGATTGGGCTTTTTCCCTGACACCTGGGGATCCTGTTTTGAGTGATGTTGATGCATTTTTTCAGGCTTTGGGGTTATTGTACGATGAGCCTAATGTCACTGATCAAGCTGAAAAAGCCTTGTTGGCATTAAATCAGGGGCTTGATGACGCTGAGTTATACTGTCAGAGATTCCGTAGGTGGGCAGTCCTGACCAAGTGGAATGACGACGCTTTGGCGGCCCTTTTTAGGAAGGGGCTGTCAGATAATGTAAAGAATGTTATGGTGGGATTCCCCGTCCCCTCTGGTCTCAATGATTCTATGTCATTAGCGATTCAAATTGACAGACGTTTGCGTGAGCGGAGAAGTATGCGTGGAATGGTGTTGCCTTGTGAACCTGCTTCTGAATCCATGCAGTGTGATAGAGTGGTGTCTGGGGCACAGCGTCATGAGTTTCGAAAGCGCAATGGGTTATGTTTCTACTGTGGTGATGCCTCTCATGCTATTTCAGTCTGCCCTAAGCGGGGAGGGACGTTTTGCACGCTCAGTTGTCTTGGGTAGTGTTCAGACTAAGTTTTTACTAACTGTCACTCTGATATGCTCTCTGTCCTCATTTTCTGATCAGGCTTTCGTTGATTCTGGAGCAGCTATTAACCTGATGGATTATGATTTTGCTAAACGTTGTGGGTTTCCCTTGATACCCTACAGAAGTCTATTCCCTTCTGGGGATCGATTCTACCCCTTTGGCTGAGAATAAACCTCAGTTCTCTACTCAGGTTATAATGAGGGTTGAACCTGATCATCAAGAGTGCTGCAAATTTTTGGTTCTGTATAATCTGCATGATATTATCGTACTGTGTTTCCCTTGGTTACAGTCTCATAATCCTGTTTTGGATTGGAAATCTGTGTCTGTAACCAGTTGGGGCTGCCAATGTGTTAATACCAACACTCCTGTTTTTTCTGCCTCCCCCCAGGCTCAGGATGTTCCTGACTTTTTGATTGATTTTTCTGATGTGTTTAGCGAAAGTAAATCTGCATCCTTGCCTCCCCATAGGAGCTATGACTGCGCTATTGAATTAGTGCCTGGTAGTAAATTCCCTAAAGGTCGCCTTTTTAACTTGTCTGTACCTGAACATGACGCTATGCGGTCTTATATCAAGGAGTCATTGGAGAAAGGTCATATCAGACCATCCTCTTCACCCTTAGGTGCCGTTTTTTTCTTTGTGGCCAAAAAGGATGGTTCATTAAGGCCGTGATTGATTTCGTCTTTTGAACATATTACTGTGAAATTCAATACCCATTACCCTTGATTTCTGACCTGTTTCCAGGGTGAAAAACGTACTTGGTTTACCAAGCTTGACCAGGGGGGCATATAACCTTATTCGCATTAAGCCGGGGATAAAAGACGGCATTCAATCCCCCGAGGGGCTTTTTTGAGTCCCTTGTGATGCCCTTGGGCCACTAATGCTCCTTCTGCTTCCAGTCCTTCAGAATACATTTTCAGGTTTTGTGGATAAATTTCTGATTGTTTTTTGGATATATCTTGATTTTTTCCAATGACGGGACTCTCATGTGAAACAGTTCGAACTGTATTCCAGATTTTGAGAAGAATGCTCTTATGTGAAGGGATCAAAGTGTCTTTTTGGCTAAGAGGATCTCATTTCTGGATTCATTTGCCCTTGTTATTGAAATGGACCCGGTCAAGGTTCGCCACTGTGATTGGGTCCAACCATTCATTAAAGGCTCTTCAAAAATTTTTGGGTTTTTTTGCAAATTTTTATCGTAAATTTATTGGTAATTTCTGGTTATTGTTAACCATTAACTGATTTGACCAAAAAGGGTTATGTTGGTGAATTGGCCTTGAGGCAGTCCCTGATTTCAGGAACTTAAGCAGGATTACTTTTTGCTCCTGTTTCTAGGCAGCTATGTTTCTCTGCCATTTCAGGTGGAGGTTGATGCCTTGAAATTGGGGCGGTGCCGTTTTTTCCAAAAAGATCCAGGACCTCAAAAGTAACCCTTGTGCCTTTTCTCTCGAAAGTTTTCTCTACTGAACAAATTTATACGGGGAAAATCGGGAGTTTTGGCCATGAAGGGGCTTTTGAAGAGTGGAGACTTGGCTGGAGGGGCCAAACATCGGGTGGTGGTCCTTACGGACCATAAGAACTGGTTTATCTGGAATCTGCCAAGCGACCAATCCTAGACAGGCCGGTGGGCCTTTTTTTTTCCACGTTTTAATTTTGTGGTTTCCTTTCTTCCTGGCCCTAAGAATGTTAAGGCGGATGCTCTTCGAGGAGTTTCCTTGCGGACTCTCCTGAGTTATCTGATCCTTCTGTTATTTTGAAAAGGGTGTAGTTCTTTCCGCATCTCACCAATTTGGACTTGTGGAGGGGTGTCAGGGGGAAAGGGGCCCCGAGCGTGCCCTGTTGGAAATTGTTTCCCGGGACCAGTGGAAAAAAGAGTGTGATGTCTGAGATTCATTGTTCCGGTTGGTTGGATCCGGAAAAATTTTTGGAACCAAGATTGTTTTATCGTCCTTTTGGTGGCCTACCTTGTCTGTGATGTAGGGAATTTGTGCATCTGCGGGATTGCTCTCGCTCCAGCCTTGCTCTCGCTCTGGTGGTTTGTTATGCCATTGCCGTGCCAGGACCTGGACCCATATCTCATGGATTTTCATTTCCGACTTCCTGTTTCTCAGAGAATGACCGCCTTGGGTGATTTTTGATAGGTTTCCAAGATGATACATTTGTGCCATGCCAAGTTGCCTTCCTCCTCGAATTGGGCCTTTTTCCTTCACACGGGTTGTTTACAGGCATTCCTGGAAATTTGTTGACAGGGATCCAGTTTGTTTCCGATTTTGGAGGACCTTTTGTTCTAAATGGGTTCAATTGTCTTTCTCCTGGCGTTTCATCCTCAGCCATGGTCAAATGAGAGAACAAACCGCATTGGAGACTTATCTAAGATGCTTTGTGTGCTGATGGATGATGGGTTTTTTTTGCCTTTGGCTGAGTTTTGCTTTAATAATGGGGGCAGCTCTGCCACTTGATGTCTCCATTTTTTCTGTAATTCTGGGTTTCACCCTCGATTTTCTTCGGGACAGGGGAGCTTCTTTCTGTCCGGGTGTTGACTCGTTGTGGAGCTATGCAACAGATTTGGGACCAGGTGTGGATAGGTTGTCCCTCTTCAAGGGAGGGCCAGCGGTTTGCTAACCGGCTAGGACTGATGGTCCCGGTTTAAAGTAGGGGCTTGGCGGTTCCTCAAAAATATTCCTATGGGTAGCATCTCCTAAATTTAAGCCTAGGTTCATTGGACCTTAAAGATCATGGAGATTCTTAATCCGTTCTTTTCGTTTGTTTTCCAGGGACATTAAGATCCATAACGTTTCCACAAGTCCTTGTTGAAGAGGTTTGTTGAGCCAGTGGTTCCTGCTGCGTGCCTCCTACCCGTTTTGGGTTGAGGGCAATTGGAGTATGGGCTGAGAAAATATTGATTCCGTTTTTCTAGCGGGAAACTCCAGTATTTGGTTAAGTGAGGGTTAGGTCAGGAAGCAATTCTTGGTGTTTGCTTCGGACCCATGCAGGAGACCTCGTGGTATCATAGAATCATCCTGCCGACTGGTTGCTCAAATGGGGTTCGGTGACCCCTCCTCAAGGGGGGGGTATGTTGTGAATGGGGCCTTGAGAGAGTTTGAGCGAGCCCCTTGGTGGTTACAACGGCCTGGGTTTTGTTGTGAAGATTGTGAGGACTGGGAATAGGTGTTACTGACTGGTCTTATTAAGGGAGTCCCTTCCCATCAGGGTTGCCGGTGTCAATTGTTCTTGGGCTGAATCCTTGATTCCAGTTTCCCTTGTAGCCTGCTGTGCGTGTCTGGCTCTCCTTCTAACAGATAAGACATTTTCTTTTTTTGTTTCTGTCTTGTTTTTGCATTTTGTCCGCATTCTTGGGGGCCTTCTGGGTCCCCCGGGGGCTTTTGCCCTATCAGTTTGTTCAGCCACGATGTTTGTACTTTTTGCTTTTTCCAGTTTTTTCAGTGGCTGTGTTTTGTTTTGTTACACCAGAAGCAATTTAGGTGGTAGAGGTCGTGTGATTCAGGTGTTTTTGAAATTAGTAGGTTGGGTTTTCAGGGTTTTTTTTTGGGATTGCAGTAAGTTACCCTTCCTACCTTTTCTATTTAGTTAGTTTGGGCCCCAACGTTTGTCAACTATTTTCTGTCTGTGTCAGTATTTCGTCTTGTCTAACCGCCATTCATGTTTGGGGGTTGCTTTTCTTTGGGGTTCTGCTCCGGGCGATAGCTTTCTATTTCTATCTTTAGGTGTAGTTGTTTCCCGGGCTGTGACGAGGCGTCTAGGACCAATAGGAACGTCCACGGCGCCTCTGTTGTGGTGGTTAGTCGGGTATGCAATCTATAGATTCCAATGCTCTGGTGTATTGCTTTTTGCCTGCATCCTCAGCTACCGAATCATAACAGCACGCTATTGGGGGGACCCGTGAGCACAGGCGGCGGATCAGAGCAGCTCTACAAATGTTCTAGAGCAGGCCCCCACCAAATGATCCCAACATGTATTTGATTTTCTGGAAAGGTGGGTTTCATCAGAGAACAATTACTTTGTTGGGAAGGCAGCAGTTACGGGTGCTTCCCCTCCAACCTCCTCCTCCTCCTCATAATCATCCCACCTCCTCCTTGTGTCCAACAGATGGCCAACTCCTCCTCCCCAACCTCTTTTTCCGAATGTCCTCAGCAGGTCAATATTAGGTCATAGTGCAATTCCCAATATCCCACTTGAACATACCCAATGTTGTAGGCTGGCCACAACAGGGTATGGTCGCATGGGCATTTGGGGGATATAGTCAAGGGCGCCCTATAGTCAGACTCCCACCAATTTCCTATTACCCCTACCCTAACCCACATCAGGATCCTGGAGAACCCACAAAAAAGGGCAGTCTGCCACTACACGGGGACACAGCGGTTGGCGTCAACCAAGCCAAACCACCCAAATGGACCTCCCCTTCACCACCCCCACCTACCATAAACTTGTAGGTCATATTTGGTTACAAATTGTGTGCATACTTGATCTGTGCATTAATCTTTTGTACAATTGTTTTTTTTAAAAAAAAGGTGAATTAATTAGGAATATTTGTCCAATATCTTTCTTTGGACTAAAATATACACTAATTAAAAGTGTTAAGTCGATTGGTTGTATGTTGATATTATTATATGTTATGTCATGTGTAACGTCTACGAAACAGGAGAGTAGAACACCACAACAACAAGAAGGAAAAGAAAAATTTGTTTTTTGGAAAAAAAAAAAAAACAGACACTACATAGATAAGGCCTCCTCTTGCCAGGGAAGCACCCCGGGGACACAAAGTAATTCGTTTAAAATCACGTACTTTGGACAAAAAAGGGCGACGGGAGGGTGACAGGTGTCAAGGCATAGCACTTTTGCCAGACCAAGACACCAACATCATGTGAGGGAGCAACATGCACCTTGTGAATTTTATGTAGGACCAAATGTTTTACTCCACATTGACATTAGCTTACTCGCTGAAGGTATTGTATACCCCCATTTGGAAAAGATTAAAAGGTGCATCCACCATCGTTGTGCCCGGGAAAAGGCGGAAATAAAGATTTACGCGATGGTCAGTTTTCGATGGGGATAGGCCTTAACATGGTGTCAATTGAAACACTCATTTGCTCAAGAAAAAAGGCACTGGATCAAGATTGGACTCTGGAAGTTGACGTGGTGGGGTGGTTCAATTGGTTATTGCTAGCCGCCGACCCATTAGGAAGAAATGAAGATCTGGAGTCTCCTCCTTTCATAGGGGCCCCCAAAGTCTACAATAAAAAAGCCTGTACTGACTGTCGACCAAGGCCAAAAGATCAGAAAAAAATGTTTTAATTGCAGAATTGGGACCCAGAGTTCACGGCTTACGCACAGAATGTGTTTCCCATCCGGCTCTAAACATTGGGGAAACTGGCACGTTCTTCAAATCCCGGGCAATACACAAACAGTCGGGCATTTTTGGCTCAGGCATACCTCTTCATGTAGTCGGCCAAATTTCTGACAGTTTGAGCGGACTATGCCTGATATGGTCATTTGCCAATTAAAAATTTAAGTGCAGCCAGCATATGACAGGCCAGGGAAAGGAACCTGCAAAACACAAACCCAACAAAAATGTACACTCGCACAGCAAAAAACAATACAGCATTCCCTACACTTACATGGGTCAGTTTTTAAACCTACAAAAAACCACCAAACATAGCAAAGCTGACAATAAGGAATACATTACATTTGGGAAGCAATATAGCTTTGGTATAAGGAACAATTTGAGAGTTATTAACACTTGGCAAAAAATTATTTGGCCCCAACCCGTCAAGGTGGTTCAAGTCTGGTGAGTCACGACCTATTCAAAACCTTATAGGTAAGTTGAGTGCAGCCTTTTTTGGTATGTTTTTACTGGGGGTAGCTCCACTTGGTTTGCACCAATTCAATTATCTGGATGTGCCAGTCAGTCTTTTTGTCTTTAGTTTATTAAACCATCTGCACTAAATGCAATGAATGCATTCCGTGGGGTAACACACAACAAAAATTAAGATGGGGAAGCGTGTAATAAATTTTAGAAAATATTTGACAATAAGTAAGTTACACACTAGGAAAAGTAGCTATGTTGAAAAAACACATCAACATATCGTTGACACACATACCGTATGATGGTAAGCCGTTCCTCGAGAAAGCTGGCGCATCCTGGTTTCCTGAAAGGTGATCCCAGGGCGCACAATCTCCACAAATATGAGGTACCAAGGCTCATTCGCAATATTAAAAAACTTGTCGGGATGGGCACAGGTGATAAAGACGGTGGGAATGCCCTTTACTTATCCTTCGCCTCAAAAAATGGATGCCCCACATTTTCGGCACCTTCTGGGATCAGCAACAGGGTATGGCTCCCCAAACCGTTTGATTACCCAATTGTAACACACGCTAGTGGTTTTTAAAAATCAGGTCTTGCTCAGTTTGTGAAACCAGCATAAACAAAAAATAACCCATGATCCACTGCAAGTTGGAGGTCACACCTGTTGGGACCCCTTAAAATTGGGTGGGATGATTTAAATTAGTTTAGGCCCAAAATTATTTGCATTTGTAGGCTGGAAAAAATCGCAAGTCGGATGCAACGGTGTGAAAACGTACGCTCAGATGCGACTAAATTGCATCATCGGTAGAACGGATGACGAGGGCAATGTTCAGAAACTTTTGTGCGATAATCGACCGACTAAAACGGTCCTGATTTTTTTTAGAGTTGTGGTGACCCCGGCCTGATTTTGGAATCAGGTAAATAAGAAAACTTAATGGCTAACAATATGAAGCCCGCTCAGTAATGTGAAGCCATTTACGACCGAAAAAAGGAAAGATCTGGATCCGTTTTTCTTACTAGAAATTAGAAGGGTGGTTTGCATGAACCTGTGTTATCTAATAGATAGGAAAATCATATTTTCGGAAACGTATGAAGTGGCGAAACAAAGTGCTTTCCCTCGCGGGCAATGCCAAAACCTCCAATGA
>JARQOD010000001.1:474127018-474218519 GCA_033576555.1 Oophaga sylvatica
AAAAAAAAAAAAAAAAAGTCACTTATTGAATGATAGAGAAAGAAGCTAAAATTCCCAAAACAAGCCCTGGAGCAAAAATTTTTTTCCGGCGAGGATCTTGGGGATAGCTCTTTTATTGGCCCCAGTCGCCCACCTGCACCCATTTCAATTGGTTCAATACCTCGCAACCACAGGGGGACCCCAGCTCCAAGTCGTCCCCAAATTTTTCACAACGGTTAGCTTTTATATAGGCACGTGCTTAACATAAATGTAAACAAGATTCCGGTACATTTTTAATAGAATATTGGTTTTTTTTGGGGAAAGACTAATACATGTACTAAATTTGGCAGGGTGTGATTAAAAAGGAATAATTTTAGGAAAGGTAGGTTGTGTTTAATGCACCTTTATGGGTTTGTAAATTTGAAACTAAAAAAATGATGTGTTGGTCTCCTTAAAAATGTTGGGAGAAATGGTGGTGAGGATAGGAAAAAGCCAATATAAAATAATAATAATAAAATAACTTTATTTATATAGCCAACTATTGCAGCGTTTCAGTTTAACAGTTTCAAAAATAAGTCAAGTAACAACGTTAACCATACATTAAAATTTAAAAACAAAATAAGCCGATCTGTCGTGAGAGTTTAATCTAACAATGAGGTGGGGGAGATCAAAGTCAGGGTGTTTTACAATGGGCATTTACTGTGGTCCAAATTTTGGGGACTGAGGGTGGTGGAGATAGTGATGGGCTAACATACACACCTAAAAAAAAAGACTTTGATTAGTGAATGTGAAGGCCATCGAACAAATGTGTTTGAGGGGCGCCTGCTGCAAATTGTGGGAGTCCTCTTTCTTGGGGTAGGCATTCCGAGGTTGGCGAGCGCGGGAAAGTTTGGGTGGGAGTGGGAGGTAGGATTAGTGCGAGGTTAGTCGAAAGTCTTTTTGCAGAGCGCAGCAGTCGGTTGGGTAGTAGAAATGAGGGAGGGATGTGGGGGGTGCTGCACTGTGGAGGCTTTGTGGGTGAGAACAAGTATTTGAATTGGATCTAAATGGGGCAGCCGTGTAAGGTGGCGAAGGCGGACGCGGTCCGAGTACCGATTAGCCGTGGTGACCCTGGCTGCTGCATAAGGATGGCTGGGAGAGGATAGTCGGTAATGGGGAGGCCAAGTAATAAGCGTTGCGTAGTCCAGGGGAGGGATCAATGTACAGTGAGGGTTTTTGTTGTTTCCTGGTGAGAAAGGGCGGATTTAGAGATGTTTTTAGGTGTAGACGGCAAGAGCGGGCAGAGATTGTTATGGGGGTGAAGGAGAGATTGTGTCAAACATAAACCCAAGACAGCGAGCCTGCGCCGGGGTGTTATTTGGTGCGCCCACAGAGAGGGAAATGTCAGATTTGGGAGGTTAGTAACGGCGGGGGAGCAGAAGGAGTTCGTTTTGGGGGGTTAAGTTTCAGATGAGGGGAATGATGTTGGAGACTGCGGCAGCGTCGGTGGCTTCTGTAGAAAGCGGGGGTAAGGTCGGGGAGACGTGTATTTGTGGCTCAGCATAAAGATGGACTGAAAGCCAAATTGCTGATGGTCTGTCCAATTGGGCGTGTAGGAGAGAGGAAGGGGGCCAAGGATGGCCTGGAGACACCGACAGTGAGAGGAAGAGGGTGCGTGGAGCCAAGAACGAAACAGAAGGAGCGGTCAAAAAGATGGAGAACCAGGAGAGAACAGTGTCCTTAATACCTAGTGATGGAACCTAGACAGTAGGGACAGTGGTCAACAGGTCGAAGCTGCGAAAGGTCGAGGAATGACAGAGAGTGGTCGGTTACGTTTTGTGCAGAAGGTATTGGTCCTTTGATGAGTGCAGTTTCGTCGTTGTAGGGGGCGGGGGAAACCGGACTGTGAAGGTTAGGAGGGAGTGAGTGGAGAGGTAAAGGGTAAGGCGGGGTAGTAGGCACTCCAAAAGTTTGGATGAAGGGGAATTGGGGACCGGTCTGTAGTTGTTTTGTGCAGGAAGGGTGAGAGGGGTTTCTTTGTTGCGGGTAATGATGGAGGTTTGAAGGAGGATGGGAAAATGCCGAGGAGAGTGGAGATTAAAAATTGTAGTTAAGTGGTTGTGAAAATGGAGAGAGAGACTGGGGAGAGTGAGGGGATGGGGTCGGGGTGCATGTGTGGACGAGGGGAAGAGAGGAGTTGGGCTTTTCTCTGTGATGGGTCAAATGGGAAAGTGAGAGGGGAAATGAGGGAGGGATGGGAGTCACAGCCTGGGGTTGAAGCAGATTTCTGAGGATAGTATTATTTTTTTATAAAGTGGGAGGCCAGGTGTAGCACAATGTCTGTGTAGGGGCTTGTGCTTTTGGCCTGGGAGGGAGTGAAAGTGTAAAAAGTTTCTTGGGGTTGTTGGCTAGTAGGAGATCGGGTGGTGAAGTAGGCTGTTTGGCGAGGTGAAGGGCGATTATAAGTTACATGAATTAAAGTGATGAAGTCTTCTAGGTGAGGTTTTTCTCCAGGGGCGTTCGACACCTAGAGCATCGTGAAGAAGGAGTTTGCAAATGTGGCCAGGGCTGTTTTGGAAAGCCTACAACCTGCAATGATTTCGTGTATGACCATGCACAACCCGCTTACCCTTCTAGGTATTCTCACCCTCCTGTGATGTGGCCCTCGCGGCGGGTCCTTCTCCTTCTGTACTTATGCGGTCCCTTGTCTAGCACTGTTTATTGTTCGTCTATATTTTTCCCCTTTTATTTTGTAAAGCGCCATGGATAAATGGCGTTATAATATTAATAATAATAAATATAATTGTGGTTTGGAGGTTTGAGGGTGGAGCGGTGATTGGTAAGGGTGTTCTAAGAATGTATTGTGTGTGAACAGCCAGTCGGACAGGAAAAAGGGATTTGGGGCAGCGATGGTGGGGAGCTGAAAGTGTCTGGGGTTATGGCTTGTAGATTTTGTTGTGGTAGGTAGGAGTGCGCGGGGTGGTGGAGGATTTGTGAGGTGAAGGAGAGAAATGTTGTGGTAGAGGTGGAAGCGGTGAGTTATTTAGGTGGGAGATTGAACAGGGAGGACAAAGACCAGGTCAAGGGTGTTGCCTCCTTGTGTGTCTCCGAGGTTGAAAGCGTGAGAGGCCTAGAGAAGTGGTTATGATGAAGTGAATTGCAGATGTGGAAGTAGGGCTGTTAATTGGGATGTTGAAGTCTCCAAGGGATAAGGTTGGTAGTTCTGAGGACATGAAGGCGGCAGCCAGGCTGAGAAGTGGTCAAGGAACTGGGTGGGCGGCCTGGGGCCGATATATGACTGTACTCTGGGGAGAGGGGATGGAAGAGCCTGATGGTGTGGACCTCAAAAGAAGGGAATGAGAGTGATGGAATTGGGGGGATGACCCATTGGGGATGATCTCCCAATATGCTAAATTACTTTTTCAACAGTATTTACCAAGAAAATCCCATAACAGGTAACATGATCAGTGATAAAAAGATTTCTCCAATAAATGTCACCTGCTTAACCCAGCAGGAAGTACGGCGGCGTCTAAAAATCACTAAAATTGACATATCCCGGCCCGATGGATACACCCCGAGTATGCAGGAATTAAGTCAGTCATAGATAGACCATTATTTTTAATCTTTAAAGATTCCATAATAAGGGCCTGTACCACAGGACTGGCGTATAGCAAATGTGGTGCCAATATTCAAAAAGGGGATTAAAAACTGAACCTGGAAATTATAGGCCAGTGAGCTTAACATCTACTGTGGGTAAAACCCTGGAGGGTTTTTTAAGGGATACTATATTGGAGTATCTGAAGAAAAATAACCTCATGACCCAGTATCAGCATGGGTTTACGAGGGACCTTCTTGTCAGAATATTTGATAAGCTTTTTGAAGGGGTAAGTTCGGGACTGGACCAAGGGAAATGCAGTGGAGTGGTGTTCATGGACTTCTCAAAGCTTTGATACAGTGCGACACAAAAGGTGATACATAAAATTAGAGACAAATGGGGATAGGGAAAAATATGTGTAAGTGGGTTAAGAACTGGCTCATGGATAGAAAACAAAGGGGTTTGTTATTAATGGAGCACACTCGGACTGGGTCACGGTTAGCAGTGGGGTACCACAGGGGTCAGTATTGGGGCCGCTTCTCTTTAACTATTTATTAATGACCTTGTAGGGGGCATACAGAGTAGTATTTCAATATTTGCAGATGACACTAAACTCTGCAGGGTAATAAAACAGAAGAGGACAATTTATATTACAGGATGATTTATGTAAACTAGAAGCTTGGGCTGATAAATGGCAAATGAGCTTTAATGGGGATAAATGTAAGGTCATGCACTTGGGTAGAACAATCAAGATGTATAATTATGTGCTTAATTGTAAAACACTGGGCAAAACTGTCACTGAAAAAGACCTGGGTGTATGGATGGACGACAAACTCACATTTAGTGGCCAGTGTCAGGCAGCAGCTGCAAAGGCAAATAAAATAATGGGATGCATTAAAAGAGCATAGATGCTCATGGGAGAACATAATTTTACCTCTATACAAGTCACTGGTGCGACCACACTTAGAATACTGTGTACAGTTCCGTTCCAATGTATAAGAAAGACTTAGCTGAACTGGAGCTGGTGCAGAGAAGAGCGACCAAGGTTATTAGAGAACTGGGGGGTCTGCAATACCAAGACAGGTTATTACACTTGGGGTTATTTAGTTTGGAAAAACGAAGGCTTAGGGGTGATCTTATTACAATGTATAAATATATGAGGGGACAATACAAAAACCTTTCTAATGATCTTTTTACTCTTAGACCTGTGACGGGACAAGGGGCATCCTCTACGTCTGGAGAAAAGTAGGTTTAGTCATAATCACAGATGCAGATTCTTTACTGTAAGAGCAGTGAGACTATGGAACTCTCTGCCGTCTAATGTTGTAATGAGTGATTCCTTACTAAAATTTAAGAAGGGACTGGATGCCTTTCTTGAAAAGTATAATATTACAGGCTATATTCACTAGTTTCCTAGATACTGCGTTGATCCAGGGAGCTAGTCTGATTGCCGTATGTGGAGTAGGGAAGGAATTTTTTTCCCCAATGTGAAGCTTACTGTTGCCACATGGGTTTTTTTGCCTTCCTCTGGATCAACATGTTAGGGCAGGTTAGGATAGGATATTGGTTGAACTAGATGACTTAAAGTCTTCCTTCAACCTTAATAACTTTGTTACTATGTTACTTGATTCCTAGTGATTGCTAGAGAAAAGGCTGCAGCATTGAGGTGAAGTCAATGCCCAGTCAGATTGTAACTTAGAGCACCTCTCCAGCAGTTTTTATTTTACCCCTGGAGTGGTGCAATTAATCTAAGTTCCCTATACTTAGTCTCATACTCACCAGCTGCCATCTTCTTCTGTTATTGGCGGCGCTCCAGTCATCGACCGCAGGTTGTAGGCTGCCGGATCACTCCAGTGTTTGCTGGGGAAGCCGAAAGTCACAACTCATTGTAAGTCTATGAGAGACAGAATGATGATCTTTATAGACTTACACTGAGAGCTTGTGACCGTCACCTCTAACTTCCAGTCAATCAGAAGTTGCAGTCACAAGATGTTGTAATGGGACCAGAGTGGTGACGGAAAGTGCTGAAGATGGCGCCTGAATTATAAACAATAAAAACATTGGAGTGGTGCATGGAAAAAAAAAATATTTATTCCAGGATATTCCTTAACTAAATGCTAACAATGCTCTTATACACTAAGGGTGCATTACAGTGGCCGGTCATCAGGAACAAGCATTGCTAAGAGTGAATGTCCATGAGCTGTCAATACCCGACAATTAAAAATTATTGTTCTTGGCAGCACATCAACTTATGTAACAAGTGATGTGCTGCTAAGAACAATGATTCTCTACTGTGCACAGGATAATCTGATCATTAATGTTTGTATTGTGTGCATCAAGGGCGGTCGGCGGCGTATCTAAACAGGCTATTAAATGACCAACTAGTTAGAATGTAGACGATTGCCAGCCGTTTTAGGTCCAAGGTTGGCAAGTGTAAGCCCACTTTTTTATGAGGCTGCAGTACATAGCGCCCATTGTACTCAATGCAGTGTTCTTGTAATACATGGATGCATACAGTCCCCCAGACCATGACAAAAATGGGGAAATTATTGCGTTTGCTGCAATAGCCCTGTGTCTAAATACCCTAGACAAGGCAAAGTGGTGGTGGCACGCAGCACGCACTTTAGTTGCCCGCTCACCCCCTTTCCCAGCTACACTCCTTATCAGGGTATATACCAATGCTTCCCAACCAGAGATCCACTGAACATGGCAGTGTTGCTAATAAAAACCAGTCTAGGCTGATTTCATCTGCAGCCTACATTTTTCTAATGCGGAGAATACAATATTAACTCTGGTTGCCATAGGTAACAAGATTACTTTTATTAAAAAGACATTTCCGTCACAGAAGTCTTTGGTACACATCGGGTTAACCGTTTTATAGCCCATCATCTATGTAAACTGCGCACATTTACTATTCTGCAGTATATGGAGCTTTAAATCTCTCTTTTTTTTTTTGCCAAGTTAATAAAGTGTAATAAAAATCACAGACACACAGAGGAGGCGGCAGCTTCACCCACACATTTGCTACAAATCATAAGATTTATGGGGAGACGAAGGCAGATAAATAGCTGGAAGAATGATTCATCCGTATTTTATGGTGCAAGAGATAAATGGGTCCAAAACTAGCAAATGAATACCGAGGTTACGTTTCCATCATTGCGGCTTTAGTGATTACTCATCAGCAGCCGGTACGACAGAATATGACAAATACACGCAAATGATCATTTACTATCCATCTGTTATAGTCACGAGAACAAGCAACACTTTCATCCCAGAGAAAGCAGGCAGCAAGGAAGACAGCGTGGAGTCCGTACACGCAGAGGCTTCCGGATTTAGGGCAGGAAAAATGTTCGCATACACAGGTCGTAATCAATTGTGTTTGCTTGTTTTGCTCTCCGATTATAGATCCAATAAATAAAGAATAAATGGAAATCTGGTAATCGTGCACACAGCCGATTTTCTAGTACAAGTGCTATCCTTGTACCTTCTATTGGGCTGTGCACATGTCCGATTTTTTTCTCAGACCGAGTAGTCCACGGAAAAAAATCAGAGACGTGTCCAATTTTGATATGAAGGGTTAGATCAAAATCGGCAATGAATAAAATATATATATTCCGTATATTAAATTTTTATATACAGATATAAAGGAGAAGGTGGAGAACTTTTGGTTTTTTGTTTTTCTCTCTCCTTGTATGAGAAAAACTGATGTCAATTTGATCAAAGGTTTATCGGTCCATTTTTCACGTATGTGGAGACATCGGTCGTGTGAACCTACCTGTACCAGCAAAATCATCTTACAATCTGATCAGACAGTGCAAAATTAATATATGAGCCCTTCACAGTCCAATATATCATCATAATGCACAAGTCCACCTGATTTGGAGGTGGTAGTGGTAGCCCCATAACTTTTTGGGCCGCTGGCTGTACAGGTTGCACCAATGTTATGTCCACCTCTGGATCTGACCTTTATTTAGTGAAAAAATCATCCTTTCTATAAAAAAAAATTACAAAAAAAATCATAATGTGAAGACCTAAAATTAATTACTAAGAGGATAGGGGAACTAACCGGTTCTGATGTGCAAGTTTGATATATTTTATTTATAAATCCATACAAATCTTCTGTGCATTATTGGCCGGTATAAATGGCCCTTATTCTGGGCAGACAGCTTTATCGCATAATAAAATAGTTGTCTTTCTACTGGCTGAGGAACACAAAGTCATCTATTCTCCTTTGCCCTAATTTGACGTTATGCCCACTTAAGAATCTCATTGAAGTCTTCTGAAGATGAATCCCCCCCCCCCCGAAGGCCTTAAAAAAAAATTGGTCTGTTTGGTCTCTTTATGCAAGAAAACATCTCCTGATAAATATAAATCACATCTGACACTGTATTACAAGGCTGTGATCAGCAGTGATACTTTTCCGCCTACTCGACTGCTGTGGCTCTCCATAAGAAATACCCAGCTGCACAAATTCGCTTACGCTGCCAAGCAACCTCACACCTACTATTTGTACAATCGCTCCAGAAAACACAAAACTAACAAACTCACCAAAGTTTTCTCCTCCCCAAATGTCCATCTGAGTATCGTACTTTCCTAACTGGTTGAACCATGACTTGTCAATCACAAATATACCACCAGCAATTACAGGAGTCCTGAAAAAGAAAAAGGCAAAAACAAGATAATTGTAGTTAGCAAGTGAGCGGCACTACAAACATTTCATACTTTGGCCATGTTCCCACATTGGTTTGCTCAGAAAATTCGATGCATTAAAAAGTTCAAGAAAAGTGACGTTATTTCATGTAGACGTATAATCACTATTAGTTTAAAGTGGTTGTCCAGCCTTGGGGTACTCTACATGACTGCACATTTCTGAATTCTCACACCGTACAGACTGCGTGCTGTCAGGATTCCCCGATGCTGGCGCTGGAAGCGGGTGGTCTTGTGACCACAAGTATGTAATTTGCATATTTCAGGCACATTCCGACTAGACTATGTTTGGCCTTGCGTAATACACTTGCTGTGTACGTCTAGTTTTTTTGTGACCGTTTGTATGCAAATCACATACTTGCGGTCACGCACCCGCCGCTCACGGACCGGAGATATGTGCGGTGTGCATCTCATCCAAAGGATATGGAGATGAAAATCTCCATGAAAAATTGGTAAAAATAAAAATGTAGGTCTTGAAATTGATATTTTCCCAAGTAAACATTTTACTGCTGCATTTTCTGCCACAGAAATGACAGAAATTAAGATTAAAATGCAGCATTTTTGAGCTGTGTGTGAAGACATCCTAAATGTTGTCTGGACTACAGGGAACCTGCCTCTTCCAACCACTCAGTAATGGACGGCACTCATCGTATACAAACCTGGCAACATTTAATAAAATACTGAATCAAATCATAGACAATTACAAATCCCAAAGTTCATATAATGCCCCCAGGTAGTAAAGCTTAGGAGACAGATCTAATAAAAGAACATAGTAAAAGAAGCAGTGCTCACCGTATGAAGGACGTTGGGTCTGTGCGGGACATCTTCTGTTCTATGGGAATCTGTTCCCACTTGAAATGCAGACTCCAGTCAAACCCTAATAAAATTGGATAAACAGCAAAACCATAAGCAGCATGCATTAGGTTTTGTCTTAGGTAACAAGTTTATTTTTCATTTGAGGATAATGGGCAAAGTTATGGCTAAAGTCATCTTCACTCTTAATTTCAACAAGGCAAAAAGACGAGAAAGTCACTAGTGAAAAAAAAAAACACATCTAAACCCCGAAACAAATAAGATCTGAATCCCTTCCTTCCTCTCCCAGATGTGCCCTCCTACCACAAGTATAGCCCTGCAGGTATACCACATTAACATTCAGTGGGTGAAGTAACTATTGAATACTTCCCCAATTTTCTACGTAAATATACATTTAAAGGTGCTCTTGACATGAAATTCTCACCAGTTTACGGTAACAACCCATCCAATCCACACAAAGAAATCAAACCATAGATGTCCATGAATTAAGTTATATGTAACAATGAAGCAGGGAAAAAGTATTGAACACATGAAGGAAGAGAGGTGCAAAAAAGCCATGGAAAGTCATGACACTGGATGAAATCTGTCAGTAATTAGAAGGCAATTCTGCCACTTAGTGACAAATTATATCAGCTTGTTTCAACTGATGGCCTATGAAAAGGGGTCTCGTTACTAAGGTGCCACACAAGAAACATCTCATGATGGGCAAAACCAGTGAGCTCTCAAGACCTTCGCAACCTTATTGTTGCAAAACATACTGATGGCATTGGTTACAGAATAATTTCTAACCTACTGAAGGTTACAGTGAGCACTGTTGGCAGTAATCCATAAGTGAAAAGAACATCATTTCACCATAAAGATTCTCCCCACAAGATTTCAGACAGAGGAGTGAAAAGAATTATCAGAAGAGTTGTCAAAGAGCCCAGGACCATCTGTGGAGAGCTACAGAAGGACCTGGAATCAGCAGGTACAATTGTTTCAAAGAAAACAATAAGTAATGCACTAAACCTCCTTGGCCTGTATGCACGCTCACCACACAAGTCTCCATTGCTGAACAAAAAGCATGTTTAAGCGCTTTTAAAGTTTGCTCAATAACATTAAGACAAACCTGTGAAATACTGGAGAAATATGTTTGATCAGATGAGACTAAAACTGAAGTCTTTGGATGCCATAATACACACCATGTTTGGAGGCCCAAAGGCACTGCATATCATCCCAGAAACACCATAGAAATAGTGAAATTTGGAGGTGGGATCTGTTTTGAAAATAAAACTCAGCCATTAAAAGCGGAGGACCTGATAGTGGGGGAAAGGTGGAGCATGAATCGCCGGATTTGTTAAGAGACGCCTGACTCCTAATGAATCAGGCGAGGTGGAGTAAGATTTGTGGCATAGGGAACGCCACTGTTCACCAAAAATTTAATGAGGGGGGATGCCATGCCCCAGTTCCACCTACTTTCTCAGAGCTGGACGAAATTGGCATGAAAAAGCCAAAAGTCACTAAAAATGTTTTCAAAAATGTTGTGACTTTTTAAAGCTTTTAATGTTCTTTTATTCTGGCATAAAAGCTTTAATAAATTAGGGCCAGAAATTTCACTAATCGGACAAACTGATCCGTTTTTTTGTTTTTAAAGAGGAGGAATGTAAGGATCAATGAAATTTTATAGGTCAGTGCGCTGCCCATTTAAACAATGGAAAGCCACAGACGTGTAGAATGGATATGGGAATGTGTCTTCTACTTTTAGCTGCAGGTAAATACCGGTTGTTTTTGCTGACTGCATGTACGCAGTCACATGCAGACTAGAGTCTCAGCTGCGTCTTGTAATGGTCTATTGCAGGGTTCCCCAACTCCAGTCCTCAAGGCCCACCAACAGGTCATGTTTTCAGGATTTCCTTAGTATTGCCCAGGTGATAATTGCATCATCTGTGCAATACAAAGGAAATCCTGAAAACATGATCTGTTGGTGGGCCTTGAGGACTGGAGTTGGGGAACCCTGGTCTATAGAGCACATGAGCTGCAACGTTAGTTGGCATGTAAATGCACCTCTGTATATCACATGCTTCGGTCATTTGACAACTGCTGGGACCTGCAAGTAGAGACGAATCCTAACAGTGTGTGCATTACACACAGGAGTCAGTAAACCTCTTGTCCAGGATTTCACCATGGGTGAACAACCCCAACAACCTTTTAAAAATCTGACCACATGAAACGTATATGTATGATATTGTTGAGGTCCTACATTTTTTATACAGCGGTTTTTATGCATAGACGCTAATCTGTAGCACTGCAGGGTTCACAGGTACAGATTTGATGAACCCATTTTTTACATTTACCTACAATATGAGATAAACAAAAAAAAAAGTTTCTCCCAAATCATGTTTTGGGAATTGGCGAGCCAAAACTAAAATGTAAAAAAATAAAATAGAAAAAAAAATTACAAATTAATAAAACTCAGACAAGATGACATAAAGTATTACAGAAAGGAAATCTTACTCACCACCCCTAAGATCTGCAGAAGCTGCCAGGTACGCAAAGTTGTCCAAACTGATGACATCAATAATTGGACTAACAACACGGGTGTGATCCTATGTAAGACATGAAATATCAATACACATATGGTAAAGTCTAAGAGGAGTCTGCTAGGAAATCACATTAGGAATTTCAAGGGGGCTTACCACTACTGATATATTGATAACACCTACTAAGGGCTTGTGCACATGACAGTATTTGGGTCCAAGTGTGATCTAACAAAACATTGGATCGTACTTCTCTGAGGAATGTTATTCTATCAGGTTGTGCACATGTCCAATGTTTTCCTCTGACTGAGCCGGTGGGGAAAAAAAAAATTGCTTCATGCCAGAGCTGGATCAGATTATCGGCCATGCAAGTCAATGAGTCGATGGAAAACATCAGATTGCACTCGGATGACATCAGACTACACTCCGATTTCCGTGCACTGAAGATGCAACTTCAGAAGATGAAAAAAAAAATGTCCATCCGAGAAAGTCAGATCACACTATGCTGATACTCTAACCAGAGTTTGATCAGAGTGTGATTTGTATAACTAGCCCGATTCTCTCGGATGAGAAAAAATATGATGGTGAGACCCTACACTAAGGATAGGTCATGAATATTAGGTTGGTGGGGGTACAATAAACAGCTCCCCACAAATCAGGTATAATATATATATATATGTACTAAGTACCAGATCCATAGAAGAAGGAATCTACCACAAAAAACAAGACGCAAGGTGCAGACTATGCAAAGAAGCCTCAGAAACAGTCCAACACATAGTGGCAGGATGCAAAATGCAAGCAGGAACAGCGTACACCAAACGCCACAACCAAGTAGCAGGAATTGTATAGAGGAACATCTGCCCAGCATATGGCTAAGTCCTCCAAAGTCCAGGTGGGAGACCCCAGAGAAAGTGGTGGAGAATGAAAGAGCTACAATCCTGTGGGACTTCAAGATCCAGACGGATAAGCAGGTGTTGGCAAATCAACCAGACATTGTCATAGTAGACAAGGATCAGAAGACAGCAATGATAACAGATG
This sequence comes from Oophaga sylvatica, assembly GCA_033576555.1. Taxonomy (NCBI): domain Eukaryota; kingdom Metazoa; phylum Chordata; class Amphibia; order Anura; family Dendrobatidae; genus Oophaga; species Oophaga sylvatica. The sequence continues at coordinate 474,139,646 of JARQOD010000001.1, forward strand.
TGGCAGTGCCAAGTGACAGCAACATCAGAAAGAAGGAATATGAGAAGCTGGAGAAATACCAGGGCCTCAAAGGAGAACTGGAGAAGATGTGGAAGGTGAAGGCAACAGTGATTCCAGTGGTGATAGGAGCACTTGGAGCAGTGACCCCTAAGTTAGATAAGAATGGCTACAACAGATCCCAGGAGCAACATCTGAGCTCTCTGTCCAGAAAAGCACAATGCTGGGAACAGCTAAGATCCTGAGTAGAACCCTCAAACTCCCAGGCCTCTGGTAGAAGACCCGAGAATGATGAAGGACAAAAAAAGATCATCCCCAGTGGGGGTGAGAAGGAAGTATATATATATATATATATATATATATATATATATATATACAGTACAGACCAAAAGTTTGGACACACCTTCTCATTCAAAGATTTTTCTGTATTTTCATGACTATGAAAATTGTAGAATCACACTGAAGGCATCTAAACTATGAATTAACACATGTGGAATTATACATTACACTTTACAAAAAAGTGTGAAACAACTGAAAATATGTCTTATATTCTAGGTTCTTCAAAGTAGCCACCTTTTGCTTTGATTACTGCTTTGCACGCAGAAAAGGTGAATGGATGGACTTTACATGCCTAGTTCCCACCGTGAAGCATGGAGGAGGTGGTGTGATGGTGTGGGGGTGCTTTACTGGTGACACTGTTGGGGATTATTCAAAATTGAAGCAGTGAGCGGTCCAGCTCACCCCAAACCATCTCGATTGGGTTCAGGTCTGGTGACTGTGGAGGCCAGGGCATCTGGCATAGCACCCCAACACTCTCCTTCTTGGTCAAATAGCCCTTACACAGCCTGGAGGTGTGTTTGGGGTCATTGTCCTGTTGAAAAATAAATGATGGTCCAACTAAACGCAAACCGGATGGAATAGCATGCTGTTACAAGATGATGCGGTAGCCATGCTGGTTCAGTATGCCTTCAATTTTGAATAAATCCCCAACAGTGTCACCAGCAAAGCATCCCCACACATCACACCACCTCCTCCATGCTTCACGGTGGGAACCAGGCATGTAGAGTCCATCCGTTCACCTTTTCTGCGTGCAAAGCAGTAATCAAAGCAAAAGGTGGCTACTTTGAAGAACCTAGAATATAAGACATATTTTCAGTTGTTTCACACTTTTTGTAAAGTGTAATGTATAATTCCACATGTGTTAATTCATAGTTTTGATGCCTTCAGTGTGAATGTACAATTTTCACAGTCATGAAAATACAGAAAAATCGTTGAATGAGAAGGTGTGTCCAAACTTTTGGTCTGTACTGTATATATATATATATATATATATATATATACACACACACACACACACTGTATACTGTATATATATATATATATATATATACACACACACACATACAGGGTGGTCCAAAAGTAGGTGGACAGTATGTGTAATAGGGTTATTATTTTCTGTCCACCTACTTTTGGACCAGCCTGTATATCAGGGGCGGAACTATAGTGGAAGCAGGGGAAGCAGCTGCCACAGGGCCCGGGCTAGAAGGGGGCCCGTCCCTGCTGCAGCTGCCCTGTGATTTAGGAGCAAAAAGGGGGGCCCGAGCACGCTGGCAAATGGATCCGCGCTCGGGCCCCCTCCCAACATTTTGTTCAGGCTTCTGACTCTGAACGCTGATGTGTCGACCCGCCACCACAATTGTGGATTACCAGGGCAATGGGGTACTCAGAGCCGAGCCCGTAGAAGTCTATGGGGATTTTGTCACAGGTAGCTGTGGCTCGGTCTGTGGCCCGGGCGGTCTGGCGTATGTTGGGGATATATTTACAGGGGATTGATTTATGTACAGTTCGTGACGCCACCTGTAGTATTCTGGTAATTAGTACCAGCGCTGCTGTAGATCTCTGAGGGGATGGTGAGGCAGCTAGATGTCGGGTCCCCTACAGGTGGGACTCTTCCCTCAAAGTCCATGGGATCCGTGAAGTCGGGTGCAGACAAAGAACACAGTCTCACACGGTCAGCGTCTTTCCATACCTTTACTTGTAAGATGTTCAGGCAGGTCCCAGGGAGGCTGATCCAAGGAGAGTGTATCTTGAGACAGCAGCTGGACAAGTTAGGGGCCTCCTTTACTTCCAATACAACGAGTACAACCAGCCTGAAGCGTAGTTCCCTCAAAATCTCCAGCTAATCCTTAGCTGTACCTGCCCAGTCAGCTTAGTGTTAGGGGCCTTCCTGTGAAGGAGCTGAATTCTTATTTTGTCCTGCAGAGATCCAAAGTCTTCACTCCCCCTGACCCAGTTACGTACTGACTATAAGGGGCTGTCTGCCGCGACCTAGGGTCCGGTAGATTCCTGGTTTTCTTATCACTCTGCTTGAAACAGTAGTGATCCTTCGGTCCCCAGTGACCGGGTGCAATGTGCAGGACTTGTTCAATCCGTAAGCACTAATCCAATAAACCACTGTGCCTTTCGCCTTGTCCACGCTGGTAACATAAGCACTCAAACTAGCCAAGGGTCGAGCAGTCACTTCTTTCTTTTCCTTCCTTCAAAGTTAGCTACAGATGCTCAGTTATCAACAGGCAGGAGCACGTCTCTGAACCTGATACCGTCCTTTAGACAGGGATGCTGAAGACTTTCTGCACTAATCTCCTTCTCCTCAGTCCAGGCTAGACCTTCCTCTCTGAAGCCCAGGCACTGACTGACTGACCACTCCCTCAAGAGTAAACTGCACTACCCTAAGGGTGTGTCTAGTATGTGTTGAGTGAATGGATATTTAGCATTAAACTGCTGTCTCGCCACACACTCTCCAGGGTACTGCGTGTGCCTACCACCAGGGCTACACATTCCCCCATGGTAAAAGACAGCACTCCCGGGCTGTAAAATACAAAAGAGACATTTTGTTTATGCAATAAACATTAAACAATAACTTCTTCCCATCCGGGAGGTGAGAATATCTTGAACGTTGCGAACAATAACATTTTACATATAGAAATACAAAAGTATCAAATAGCATTTAATAAATATACGGTTATACTTGTGAAGGACCCGCACCAAACCTTCAACGTGGGTCCTGGGTGGGCTGCAGGACATCCGATTGCAGACCTCACTCAGTGCCACACCACACGGGTTTTTTGGTTCAGAGGTAGTTGTGACTGGTTTATGTAAAACCAAGAGAAAGCACCGAAGCGCAACTATTTACAAGTAAGTTCTGGGTTAGCATAGTCCTTAACCTCCAAGTCCAATGTAAAACCTAAGACATATTATATAATATCAAAGTGCATAAACTTTTTCTGGTTACTATTTACCATTTATCATTTATCATTTACCATTTACCATTTACCCAGCCGGGCATTCTACAGTAGAAATATATATATTCACTATATAAATTGTGCAAAACTTTATAAAACATTTCAAACTTTTTACTTTTGGTAGACCCGATATGGATCTCACCAATTCTTCACTATCTTATTCATTTTCTGCAAATACACTTTCCAATACTTTTTCCAATACATTTTCCACCCCGGGGGCTGGACAATGCGATGCTCGCACAGGACCGTTCCTACTCCTGGGCCCAGTGCCCAGCACCAAGATCATCGACTCCACCATCGGGGTCTGTGTGGCTGGTGTGCACTGGGCTGGTGGGGATGTTGGGGGCTCCAGCAGGGTGTCATCATCGCTGGTTATCTGCAGGGCCGGTTCACTCCGGTCCTCTAGGCCGCAGGGCCCGTCCTCCTCTGGGGACGCTGCTGCAGCATAAGATACTAGGCAAAAAGCAGGCTTTTGTAGTGGCTCAATTGAGATCGCATCAGACTCTTGCGATGTAGATTGGGTCGCCGATTGCGATGCAGAGGTGTACGCAGGGGGCGATGCCGATGCACAATGCTGATGTGATGCAGAGCAGGAAGCAGGTGTGCGCAATGGCTCAGTTGGGAACGCACTAACCTGCTGCTGTCGCTGCTCCATCATTGACGGCTGAGTCCCCGGCGGTGTCCCTACCGGGGATCGATCATCTGCTGCGGCCTCCTGGCCGGGCGGGCGTTCCGGAACTGGCGGTACCTCCTCAACCTCCTTCGCCTCCACCGCTTCACCGGTGGGATCAGGATTGGTACTTTCGGGGGCAGCCTCCGGTTGCTCCTTTGCCTTGGGCAGCAGAATTTTCGGTAACTCGAATCGTGCATGTTCTTCTTTGATTTCCAGCAAGGCTTGCTGCAGGTGCAGGACCACGGATGACTCCTGTGCTGGTGGCAGCTTGGCTGGGGCACGGGGCCTGCCTTCCTCCGCTTCCCAGCTCGGCTGCACACGTCCTGCCTCCATCATGTTCCAGAAGATTCTCTCTTCTTTCTGCGGAGACATCCGGTCTCTTCCGTGGAGGTGGGGTTTGCGTCTCCTCCTCCTCGCAGGGAAGGTGAAGAGGAGGCGGACCTCCTTTGCTGTAGGGCAGGATCGCATGTTGTAATAGCACTTTGAGAGGGCAGGCATTTTCTTCGCGCCACTGGGGGTAGACGCCCACGAAGGTACGCCCACCTTCTTCTCCAGCGCCTGAGGGCGCGAATATGGCGACAAAAATGGCGATTTTGGCGCCAAAAGTGCAAACAGTCCTTTTTCACAAAAACACTTCCTTAGGCACACAGGGCTCGCAATTCGCGAGTCTCGCATCCTGTTCGTGACGCCAAGTTGTGTCGACCCGCCACCACAATTGTGGATTACCAGGGCAATGGGGTACTCAGAGCCGAGCCCGTAGAAGTCTATGGGGATTTTGTCACAGGTAGCTGTGGCTCGGTCTGTGGCCCGGGCGGTCTGGCGTATGTTGGGGATATATTTACAGGGGATTGATTTATGTACAGTTCGTGACGCCACCTGTAGTATTCTGGTAATTAGTACCAGCGCTGCTGTAGATCTCTGAGGGGATGGTGAGGCAGCTAGATGTCGGGTCCCCTACAGGTGGGACTCTTCCCTCAAAGTCCATGGGATCCGTGAAGTCGGGTGCAGACAAAGAACACAGTCTCACACGGTCAGCGTCTTTCCATACCTTTACTTGTAAGATGTTCAGGCAGGTCCCAGGGAGGCTGATCCAAGGAGAGTGTATCTTGAGACAGCAGCTGGACAAGTTAGGGGCCTCCTTTACTTCCAATACAACGAGTACAACCAGCCTGAAGCGTAGTTCCCTCAAAATCTCCAGCTAATCCTTAGCTGTACCTGCCCAGTCAGCTTAGTGTTAGGGGCCTTCCTGTGAAGGAGCTGAATTCTTATTTTGTCCTGCAGAGACTCCAAAGTCTTCACTCCCCCTGACCCCAGTTACGTACTGACTATAAGGGGCTTGTTTGCCGCGACCTAGGGTCCGGTAGATTCCTGGTTTTCTTATCACTCTGCTTGAAACAGTAGTGATCCTTCGGTCCCCAGTGACCGGGTGCAATGTGCAGGACTTGTTCAATCCGTAAGCACTAATCCAATAAACCACTGTGCCTTTCGCCTTGTCCACGCTGGTAACATAAGCACTCAAACTAGCCAAGGGTCGAGCAGTCACTTCTTTCTTTTCCTTCCTTCAAAGTTAGCTACAGATGCTCAGTTATCAACAGGCAGGAGCACGTCTCTGAACCTGATACCGTCCTTTAGACAGGGATGCTGAAGACTTTCTGCACTAATCTCCTTCTCCTCAGTCCAGGCTAGACCTTCCTCTCTGAAGCCCAGGCACTGACTGACTGACCACTCCCTCAAGAGTAAACTGCACTACCCTAAGGGTGTGTCTAGTATGTGTTGAGTGAATGGATATTTAGCATTAAACTGCTGTCTCGCCACACACTCTCAGGGTACTGCGTGTGCCTACCACCAGGGCTACACACTGATGCATAACAACACTGTGTTGTTTTAAAGAGACACTACAGTGTTGTAAATGCAGACAGCGAACAGAAATGAGCACTGTAGCTTTAAGCTGCGGCCCAGTGCATTATGGTCCGTCTGTCACAGCGTGTGTGCATGTGGGGGCGGACAGCAGACGGCCAGGCAGACCACATGAAGCAGCAGGCTGACTGGACAAGCAGGTGGAAGCCTGGGCGAGCAGGGTGAGTACCGTGAGTCTCTCAACAGTGAGAAGAGGCTTGGCTGCTCAATGGTGACTGGGAGGGCAGGTGCAGGCAGGATCTAACAGGGCCCACATTCAACAGGGCCCAGGCCCCAGGCTGCAGTGCAGGGGGCCCACATTCAACACAGGGCCCAGGTAGCAAGGGGTCCGCATTCCAACAGGGCCTCGGGCTCCTGGGCCCTGTTTGACGCAAGCCTCAAGTCACCACTAACCTCCCCCTGGGCCCTGTTGGGCACGGGACCTCAGTCACCAGTAGCATCCCCTGGCCCAGTAACAGCCTCATGGTTGCTACAAGTGACGAGTGACACCCTGATCTCTGCTACATGTGACAAGTAACAACCTCAGCTCTGCTACATGTAACAAGTAGCAACCTCAGCTCTGCTACATGTGACAAGTAACCTCAGCTCTGCTGCATGTGACAAGTAACAACCTCAGCTCTGCTACATTTGACAAGTAACAACCTCAGCTCTGCTACATGTGACAAGTAACAACCTCAGCTCTGCTACATGTGACAAGTAGCAACCTCAGCTCTGCTCATGTGACAAGTAACAACTTCAGCTCTGCTCATGTGACAAGTAACAACCTCAGCTCTGCTACATGTGACAAGTAGCAACCTCGGCTCTGCTACATGTGACAAGTAACAACCTCCGCTCTGCTACATGAGACAAGTAGCAACCTCGGCTCTGCTACATGTAACAACCTCAGCTCTGCTACATGTGACAAGTAGCAACCTCAGCTCTGCTCATGTGACAAGTAACAACCTCAGCTCTGCTCATGTGACAAGTAACAACCTCAGCTCTGCTACATGTGACAAGTAACAACCTCAGCTCTGCTACATGTGACAAGTAACAACCTCAGCTCTGCTACATGTGACAAGTAGCAACCTCAGCTCTGCTACATGCAAGGAGTGACAGCCTCATCTCTGCTACATGCGCGGAGTGACAGCCTCAGCTTTGCTATACAAGTAGCAGAGCTGAGGCTGTCACTCCTCACATGTTGCAGAAATGAGGCTGTCACTCCTTACATGTAGCAGAGCTGAGGCTGTCACTCCTCGAATGTAGCAGAGCTGAGGCTGTCCCTACTCACATGTAGCAGAGCTGAGGCTGTTCCTCCTCACATGTAGCAGAGCTGAGGCTGTCACTCCTCACATGTAGCAGAACTGAGTCTGTCACTCCTCACATGTAGCAGAGCTGAGGCTGTCACTCCTCACATGCAGCAGAGCTGAGGCTGTCACTCCTCATATGTGTAATTGGTGAGGGCGTGGTGCAGAAGTACGGTATACAGAACAATCTTAGATTATTCTGTATACCGGACTGTTGTTCTACTGAATAAATTATCCGTTTTGAAAGCAATTTGCAGGCTGGATTACAAGTTTCTTCACATATTTACTCTGGAGAAAGCCTACCTTCGTCACTACCTCAGTTGCTTCCTGGGAGTTGGTTCTTTTCTGTTATTTCACTATCATTACTCCAAAAACCTCTAATTTTGGATAATAAAGGTATCTTTCTTAACACAACTTGGGTAGACAACGCGCGCGAGGGGGGGGGCCCCATTGTGAAGTTTGCTGTGGGGCCCTGCCGTTCCTAGTTACGCCCCTGCTGTATATATACTGTATTTATTATACCTGATTTGTGGGGAGCTGTTTGGATGATAATCCAGTGGAAGATGGACTTAAAAGACAACCTGATGAAATCCCAAGACAAAAAGGAGGCGAGTTTTCACCTTTGTGTCGACCACCAAGAAGCATCAAATGTTTGTGACCGAAAAACCAAGGGCAAAAAATGAAGGTAGCTTTCAATATAACTTTTTGAGGACAAACCATTTAATGATAGCAGTTATAGATAAGACCTTTGACAGGAACTTACCTCCTTGACTCTCTGAAGCAGAGGTTGAAGCCACTCATTGTTGACCTCACAGTGGCTGTCCAAAAAAGTAAGAATTCCAGCGACAGCTGCCTCAGCTCCTCGGACCCGAGAACGGATGAGTCCTAAAAGCAGATCCGAATAATAAATCAGGAGTCAAGATTTTAGATATTTTCATCCTGACCTTGGCTCTGTCCTAGGGTACATATTAGATTTACTTTTCTACTGACAAAATGTCCATGCCTGGTCAGAATTTAGGAGCAGAATGAACATGTGAACAAGGTCTCATGTTTCCATGCCTCATCCCATACTGTACTTTTGGAGGAATTCTCCCTGAGAAGTCATGATTCTACGGGGAAAAAGTGCAATATATAGTGAACCTGGACTGAGCCTTTCCAGCAGCACATGGAGGCCATGCATTTGCATACCAGGCAGCCATACTAGACCATTTACATGTGGCTTTAGGCTGTATCTGGCCACAAAGGGCAGTATTCGTCGTTTCTCCATTCACAATTTTACAATAAGAATTCCATATTTGTGTTGTGTATAATATACAGAGGTGAAAATAAGTATTTTGCAAGTTTTCCCACCTACAAAGAATGGAGAGGTCTGTAATTTTTATCGTAGGTACACTTCAACTGTGAGTGACAAAATCTAAAAATAAAAAACAGAATATCACATTGTATGATTTTTACATTATTTATTTGCATTTTTTTTGCACAAAATAAGTATTTAATACAATAGAAATCAGAACTTAATATTTGGTACAGAAACCTTTGTTTGCAATTACAGAGGTCAGACGTTTCCTGTAGTTCTTGACCAAGCTTGCACACAGTGCAGCAGGGATGTTGGACCACTCCTTCATGCAGATCTTCTCCAGGTCTTTCAGGTTTCAGAGCTGGCAATGGGCAACATTGAGTTTCAACTCCCTGTGTTTTTCGGGTCATATCTTCAATAGGGTTGAGCATTCCGATACCGAAACCCGAGTCCGATACCTGAAATCCAATGTAAGTCTATGGGAACAAAATATCGGAATTTAAAATATTCCGATATTTTGTTCCCATAGACTTACATTGGATTTCAGGTATCGGACTTGGGTTTCGGTATCGGAATGCTCAACCCTAATCTTCAATGCTCTTAATAAGGGAGGGAGGTTGTTGGCTAAAATCTTGCGATACATATCCCCATTCATCCTCCCTTCAATACGTTGAAATCTTCCTGTCCCATTTTCAGAGAATCAACCCCAAAGTATGATGTTTCCCCTACCATGCTTCATGGTTGGGACGGTGTTCTTGGGGTTGTACTCATCCTTCTTTCTCCAAACACGGTGAGTGGAATTGATACCAAAAAGTTTTATTTTGGTCTCATCTGACCACATGACCTTCTCTCATGCCACCTCTGGATAATCCAGATCGTCACAAACAGGCTGGCATGAGAAGGGGAACCTTGCGTGCCCTGCAGGATTTTAATCTAAGAAGGCGTAGTGTGTTACTAATGGTAATGTTTGAAACTGTGCTCCAAGATCTCTTCAAGTCATTGACCAGGTCCTCCTGCATAGTTCTGGGCTGATTCCTGACCTTACTCAGAGTCATCCTTACCCCATGAGGTGAGTTCTTGCATGGAGCCCCAGACTGAGGAAGATTGACAGTCATCTTTTGTTTCTTCCATTTTCTAATACTTGTGCCAACAATTGCTGCTTTCTCACCAAGCTGCTTGCATATTGTCCTGTAGCCCAACCCAACCTTGTGCACGTCTACACTTTTGTCCCTGGTATCCTTAGCTCTTTGGTCTTGGCCATGGTGGAGAGGTTGGAGTGTGATTGAGTGTGTGGACATTTGGCTTTTATACAAGTAACAAGTTCAAACAGGTGCAATTAATACAGGTAATGAGTGCAGAGTAGGAGGCTTCTTAAAGAAAAACTAACAGGTCTGTGAGAGCCAGAATTCTTGCTGGTTGGTAGGTGATCAAATACTTATTTCATCCAATAAAATGCAATTCAATTATTTAAAAATTATACAATGTGATTTTCTGGATTTTTAAAAACATTCTGTCTCTCGCAGTTGAAGTGTACAATAAAAATTACAGACCTCTCCATTTTTTGTAGGTGGGAAAACTTGCAGCATAGGCAGTGTATCAAATGCTTATTTTCCCCACTTTATATACTATCACTTGCTGAGTTGTTTGCTGGCATTGTTATACAATCAGTTTTTTTCTGCTGCAGATCTAGCAGAGCTCTGAATGCTATAAACTGTAAATGACTCCACCAACACCGCTGACTAGTAGCTTTCTGCCTATGCACAGTATACACAGAAAGCATCCAATCATTGGTAGGGGTGATTCGGACAGAGTAGTTGACTAGGAGGCATCAGACACTTAGTCACTTAGACAATCTCCTCCTAATAAACACTGATGGCACTAAAACAGCAACACAGCCCAGTAAGTGACATCGCTGGAATCAGGGTCTACCCCCTATATCATGATGCTCTCAGATTACATAGCAAAAGCCAGGTGACCTATTCCTTTTAACCTTAACCCACTGATAGCAAAATCACTAAGAAACCTTAATCGTAAAATATAAATAGCTTTAACACTCTGCAAACCTACAAAAACTGTAAGGCCGGCGTCACACTCACCGTACAAAAATACGGACCGTATTGTACGAGCGTAATATGCCAAAATGTTGCCGGCACAACAATCCGTATTTCATCCGTTGTCAGGGTGCGGCTGCGTATTTTGCGCATGTAAGCATCTGTATGCAATCCGTATGGCATCCGTACAGCGTATTTTTCTCGCCGCCTTGCAAAATGGACACTTAACGGTTTTTAGGCCTGAAACTCATAGAAATCATCTTGCGTATTTCTCGCAAGTCACACGCCTGGTCCGTGTGTAATCAGTTGTTTTCTCGCACCCACAGACTTTCATTGGCGTACAACGGGTGTAATACGCGTACAATCGCAGCATGCTGCAGGTGTCTCGCATCATAAGATACGGCCGAGAAAAATACGCATGATCAGAGCTGCCCCTTAGAGAAATATGGCTCCGTGTGTAATGCGTGGTTTTCACGCCTCTCACTCGTCTGTATTCCTCCTTAGTGTGACGCCGGCCTAAGACAAGAAAATGGTGGCAAAATTTCCATTGGAAATCAGACCCAACAACACATGGTAACTCCTTCCATAAAAATAAAAATAAAAAAAAATAAAAAAAATCACAAAATACACAACAGATTATTTTACAAGTGTCATGCTATTTGCCTGTACATATTTATTATGCATAGTTAGCATCCAGGCGTCGTACATATGATGTGATGTACACAGCTTAAATAGTGGGACACATCAGCATGTTTTCCTACACGCAAAATATACTGGAATGTATTTTCACAGAACATTGAGTTTGTGCTAATGGAACAAAAATTAGAGCAAAATCCAATCACCTGGAGAAATTGGAACGATTACAAGCACTATTCAGCATGAAGCCTAGAAGACTTCGGCATGCACTACATATTTCAACTTTTTGTGAATTTGTTAATCCTAAATGCACAATTCCCGAGAGGATCATCTTAATGTCTATTTGAGGACAAACAACCCTCCTTTTTTGTACGACAACCCTGTGATGAGCTAAACACGGGAACTTCATCAGTACATGGCTCTTGGCACTAGAAGATTAGCTTGTGAAGAAATTACTTTAAAGCTCCATTTCTTTCTTTAGATAAGTTGTAATACTTTCTCCCCTTATTCAGAGAAAACGACCATACACATCATGGTAATATAACCACATTCGGCTCCCCGGGGAAATACCAACCATCTATGGAGAACTGAAGGTCCATTAATATAGAGAGGATATTAAACCTAAACTCTCATTTTCACTTGTTGTGAAGTTGAATACAATCTGTACCATTCCTACTGCTATTTAAAACCCTCATGCATATTAGACTAATGTTGGCCAAAATTCACCTATAATGATGGGTTCAACCGACAGTCTATTTTGTATGGTGGCCCCTGACTATTGATTGTTGAGGAAGATAAAGGGATTTTGTCAGTAGGATGAACCCTTCTACGTAGTCTATAAGAGCATGTAGGTTATAGAAATTTGAATAAAATGATACCTTCATATCAGAGATCTGATGTCTTATTCCAGAGAAATCCACATTTTTCTTAATATGTAAATTTCTCAAGAAATCAGACGAGATATCAGGAAGAGAATTGTGGACTTGCACAAGTCTGGCTCATCCTTGGGTACAATTTCAAGATACCTGAAGGTGCCTCGTTTATCTGTCCAGCCATCATACCACTCAGGAAGGAGACAGGGTCTGTGTCCCAGAGATGGATGTGCTTTGGTCCAACATATGCATATCATCCCATCAACAGTATCAACCCGTGCAGTGAGTAATAAAAATGCCATGAAACATTTTCTCTCTAAAGCCCCGTCACACTAAGCGAGATCGCTAGCGAGATCGCTGAAGCGTCACCGATTTTGTGACGCCGACTTAGCCAGCAATCTTGCTTAGTGTGACATGCAGCGACGACCAGCCCCCCGTGCTGGGTAATCACTGATTGTCGTTGAATGGCCTGGACCATTTTTTCATCGTTGGTCTCCCGCTGGCCAGCGCGCATCGCTGCGGGAGACCAACGATCAGCGAGCTCCCAGTGCGTACAGCAGAAGCTGGGAGCTGGTATCTAGGGTACACATCGGGTAACTAAGCGCGGCGCAGCGCTTAGTTACCTGATGTGTACACTGGATACAAGCGTGCTCGCTGGTCCTGATCGCTGGTGAGTCTGCCCATGTGACAGCTCACTAGCGATCTGCTAACGATGTCCCAGCGATCCCATCCACGTCGGATCGTTGGTGGGATCGCTGGGACATTGAAGAGTGTGACGGGGCCCTTACTCATTATTCTGGAATCTGTCAAATATTAATAATTATGGTAATCCTAATTGACCTAAAACGGGAAAGGTTTATTCTGATTTCATGTCAGATATTGAGAAAAACATGCATTTGTGTCTTTTTATATAGTGCATGGAAACTTCTGGTTTCAACTGTAGGTACGACTGCTATCCATGAAAAACAACGACAGTTCTCGTATGTAAAAGACGGACGTCTGAATGAGCCCTAAGGAAGAGAAGGCCCTAGTTCTGCTGACAGCCATCCAATGTGAATATGAGCCTTAAGGCTTTAAAGAAGATGACTGTAGTGGTTTAAAATAGGATTCCTGCGTGACAGGCTGAACAATGTCTGTCCTGATCACTATTATCTCATATCAACAAACCCATACTGAAATACCAGAACCCCTCCCTAAAACAGCCTCAAGTGGAGAACCAGTGCAGAAAGTGGACCATGGTGAGAAGATGATCCTCGCTAAGAGAACCTGTCGAGATGGAACAGTTTTTAGAAGTGCCATGTATCTCAAAAAGTTTCCAAGTCTGCTGTCTGTGTGCAAAATTCAGCAGAAGGCAGACATGACCGTGCTAATTTCCATTGTGCCACATGGCACAGAGCTCATGTGCCCGGCAGCAATGCAGAAGAGCAAAAACAGACACTATCACGTCTACAATTTGCAGGCGAATTTCCACATTTGATTGAATGAAGTCAGACTCGGAGAGAAATCTCAAAAATGATTATGCACTATAATACTTTTTATTTCGCACCTTCTCTCCGGTTATTTCTCAGGCATTTAACCTTGGGTATCTTTGTGAGGTGCTGGCAGTCATCGGCTGTGAAAAGAAGACAAGAAACAAACAATTGGCACATTGTAATTAGGATTCGGCTGGAAAAAAAGAAAATGAACTCTCAAGCATGTTTCCATAGGAAGAATCTGCTTTCACTTATTATCGTATTAATCAGACTGACAGCCCTAATCCTCTCAGCTAAAGTGCACTCATGCTCATCTGCTCAGATAGAAACCACTTCACATGGCAAACGCCTTCATCTCTCCTCATCAGGTCATTCACGCAGAAGCCACAATCCATTACAGATCCATCTAATGCACAACTTGTCTGCAGACAGATCTGGGTAGCAAGCAGCTAAATAGATGCCATCTCCTAAGCGCTAAACATTGCGGGACACATTAAAGAGAAGCTGTCACTAGATCCATGCTGCCTGAACCGCGGGCAGCATGGATCAGAGCCTGCCAAAGTCATTTGTCTGAAATGCTGTGACGTTTTAGAATAAATATGGTTTTAATATTCGGACGGGGACCATAGGGAAAGACCTGATCAGCCTGGTGTGGCCCTTGGTGGCTTCTCCCCGCCTCGCTACAGGTGATTGACAGATGTCTTTTGTGTGTACATGAAGATGTCAATTACCTGGGGTGAGAGGAAATCGGTATGGGCTGCAACGGACTAATTAGGTCTTTAGCGGCAGTCCCTGGATAGCTTTTCAAACTATGCTGCTGCGTTTCGAAGATTAAGGGCTCATACTCACTGGAGACAAAAACGGACGATTGAAAGCCGATAAAAAATCGGATTGCAATCGGACCAATGTTATTCAATTGGGGACTTCTCATTTGCGATTTTTTTCTCAGCTGAAATCGGTCTGAGAAAAAAAATCGCAGCATGCTGCGATTTGCAGCGATTTTGGCATGATAATCGCTAATGCAAGTCAATGGATGCGATAAAAAAATCGGACAGCACTCTCACCATGCGAGTGCTGTCCAATTTATACGCATCAGTGTCCTTTGAAAAGCCGGCAAATCATCCCCAGCTACTGTAAAATCACACTGACAGCTCACAAAACACTAGATATATACACACAGAATACATATATATATATATATATACACATGTCATTGTGACACATATATATATATATTTATAGTTCATACACTTCTACATAGTATAATAGCCGTTAATTCAATTGCCGGCTTTTGTGAAATTACAGAGCCGACATGAAATGACACATGGTTTACATACAGTTAACCATGTCATTTCATGTAGTTTGATATATGGTTTTCACTAACAATGACATGAGTGTATGTGTGCAAAATTTCATACATGTAGGGGTTAATTAAAGGTGTAAATTCGTTGTAAAAAAATGCGTGGGCTCCGCGCTATTTTCTCAACCAGACAGACAAAGCCAGTGAGTGGGGGCAGATAATATTAGCCTAGGGAGGGTGCATTTATTTTGTGCCCCCCCTGGCTACTACCATCTGCCCCCATCCACCCCAGAAAAGGCAAATCTATAATTAGATTTGCCCTTTCTGGCACTTTGCCCGTCTATTCCCATTGCCCTGTAGCGGTGGCGAATGGGTTAATAATGGGTTAAAGCCACCTTGCTATTGAAAGGTGACTTTAAGCCAGGTTAATAATTGAGAGTTGTCAATTTGACAACTATCAATTATTAATCCTATTGAAGGAAATAAAAAAAGCACACACACATGAAGATTAAATAATTTTAATGAAATAAACACACATTTTTTTGACCATCTTTTATTTAACTCTTAATCCTTGCGAAGCCCTTGGTCTCCTGTAATAAAGAAAAAATAATAAAACAACATTATTCTTACCTATCCGCCACTCTGCCCGGTCCCACGCTGTAATCCTTCACAAAGGGTTAACTAGCTTTCAGTCAAGCAGCGCAACTAATGCTGGCTGCTCAGCTGAAAGCTCCTGAATGAATGACTTCCTCTTCCGGCGACAGGAGAGGAACTGATTACTGTGGTAAGCTTCATTGATTGCTTCTCACTGTAATGAGTTCACTTCAAGTCAGCCGGGGACACCGCACAGCATCAGTGACGTCAGAGGGAGTCCCCGCTGACCTGAAGTGAACTGATTACAGTGGGAAGCAATCAATTAAGCTTCACACAGTAATCACATCCTCTCCTGTCGCCGGGAGAGGAAGGCCGGCGTCACACTTGCGAATTTGATGCGAGTAAGTCGCACGACTTTCTCGCATGAACACCCGGCACGGCCGCCCGCTCTCGGACCAGAGTGTGTGGCTGCATGTATTTCTATGCAGCCGCACACTCGGGTCCAAGAGCGGGTGGCCGTGCCGGGTGTTGATGCGAGAAAGTCGTGCGACTTACTCGCATCAAACTCGCAAGTGTGACGCCGGCCGAACTTATTCATTCAGGAGCTTTCAGCTCAGCGGCAAGCATTAGTTGCGCTGCTTGGCTGAAAGCTAGTTAACCCTTTGTGAAGGATTACAGCGTGGGACCTCACAGAGCACCAGATAGGTAAGAATAATGTATTATTTTTTCTTTATTACAAGAGACCAAGGGCTTTGCAAGGATTAAGAGTTAAATAAAAGATGGTCAAAAAAAATGTGTTTATTTCATTAAAATTATTTATTCTTCATGTGTGTGTGTTTTTTTTTATTTCCTTCAATAGGATTAATAATTGAGAGTTGTCAAATTGACAACTCTCAATTATTAACCTGGCTTAAAGTCACCTTTCAATAGCAAGGTGGCTTTAACCCATTATTAACCCATTCGCCACCGCTACAGGGCAATGGGAATAGATGGGCAAAGTGCCAGAAAGGGCGAATCTAATTATAGATTTGCCTTTTCTGGGGTGGCTGGGGGCAGATGGTAGTAGCCAGGGGGGCACAAAATAAATGCACCCTCCCTAGGCTATTATTATCTGCCCCCACTCGCTGGCTTTGTCTGCTTGGTTAAGAAAATAGCGTGGGAGCCCACACATTTTTTTCAACGAATTTACACCTTTAATTAACCCCTAGCTGTATGAAATTTTGCACACATACACTCATGTCATTGTTAGTGAAAACCATATATCAAACTACATGAAATGACATGGTTAACTGTATGTAAATCATGTGTCATTTCATGTCGGCTCTGTAATTTCACAAAAGCCGGCAATTGAATTAGCGGCTATTATAGTATGTAGAAGTGTATGAACTATAAATATATATATATGTCACAATGACATGAATATATATATGTGTTCTATGTGTATATATCTATTCTTTCTTTTGTGATTTAAATACTATTCATTTGGATCCATTATATGTCCGTTTTGAAAGCCTGCGAGAAAATCTCGCAAGTCGGATGTAAATCGGATGCTAACAACTACGGTCAGATGCGACTAAATCGCATCTTTCCAGGAAAATCGGATGCCAGACGCTTTTTGTGTAAATTTTTTTTTTACAATGTGATTTTTACATGACTTTTTACATAGAGATAACTGCTCTATGAAAAACGTTATGTTAAAATCGCATTGCATATGGAAAACGGATGGTGCGATAAAAAAATCGCATACAAATCGCATACAAATCGCATGACAATTGCATATATTCGGACCGTTTTTTCCATCCAGAAAACGGACCGTTTTTTTTTCCACAAATGGGTATGAGCCCTAAACATGGTTTTAACAATCGGATGGGGACCATAGTGAAAGATGTGATCACTCTGGTGCAGCCATTAGTTGGCTTCTCCCCGCCTCTCTACAGGTGACTGATAGATCTTTCCCATGTATGTACATAAAGACTTGTCAATTACCTAGGGTGAGAGGATGTCGGCTGGGGCCGCAGGGACTAATCAGGTCTTTGGCGTCAGTCCCTGGATAGCTTTTCAAAATATGCTGCCGCATTTCGGAGACAAAAATGCACCGCGGATTCATGCTGCCCGCGGCTCAGGCGGCAAGGATCTAATGACAGATTCCCTTTTAATATTAATTATAAAATATGGAATTAAATTTTTTTTAAAAAATGTTTCAACTGAACTAAGAAAGCACAATTCCTTGTCACTTTGTACATTATCTTTGCTTTATTAAACACTTGTTTGTTATACATCTAACAACTTTGTGAGGTTCGCCAATCAGATGGCAGAGGCTACTACTCGTTAAAAGAACTGCTGCACAGAAATGACTGCGCATTCATAAGATTAGCACTGCATAGAAGAACCAAAGCTTCATATTCATGCAATTGCCAACCGTCTGTAGGGCACAACGTCCCAATACATGGAGCTTAATAGGCCTTTTTATGAACCCCCGTCTGTAAGCCAGAGCTGAAACTGACATTTTTCGATTGTCTACTGGATAATACTCCATATCATGCAGATAAGGGAAACGTACAGCTTGCAGAAATATTCCCTGGCTGATTGAAGAGGTTACAGAATTTAGACATTCTGCAGTTTCCATTTAGAGGAGCGGTTGTCCTAATGAGAAATCCCTTTAAGCCCTTTCTGACAGTACTTGCATGTTTCTAATATTTTTCATTTGCTGTATTTTTTTTTCCTACCACCCAGTTTCCTGATCCGATCTCACGCAGTTACGTCCAAGATGTAGCTAACGTTACAGCAATCATTAATGATTAGGTTTCATTAAATGACTAGTCTCTGCCGCTCTACATCAGCACTGACTCGATGCAGTACCTGATCTTGGGTTATTAAAATTTTAATATTTTACAATATCCATATTAGGTCCCGATTCAGTTCCTTTTTGTACCACCCTTCTTGAGACTGACCATAAAAATGAGGTTGATGCACGCTCAGATTGGCCTAGCATGCATAGCTATTTCTATGAGCGCCATCTGCCAGAAAGCCATTCCTAGGTCAATAAGTGAGATATTATTTTTCAGAATGCACTATCCATATTTACAATATGTCATTTCACTTTTCTGCACAGTTAGCTTAATAAATTCATCACCAATAAAGTATTAAAAGACTTTTTTGGCCCCCAAAATGTAATGAAAAATGTACTTTGTCTTCTATAACAGCAGTTTTTCCATTGAAGTCAAAGTAGTAATCAAGTAAATTCAATAGAGACATCAAGTAATTCTACTTCTTTATGAGTATATCATGGAACAGAACGGACTCTACATTTTGTGATAATATTTGTCACATTAGGGACATATCGGAGGTGGGTGCAGGACTTTCACTAGGTCCCTGGGGCGGCAAGATAGTCTAAATGTCACCTGGCACGTATAAGATGACCAAAAAATATTCAAGACCTGTGATAGTTGGGAGTCCTGTTGTAGGTTTTGTATGGGATCCACCAGCTTAAAGTTACGCCTCTGATCAGGTTTAAAGTCAGTGTTTGCCTATGGAGATTACATGGATGTGTTAAGGCTTTTTTTAACCTGTTTATATGGTAGTGACGAAAGTCTATGGATGTCTCCAAGCTGCTCTGACTGCAGGTATTGCGCACCTGACCTATTCTCAACTCAACTCCACTCCATACCGGAAGTCAAGCGAGGCCAATGACAATATTAGTATAAGACAGGTGGGGTATATATGCTGCTTACGGGTGGCAGCATTCATTTGTAGGCGTGATGTCACCTCCCAATACAAAAGTGAGTGGAGCAGGAATACCCCTTTAAGTTGTTTCAGACAAGTATATTATGGGCACATTTGTGATGTAAATTCTGGTCCAAATGGGATCTATGAAGCTGTGATTCCTAGCATCACTGCAAGATCAGAGGATTTTAAAGGGAGATTATATGGTGCCCATTATACTGTATGGAGCACTATGTGGTGCCTATAATACAGTATGGAGCACTATGTGGTGCCCATAATACTGTATGGAGCATTATATTGGGCCCATTATACTGTATGGAGCATGTTGGAATAATGCATATTGATTTGTATGCATTGCAACAACTACTACTGTACTGTTTGATATGTTGTGCATATTGTGAGGTTGTTAACAAAGTTCTGTTAAAAAAAAAAAAACCTCACTCACAGACAGGATGCTTCCTCCTTCTCTTCCTGTGTTGTTGTAATGTTTTTTCATGCTGCAGCCATAGCAGATATCAGGCTGATCACATTTCATGCTGTGTTGTAAGCTGTCTATACTGGATGTGAATAAATCTACATTCTCTGTTGCTGACTCCGGATGTTACGCTGGTTAATCCGCTGCTAACAGGTTATGGGCCCAGAGTTCCCAGAGTGCCAAGAGTCCTAGAGTCCCAGAGAACCCCAGAACACAGAGAAAAGAAAAGAAAGAAAGACAGCAAAGAAGGCCACCAGCAGCAGCAACTCCATGAAGTTTACAGTACCAAGTCTAACTAACCAGAACTATCAATCCTGGAAATTCAAAGTGAAGATGCTGTTGATAAGGGAAGGTACGTGGAAATACACACAGGAGCCTAAACCTGACCCAGTACCACAGGAGTGGATAGAGATGGATCAGAAAGCACAGAGTACCATATCACTCAGCATAGATGATGATCAGATTGTTCATGTGTGTAAATGTGATACTGCAAGAGAAATGTGGGAGCAGCTGCAAAAAGTACATGAGACGATTAATTTAAGCAATAAACTGTATCTTATGAGAAAACTGTACCAGTCTAAGCTACAGAAAGGCCAGGATATGCAGGAGTATATCAGGAGTATTCTAGAGCTTGTAGAACGCTTGAGAGGCATTGGGGAAGATCTGAAGGACTTTCATGTAGCTGCATTACTGCTTAGTGGTCTTCCAGAGAGCTATGACACGCTTGTGACTGCACTAGATGCGCCCCCACATGATGAGCTTACTCTGGAGTATGTAAGAGGGAAGCTTATAGATGAATATAAACGGAAGGCAGAATGTATAAGCACCAAGACAGAGTCTGCTTTACAAACACACAGTCTATATGATAACAGAAAGCACCTAAAAGAAACACGTGAATGTTTTGTTTGCAAGAAATCAGGACATTTGAAAGCCGACTGCAGAGTTTGGAAAGCTAGAATGAATCAGCTGAAAAAGCAAAACAGTCAGCAAAGGGTTAAGAGTGCTGTGTCTCAAGAAAATGATTCTGTGAATACTGAAATTGCATTTACTGTCAGTGCAAATACATCAAAGCATGCATGGTGTATAGACTCTGGAGCAACTAGTCACATGACTAATAACAGAGACTTCTTTTCTAAGCTTAATCAAAATAAGTCAGAGAAAGTGATTATGGCTAATGGTCAGTACATGAGTTCAGAAGGCATAGGAGATGGTTATATTGATTGTCAAATCTCACCAACACAAAGCAGGAAGATCCCAGTAAAAGATGTGCTCTATGTGCCTAGTCTTGAGAGTAATTTACTATCTGTGAAGAAACTCACAAAACAAGGAAATGAAGTTACATTTAAAGCATGATAGCTGCATCATCTCAAAAGAGGGTCACACACTAGCAGAGGGAAAAATCACAGATGAACTTTATCAGCTGAAATGTAAAGAGTGTGTGTATACTGCTCAACAAGAAGAGCACAATAACTGTATTTATGTATGGCATAGGCGTCTGGCACACAGAGACCCAGAAGCAATAAGAAAATTAGTTCAGAAGCAACTAGCTGATGATATCACAATTGATCTATGTAACCAGACAATGAAGTGTACTAGCTGTATCAAAGGGAAAATGTCTAGAAAAGCTTTTCCTAAGAAAAGTACTACAAGAACAGAACAGCCACTAGATTTAATACACACAGATGTCTGTGGTCCAATGAGCACTCAGACTCCTGGGAAGAAGAGATATTTTCTCACATTTATTGATGATCAGTCCAGATATACAGTTGTCCATCTGCTTCACAGCAAGATCGAAGTTCCAGAGAAACTTGAAATATATCTAGCTGAGGTATATAATAAATTTGGAAGAATGCCAAAGATTCTACGTGCAGATAATGGGACTAAATATACAAGTAATGAGACACAGAGCATTCTAAAGAAAAATGGAATCCTATTTCAGACCACTGTACCGTACAACCCTGAGCAAAATAGTGTGGCGGAAAGAAGGAACCGAACACTCTGTGAAAGTGCAAGAAGTATGTTATTTGATGCAAATCTGCCTACAACATATTGGGGTGAGGCAATCATGACAGCTTGCTATCTTCAGAACAGACTACCAGGTAAAGCTACAGAGAAAACTCCATTTGAGCAATGGAACAGCAGAAAGCCAAAACTGCACCACATAAAAATATTCGGAAGTAAAGCATTTGTACATATTCCCAAAGAAAAGCGAACTAAGTGGGAATCTCACGCTAAAGAAGGTATCCTGGTAGGCTACAGTGAAACCCAGAAAGGTTATAGGATTCTACACCCAGAAACAAACAAGGTCACAATAAGCAGAGATGTAGTGATTGATGAGAACTTTGTATCACCCAAGTTTTGTGACATCACGCCAGTAGTCCAGCTGAAGTCACATTTACAAGACAACAAGGAGGATGTAGAAGTCTGGCTGGATTCTTCAACCACTGAAGGAACAACAGAAAAATCAGAAGAATCTGAAATCAGAAGATCGTCAAGATCAAATAAAGGTATACCAGCTAAACGTCTATCCTACATTGTCAAGACACTACTTGAGTCAGAGCCGCAGTCATGGGATGAAATGCAAGGACTACCTATCCATGAAAGAACAAAGTGGATTGATGCCGCTAATGAGGAAATCAAGTCGCTTCATCAGCTCCAAACTTGGAAACTCACCAAGCTACCACAGGGCAAAAAGGCAATCAAGTGCAAGTGGGTCTTTAAAACCAAATACGACTCTGAAGGTAAAGGCCACAGATTTAAAGCAAGGTTGGTCGCAAAAGGATATTCTCAAAAGTATGGCGAAGATTATGATGCTACATTTGCTCCAGTCGCTAAACAGACTACATTCAGAGCTTTGTTAGCTGTAGCTGCTGTACAAAAGATGTATGTCAGACATTTTGAAACAAAAGACATTGGAAGTGTGACATATTATCTAGGAATCCAAATCCAGAGAGAGGAAGATGGGAGTTTGCTTCTAAACCAAAGTGCAAAAATTAATTTGATTCTGAATCAATTTGGAATGTCAGAGGCCAAAGGTATATCAACCCCAATGGAACCATCCTACCTGAAGCTGGAAGAAGATGACCTGTTGCCTAACAATGAGAAATATCGTCAGGCAGTGGGGGCACTTCTGTACATATCAACTATGACTCGACCGGATATCACAACAACAGTTGGAATCCTTTGCAGATATATGGAAAAACCGCGCCAAAGAGACTGGAATGCTGTTAAAAGACTTCTGCGATATTTGAAAGAAACGCAAGATGTAAATTTAAAACTATCTGCAGCGGGAGATCTAGAACTTACCGGCTATGTAGATGCGGATTGGGCTGGTGATTCGCGTGATCGTAAATCCACAAGCGGATACTTGTTTAAAGTTGGAGAAAGTTCAATCTCCTGGTCTAGTAGGAAACAAGTGTCTGTTGCCTTGTCATCCACAGAAGCGGAGTATGTGTCCGCAGCCTATGCAAGCCAGGAGGTCGTTTGGCTAAGACAATTGATGGACAATCTTGGCAAACCATCAACTCAGCCGACGGTGATTTATGAGGACAACCAAGGATGCATTAAACTTGCATGCAGTGAAAAGTGCTAGAACCAAGCACATTGACGTCAGACACCATCATCTACGTGATTTGATAGATCGTGGCATAATTCAGTTTGTCTATTGTGAAACTGATAAGATGTTTGCTGACATTATGACAAAGCCATTGCCACGAGCCAGGTTCCAAGAATTGAGAACCACAATGGGAATAAGAGGATAAGTAGTTGTTGAGTGGGGGTGTTGGAATAATGCATATTGATTTGTATGTATTGCAACAACTACTACTGTACGATATGTTGTGCATATTGTGAGGTTAACAAAGTTCTGTTAAAAAAAAAAAACCCTCACTCACAGACAGGATGCTTCCTCCTTCTCTTCCTGTGTTGTTGTAATGTTTTTTCATGCTGCAGCCATAGCAGATATCAGGCTGATCACATTTCATGCTGTGTTGTAAGCTGTCTATACTGGATGTGAATAAATCTACATTCTCTGTTGCTGACTCCGGATGTTACGCTGGTTAATCCGCTGCTAACAGAGCACTATGTGGCACCCATAATACTGTATGGAGGACTATGTGATGCCCATAATACTGTATGAAGGACTATGTGGTGACCATAATAATGTATGGGAGACTATGTGGTGCCCATAATACTGTATGGGAGACTATACTGTCTGATCTAAAATAAAAAGTCTGCAGTCACTCTGTATGACTACAGACTTTCGAATCCCCCAGGGCACGTACTGTGCGCAGCGGGATTCGCCGATTTCTGACCTATTGTAGAATTTACAATAGATATCACACATGTAATGTAAGAAGTAAGTGACATCTTTGGCATCATACTATACCTATATTTCTTAACTGTGCATCATGAATTCTGGTATGCGTTAAAGGGGGCCCACTGAGACTCTTTCGCCAGGGGCCCACGAAAACCTGGAGGTGGCCCTGGTCAGTATGATCAGCGTTCCTAGGCCTTCTATATGGGCATGTAGGTCATAGATATCTTGATATCTGTGATACAATGTCTTATTCCAGAGAAATCCACGTTTTTCCTAATATGTAAATGAGCTGTTAAGATCTATGGGCCGGACATAGATCTCCCTGAGACTCTGCCTCCTGAGATTTTTTTATATGAAAGGAGGTGTTACCCGTGAGAGACATATAAAGACTGACAGTCTGCTCTCCTGATCTACATGTCTCACATTAAAATACTCTCTGGAGGCAGAGTCTCAAGGAGATCTATGCCCAGCCCATAGATCTTAAGAGCTCATTTACATTTTAAGATAAACCTGGATATCTCTGGAAAAAGACTTGGGATTGTACTGTAGATATTAAGGTATCATTTTATTCATCTTTCTATGACCTACAATCCCATATAGACAGCTTAGGTGGGATGATCCTACAGACAGGTACTTTTTAAGGTAGGTCTAAGTTTTATCATTGGGCATCGCAGGTTTGACAGCTGCCCAAACGGTAACTGTTCATCATCTGATGCGCTTCAATCACACGACAGACAATGGATGCCGTTGTGCCATCTATGTGATCAGAATCTGTGTAGGATTCAAACTCTCAAATCTACAAAAGCCATAAATAGATCTCATCTGCTGCACAGAATAACACCTTCTGTAACACACGCGGCAGAATTAGCTCATCTCCCTCATGCTGTACCGCACATCAATATAGGAACAAAAATGGTATAAAGCGAAAAATATTATACATACAACTTAAATACTCACGGTCAGCGCTGTAGTCATCCACTAAAATAATCTCTTGTATTAAATTTGGAGGGCTTCGGATTAAAACGCTGTTAGAGAAAGGAAACACAGAATCATAAGCTTTGCACTGTATCAGAGGTTGCACAGAGTCTATAATGTTTCCCATGTCCAGATGTGATGCCCCGAACCAATGCCAACTAGATCTGTGCCCATCGGAACGTCTCAACACTGAAAACAGTCACTGGTATTTAGGTAGTAAAAAATTCCAAGACATTTTGGATTTCTTTATTTTTGCAGTTAAGTGGAAAGTCATATTTAATCCCTCATCCACTGTGCATTACAATAGCAAAAGTTTAACCTCTTAGATACTGCTGTCAAATGTGACAGCGACATTTAAGGAGTAGGGAACGAGCCTCGCGGTTCTGACACCCCTTGTACATGTCCCCGCTTAACTGTAAAGTGCTGCGAAATATTATTATCAATCGTACAACATACTAAAGTATTTTTAGGTGACTAACAGACAAGTGATCAAGTGATCACAGGTACATGCTCCCTAAAGAGACTGATTAAAAATGCAAAATAAAAAATCATTACAAATATTTAGAAAAATATAATAACAAATATAAAAGTTTAAAAACGCCCCCTTTTTCCCTTCCAAAATTCTTAATGGAGAAATATATTTAAAAAAATTATTTTTTTTACAATAGCTGTTCCTGCGTGCATCATTGTGCAAACTAAAATATAAAATGCTAATAAATGAAATATTTATCCCTGCAATTGAAGTGGCAGATTTTGTAGGGGTTTGTTTTGTTATTTTGTATTTCATTTCTTTGTGAATGCAGTTTCATACAACAACATAGGTACTAAAACCAAATAGGTTTTAAGGGTATTTTATTTTTGAACAAGTTTAAAAAAAACAAAACATATTATATTCAGTATGTAAAATAGGGGGCAGGTTACTGAGAGATTAGTGACCTGTCATAAACCATATAGATGAATATGTAAAAACCAAAAACAGAAACATAATTATTAAAATACCCCGCAGTAAATAAATAAACAGCATAGTGCATCAAAATAACATCCGGTACTTAGTTAACATGTTTTTGATCAAACAAATGTGAAAGTCATCCCACCACTCTACGGTGACCCTAATTGGGACAGTCCTTACTCTAATATTAAAAACCTTACCGTTTGTCCAGTGACATGCATGTGGATAAGGGCTGAGAAAGACTGGGCCCAGCTAGTGGACACACAACCATGGGAGACCATATCAATCAATATATCAATATAATGACCATCTCAAATGAAATGCATTATATTTCTGTCTTTAATTATTGCTGTTCAGTGGCCAGTGTGAGCATGTTGGTGTTGGGCCCAGTCCTTCTCAGCCCTTATCCACATGCATGTCACTTGACAAATGGTAAGGTTTATAATATTAGAGTTAGGACTCTACCAATTATCACCATGAAGTGGTGGGATGGGATTTGCATTTTTTTTTATCAAAAAACATATTAACTAAGTACCGTACATTATTTTCATGCACTATGCTGTTTATTCATTTACTGCAGGGTCAGGGCCGTATTTGGCCTTCATGCTGCCCTAGGCACTTTTTGTGGTCGCGCCCCTTACTGATGTCACACACTGAGTCTGTGCACACAACATCTATTTAAGGCAGATCTACACTGACACTTGGATCTACACTCATCCAGTGTCGCTGGTTTCACACTTGCGTTTTATTTCAAATCAGGCAAAATCAGGTTTTTCAGTCAAATACTGATCCTTTCAGGATCCAGTTTTTGCCCATTCACTTTAATGGTGTCAGGTAGAATCCAGTTACTTCAGGTTGCTTCCTGGCACCATTAAAGTGAATGGACAAAAAACTGGATCCTGAAAAACCTGATTTTGCCTGACTCAAAAAAAACACAAGTGTGAAACCAGCTTCAGTGAGTAAGCGCAGATTTGCACGCTGATTTTAGACAGCACTCACTTTTACTAACGGAGCAATTAAGACATGCTTTAGTATACAAATACCAGAGTGCTGCGAAACACACTCATTTGCATATTAAATTAAGTAGATTTTACTTTATAGCGCCAATAAAAACTATTCTATAGGAATATGCCCCCTAATCCTCATTCTAAATAGTCAGCTTCCCCCAAATCCCCAGCCTGCATAGCAGCAGCTTCCCTTGTCACCAGCCTCCTCTCACCAGTATATAGCAGCCTGCCGTCACCAGCCTCCTCTCACCAGTGTACAGCAGCCTCCCCTGTCACCAGCCTCCTCTCACCAGTGTACAGCAGCAGCCTCCCCTGTCACCAGCCTCCTCTCACCAATATATAGCAGCCTCCCCTGTTACCAGCCTCCTCTCACCAATATATATAGCAGCAGCCTTCCCTGTCACCAGCCTCCTCTCACCATAGATGAATACTGGTCCAAGTGCTATGCGATGTTTAATCGCATGGCAGTCGTCCGTATTCATTGCTAGTGTGACCTCGGCCTAATCAGTATAACGGCGCCGACGTGACACTTTCTGTAGTGTGCACAATCTTGATCACAGGGGCACTTTAATTATGCTGTTTACGTCACATAGGACACGCCTGGGCCGACGTACATCCATCGCACGGCACACACCAGGGCCGATGTGCATCCACAGCACGGCACACGCCAGGGCCGACGTGCATCCACCGCAGAGCAGACACGCCAGGGCCGACGTGCATCCACCGCACAGCAGACACACCAGGGCCGACGTGCATCCACTGCACGGCAGACACGCCAGGGACGACGTGCATTCACTGCACGGCAGACACGCCAGGGACGACGTGCATCCACTGCACGGCAGACACGCCAGGGACGACGTGCATCCACTGCACGGCAGACACGCCAGGGACGACGTGCATCCACTGCACGGCAGACACGCCAGGGACGAAGTGCATCAACCACTTGGGATATGCTGGGACTGATATATATATACACATTACATATGTGATATTTGAAAGTGAAATTATGGGCAGCCCACACACATATATAAATATATGAAAATACACATGCACGCTCACACACATTGGAGAAGACACACATATGTACAATCACCCACACTGCAAAAGACACACACATGCACAAAGACATAGGAAAAACACACACATGAACGCTCATACACATGGGAAGTTACATACATGCATGCTCATACACGGGAAATCACACATGCATGCTCACCCACATGGGAAATCACACATGCATGCTCACCCACATGAGAAATCACACATGCATGCTCACAGACAGGAAATCACACACATGTACGCTCACACACATGGGAAATACAGGGGCGTATCTAGGGGGGGCAGACGGGGCATGTGCCCCGGGCGCAGTCGGCAGGGGCGTAGTCGGGCCGCCTAATGCGGCGGTCCGCAGTGTCTCCCCTGCGGCTGCGTTCTGCCGCCCCTGGCCTGGGAGTCAGCAGTTCCCTGTGCTGGCTGTCAAGCTGACAGCCGGCGCAGAGAAGCTGCTGCGTGCCGGCTCCCAGGGATCAATTGCACTGGTGTCTATATAGACGCCAGTACAATTGAAGCTCTGACCCCCGCGTCAGAGCGACGGCAGCAGCATGATCAGGTCATGTGATCACACTGCTGACGTCACTCGCCGGCGGCGCCCAGAAGGGTGAAGAGTGGTGGTGAGTGTGCTCCACTATGGAGCTGAAGAATCCACAGAAGATTAACGGAGGACATAATGTGTGAGTGTGTGTGTATGGGGGGGATTTTATGTGTGGGGGATTTGGAGTGGGGATGGGGGTTCTTTTATGTGTGGGGGGTTTGGAGTGGGGATGGGGGTTCTTTTATGTGTGGGGGGTTTGGAGTGGGATGGGGGTTCTTTTATGTGTGGGGGGTTTGGAGTGGGGATGGGGGTTCTTTTATGTGTGGGGGGGTTTGGAGTGGGGATAGGGGTTCTTTTATGTGTGGGGGGATTTGGAGTGGGGATGGGGGTTCTTTTATGTGTGGGGGGTTTGGAGTGGGGATGGGGCTTCTTTTATGTGTGGGGGGATTTGGAGTGGGGATGGGGGTTCTTTTTTTGTGTGGGGGGTTTGGAGTGGGGATGGGGGTTCTTTTATGTGTGGGGGGCTTTGGAGTGGGGATGGGGGTTCTTTTATATGTGGGGGGATTTGGAGTGGGGATGGGGGTTCTTTTATGTGTGGGGGGATTTGGAGTGGGGATGAGGGTTCTTTTATGTGTGAGGGGTTTGGAGTGGGGATGGGGTTCTTTTATGTGTGGAGGGGTTTGGAGTGGGGATGGGGGTTATTTTATGTGTGGGGGTGGTTTGGAGTGGAGATGGGGGGATACATTATGTGTGGTGGGATTTGGAGTGGGGATGGGGGTTCTTTTATGTGTGGGGGTTTGAAGTGGGGATGGGGGATACATTATGTGTGGGGGATTTGGAGTGGGAATGGGGGTTCTTTTATGTGTAGGGGGTTTGGAGTGGGGATGGGGGATACATTATGTGTGGGGGGATTTGGAGTGGGGATGGGGTTCTTTTATGTGTGGGGGGGTTTGGAGTGGGGATGGGGGATACATTATGTGTGGGGGGATTTGGAGTGGGGATGGGGATTATTTTATATGTGGGGGGATTTGGAGTGGGTATGGGGGATTATTTTATATGTGGGGGGATTTGGAGTGGGGATGGGGGATTATTTTATGTGTGGGGGGATTTGGAGTGGCGATGGGGGGTTATTGTATGTGTGGGGGGATTTGGAGTGGGGATGGGGGGTTATTTTATGTGCGTGGGGGATTTGGAGTGGGGATGGGGGGATTTAATGTGTGTGGGGGGATTTGGAGTGGGGATAGGGGATACTTAATGCGTGTGGGGATTTGGAGTGGGGATGGGGGGATTTAATGTGTGTGTGGGGGATTTGGAGTGAGGATGGGGGCATTTAATGTGTGTAGGGGGATTTGGAGTGAGGATGGGGCATTTAATATGTGTGGGGGGATTTGAGGGTACTGAAGAGTATGTATGAGGAAACAGTATGGGGGATGGTTGCAGACAGTATGGGGAGCGAACGGGTGAATGTACTGTATGTGGACACAGTATGGGGAGTGAGGGTGATGGGATGTGTGCAGACACAGTATGGGGAGTCAGGGGTATGTGTGAGCAGACAGTATAGAGAGTGAGGGGGTAAATATATGAGGAGACAGTATGGTGAACAGGGGGGATGTGAGAGGAGACAGTGTGAGGAGGGAGGGGAATAGTGTGAGGTGACAGTATATTTCAGATATTTTTATTTAGGGGCATTATAATGACTCTTCTGTCTTTAAGGGCATCATGTGGAGAGTTGGTGCAGAAGAGTGGAGAAGATGGAGTTCTGCAGAGACTGCTGTGGATGAGAAAACTCATCATAGGATCTGGACAATATGAAGAAAAGAAGGAGAACGACTCCAGAGACGACGTCATCTATAAGGTACCTGGATGTAAATATTAATTGTGATACTGACTAATTCTCATGTTTTTATTTGTTAGGAGCATTAAAGGGGTTCTCCAGGTCTGTGCTGAGTCTGCAGTCACATAGAATGACTGCAGACTCAGCACAAACCTGGACAACCCCTTTAATGCTCCTAACATAAATAAAAACATGAGAATTAGTCAATTTCAGAATTCTCACAGTGCTCACTGCACACTCTTAGGATTCTCTCATGCCGGTAATTTACATACATGCGGTCACATGCTGACTAGACATGTGTGGCCTCACTCAATGAAAATGAACGGAGTGAGGCCGGGCACGTCTAGTCGGAATGTGGCCAGAAGTATATAAATCACATGCTTGTGCTGACATGACCGTGTACTCTTGCCACCGGTAAGGGAGAACCCTAAAAGTGTGCAGTGCATTCGTTGTGAGAATTCAGAAGCTGCAATGTCAGGATTCAGCTCTGCAGGTTCCAGTAGTCATCACATGGACACTTCACTCATATGCGATTTTCATACTTATGGTCCTGTGACAACGAGCTTCTCATCCTGCTTCTCTCAGTTTTTCACTGAACAATGAGAGCATTAGGGAGAGCAGCTCGTCAGTACATGACTAAGGCCGGCGTCACACACAACTACAAAAAATCTGACCGTTTTAGTCGGTCGATTATTGTACCAAAATGTAATGAACAGACATCCGTCTGGCATCCGATTTTCCTGGAAAGATGTGATTTAGTCGCATCTGACCGTAGTTGTTAGCATCCGATTTACATCCGACTTGCGAGATTTTCTCGCAGGCTTTCAAAACGGACATATAATGGATCCAAATGAATAGTATTTAAATCACAAAAGAAAGAATAGATATATACACATAGAACACATATATATATTCATGTCATTGTGACATATATATATATACATATATTTATAGTTCATACACTTCTACATACTGTAATAGCCGCTAATTCAATTGCCGGCTTTTCTGAAAGTACTGAACCCGACATGAAATGACACATGGTTTACATACAGTTAACCATGTCATTTCATGTATTTTGATATATGGTTTGAACTTACAATTACATGAGTGTATGTGTGCAAAATTGCAGACATGTAGGGGTTAATTAAAGGTGTAAATTCGTTGTAAAAAAATGCGTGGGCTCCCGCTGTATTTTCTCCACCAGACAGACAAAGCAAGCGAGTGGGGGCAAATAATAATAGCCATGGGAGGGTACATTTATTTTGTGCCCCCCTGGCTACTAACATCTGCCCCCAGACACCCCAGAAAAGGCAAATCTATAATTAGATTCGCCCTTTCTGGCACTTTGCCCATCTATTCCCATTGCCCTGTAGCGGTGGCGAATGGGTTAATAAGGGGTTAAAGCCACCTTGCAATTGAAAGGTGACTTTAAGCCAGGTTAATAATTGAGAGCTATCAATTTGACAACTATCAATTATTAATCCTATTGTATGAAAGGAAAAAAAACACACACACTTTAATAAAAAATCATTTTAATGAAATAAGCAAACAGTTTTTGACCATCTTTTATTTTCCTGCTAAAATCATTTCCTGTAATAAAAATAAAATAAAAAAGCAAAATGATTCTTACCTATCCGATGCACAGTCAGGTCCCACGCTGTAATCCATCAGAAAGGGTTAACAGGTTACAGCTAGCACGCAGCTAATGCTGCCTGCTGAGCTGTTACCCCCTGAATGAATAACTTCCTCTCCCGGCGAAAGGAGAGGAAGTGACTAATGTGTGAAGCTTAATTGATTTCTTCCCACTTTCACTTCAGGTCAGGTCACCCTGACCTGACCTCAAGTGAAAGTGGGAAGCAATCAATTAAGCTTCACACACTAATCACTTCCTCTCCTGTCGGTGGGAGAGGAACTGATTCATTTAGGGGATTCCAGCTGAGCAATAAATTATGGTCCAAAACTGTGTCTTTATTTAATTAAAAGGATTAATAATTAATGCGTGTGGTTTTTTTCCTTTCATACAATTGGATTAATAATTGATAGTTGTCAAATTGACAACTCTCAATTATTAACCTGGCTTAAAGTCACCTTTCAATTGCAAGGTGGCTTTAACCCCTTATTAACCCATTCGCCACCGCTACAGGGCAATGGGAATAGACGGGCAAAGTGCCAGAAAGGGCGAATCTAATTATAGATTTGCCTTTTCTGGGGTGTCTGGGGGCAGATGTTAGTAGCCAGGGGGGGCACAAAATAAATTCACCCTCCCTGGGCTATTATTATTTGCCCCCACTCGCTTGCTTTGTCTGTCTGGTGGAGAAAATACAGCGGGAGCCCACGCATTTTTTTACAACGAATTTACACCTTTAATTAACCCCTACATGTGTGAATTTTCACACACATACACTCATGTAATTGTTAGTGAAAACCATATATCAAAATACATTAAATGACATGGTTAACTGTATGTAAAACATGTGTCATTTCATGTCGGGTTCTGTAATTTCACAAAAGCCGGCAATTGAATTAGAGGCTATTACAGTATGTAGAAGTGTCTGAACTATAAATATATGTATATATATATATATATGTCACAATGACATATATATATATGTATTCTATGTGTGTATATGTATTGAATCTATTCTTTATTAAAGCTGTCAGTGTGATTTTACAGTATAGCGGGGGATGAATTGCCGGCTTTTCTAAAGGACACCGGTGCGATTTAATCGCAAGTCACACGTGCGGTCCGTTTGTAATCCGATTTTTCATCGCTCCCATAGACTTGCATTGGCGATAGTCGACCCACAATCGCTGACAATCGCAGCAAGCTGCGATTGCACTCGGACGTTTAAAACGGACCACAAAATATCTGATACTGGGAGCTGCTCCATAGATTAACATTGGTCCGACTGCAATGCGATATTTCATCGCATTGCAGTCGTCCGATTTTGTCGCCAGTGTGACTCCGGCCTAAGTGTGCAAATCGCATGAGTGCTTGGGGGGGGAAGGGGGGCGCCAAACCAAATTCTTGCCCCGGGTGCCAGAAAGCCTAGATACACCTCTGGGGAAATCACACATGTATGCTCACACACACTTGAGAAAACACACATGCACGCTCACACGGGAAATACATATGCACACTCACACATGGGAAAACACACATGCATGATCACACACTTGAGAAAACACACATGCACGCTCACACACAGGAAAATACACATGCATGCTCTCACACATGGGAAATCACACCCATGCACGCTCACACACATGGGAAATCACACATGCATGCTCACACACATGGGAAATCACTCATGCGCTCTCACACACTTGAGAAAACACACATGTATGCTCACACGCATAGGAAAACACACATAGGCTAACCTGCCATGTTTAATTTATCATTTGTCCAATGCCAGACCTCCTCACCCTACTAATCTCAGCACAGCAAAAGCTGAGATGAGCGCCTGGAGAGGTTACCTGGAGTGTGCAGGGCAGTGTGCACAAAGGGCAGCTACCTCTCATCTTGTCCTGCTGTCCTGGGCTGCTGCTCTGCATGCTGATGCTCTTCCCCTCCTGGTCCTGGCTGATCGGTCATCCGAAACAGATCTGCACACAGAAGAGGAGGATGCTGCGTGCGATCGCTATGTAAGTAACGCACTCTCTTCTTAGTTATGTGCCAGGACTCTGAGCTGCCCTCTCTCACCACTGCATGCACATGGCTGAAGCCGGTCATGGCTGCAGCCACATCTGCACGCTGCGTTTCCCGCCCCCCCATGATGCTGCACAATATGGAGATGCGCTCCTGACCCCAACCCTCCCCCCCTCCGAAAACACAACAGATTTCCTGGATTGTCTAACGGGGGGGAGAGGAAGTTAAAAAATAAAAATAAAAAAAAATTCTCTTCCATGTCTTGGTGCCGCCCCCTGCAGCCCGGCGCCCCAGGCACGTGCCCTCCAGTGCCTAGTGGTAAATACGGCCCTGTGCAGGGTATTTAATCATTATGCTTCTGTCTTTATTTTTTTCTGTTCAATGGCCAGTGTGAACATGCGCTTACACACTGCATACACACCGGTTTATATCCCAGATGAATATGTAATCAGAGCACCACATGAAGACCCCCCCCCCACAGGCCACCCCAGAGCACGAGAATCTCATTAACTGAAAACTACAAATACAGAATGTCACGGGGCAGTAGTAGGAATACAGGGGACGAGGAACCTGGGCCCCTGAACTGCCCCTAAGGCTAAGGGAGAGCCCTGTCTTTCCTTAACTTGGGGGTACACTTGAAGGTAGTGAGGCCCAAGTCACCGACCTGTCCCTATCTCCTGTTAGCCCTGAACTAAACCCGCAACCCCCTACCCAGGAGGTGAGACAGGGAATAAAGTCAACCACACCAAAATAACCAAAGGAAAAGAAAGACGGACACTTAGGGGTTAAATCAACAAAACAACAAAAGCTTAGCTTTCTCTGCTGCAATGCACCGCACAGCAGAGTAAGGCACCAGATCAGGGAAATAGCAGAAGGACCACTGCGCTCAGCAAGCTCCTGACTCCAGCTTGGTTGGTCTCCAAAAGCAGAAGTATTACCAACAGTAAGCTGACGCCTCAGGTGACCTTTTAAAGGATGGTGGGAGTGGTCACCGCCTTCTCCTGACAAGTCAGCAGCAATGTAATTACACCAGCGGCCACCGGGGGAAAGACTGACATTAACCCCCGATGGCCTGAAAGAAAAAAGGTATTAATATAGAAAGCAAAATCTGCCACATATTGCAAAGTGGATCGTGATTAAACAACAGCCACAAGAGGGATTTCATCAACCAATGTATAATTGTAATCAGTATAATGGTGCCGGCCTGACACGGTCTGTAGGTTACTGTGCACAATCCTGCTGACAGGTTCCCTTTAAGGAAGCGAGTGGAGAAGGAGGATATGGTTGATAAACACTCTTTGATTCTGGACAGCAGACAGGTAGATTCTAGTGTCATCAGCGTATAGGTGGTATTGGAAGCCATGGGACTTTATGAGTTGTCCCAGGCCAAGGGTATAGAGCGAGAAGAGTAGGAGTCATAGGACAAGGCCTCCAACAGAAAGAGGGTGGGATGAGGAGGTAGTGTGGGAGTGGGAAATGCTAAATGTGCAGTTGGAAAGGTATGAGGAGATCCAAGATAAGTCAAGGTCTTTGACGCCAAAGGAAAAGAGGATCTGTATTAGGAGGCAGTGGTCAACTGTGTTGAAGGCAGATACAGGTATAGAAGGAGGAGTATAGAGTATTGTCCATTAGCTTTGGCTGTAATTAAGTAGTTAGTAATTTTGGCCAGGGCAGTTTCAGTGGAATGGTGAGGACAGAAGCTAGATTGTAGGTTGTGGAAGAGAGAGTTAGTTGACAAGTGTGAGGAAAGTTCAGAGTGAACATGCTGCTCAAGGAGTTTGGAAGCAGATGGGAGAAGCGATACGGGACTATAGATGGACATAACGGTCGGGTCGAGGGATGGCTTTTTGAGGATAGGTGTGATTGTGGCATGTTTGAAAGCAGAAGGGAAGGTACCAGAAGTTAGTGATAAGTTAAGGACATGGGTTAGGGATGGAGTCAAGTGCACAAGTGGTGAGGTGTGATTTGAAGAGAGGAGTAAGCTCTCCTTCAGTGATGTTGAAGAGGAAGGTTATGGGGGAAGCGCATTGGTCTGGTGTAGAAAGAGGTAGTGGGAGTTGAACAATGAAGACTTGCTTTGTTTGGTTGAATTTTGGGAAGGTGCCAACAATTTTGTCCAGCAAATTTTTAGGATTTTGTGTGAAATTATGTCCAATTTGCCTTTTTACCCCTCTGTATTTTTGTGTTGTTCCAATACACATAAATGAAAATGAACAAGTGTATAAACAAAAGTATTATTGTTTTGGAACAGTATCAAGGGTGCCAACACTTTCAGTCAGGACTTTATAAAAGTCTTTGAAGAACTGAGAATGGTGCAAGTGAAAAGCCAAAGTTTGGCATGAGGATAACAGGACAGTTATCATTGACATTGATAGTTTCCTCCAGTCATGTGGAGTGTGGAACAATAGCCGGCACTTGGCTGAATGCTCAGATGTGAAAACTGGAACTATCTGCAAATACTAGTAATGGTTTATTTATGTGAGGTAAAGAGCAACATACGACAAATGAGCTTTTATTGGAATGTAGACTGTTGAGGTTATTGGGCTTTACACTAAATGTGCCATATGGGTGGAACAAGGGCTACACTGTTATTCTGAAACGTCTGGCACATAAGCGCTTCCTTATCTTAAAGCCAATAAGGTGGAGATAGAATTGGCATTTTTGCCATGCAGACATGAGCTAATCCACAGGAAAGGAATGTAAACTTAATTCCAAGTCAAACATTTTAGAGATTTCAGCTCATTTGTACTGTAGTTGTCATGCTTCCAAGGTCCCAGGGAGTGCTCTGCAATTAAAGGGCATCGTCTAAGAAATATTAAATATAGACATCAATGCTGGTAATGGTTTGAAACAACAAAATAAGCATGGTTTACCCATAAAAGATCCTCGGGCACCGCTTCCCGCTGCTCCAGGTCATCCTTTGCTTATAAGGCTGCAAGGGTGACTTTCCATTTACAGCACATGACTGATGCACTGGGCACAGAGGACTCATGTCATGTACCCCACCCCCCGGCCATCACTGGCTGCAATAATCATATGTTGTAGACGGGATGTCACCGACTGTGCAATGCTTCATTTCCACCTTTAGTGGCCTCCAGATTCACTCCCAGATTACAGTATGTTGAATTTAGGGTCCGGTAACATTCTAACAAAGCCAAATAGTCCAAAGCAGACAAGCCTTTTAATTTTTTTTTATTAATAGAGGTATTCCCATCTCCAAGATCCTATCACAATATGTAGTAAGTGTAAGAATAATAATAATATTAGCACATACCTCCAAAAGAAACATAGTATAGTTCTTCTGATTAGCTATGTCGCTTACCCCATGTGCAGGGCATTGCAGTAGCTCAAGTATCTGTGGTTAATAGTGACAGGTAATTGGCTGTTATTACTGGTCATAACTATGGATATCTACGCTCCTGTAATACTCTGCACATGCAGAAAGCAAACATCGCTTATCAGAAGAATTATACTACTGTTCTAATTGGAGGTATTTGATAATATTATTATTGCACCCATTACATATAGGAATAGGATTGTGGAGATGGGAATAACCCTTTAAGTTTACCTGGACATGCATTTTCCGTGGGTAATGAGGGTAAGTGGTAATTGTATCCT
Source organism: Oophaga sylvatica (assembly GCA_033576555.1). Taxonomy (NCBI): domain Eukaryota; kingdom Metazoa; phylum Chordata; class Amphibia; order Anura; family Dendrobatidae; genus Oophaga; species Oophaga sylvatica. The sequence goes on from JARQOD010000001.1 coordinate 474,177,179, forward strand.
AATGATCAAAACATTCTATAAAGTGGTGTGTGATCTAAAACACCCTGAAAGATTCCTAAAAAATGGACATCTAAAAAGTAATTTTGCTGTATGTTAAAGGGCATTACCTTCTATAAATGACCTCATATATTTTGCTCTATCCGCCCATATCAAGCCGATATTTCAGTGTTAAGCCTCACTGTACAATACATTTGATGGTTACCAAACCAATAGATGCATCCCAACCCCACCAATATCCCATCATTATTAGCAGATCACTGAAAATAAGGTTATAGCAGAGCAGGTGTGTATTCAATGCCCACACAAGGCATTGTCACAATGGGCCTCCACCATGAATACGTCCTGATTACCAGGAAACACGGAATGACATAATGACACCCAATCACCACTCTTTATACTGCGAGGCAGTCATTACTGAGACAATGAGGCAGTCATTACTGAGACATTAGGCGTGTAAGAGAAGCCCATCATACATAATAGCCCATCATACATAATAAACAGAGGTGCAGCAAACATCACTACCCACCTTTTAATAGTTCGCAGCAGAGTAGACCGCGCTTCATTATGGAAAGTAATGATCACACTGGTGGCGGGGAGGTCGTTGTCATAATGGACAGAGGTGCATCTGGGAAGAAAGGAATGAGGGTCTGTTATAACAGTCTGATGGGGAAAAATCTGCAACATCTAGTATTGATGAGTGAACGTGCTGGGATAAGGTGTCATCTGAGCATGCTTGGGTGCTGACCGAGTGTCTTCGGCGTGCTCTAATATTATGTTCTAGTCCCCGCAGGTGCATGTCTATCGGCTATTCACAGCTGCAACACATGAAGGGATTGTCTAACAAACAGGTAATCCATGCATGTGTTGTGGCTGTTGAACAGCCGCGGGGACTGGAGCAGATTTGTCAAGCACGTGAGCATGCTCAGATAACACTTTATCCGAACATGTTCATCACTAACGTCTAGAAGTCTCATGGCTGGAAAGCAATTGATCGCTGGTTATTCTGAGTATCACCAGTGTTTCCTACAAGGCTGCCGTAATTTCTGATCATATATTGGATAAACATAAAAAATTATACACATTCTGTAATATTTCTCAACTCCGGCATTCCAGCAGGGCAAAATGAGGGCTTCTGCGAGTCTTCATATATTATGTTTGCAAAAATTCTGCATTTTTGTGAAAGATGTGTCAATACAGACTGAGGTCAGTTTCAGAAGAGTGTAATAAGATTGCATTTCTGGACCCATGATATAGACACAAGTCTGGGCCTAGCTACAAGTGTAATAATCAGAACTTACATCATCAAAATTTCTGTTTACTTTGTACATTCCACCTGTCAAATGTGTAATAAAAAAAATTATCATTCTTATGTACCAGTAAATGGTTCCCCTGAAAATTTCATTTTGTGATGCAAAAAATGAAGCCTTATATAGCTCCTTGGTGAAAAATTGTAAAACTTCTAGCTCTTGATGTCAACACAAAAGATGATATTTTTAGGTGCATTTATTGTCTTTAAAATTGAGTAAACATAAATAATTCTATATCTATTTGATTTTGTCATAATCTTGCGGACTTGCACATTAAAAGTTTACACTATATTTGTACAGCAAATGAAGAGTGGACAATGTAAAAACATAAAAAACTGAAGAATTGCTGCTTTTCCTTCCCATAAAATGTTAATAAAAGTTAGGTAATAAGTTATATGTTTCCCAAAATGGTACAACTGACAAACACAATTTATTGTGTAAAAGAAAAAAAATTCTCATATAGCTACTTCAATTAAAAAATAAGGTATTATGGCTCCTGGAATGTGACAATGAAAAAAAAAGTGCTTTTTCTACTAGGGTCAAAATGTGCATGTACTTAAAAGGGAATCTGTCACCAGGTTTTTGCCACCTAATTTGAGAGCAGCATAATCTAGAGACAGAGACCCTGTTTCCAGTGATGTATCACTTACTGGGCTGCTTGAGGTAGTTTTTATAAAATCACACTTTTATCAGCAGGAGATTATCACTAGAGGACTAGTAAACCTGCTGCCATGCAGTCCTCTATTTTCATGAGCTCTGTATAACCCCGCCCCATCACTGATTGGCAGCTTTCTGCCTATGCACACATAAGCCTCCAATTAGTGGTGTGGGCGGGGTTATACAGAGCTCAGCATTTAGAGAACTGCTAGATCTGCACAGATAAAACTGGGATTTTATCAAAGCTATAGTAAGCAGCCCAGTAAGTGACACATCGCTGGAATCAGGGTCGCTGCCAAAATAAACCTTTTCTACAAACAGTGGTCTTGTTTGTGCTTAGGCAGTCAGGAGCTCAAACTGAGTATATGACCTAGGGGACCAAGACTAAACGCCATGAATGAAAATGGAAACATCTTAAAACTTTATTCCCCTGACTCTACACCCTACCCCCTCCCCAAAAAAAGGACACCACTTAAGAATTTCTGGAAGTATATACTGAATTAGTAAATTCCATGGATTTAATCTGCACAGATGTTTGACACGGAGCCAGGGAAGTGGGGTCCAGCACAGTTTACCATGACCTTTTCTGTTCTCCCCATAAAACATCTGACTTTCCTCATTTTTCCATACATCTAATCTACCTGTAATGTCGTGTGTCCCGAATGGGCCGGTCACTGCTCAGCTTGTCACTCTCCAGCTGGTTGAAGGCATGTTGTCGGTAAGGATCCTCTCCAGCCTTTAAGATCTTGGAGGATAGATACAACTTCTCATCAAAGCCGTTCAGCTTTCCCTTCTCCGTCTGCAAGGCTGACGTCACCTGGAACAAAACCCATCTCATGAAACGTGCTCGGACTGCATTGTAGCCTGCAAATCCCTATACAGTTCTCCGCACTCAGAGATTTCTGGCAGATGGAAAAAAAAGCGAAGCAACGAGGAGTTTTTGCAGCACGGACTGTCGGAGACGTTACAGCAGAGGCTTAAAGGGATCTGTGCATCGAGTCACATTCGGCACGGATCTGTCATGCTACAAATTCTTACCGTTCATCCAAATACTCAGTGTAACAACTTCACAATTCCACATTAGAGATTAGTAACGTCTAATATTCAACGCTATCACTTTGCCCTTTTCTAGTAATTACAGGACTTGCAAATCCACTGTCCCCTATACATATCATTTGTATAAAAAACAAAGCATAATTCCACCAAATAAGTCACCATCAATGAACATTTCTAACAACAACTGGTTACATTTAAAAGGAATCCGTCATCAGTTTTTCAGAATCCACACCAAAGCCACCACCTTTAGCTACTCCTTTGTCGCAGTCCACAAACATGCTTATTATTATTCCCCAATTTTTTTTAGTTTTTCCCCACAATGTGTGCAAATTACTACGGTCCAGTCGGATGGGCGCCATCACTGTGTTATCTGCGCCTCCTCCATTTTCCTAATCGCCATCCTCCGGCTTTTATTGACGTGGACGCATCCTGCGTCAGCCACATAGCGCAACTAAATCTCGCGCATGCGCGGTACCATCGCAGGCCCCCGGAAATCACAGAAAACAAAAGCTTCTGGGAATGTAAGAACCAAAATGATGTTTTGCACATTGACGGCCTATGTGCTGCCCTCGGTAGGGTGGAACCAAGTGCACACGGGCGCAATATTTCGTTGTGCTACGTGGATGAAGCAGGACGTTAATCAAAGCCGTAGGACGACAATTAGGACAACGGAGGAGGCGCAGACAATGACGCCCATCAGACCAGACCATAGTAATTTGTATATATGCTATTTTTTTTGTGATATATAGAGGCCGTAAGTAATAGTAGATAATATACAGGTTGTTGACTGGGATAAAGGAGTAATTAAAGGAGGTGGCTTTTTTTGGATACTAAAAGAACCTGTGACAGGTTCCTTAAAAGAGTCTCACTGCAGTAAAAGGTACAGTAAATTTCACAGCACATCACACACATGGACTAACATGCCTTTGCAGAGCTGCTCAGATATTTGCTCCCATCATAACAGGTTGGTGGTCAAATTTGCATTTAATATCTTATGTGTATTTGCAAAAAAAAAAAAAAAAATCCAAAATCACCAATGCCCCTTTTCACTTATTGTTGCACATGCAAGGGGCAGGGAGTACGTCGGGGTCACACGACTGTAATTTCTCCCATCCAGGAGAATCGGGGCCAGTTATGCTAATCACACTCTGAGTGCAATCAGTGTACGGTCAGATATTTACGGATGTGGACAAGACAGAAAAAAAAAGTCTCCATCTTCTTCATTCTGTCAGTTCATCAAAATTCACTCACATCATCCACGTGCGGTCCAATTTTTTCCAAAGACTAATTGACTTGCATGGCCGAGTGCGATCTGAATATCAGATACAAATCATGCATGGTGCAATTTTCTTTTCCTCTGAAAGACTCGGACTGAGGGAAAAATAAAATTGACGTGCACAACGCAATAGAATAACATTGGTCCGAGTACGATCTGATGTTTTCTCAGATTCCACCAGGACCGAAAATACGTCCGTCTGCACAAGCCCCAAGGCTGACTGTGGATTTTAAAAAAAGAAGTCACTCATTCTTTAAACTGTGCATGCTCAACCCTTGAAATAATTGGAAGAACACACTCCAATCTCGGAGAAATAAAACTATAGGCAAGAAACATCTAGTACAGTGGACACAGGAGTGTAAGACTTGGCTGAGGTCTGCTCTGCTAGGAAAGTGCAGACTTGACACAAAGGGAACTTGTGCAGAATTCTATATGGAACTTTCTGAGCAAGGTCACAAAAAAAGTGATAAAATTAACCCTCGGTTCCATCTGCAGCACATTTACTGTGTTGGCACTGTATATTTCACAGCAAGCGTCTTAGACAGTGCGGTGACCATGCAGGCACAAGAGCTGTGCCTGCACCATCTGTAGAGGGCTTCAGCTGTAGATTACAAAGAGTTTGGCAATATCCATCAGTCCCAAAGACTTTGAAAGGACTGGCACAGGGCATGGGAGACCTTGGTGTCATCTTTTACGAGACTGACATTATGTACTTTGTGCTAAAAATCATAAATGCGCCACACGGTGGCCTCACTGTCTGCAGCTGGTATCTGCTTTATGGGACACCGGGTGTACAGCGTTGGGCTATCTTCGTCAGTCCCAAAGAGTCTGCATAAAAAAACACAGTGGATATGTGACCACCACTCTAAATGGAAGACATGATAAAATAGGGGTCTATTCTCATGACAGAAGGGGGTTTCAGTAGTGAGACCTGAGTGGTTGGGCACCTTATCACCTATGCTGACAGTGAGCTGCTAATCAGTGCTGGGGGAGAGGGTGGACCAGGGCTCACAGGAGCTATCGTCCAGGCAGTGATAATCTTCTGGTGAGGTGATAAAACACTGGCATTGAGACAACAGCACACAGCCTAATAAATGACACGTAGCTGAAATCAGTGTTTCAGCCACTACCTGATGTTGCCCTCAGATAACATAGCCAAAACCTGCTGACAGATTCTCTTTTAAATATTGCAAGATTAACACTTTATAAAAAAAACACATACAGCACGTGTTACTACAAAAGGATGCAGTTTTATGATTTGGTTATTGTCCAAGAGTTACCCAAAATCGTATGATGCCTGTTCTGACAAAATAATTAAGCAGAAATAAAAAAAACATTCATGGTGAAGCCTCTGTAAGAAAGGAGAGAAGAAAAAGCATACCCATATATAACAGCCAGATGAACGGTGGCCTAAGGAGAGATGTGACATATCTTCCGAGAGTATTCCTTGTGCATATGCCAAATGCAGACCACTTAGCATAAATACACCCAAACTGACATATGATGCGTGGATACTTTAGACACAGACATATGCCCAAGACGAGTTGCAACACCAACTTGTTGGCAGGTGTCAGCAGGGTCTGCAGACAGTCTGATGTTAGAGGCAGCTTGATGCCGCTGTGGAGGGAGCCAAGGTTTATGGTATAGCCTGTTATAGCCAGATATACCAACCAACAGATCCGGATACTTCGGCACGGTCAGGAGACAGTGCATCTCGTACCTACACAGCAGAGTCAGAGACTTTGTTCATGGGTTGCGACGCCGTCGGGAGCTGTTCCAACCACTCCCAACAAGAACTCCAACCGATAAGTCATTACCTTCATATTCCCCCTTCTTATTAAGTTTATTGTGTATTTGTTTATGAGAGTTCAGTATTTGCCTAATCATCTCCCTGTGTGGAGGTTTCCTTGAAGTCATACTCAGAAATTGTTTAAGTAAATTCTTGTTAACCCCTACTCTGCCTCCTGCTGTTTACTGCATCCGACGAACCTTTACATATGGATAAGGGATAATTTGATTTTTTGGAGGAATATCTCCTTAACTAGTTGATTCTATTCTGCACAGGGATAATACATGATAACGATCAGCCGTGGCCCAATACCGGAGTGACAGAAGGGGACCGGTTTGTTACATATCTGATACGAAAACATCTTGTGACTTTATTACTGTCCACTGTTGGTGCCAGACCTCCTGGGTTGAAGAGGGGAACACATTTTCATACAAAGTAAGGATGTTCTTACTTCATTCTTTATAGATTAATAATATAATTTACAATAAAACCCCATAGAACACAGAAAGGAAAGTCTTTTAACACATGGGAAATATATACCATGTTAGAAGTAGTTTGCATGAAAATGCAAGTCCTGTAACCTCAATCTCTTCTACAAATCATAGAGGTCTCGAAGAAAAATTTGTCAGCCGGATCATTCCTCCTAAGCGGTCTCTATGGGCATCCAGGTCATATAAAGTTGAATAAAATGATTTCTTAATATCAGTGATCCAATGTCTTATTCCAGATAAATCCAGGATTTTCTTATATTTAAATGAGCTGTTAAGATCTATGGGCCATACATAGATGATCTTCCTGAGAATTTGCCTTCAGAGCTTATTTTAAGTGAAAGGGGATGTTACCAGTGTGAGACATATAATGAATGGCACTTTTATCTCAATCACACACAGCTCTGCAGTGAGATTAGAACAAGACGCAATACAGCATACAGCACAGCCAACACAGTACAGTAGAGACAACAGTACAGCAGAAGTTAACTGTCTCATTCATGGGCATACCCACCGTGGGGCAGGGGGGGCAGCTGCCCCCCCTAGAAGCAGGGGCGCACAGCGAAATAACCGGCCCCGCCGACATTGAACTGATAGTTCAGTGCCGGCGGGCCTTTTAATTGCGGGCGGAATGAGTGAGGAAGGCCTTGCGGCCTTCCATATGCAGCCCTGATGACGTCACGCCGCCTGTGCCAGGAGAAGACGGAGTCCAGAGCGCGCTTCTTCAGAGCTGCGGGGGAGAAAGGCGAGTACTGACATTTTTTTTTTTTTTTTTTTTAACTCCGGGCCCGGCCTATGGGGGATTATGCTGGCTATGGGGGATTATGCTGGCTATGGGGGACTATGCTGGCTATGGGGGATTATGCTGCCTATGCATGGGCGTATCCACCGTGGGGCATGGGGGGCAGCTGACCCCCCCTAGAAGCAGCGGCGCACAGCGAAATAACCGGCCCCACCGACAATGAACTGATAGTTCATGGGGATTTTGCTGCCTATGGGGGACTATGCTGGCTATGGGGGATTCTGCTGGCTATGGGGGATTATGCTGCCTATGGGGGACTATGCTGCTTATGGGGGATTATACTGCCTATGGAGGACTATGCTGGCTATGGGGGACCAAGGACAACATCTGCAAGAAGTTTGTATGTTCTCCCTGTGTTTGCGTGGGTTTCCTCCGGGTACTCCGGTTTCCTCCCACATTCCAAAAACATACAGATAGGGAATCTAGATTGTGAGCCCCTTCAGGGACAGCGACGATGATGTGTGCAAAAACTGTAAAGCGCTGCGGAATATGTTAGCGCTATATAAAAATAAAGATTATTATTATTTATTATGCTGTCTATTGGGGACTATGCTGCTTATGGGGGATTATGCTGGCTATGGGGGATTATGCTGCCTATGGGGGATTATGCTGCCTATGGGGGACTATGCTGCTTATGGGGCATTATGCTGGCTATGGGGGATTATGCTGCCTATTGGGGACTATGCTGCTTATGGGGGATTGTGCTGGCTATGGGGGATTATGCTGGCTATGGGGGATTATGCTGCCTATGGGGGATTATGCTGGCTATTGGGGACTATGCTTCTTATGGGGGATTATGCTGGCTATGGGGGATTATGCTGCCTATTGGGGACTATGCTGCTTATGGGGGATTATGCTGGCTATGGGGGATTATGCTGGCTATGGGGGATTATGCTGCCTATTGGGGACTGTGCTGCTTATGGGGGATTATGCTGCCTATGGGGGACTATGCTGGCTATGGGGGATTATGCTGCCTATTGGGGACTATGCTGCTTATGGGGGATTATGCTGGCTATGGGGGATTATGCTGCCTATGGGGGATTACGCTGGCTATGGGGGATTATGCTACCTATTGGGGGATTATGCTGGCTATGGGGGATTATGCTGGCTATGGGGGATTATGCTGCCTATGGGGGACTATGCTGCTTATGGGGGATTATGCTGCCTATGGGGGATTATGCTGCCTATCGGGGACTATGCTGCTTATGGGGGATTATGCTGCCTATGGGGGATTATGCTGGCTATGGGGGATTATGCTGCCTATGGGGGATTATGCTGCCTATGGGGGATTATGCTGGCTATAGGGGATTATGCTGCCTATGGGGGATTATGCTGCCTATGGGGGACTATGCTGCTTATGGGGGATTATGCTGCCTATGGGGGATTATGCTGCCTATTGGGGACTATGCTGCTTATGGGGGATTATGCTGGCTATGGGGGATTATACTGCCTATGGGGGATTATGCTGCCTATGGGGGATTATGCTGCATATTGGGGACTATTATGCTGCCTATGGGGGATTATGCTGCCTATTGGGGGACTATGCTGCCTATGGGGGATTATGCTGCCTATTTAGGACATATGCTGCCTATTGGGACATTTACCTGCCTATTGGGGACCTATGCTGCCTATTTGGGACTATGCTGGTTATTGGGGACTACTATGCTGCCTATTGGGACATTTACCTGCCTATTGGGGACCTATGCTGCCTATTGGGGACTATGCTGGCTATTGGGGACTATGCTGCTTATTGGGACATTTACCTGCCTATTGAGGACATATGCTGCGTATTGGAGACCTATGATGCGTATTGGGGACCTATGCTGCCTATTAGGGACCTATGCTGTCTATTGATGACATATGCTGCCTATTGGGGATTATGCTGCCTATTGGGGACCTATGCTGCCTATTGAGGACATATGCTGCCTATTGGTGACCAATGCTGCCTATTGGGACATTTACCTGCCTATTGGGGACCAATGCTGCCTATTGGGGACATTTACTTGCCTATTAGGGACTCTCGCACCACACCAGTCTGAGCCTGAGCTAAAAGCGGAGTTGCGTCAATATGTGCACTGATGAGGATGAAATGATATGGATTGGCAAGGCTGCAGTGATGGGCAGCGCAGGCTGTATGTCTCTGTTTGGGCAGTTTTATTGCTGGTATATTGTTTTTGTAGCGCTGTGTATATATATTGGTATTTTACTAATAGCAATTTGGAATCCCTAGGAAATAATGGTATCAAGAAAGAGAAAAATTGCTTCACTTGTTACGACTAGCAGTGACAAATATGGAACCGAACATTGACCATCTCATTAGCCAAAAGCAGGCCCATAGTTCCCATTGAAATACCAGTAAGTTTGTTGATTTTTAACTTTACTTGTTCTTTATTTTAAGTATTGTATTTGTTCCTGTTTTGTTTTTTACTTCAAAATAAGAGTGTAGTATACGGTGTATACAGGGTTATACACACTGTGTGCGGTATATAGAGTGTATATACACTGCTGTATTATACTTTTCATATACAGGTTATAATGCCTCTTATTCTTTGTATAGAGGTTAGTGTGCCATGTATAATATATGGTATATACAGCGTAGTGTCGCATACACTGCTGTATTATACAATATACAACAGTTCTAATGCTCCATACCTAATATGCAGTATAATGTACAGTGTATATGATGTAACCTGTATAAGATGCAACATTGGCTTGCCCCCCCCCCCTAGTTTTGATCCTGGGTACGCCTATGGTCTCATTACAAATAAGTATTCAGCAGCAGTTGTCCTCTCATCCGCAGAGATGTGCTGGATTATAAGAGTACAGCAGAGCTGAACCTTGTCTAATTACAAACACAACAAGCACATTTTCAGCTGTCCTCTCACACTGCTGTCAGCTCTGCTGTACTTCCCTCCTCCCACACTGGATGCCTGCGAGATAGAAGTTGAAGCACCATGAGAGGAAAAATCCACCTGCAAATGTTTTTGTAATGAGACAAAGTTCACTTCTGCTGTCCTGTGTTAGTTCTGATCTCACTGCAGAATGGTGTGTGATTACGAGAGCAAAGTGTCAGTCATTACATGTCTCATACTGGTAATGCCTCTCGGGAAGCAGATTCTCAGGGCGATCTGTTATGATTTAGCAGCTGAGGAGGACAGTAACAAAAATAGCCAAGGCAGACAGACACCCAGAGAGGTTGGTAACTAATGGATTGCAGACCCATAAACTAACCGCACAACTAGAAGCAGCCGTGGGACGTACATACGATGACCTAGATGCCTCGACACAGCCGGAGAGTTAGCTAAGCCTAAAGATAGAAAGGGGAAAGCTAACTGCCCCGGAGTAGCGCCCCAAAGGAATAGGTGCCCGCACACATATATTGGCGGTGAGACAAGATGAAATACAAACGCAGGCAGAAAATAGAGTAAGCAAACGCTGGGGCCCAAAATTATCTAGATAGGACAGGACAGGAAAGAATACTGTCTGCAATCCAGCAAAACCATAGGAAAAATTCCAACACTTCTGATTCCAAAAATACTGAGACCACACGATCTCTCCCCCGCTAGATCAGAACTCTGGTGTGAACAGGTAGCTACCCAGCAGCCACTGAAATAACAGGGACTGAACAAAAAAACTTCATTCTTTATAGATTAATAATATAATTTACAATAAAACCCCATAGAACACAGAAAGGAAAGTCTTTTAACACATGGGAAATATATACCATGTTAGAAGTAGTTTGCATGAAAATGCAAGTCCTGTAACCTCAATCTCTTCTACAAATCATAGAGGTCTCGAAGAAAAATTTGTCAGCCGGATCATTCCTCCTAAGCGGTCTCTATGGGCATCCAGGTCATATAAAGTTGAATAAAATGATTTCTTAATATCAGTGATCCAATGTCTTATTCCAGATAAATCCAGGATTTTCTTATATTTAAATGAGCTGTTAAGATCTATGGGCCATACATAGATGATCTTCCTGAGAATTTGCCTTCAGAGCTTATTTTAAGTGAAAGGGGATGTTACCAGTGTGAGACATATAATGAATGGCACTTTTATCTCAATCACACACAGCTCTGCAGTGAGATTAGAACAAGACGCAATACAGCATACAGCACAGCCAACACAGTACAGTAGAGACAACAGTACAGCAGAAGTTAACTGTCTCATTCATGGGCGTACCCACCGTGGGGCAGGGGGGCAGCTGCCCCCCCTAGAAGCAGGGGCGCACAGCGAAATAACCGGCCCCGCCGACATTGAACTGATAGTTCAGTGCCGGCGGGCCTTTTAATTGCGGGCGGAATGAGTGAGGAAGGCCTTGCGGCCTTCCATATGCAGCCCTGATGACGTCACGCCGCCTGTGCCAGGAGAAGACGGAGTCCAGAGCGCGCTTCTTCAGAGCTGCGGGGGAGAAAGGCGAGTACTGACATTTTTTTTTTTTTTTAACTCTGGGCCCGGCCTATGGGGGATTATGCTGGCTATGGGGATTATGCTGGCTATGGGGGACTATGCTGGCTATGGGGGATTATGCTGCCTATGCATGGGCGTATCCACCGTGGGGCATGGGGGGCAGCTGACCCCCCCTAGAAGCAGGGGCGCACAGCGAAATAACCGGCCCCACCGACAATGAACTGATAGTTCATGGGGATTTTGCTGCCTATGGGGGACTATGCTGGCTATGGGGGATTCTGCTGGCTATGGGGATTATGCTGCCTATGGGGGACTATGCTGCTTATGGGGGATTATACTGCCTATGGAGGACTATGCTGGCTATGGGGGACCAAGGACAACATCTGCAAGAAGTTTGTATGTTCTCCCTGTGTTTGCGTGGGTTTCCTCGGGTACTCCGGTTTCCTCCCACATTCCAAAAACATACAGATAGGGAATCTAGATTGTGAGCCCCTTCAGGGACAGCGACGATGATGTGTGCAAAAACTGTAAAGCGCTGCGGAATATGTTAGCGCTATATAAAAATAAAGATTATTATTATTTATTATGCTGTCTATTGGGGACTATGCTGCTTATGGGGGATTATGCTGGCTATGGGGGATTATGCTGCCTATGGGGGATTATGCTGCCTATGGGGGACTATGCTGCTTATGGGGATTATGCTGGGCCTATGGGGGATTATGCTGCCTATTGGGGACTATGCTGCTTATGGGGGATTATGCTGGCTATGGGGGATTATGCTGGCTATGGGGGATTATGCTGCCTATGGGGATTGCTGGCTATGGGGGATTATGCTGGCTATTGGGGACTATGCTGGCTATGGGGGATTATGCTGCCTATTGGGGACTATGCTGCTTATGGGGGATTATGCTGGCTATGGGGGATTATGCTGGCTATGGATTATGGCTATGGGGACTATGCTGCTTATGGGGGATTATGCTGCCTATGGGGGACTATGCTGGCTATGGGGGATTATGCTGCCTATTGGGGACTATGCTGCTTATGGGGGATTATGCTGGCTATGGGGGATTATGCTGCCTATGGGGGATTACGCTGGCTATGGGGGATTATGCTACCTATTGGGGGATTATGCTGCTATGGGGGATTATGCTGGCTATGGGGGATTATGCTGCCTATGGGGACTATGCTGCCTTATGGGGATTATGCTGCTATCGGGGATTATGCTGCCTATGGGGACTATGCTGCTTATGGGGGATTATGCTGCCTATGGGGGATTATGCTGCTATGGGGATTATGCTGCCTATGGGGGATTATGCTGCTATGGGGACTATGCTGCTATGGGGATTATGCTGCCTATGGGGGACTATGCTGCTTATTTGGGGGATTATGCTGCTATGGGGGAATTGCCTATTGGGACTATGGCTTATGGGGATTATGGTATGGGATTATACTGCCTATGGGGGATTATGCTGCCTATGGGGATTATGCTGCATATTGGGGACTATTATGCTGCCTATGGGGGATTATGCTGCCTATTGGGGGACTATGCTGCCTATGGGGGGATTATGCTGCCTATTTAGGACATATGCTGTGTATTGGGGACCTATGCTGCCTATTGGGACATTTACCTGCCTATTGGGGACCTATGCTGCCTATTTGGGACTATGCTGGTTATTGGGGACTACTATGCTGCCTATTGGGACATTTACCTGCCTATTGGGGACCTATGCTGCCTATTGGGGACTATGCTGGCTATTGGGGACTATGCTGCCTATTGGGACATTTACCTGCCTATTGAGGACATATGCTGCGTATTGGAGACCTATGCTGCGTATTGGGGACCTATGCTGCCTATTAGGGACCTATGCTGTCTATTGATGACATATGCTGCCTATTGGGGATTATGCTGCCTATTGGGGACCTATGCTGCCTATTGAGGACATATGCTGCCTATTGGTGACCAATGCTGCCTATTGGGACATTTACCTGCCTATTGGGGACCAATGCTGCCTATTGGGGACATTTACTTGCCTATTAGGGACTCTCGCACCACACCAGTCTGAGCCTGAGCTAAAAGCGGAGTTGCGCCAATATGTGCACTGATGAGGATGAAATGATATGGATTGGCAAGGCTGCAGTGATGGGCAGCGCAGGCTGTATGTCTCTGTTTGGGCAGTTTTATTGCTGGTATATTGTTTTTGTAGCGCTGTGTATATATATTGGTATTTTACTAATAGCAATTTGGAATCCCTAGGAAATAATGGTATCAAGAAAGAGAAAAATTGCTTCACTTGTTACGACTAGCAGTGACAAATATGGAACCGAACATTGACCATCTCATTAGCCAAAAGCAGGCCCATAGTTCCCATTGAAATACCAGTAAGTTTGTTGATTTTTAACTTTACTTGTTCTTTATTTTAAGTATTGTATTTGTTCCTGTTTTGTTTTTTACTTCAAAATAAGAGTGTAGTATACGGTGTATACAGGGTCATACACACTGTGTGCGGTATATAGAGTGTATATACACTGCTGTATTATACTTTTCATATACAGGTTATAATGCCTCTTATTCTTTGTATAGAGGTTAGTGTGCCATGTATAATATATGGTATATACAGCGTAGTGTCGCATACACTGCTGTATTATACAATATACAACAGTTCTAATGCTCCATACCTAATATGCAGTATAATGTACAGTGTATATGATGTAACCTGTATAAGATGCAACATTGGCTTCCCCCCCCCCTAGTTTTGATCCTGGGTACGCCTATGGTCTCATTACAAATAAGTATTCAGCAGCAGTTGTCCTCTCATCCGCAGAGATGTGCTGGATTATAAGAGTACAGCGAGCTGAACCTTGTCTAATTACAAACACAACAAGCACATTTTCAGCTGTCCTCTCACACTGCTGTCAGCTCTGCTGTACTTCCCTCCTCCCACACTGGATGCCTGCGAGATAGAAGTTGAAGCACCATGAGAGGAAAAATCCACCTGCAAATGTTTTTGTAATGAGACAAAGTTCACTTCTGCTGTCCTGTGTTAGTTCTGATCTCACTGCAGAATGGTGTGTGATTACGAGAGCAAAGTGTCAGTCATTACATGTCTCATACTGGTAATGCCTCTCGGGAAGCAGATTCTCAGGGCGATCTGTTATGATTTAGCAGCTGAGGAGGACAGTAACAAAAATAGCCAAGGCAGACAGACACCCAGAGAGGTTGGTAACTAATGGATTGCAGACCCCTAAACTAACCGCACAACTAGAAGCAGCCGTGGGACGTACATACGATGACCTAGATGCCTCGACACAGCCGGAGAGTTAGCTAAGCCTAAAGATAGAAAGGGGAAAGCTAACTGCCCCGGAGTAGCGCCCCAAAGGAATAGGTGCCCGCACACATATATTGGCGGTGAGACAAGATGAAATACAAACGCAGGCAGAAAATAGAGTAAGCAAACGCTGGGGCCCAAAATTATCTAGATAGGACAGGACAGGAAAGAATACTGTCTGCAATCCAGCAAAACCATAGGAAAAATTCCAACATTCTGATTCCAAAAATACTGAGACCACACGATCTCTCCCCCGCTAGATCAGAACTCTGGTGTGAACAGGTAGCTACTCAGCAGCCACTGAAATAACAGGGACTGAACAAAAAAACCGAGATAAATGAGAAACAGAGACCAGCGCAGGCCCCAGAAGGGGGACCCGGTTGACCTCACTCAGAAGAGCAGAAAAACAAAAGAAAACAAAACCACAGAAACAAGAAGAAAATAACTTATCTGAAAGTTGCAGGAGACAGCAGAAAGCAAGCCGACTTCCAAACTGGACCAGGAAGTAACAACTAATCAACTGTGAGGATCATGGGAAGGTAACTCCCTTAAATCTCCCCAGTCATCACTCCCAGATTGCCAATCGTCCGCAGTTGAAGGGCCTCTGTCAGTCAAGGCAGCTTCATTACCATCAGCAGCCACCAGAGGGAGCCCCAACTCAGAATCCAGAGCGTTCACAACAGTATCCCCCCCTTGAGGAAGGGTCACCAAACCCTCACCTGCACCACCAGTCCTATCAGGATGAGGCTGGTAAAAGGCGCGAACCAATCTCTCCGCATGAATGTCAGAAGCAAACACCCAAGAATTGTCCTTCTGACCATAACCTTTCCACTTAACCAAGTACTGGAGTCTCCGTCTAGCCAGACGAGAATCCAATATCTTTTCCACTTCATACTCTAGATTGCCCTCAACCAAAACAGGCTCAGAGGGTGCAGCCATAGGAACCACTGGCTCAACAAACCTTTTCAATAAAGATTTGAGGAAGATGTTGTAAATCTTAAACGTCCCTGGAAGAGCCAAACGGAAGGAAACGGGATTAAAAATTTCCAAGATCTTATAAGGTCCAATGAATCTTGGCTTAAATTTTGGACGCGCCACCTTCATAGGGATATTTCTTGAGGACAACCAAACCATGTCACCCACTTTAAACTGAGGACCATCAGTCCTATGCCGGTTGGCAAACCATTGGGCCCTTTCCTGAGAGAGAGACAACTTATCCACTACTTGATCCCAAATCTGCTGCATTCTCTCCACCATAGAGTCAACACCCAGACAGACAGAAGCCTCCACCTGCCCTGAAGAAAACTGAGGATGAAACCCGAAATTTCAGAAAAAAGGGGACATAAAAGTGGCAGAACTAGCCCTATTATTTAGAGCAAATTCGGCCAAGGGCAAAAAAGAGACCCAGTCATCTTGATCAGCAGACACAAAACATCTCAAATAAGCTTCCAAGGTCTGGTTTGTTCTCTCAGTCTGCACATTGGTCTGAGGGTGAAACGCAGAGGAGAAAGACAGCTGAACTCCCAGTTTAGAACAAAAGGTCCTCCAAAATCTGGAAACAAATTGGACACCTCTGTCAAACACAATGTTCTCCGGAATGCCGTGCAACCGAACCACCTGCTGAAAAAACAAGGGCACCGACTCGGAAGAGGATGGCAACTGCGGCAGTGGCACAAGATGGATCATCTTGGAAAATCTATCACAGATCACCCAGATAACGGTCATTTTCTGAGAGACAGGGAGGTCGGAAATAAAATCCATAGAGCTTTGGGTCCATGGCCTCTTGGGCACAGGCAATGGCATTAACAATCCACTAGAGCAAGAGTAAGGTTTGGACCGAGAACAAGTCCCACAGAACTGCACAAAATTCCTGACATCACGAGATAAAATAGGCCACCAAAAGGACCGACTCACCAAATCTTTAGTACCAAAAATACCAGGATGACCAGCCAACGCAGAGCAATGAACTTCAGACATAACTTTCTTCCTCCATTGGACTGGGACATACAAGTTCCCCGCAGGGCAACATTCAGGTTTATCCCCCTGAATTTGCTCCAGGGCCAGTCTCAAATTGGGTGAGATAGCGGAAAGAACCACATCCTCCTTCAGAATGGCCGTAGGCTCGGTCACATCAAGAGAATCCGCAAAGAAACTCCTAGAGAGGGCATCCGCCTCAACATTCTTAGTACCCGGGAGAAAGGAGACCACAAAGTTAAAATGCGTGAAAAACAAGTCCCACCTGGCCTGTCTAGGATTCAATCGCTTGGCTCGTTTGAGATAGATCAAGTTCTTGTGGTCAGTGAGGACCACAACTTGATGTTTGGCTCCCTCTAACCAATGTCTCAACTCTTCGAACGCCCACTTCATAGCCAATAATTCCCAATTCCCCACATCATAATTACGTTTAGCTGGGGAAAACTTTCGGGAGAAGAAGGCACAAGGGTTAATCTTAGAGGTTACAGGATCCCTTTGGGACAGAACGGGTCCTGCCCCAATCTCAGAAGCATCTATTTCCACCTGAAATGGGAGAGAAACATCAGGTTGCCGCAGAACCGGAGTAGAAGTGAATCTCCGCTTAAGCTCCTGAAAAGCCAAAACTGCCTCTGGAGACCAATTTACCACATCAGAGCCCTTTTTGATCAAATCAGTCAGTGGTTTCACAATACCACAAAAATTACGTATAAATTTATGGTAAAAATGAGCAAAACCCAAAAATCTCTGAAGAGCCTTCAATGAAGTGGGCTGAACCCAATCAGAAATGGCCTGAACCTTGGCTGGGTCCATTTCAATAGCGGACGGAGATAGAATGAATCCCAAAAATGAAACCTTCTGTACGCCAAAAACACATTTTGATCCCTTGACATGCAAAGCATTTTCTCTGAAAATACGGAACACCATCCGAACATGCTCCACATGAGAATCCCAGTCATTAGAAAAAATCAAAATATCGTCCAAATAAACGATCAGAAACTTATCCACAAAATCCTGGAAAATATCGTTCATGAAAGATTGGAAGATGGAAGGGGTATTAGTGAGCCCAAAAGGCATCACTAGGTACTCAAAATGCCCCTCAGGTGTATTAAACGCCGTCTTCCATTCATCCCCATGCTTAATGCGAATAAGATTATACGCCCCCTAAAGTCAAGCCTGGTAAACCAACTAGCACCTTTCACTCGGGAGAATAAATCTGAAATCAGGGGTAACGGATACTGATATTTAACAGTGATCTTATTAAGGAGACGATAGTCAATACATGGTCTCAATGAACCATCCTTTTTGGCCACAAAGAAAAAGCCAGCACCCAAGGGTGAAGAGGACGGTCTAATATGACCCTTCTCCAATGACTCTTTGATATAAGATCACATAGCATCATGTTCAGGTACAGACAAATTGAAGAGCTGACCCTTGGGAAATTTACAACCGGGCACCAACTCAATCGCGCAATCATAACTCCTATGAGGAGGCAAGGACGCAGACTTACTTTCACTAAACACATCAGAATAATCAGCTAAATAGCCGGGGATCTCCTGAGGCTGGGGAGAGGTAGAAAACACAGGAGTGTCACCATGAACACATTGACAACCCCAACTGGCCACAGACACAGACTTCCAATCCAAAACAGGATTAGGGGTCTGCAACCAAGGAATACCCAGTACAATAATGTCATGCAAATTATGCAACACTAAAAATTTACAATTCTCTTGGTGGTCCGGGGCTACCCTCATTATCAACAGGGTCCAAAACTGGGTTTATTTTCCGCCAAAGGAGTTGAATCAATGCCCAGCAAAGGAATAGGAGTCCGCAGGGTATCATGGGAAACCCACAACATTTGGCAAAGTCGAAATCCATCAGGTTCAGGGCTGCTCCTGAATCGACAAAAGCCTGAGTGGAAAATGTGGGCAAGGAGCAGATCAAGGTAACAGTCAAGAGAAATTTAGACTGTACATTGCCCAAAACAAATGAGCACGAAAACAGTCTTCCCCGCTTAGGGCAGATAGAAATAGTATGAGAAGCATCCCTACAATAAAAACACAACTTATTACGCTTCCGAAATTCTCAACGCTGAGCCCCAGAAACAACCCGGTCACACTGCATGGGCTCAGGGGCCCGTTCGAAAGGCAACATCACCTCTCGCATAGTTTTACTTTCACGCAGGCATCGGTCAATTTGAATAGCTAATGACATAGAATCGTTGAGCCCCGAGGGGACAGGAAATCCTACCATAACATCTTTTACGGTCTCTGCCAGCCCATTCCGAAAAAGAGCCGCGAGGGCATCATCGTTCCATTTAGTAAGGACTACCCATTTTCGGAATTTCTCACAATATAACTCTGCTGTTTCCTGACCCTGGTTCAATGCCAATAAGGTTTTCTCAGCTTGATCAATAACATTAGGTTCGTCGTACAATAATCCCAGAGCTTGAAAACACACATCAACATTAGCCAACACAGGATCTCCAGGTGTCAGGGAAAAGGCCCAGTCCTGATGGTCGCCGCGCAACAGGGAGATGACAATTTGAACCTGCTGCACTGCGTTCCCAGAGGACTTAGGTTTCAAGGCAAAAAACAATTTACAATTATTCCTGAAGTTCAAAAATTTAGACCGATCCCCAGAAAATAAATCAGGCAGAGGAATCCTAGGTTCCATATCAGAAAACTGAGTGAGATAGGCAGAAATTCAGAACTTCAGTAGCGAGCCGCTCAACACGACCAGACAACTGCACAATCTCCATTGAAGAAAGAAGAAAATCCTCCTACGGCCCCCAGAGGAAAAGAGGGAAAAATAAAAAAAAATTCTGAAACCCTTTTTTTTTTTACTATCCTTTCCTTCTTTTGAATACCCAAGGATTACGGTTAGGCCGGTGATTCTGTTATGATTTGGCAGCCGAGGAGGACAGTAACAAAAATAGCCAAGGCAGACAGACACCCAGAGAGGTTGGTAACGAATGGATTGCAGATCCCTAAACTAACTGTACAACTAGAAGCAGCCGTGGGATGTACCTACGATGACCTAGACGCCTCGACACAGCCGGAGAGTTAGCTAAGCCTAAAGATAGAAAGGGGAAAGCTAACTGCCCCGGAGTAGCGCCCCAAAGGAATAGGTAGCCCGCACACATATATTGGAGTGAGACAAGATGAAATACAAACGCAGGCAAAAAATAGAGTAAGCAAACGCTGGGGCCCAAAACTATCTAGATAGGACAGGACAGGAAAGAATACTGTCTGCAATCCAGCAAATCCATAGGAAAAATTCCAACACTTCTGATTCCAAAAATACTGAGACCACACGATCTCTCCCCCGCTAGATCAGAACTCTGGTGTGAACAGGTAGCTACCCAGCAGCCAATGAAATAACAGGGACTGAACAAATAAACCGAGATAAATGAGAAACAGAGACCAGCGCAGGCCCGAGCAGGGGGACCCGGCTGACCTCACTCAGAAGGGCAGATAAACAAAAGAAAACAAAACCACAGAAACAAGCAGAAAATAACTTATCTGAAAGTTGCAGGAGACAGCAGAGAGCAAGCTGACTTCCAAACTGGACCAGGAAGTAACAACTAATCACCGGCGAGGATCATGGGAAGTTAACTCCATTAAATCTCCCCAGTCATCACTCCCAGATTGCCAATCGTCCACAGCTGAATCCTCAGCTGAAGGGCCTCTGTCAGTCAAGGCAGCTTCATCACCATCAGCAGCCACTAGAGGGAGCCCCACTCAGAATCCAGAGTGTTCACAACAGTGATCTATGTCCGGCCCATAGATCTTAACAACTCATTTACATATATGAGAAATGTAAATTTCTCTGGAATTTGATAATCCTTTGGGATGCTACTTTCTTCTGTTTCACCTTCGTCTACATGTGTACATGCTTATTAATATTGGTTAGTTAAGCAGCGCAACAAATACCTGATCACAAACTTTGCTTTCAGATTGTAAGTGGGGTCTTCTCTCATTATGAATTTATTGTATCCGTTATTTTAAACTTGTGATTTATTGTATATCATTGCAGAAAATGTTGGCACTTCACAGCACAATTCTCTCTCCAAGAACGCTCAGTACATTATGAAGACTCATAGAGATCTTTCCTGAATGTCAACTGAATAAAATTGCACAACATGAAAACGTCACGGCCGTACAGCCACAGGCTCATTAAAACGCATCTCTTATTTCTCTTCTGGCCAAATAGTTTCTTGCTTATATCACAGTGGACTGAGCCATTATTCTTACAAGCAGATGTTCTTTTGTTAGGTAGCCGAGCTCACAGCAGTGTTGCAGCCGGTCTATTCCACCATTAACTATGAAAAGCAACAACATATTGTAGATTTCAGTAACGGATGACACCTACATCACTGGCCAAAGAGATAACCAAACTGATAACTGCTGCCAATAAAAAAAAAAAAGAGGTGGGCTGTTTCAAGATTTTGCACAGAGAATAGATTTGTGATCTACTGAACAAAGTAAAGATCACGTTGGATGTAAAATGTATTTCTTGCACAATTTATTTCTTAGCAGACAAAGCCACATTTGCAAGTAAAATATAATTGATACGTAATCTGTCTGAAAGCAGAGGTGCACGTCACTATGAAAATATTACAAGTGCTAAAAAATAAATTGACACATATAACCAATTACCCATAACATCAAAACCACCTGCCTAACATGGTGTAGATTCCTCATGTTGCCTAAACAGCTCGGACCCATTGAGGCGCAGGCTCCGCAAGACCTCTGATGGTCTTCTGTGTTATCTGAAACCAGGAAGTGCCAGATCCTTATTTAAGTCCTGTAAATTGGAAGGTGGCACCTCCAGAAATAGGACTTGCTTTTATTAATTTTTTACGCTTATTTATATACTGCAATCACTTTCCGCATCGCTTTACTGACATTGTGTGCCCCAATAGGGACAGTGATGAACAATCTAAATTCTTTGCAGTTGGGAGCAAACTGGAGAACCTGAAGGAAACCCACGCAGACATGGAGGGAACATACAAACTGCTTGCAGATATAGTCCTTTGTGGGATTTGACCCCAGTGCTACAAAGTAACAGTGCTAACCACTGTGCCAGTGTTTTTTAGTACATACCACACATGTCCTCTTGGATTATTTGAAGAATTTAAGAGTCAATGTCTACAACCCTTTGTCATAGTCCTCAAACCATTTGTGAGTAACTTTTGCAGTGTGGTAGCTTGCAATTTTCTGCTGAAGGAAGTCATTGCAACTAGAAGATGTTGTTATCCTGCGGGTGTCGAACAGCCATGAGACATGCAACCGCGGGGACTGGAACATATTTTTTGAGCATGCAGAAGACATTCGGTTAGAACCCGAGCATGCTCAGATAACACCTTATCCGAGTACGTTCACTCATCACTAATTATTGTATATTGTATTTCTGGATAGAAGGTAGAACTGTAAGTCCCAGCTACATAATACTATAGTTTAATCTTCAGTTCAGTATGAGACTAGAAAGAGACTTCTTAATCAGAATGTAGTGCACAGCCCGGCCAGTCGGTCAGTCAAGTGAGACAGCTGCATAGAAATATATATATAGAAATATCTGCAGCTGTCACACTCGGGTCAGGAGAGCCGCTGGCCAGAATGTGCACTGTTCTGATCTCATTCCAATTTATTGTTTTTCAACTGACTGCGCCCCTACTTATATGTTTGAGGAAAAGGTGTGTGTGTGAATGGGTGTGGCTTTAAAATGGGCGTGGCTTAACCCCTCTCTGACAGTAGACGTACTATCCCGTCCATAAAACCCGTGCCATTCTGCCCATGGACAGGATAGTACGTCATAGGGGATCAGCTGCGCTCCTGAGGGGAGCGCAGCTAATCGCCGCCGGGTGTCAGCTGATTATCACAGCTGACACCCGTGACTGTGTGTCAGGAGCGGTCACGGACCGCTCCTGGCACATTAACCCCTAGCACACCGCGATTAAACATGATCGCGGTGTACTGGGGGCACAGGGAAGCATCACGCAGGGTGGGGGCTCCCTGCGCGCCCCCCTGAGACTCTCAGACCAGCGCGATGTGATCGCGCTGTTCTGAGGGCTTCCTCCCTCCCAGGACCCGGATCCAAGATGGCGCCGGGGTCCTGGAGGGAGGCGGCTACCTCAGTGCCTGCCGAGAGCAGGCACTGAGAAGCCTGCATCTATGCCTGTGCGATCGCTGGTGTGACAGAGTGCTGTGCACACTGTCACACCAGCGATTGATAAAATACAGTGATGTCCCACCCTGGGACAAAGTAAAAAAGTTAAAAAAATAAAAATAAACATGTTTTAAAAAAAATCCAAAATAAATAAAAAAAAAAAATATAATATTCCCCAATAAATTCATTTCTTCCTGTAAATAAAAAAAACAAAACAATAAAAGTACACATATTTGGTATCGCCGCGTCTGTAACGACCCCCCCTATAAAACTGTCCCACTAGTTAACCCCTTTAGTGAACCCCTTAAAAAAAAAAAAAAAAAAAAGCAAAAAATCAATGCTTTATCATCATACCGCCGAACAAAAAGTGGAATAACACGCAATCAAAAAGACATATATAAATAAACATGGTACCGCTGAAAACATCATCTTGTCCCGCAAAAAACGAGCCGCCATACAGCATCATCAGAGAAAAAATAAAAAAGTTATAGCTCGCAGAATAAAGCGATGCAAAAATAATTATTTTTTATATAAAATTGTTTTTATTCTATAAAAGCGCCAAAACATAAAAAAATGATATAAATGAGGTATCGCCATAATCGTACTGACCCGAAGAATAAAACTGCTTTATCAATTTTACCACACGCGGAACAATAAAAACGCCTCCCCCAAAAGAAATTCATGAATTGCTGATTTTTGTTCATTCTAGCCTCCCAAAAATCGAAATAAAAAGCGATCAAAAAATGTCACGTGCTCAAAAATGGTACAAATAAAAACGTCAACTCGTACCGCAAAAAATAAGATCTCACATGACTCTGTGGGCCAAAATGTGCAAAAATTATAGCTCTCAAAATGTGGCGATGCAAAAAACTATTTTTGCAATAAAAAGCGTCTTTTAGCGTGACAGCTGCCAATCATAAAAACCCGCTATAAATAGTAAATCAAACCCCCCTTTATCACCCCCTTAGTTAGGGAAAAATAATAAAATTAAAAAAATTTATTTATTTCCATTTTCCCATTAGGGTTAGGGTTAGGGTTGCGGCTAAAGTTAGGGTTAGGGTTGGCGCTAAAGTTAGGATTAGGGTTAGGGTTGGGATTAGGGGTGTGTTAGGGTTAGGTTTGTGGTTAGGGTTGGGACTAGGGTTAGGGGTGTGTTGGGGTTAGGGTTGGAGTTAGAATTGGGGGGTTTCCGCTTTTAGGCACATCAGGGGCTCTCCAAATGTGACATGGCGTCTGATCTCAATTCCAGCCAATTCTGCGTTGAAAAAGTCAAACGGTGCTCCTTCACTTCTGAGCTCTGCCATGCGTCCAAACAGTAGTTTATCCCCACATATGGGGTATCAGCGTACTCTGGACCCCAAGAGTTATTGTGCAATTTGTCCTATTTCTTCTGTTACCCTTGCGAAAATAAAAAACTGGGGGCGAAAATATCATTTTTGTACAAAAAAAAATATTTTTTGTTTTTACGGCTGTACATTATAAACTTCTGTGAAGCACTTGGGGCTTCATAGCGCTCACCACACACTAGATAAGTTCCTTGTGGGGTCTATTTTCCAAAATGGGGTCACTTGTTGGGGATTTCCACTGTTTAGGCGCATCAGGGGCTCTCCAAATGCGACATGACGCCCCCAGACCATTCCATCAAAGTCTGCAATCCAAAACGTCACTACTTCCCTTCCGAGCCCCAACGTGTACCCATACAGTAGTTTTCTCCCACATATTGGGTATCAGCGTACTCAGGACAAATTGGACAACAACTTTTGGGGTCCAATTTCTCCTGTTACCCTTGTAAAAATAAAATATTGGGGCGAAAAAATCATTTTTGCAAAAAAAAAAAAAAAGATTTTTTATTTTTACGGCTGTGCGTTATAAACTTCTGTGAAGCACTTCGGGGATCAAAGTGCTCACCACACATTTAGATAAGTTCCTTGTGGGGTCTATTTTCCAAAATGGGGTCACTTGTGGGGGGTTTCCACTGTTTAGGCGCATCAGGGGCTCTCCAAATGCGACATGACGCCCCCAGACCATTCCATCAAAGTCTGCAATCCAAAACGTCACTACTTCCCTTCCGAGCCCCAACGTGTACCCATACAGTAGTTTTCTCCCACATATTGGGTATCAGCGTACTCAGGACAAATTGGACAACAACTTTTGGGGTCCAATTTCTCCTGTTACCCTTGTGAAAATAAAATATTGGGGGCAAAAAAAATCATTTTTGTAAAAAAAAAAAGATTTTTTATTTTTACGGCTGTGTGTTATAAACTTCTGTGAAGCACTTCGGGGTTCAAAGTGCTCACCACACATCTAGATAAGTTCCTTGTGGGGTCTATTTGCCAAAATGGGGTCACTTGTGGGGGGTTTCTACTGTTTAGGTGCATCAGGGGCTCTCCAAATGTGACATGACGCCCCCAGACCATTCCATCAAAGTCTGCAATCCAAAACGTCACTACTTCCCTTCCGATCCCCGACGTGTGCCCATACAGTAGTTTTCGCCCACATATTGGGTATCAGTGTACTCAGGACAAATTGGACAACAACTTTTGGGTTCCAATTTCTTGTTACCCTTGTGAAAATAAAATATTGGGGCGAAAAAATCATTTTTGTAAAAAAAAAAAAGATTTTTTATTTTACGGCTGTACGTTATAAACTTTAGTGAAACACCTGGGGGTTCAAAGTTCTCACCACACATCTAGATAAGTTCCTTGAGGGGTCTAGTTTCCAAAATGGTGCCATTTATGGGGGTTTCCACTGTTTAGGCAGATCAGGAGCTCTCCAAACACGACATGGCGTCCAGCCAATTCTGCGTTGAAAAAGTCAGACGGCGCTCCTTCCCTTCCAAACTCTGCCATGCACCCAAACAGTGGTTTACCCCCACATATGGGGTATCAGCGCACTCAGGACAAATTGCACAATAACTTTTGGAGTCTTGTTACCCTTGGAAAAATAAAAATTGGGGTGAAAAGATCATTTTTGTAGAAAAAATATGATTTTTAAATTTTACGGCTCTACGTTATAAACTTGTGTGAAGCACTTGGGGGTTCAAATTGCTCATCAAAAATCTAGATAAGTTCCTTAGGGGGTCTAGTTTCCCAAATGGGGTCATTTGTGGGGTGTTTCCACTGTTTAGGCACATCAGGGGCTCTCCAAATGCAACATGGCATCCAAACTCAATTCCAGCCAATTTTGGTTGGAAAAAGTCAAATGGTGCTCCTTCCATTCCGAGCTCTGCCGTGCGCCCAAACAGTGTTTCCCCCCCACATATGGGATATCAGCGTACTCAGGACAAATTGTACAACAACTTATGTGGTCCAATTTCTCCTGTTACCCTTGGGAAAATAAAAAATTAGTGACTAAAAGATAATTTTTGTGGGAAAAAAAATAGGATTTTTTTTATTTTCATGCCCGGGCATTATAAACTTGTGTGAAGCACTTGGGGGTTCACAGTGCTCACCAAAGATCTAGATAAGTTCCTTATGGGGTCTAGTTTCCAAAATGGGGTCACTTGTGGGGGGTTTCCACTGTTTAGGCTCATCTGGGGCACTGCAAACGGAACATGACCCCCATTAACGTCTGCATTTCAAAACGTTACTACTTCCTTTCCAAGCCCTGCCGTGCGCCCAAACAGTTTCCCCCCCCCACATATGGGGTATCAGCGTACTCAGGACAAATTGGACAACAACTTTTGGGGTCCAATTTCCTTGGGAAAATTCAAAAATTTGGGACTAAAAAATCATTTTTGTGGAAAATTGATTTTTTTTTTTTTCACACACAGGCTTTATAAACTTTTGTGAAACACTTGAGGGTTCAAAGTGCTCACAACAGATCTAGATAAGTACCTTAGGGGGTCTAGTTTCCAAAATGGTGTCACTTGTGGGGGGTTTCCACTGTTTAGGCGCATCAGGGGCTCTCAAAACGCGACATGGCATCCAATCTAAATTCCAGCCAATTTTAGTTTGAAAAAGTCAAACGTCGCTCCTTCCCTTACGAGCTCTGTCGTGTGCCCAAACAGTGGTTTTCCCCCACATATGGGGTATTGGCGTACTCAGGAGAAATTGCATAACAACCTTATCTGTCCATTTTCTCCTTTTACCCTTGTGAAAATAAAAAAAAAGTTTGTAAAAGATAATTTTTGTGGCTAAAAAGTAAAATATTCATTTTTTCCTTCCACGTTGCTTTAGTTACTGTGAAGCACCTGAAGGGTTAATAAACTTCTTGAATGTGGTTTTGAGTACCTTGAGGGGTGCAGTTTTTAGAATGGTGTCACTTTTGGGTATTTTCTGCCATATAGACCCCTCAAAGTGACTTCAAATGTGAGGTGGTCCCTAAAAAAAATGGCTTTGTAAATTTTGTTGTAAAAATGAGAAATCGCTGGTCAACTTTTAACCCTTATAACTTCCTAACAAAAAAAATTTTGGTTCCAAAATTGTGCTGATGTAAAGTAGACATGTGGGAAATGTTATTTCTTAACTATTTTGTGTGATATATTTCTCTGTTTTAAGGGAATAAAAATTCAAAGTTTGAAAATTGCAAAATTTTAAAAATTTTCGCCATATTTGCGTTTTTTTTCAAAAATAAACGCAAGTTATATCGAAGAAATTTTACCACTAACATGAAGTACAATATGTCACGAGAAAACAGTCTCAGAATCGCGAAGATCCGTTGAAGCGTTCCAGAGTTACAACCTCATAAAGAGACAGTGGTCAGAATTGTAAAAATTGGCCCGGTCATTAACGTGCAAACCACCCTTGGGGGTGAAGGGGTTAAAATGGGTGTGACTTAAAATGAGTGTGGTTTTCCGACGCACAAACACAGAACCTGTTGTTAAAAATTTGAATCCCACCCCTGTATGGACGTCCAGGCGTCAGGTGACATCCAGGGAGGCGCACGCCTTGCAGAGAATTGAAGCGCAAGAGAGATACACGCCAAGTGGAACCTTGCGGAGAGCTTGATCCGATTGCTCCGCAGTTACATGGACTAGAGGCTCAGTGGCAAAACCAGAGACTGCCCGCTGCCGCCAGAAGCAGGACCGTGTGTTAGGTGGGGACGCCCGAAGACGCTGCACCGAATGCCTTCAGCATCCTACTACCCACGTGATCTTCAGAGACTGACGGGCTGCAGAGCCATGATAAGTGAACTGTTCTCAAAAGACTGTCTAGTTTAACAACCTTTATTCAGTTTAGTTTTTGTACCCCTTTTCCCCTGCTATCTCCCTGCGAGGAGGTTATTGCTGTTGGATAATTAAATATAGTTACGGTAATCCCTGCTCTGCAGCATATGTGTTACTGCATCCCAGTACCTGCTTATTACACTGGCATGTACTTGGTCTGAAACCATGCTAAATAGTGAATGTTAAAATAAGGCTGGATTCAGATATTTGTGTTTTGCAGTGCACAGGCTGGCCGTAGGTCCGCTGATCTGAATTAAACAGCCTCATAGACATCTATGAGGCTGTCGAGTTTGAATTGACTGCGAAACACAGATGTGTGAATCCAACCTACTTGCTCGCCTTCTTTTCATAGTGCAACATGGCGCCATTTCCTACCCAGGAACTTGACGTACACAAACTCGGCTGCTAACATGATGCATAAGAAAACATGATCCATCAGATCAGTCCTCCTTCTT
The DNA here is from genome assembly GCA_033576555.1 of Oophaga sylvatica. NCBI lineage: Eukaryota > Metazoa > Chordata > Amphibia > Anura > Dendrobatidae > Oophaga > Oophaga sylvatica. The sequence continues at coordinate 474,206,054 of JARQOD010000001.1, forward strand.
CCACTGTTAAATGACTTATCTAGGACTCTTGTTATTTTTGTGTATGATATTAAGAACTGCAAATTATTGCTAGCTACCTGCCTGTTCTGCACGGGAACGATCTCTGCCGGTGATTTCATTGCTTCATTTCACCTCATCAACAGAGCAGCTCTTCCTTTTCCATGCTGCTCTGTTGACAGGGAGTCACTGCAGACATAATGCTGATTGACAGCCTGCTCCCAGCAATTAGGCAGCGGGGAATTCTTGGTCAATCAGCATGACATTGACAGAGATGCCACATCAGCAGAGGAGAGTGGAAGAGAATATGCTACTCTGTTGAGGTGACGTCAGCTGTGGCAGCAGAATCACCGGCAGGAGCCACTACGACCCAGCAGAGATTGGCATCGGGCAAACTGGCAAGTTGTCATGGCACTGTTGCAGGATATCCCAGGGCTCCTTCCCTATCCCTATAGCTATGGGCGCCCTATCAATCCCTGCTCGCCTGGATTACTTCTGATGGTGAAGACACCGGGGCCACGTGCCTTGGGGCGCTCCTAAATCAGCCCTTATCTGTCCCCTCCCCCTACCCAGGGAAGTGGGGAGTTATAGTGTATAAGAAAACACAAATTCCTCCAGAGACACAAGAGAAGACATACAGGAATAAATGAAAATACCAATCATACAATATACACTTACAAACAACAGACTTGAACACCGGGAAGTAAAGGAAGGAAAAAACAAATAAAGGATGAAGATATGCACACAGAAAAATCACAAAGCAACAGCCTTCTGAACAACACCCCAAACGCCTCCTCAACAAACACCTCCAACTCCAGAACCAGGCAGTATGAAACTAACACTGGCAATCTCTGATTGCAAGAGGAGAGTATATATAAGAGTGGGGAGTGGCCAACACTGAACAGCTGAGACCATTAAAGCAGTAAATCTCCAGGAGCTCTCAATTGAACAGAGTAATCCCTGCACTGCTAGCAGAAACCTGCACTGTTTAATATGATGGTAAGTGCTTCTAATTAGTGCAGGAGTACGTGAAATCATACACCGCAGTCTTTTGGACCCTCTATGTCACTGTAAACCAGTGAAGATAAGAATAATTTGTGGATATCTTCTGGGCTGCTGTGTATAGAAGACGTCAAATCTCAGTGATAAATTCAAGTGGTTTTTATTTGACGCGTTTCAAAGTGTCAAGCACTTGGTCCTCAGCAAATGTCACATACCTATGGTATGGTATTTTTTGCAGATCAAAACTCTAATGAAAGTCTACAGATCCATGATGCCATGACATGGATGCCAGCTGTGTTCAGTCCATTTCTCACTGACTGATAGATATTGGAAGGTGAAGAATTTTTTTTTCTTATTAGTGAATAACACTAAACAAACTCTGACCAAATACTGATGAAATTCGGTCCCTTTTTCTCATATGTGAAAAAAACGACATCTGACAAGAACAACTTCTGCAGGCAGTAGCATAGCTACCGAAGATGCAGCTGATGTGGTCACTACGGGTCTCGCACACTGAGGTGCCCACACAGAGCTATGCTACCATTAACTGTATCGGCGTGTGCAGCGCACAAATACAATTAAACTCTCCGGTAGAGCAGGGAGACAGGGGGTATGAGGAGGAAAGGTGAGTATTGTATTATTTTTTTAGAACCCTGTGGTGCCTAGAATACCGTATGGAGGACTATACGATGCATTACGCTGTATGGACTATGGGGAGAGAATTATGCTGTAGGGACTTTGTGGTGCATTATACTATACAGAGTACTATGGGATGCATTATGCTGTATGAGCTATGGGGTGCATTATACTATACAGAGGACTATGAGCACTATGCTATATCTACTATGGGGTGCATTATATTGTATGCAAGCAATTATATAGTGTGAATGTTTATGTGGAGAGCTGTATGAGGGCTATTATACAGTGTTTGGCCAAATACTGTATGTAGGCCCATTATACTGCATGGATAGCTATGTGGGGGTCACAGTCTTGGGATCATATTGTGTTAGGGTCACCACACTTTTCCGGGGGAGCTGAGTGGTGGGGTACAGTATGTTCATCATACTGTGCGTGTAGAGTGTACTGTGAAAGAATTCACTTGTGGGGGTATTTTACAGTCATGGCCAAAAGTTTTGAGAATGACACAAATATTAATTTTTACAAAGTCTACTGCTTCACTTTTTCTAATAGCAATTTGCATATACTCCAGAATGTTATAAAGAATGATCAGCTTAAAAGCAATTACAGTCAATATTTGGCTAGAAAATGAACTTTATCCCCCAAAACACATTTCAACATCATTGCAGCCCTGCCTTAAAAGGACCAGCTAACCTCTTTTCAGTGATTGCTCCATTAACACAGGTGTGGATGTTGATGAGGACATGGCTGGAGATCAATCTGTCATGATTAAGTAAGAATGACACCACTGGACACTTTAAAAGGAGGCTGGTGCTTGGCATCATTGTTTCTCTTCTGTTAACCATGGTTATCTCTAAAGAAACACGTGCAGTCATTATTGCAATGCACAAAAATGGCCTAACAGGGAAGAGTATCGCAGCTAGAAAGATTGCACCTCAGTCAACAATCTATCGCATCATCAAGAACTTCAAGGAGAGAGGTTCCATTGTTGCCAAAAAGGCTCCAGGGCGCCCAAGGAAGACCAGCAAGTGCCAGGACCGTCTCTTAAAAGTGTTTCAGCTGCGGGATCGGGCTACCAGCAGTGCAGAGCTTGCTCAGGAATGGCAGCAGGCAGGTGTGAGTGCATCTGCACGCACTGTGAGGCGGAGACTCTTGGAGCAAGGCCTGGTCTCAAGGAGGGAAGCAAAGAAGCCACTTCTCTCCAGAAAAAACATCATGGACAGACTGATATTCTGCAAAAGGTACAGGCAGTGGAGTGATGAGGACTGGGGTAAAGTTATTTTCTCTGATGAATCCCCTTTTCGATTGTTTGGGACATCAGGAAAACGCTTCATTCGGAGAAGACAAGGTGAGCGCTACCACCAGTCTTGTCTCATGCCAACTGTTAAGCATCCTGAAACCATTCATGTGTGGGGTTGCTTCTCAGCCAAGGGAATCGGCTCTCTCACAGTCTTGCCTAAAAACACAGCCATGAATAAAGAATGGTACCAGAATGTCCTCCAAGAGCAACTTCTCCCAACCCTCCAAGAGCAGTTTGGCGATCAACAATGCCTTTTCCAGCATGATGGAGCACCTTGCCATAAAGCAAAGGTGATAACTAAATGGCTCAGGGAACAAAACAGAGATTTTGGGTCCATGGCCTGGAAACTCCCCAGATCTTAATCCCATTGAGAACTTGTGGTCAATCATCAAGAGACGGGTGGACAAACAAAAACCTAAAAATTCTGACAAAATGAAAGCATTGATTGTGCAAGAATGGACTGCTATCAGTCAGGATTTGGTCCAGAAGTTGATTGAGAGCATGCCAGGGAGAATTGCAGAGGTCCTGAAGAAGAAGGGTCAACACTGCAAATATTGACTTGCTGCATTAACTCATTCTAACTGTCAATATAAGCTTTTGTTACTCATATGTTTGCAATTATTATATTTCTGTCTGTGATAAAAACATCTGTCAAACACACATAAAAACCAGAGGGCAGCAGATCATGTGAAAATATAATATTTGTGTCATTCTCAAAACTTTTGGCCATGACTGTACAGTGTTTGTGGGCACTTGTGTTGACATCATGCTTTATGAGTGTTATGAAAGGGGGATCTAGGGCTCCAGTAGGAGCAAAATTACAGGTCACACAGTAGGCAGAGTAATAGGGACACATATGTCAGCAGCGGCTCAGCATTGGGGAATCAGCTGGATAAGGAGTTTGTGCAGGGTGGAGATAGATGGGGCCATTCTGGAAATGTGAGAAGTTAAATGTGTATGTGTTGTAATCTCTGTAGCAGAATCCTGACTGGAAGAAGTTTTTCATGTCGGTCTGGGCCAGAGGGAACAAACGGGAAAAGTGAACAACTCCATCAGAAGGAAGTCAGCTGTAAGTCACCATCTGTAACCATCTGTAACTGCACTGTAATATCTTATGTGTTCTGCAGCACTGGTATCTACCACTATATGACAGTAGTATTAGTGTTGGTCTTTAAATAGAGATTTTTATTAGTAACAGTGCGGTCATCTGCTGAGGTTCTCCTACATCCATTATTGGGGCGCGCCACATTCACATTCAGGGTTACTTGGGAAGGGGCCAACTTAGAAGCTTTGCCCCCTTCTGAACCAAACTCCTAGCTACGCCTCTGTCTGCAGTTTTAGAAATGTTCTAACCTATCACAATTTGATCCTTTTCAAAATAACTTACATTATACACTCGAGTATAAGCCAAGTTTTGCAGCACATTTTTTTGTGCTGAAAACCCCCCCCCCCCCTCGGCTTATACTCGAGTGAGGTGTCCAGAACATGGAGGGGGAGGGGCATCGGAGGAGCAGTGGGTCACAGAGGTAGGAGCCGGCTGCTGCAAATAACTCCTGTGCCCGCTGCTAAAGAGAAATGAATATTCACTGCACTGGCAATGAATATTCATTCCTCTGTAATAGCGCGTAGTGTCAGCCGCACCAGCCGACTCCTGCAGCTGCCGAGTGGTCACGTGTGCAGCTACTTGAGAAAGGTGAATATTCATTTCTCTTAAGTAGCGACACACATGACCGCCCGGTGGCTGACACTGTGCGCGCTATTTAATACTCAGTGCCCTCCACACATATAGTTCCGGCGTGGGAGCTGTGAGTATTCCGGCAGCTGTTCTCTGCTTGTGAGCAGCACATGACGTCACTGCCATGCGCTGCTTACAAGAATGAAGCAAAGCAGGTGCTGGCATTGGAACAAGACGCTGTGAGGGAGCGCAGAAAGGCAAGTGTAATGGTTTATATTTTTTCTTGGGGCCAATCATACCAGGATAAGGATGGGGTCATGCATACATGGATAAGGATGGAGCCATGCATACAAGGATAGGGATGGAGCCATGCATACAAGGATAGGGATGGAGCCATACATACAAGGATAGGGATGGAGCCATACATACAATGATAGGGATGGAGCTATGCATACAAGGATAGGGATTGAGCTATGCATACAGGGATAGGGATGGGGCCATGCATACTAGGATAGGGATGGGGCCATGCATACTAGGATAGGGATGGGGCCATGCATACTAGGATAGGGATGGAGAGGGCTGCCACTAGGAATTTCGGGGCCCCATACTGGCAAAATTTATGGGGCCCCCCTTGAGACTCTGCCCAGGCTCCACCCCCAGTTCCGCCTCCACCCTAGCTCCTCCTCCACCATGCGAACTATCCTTTTCTTGGAAAAACTCCACTTCTGCACACGCCCTCACCAATGACACATTAACACCAAATCACACACAAAGCCATCAGCTTTTGTTTTGACCAAAAGATTTTTTTAAGCCTGCCACCACAACAAGGTAGACTATTGGCAGGGCCCTACTCTACTCTAACCTATTAAACATTTGGTAACTTTTTTTGTATATTATAATTATCTTTCTTCAAGGGAATGTGTCACATAAATTTTTAAACTAATTGAAATCTAATATTATATATATATATATATATATATATATACACACTGTATTTCTGATTGCAGATTATTGTATTCAGTTAATGATGGGCCCATAAGATGCTCCATACAAAATACTCCCCATATAATGCTCCATAAAGGTTAATAATGGCCCCATAAGATGCTCCATAGAATAATATGCCCCATATGCTGCTCCATAAAAGTTATGCCCCCATAAGATGCTCCATATATTTTATGCCCCATATGATGCCCCATGGATTTTATACCTCCATATGATGCTTCATAGATTTTATGCCGCCATATGATGCTCCATAGATTTTATGCCGCCATATGATGCTCCATAGATTTTATGCCCCCATATGATGCCCCATAGATTTTATGCCCCCATATGATGCTCCATAGATTTTATGCCCCATATGATGCTCCAGATTTTATGCCCCCATATGATGCTCCATAGATTTTATGCCCCCATATGATGCCCCATAGATTATGCCGCCATATGATGCCCCATAGATTTTATGCCCCATATGATGCTCCATAGATTATGCCGCCATATGATGCTCCATAGATTATGCCGCCATATGATGCTCCATAGATTATGCTGCCATATGATGCCCCATAGATGTATATGCCCTCATATGATGCCCCATAGATGTATATGCCCCCATATGATGCCCCATAGATGTATATGCCCTCATATGATGCCCCATAGATGTATATGCCCCCATATGATGCTCCATAGATTTTATGCCCCCATATGATGCTCCATAGATTATGCCGCCATATGATGCTCCAAAGATTATGCCGCCATATGATGCCCCATAGATTTTATGCCCCATATGATGCTCCATAGATTATGCCGCCATATGATGCTCCATAGATTATGCCGCCATATGATGCTCCATAGATTATGCTGCCATATGATGCCCCATAGATGTATATGCCCTCATATGATGCCCCATAGATGTATATGCCCCCATATGATGCCCCATAGATGTATATGCCCTCATATGATGCCCCATAGATGTATATGCCCCCATATGATGCTCCATAGATTTTATGCCCCCATATGATGCTCCATAGATTATGCCGCCATATGATGCTCCAAAGATTATGCCACCATATGATGCTCCATAGATTATGCCGCAATATGATGCTCCATAGATTTTATGCCCCCATATGATGGGCAGGCAGGGGGGGGCGGCCGCACGCAGCATTCCAACAGGGCCCCAGTCCAGGGCAGGCAGGAGGGACCCGCAGCATCCACCAACAGGGTCCCCAGGGCCCCTGTTGCTGGATGCTGCGCCTGCGGGCCCCACCCGCCTGCCCTGGGGGCCCTTTTGGTGGATGCTGGGCCCCCCCTTCCTGCCCTGGGCCCTGTTGGTGGTGCGTGGTGGATGCTTGCGCTGTGGCTGTCCTGGCTGGGCCCCCCCTGCGACAGAGTACTCACCCTGCTGAGCTCGCCTGCCGCCTGCACCTGTCCCGGTCCGGTCCGCTGCTCCCAGCCACGTGGCAGTGTGTGTCAGGCACAACACACCGACGTGACACGCTGCTCGCTCTGCTCCGGAATGAGGAAGTGGAGCAGAGCAGCGTGTGACATCACGGCTGGACCATGATGCATCAGGGCGGGCCGTAGCTTAAAGCTACAGTGCCTGCCCATTTAATTTGCCAGCCAGGAGGTCAGGACTGGGGACAGTGGGGAGTGGGGAATATAAAGCAGCCAAGCGCTGCGCCTGCTGCCGGACCGTGCTGCCAGCGTGCTCAGGCGGCAGGCAGGCCCCCTAAAGCACCGGGCCCCATACATTAGTAAGGGCTGTAATGCCCTGATGGCGGCCCTGGATGGAGCCATGCATACTAGGATAGGGATGGAGCCATGCATACAAGAATAGGGATGGAGCCATGCATACAAGGATAGGGATAGAGCCATGCATATAAGGATAGGGATGCCTATGTAATGGGGGCCATGGCTGCAGTGGTGGCTAACCGTGGCTGCTCTGGCGCACCCTAGCCTACCGTCACATAAACATATTGTCCCTTCTGTGGTGCACTTGCTGGTCCACTTACTTGTGCACCAGGGTCCACCTCGGTCTGCTGGGGCTTCTTTCCTTTAAGCAGCACGTAATGACAGGCAGAGTCCACATCCAACTTCAACAACACAAGTTTACTCAGCTCGTCCAGTTTAGTCATAGAAACAGCACAAGGTTCTTCACAAAACATCACCATTCCGTTTCCTGTACTGTCCCTGACTCCTCCAGGAATATCACAGGGTCGTACCATCGCCTTCGGTACCACAGCTTCCTGACTGGTAAGACTAACCCGCTTCAGGAGTTCCCTGTCCGTTTCGCCCCAGACGTTTTGGGGTTGTTCCCACAAAGTTAGGTTCTACCATATTGATGCTGCCCTGTATTCCTCCACCACCGTATGACTGTCAGTCCATATGCCCTGGATGGCTGGGGTCCCCAGCTTAAACGTTACAGGACACAACTGTCCTGTCCTGGCTCCCAGCCCCTTCTGACTAACTCCAGGAAGCCCTCTAACTTACTCCCAGTTGGCCCCTCCTAATTAACTACATCCGATCTTACTCTATTGTGCCCCCTCTAGTGGCTAAATCTAAATCCTACACTTTCCCTATATCTACACAATACAAGAATATATATATATATATATATATATATATATATTATATATACACAGTACAGACCAAAAGTTTGGACGCACCTCATTTAAAGATTTTTCTGTATTTTCATGACTATGAAAATTGTAAATTCACACTGAAGGCATCAAAACTATGAATTAACACATGTGGAATTATATACTAAAAAAGTGTATAACAACTGAAATTATGTCTTATATTCTAGGTTCTTCAAAGTAGCCACCTTTTGCTTTGATTACTGCTTTGCACACTCTTGATATAGGAAAGATGTGTATCTTCGTACCGTGTTAGCCAGTAGATAGAAAAATATTTAGACTTGAGAGTCCTCAGTGGTTGATACCTTTTAATGGCTAACTGAAAAGATGGTAACAAATTGCAAGCTTTCGAGACTACTCAGGTCTCTTCATCAGGCATAGACTAATACAACATCTGAAGAATCACATATTTATACACAAAATAGCACAGAAAAAATGCAATAGGTAGGACAAGTGACATGAAGCAGAACTGTCATTATGGCAGAGGGATTAACATAAATATGACTAGTTCATAGATAAGGAGTGAAGGTTTTATTACCCTCTGATTGGGGTCTGGTATTGTGTTGTGATGACCCTAAAAGGTCAGGGAGGCAGATTCCTTAATTGTTGTAGAACGACATAAAACTCTGGGATATATTCATCCCAGCACTAAGAGTGTCAAAGGTCATCATAAGTTTATATTCCCAGACTTTTCTATCCTTCTCAGATTTGAAGTTAGATTTTAATACAAGTAATTCCATATCTGTCATGCTATGACCGGGCATACAAAAGTGTTTGGCCACAGGTAAATCCATTCTTTTTTCTCTTATCGTGTGGCGATGAGAATTCATCCTTGTTCTCAGTTTTTGCCCGGTCTCCCCCACATACAGACCCCCAGTTGGACATTTAGTACATATAATTAGGTACACCACATTAGATGTGATGCAGCTGAAAGTACCTGGTATCTTGTAGTCCTGATGGGAGTTGGGGATCTTTATCCTGTCCGTGGTCATTATAGATGTACAGGTCTTGCATTTCTTTTGTCTGCAAGGAAAGGTTCCTGCAGCTGTTGGGGAGGACAGGGAGCTTCTGACAATGATGCTTCTTAGATTTGGGGGCTGCCTAAAACATAGTAGTGGGGGGTCTGGAAATATGGATTGTAATCGGGCATCTTTTTGTAGTAAAGGTTGTAGTTTCCGTGCAGCTCCCCTTAGCATCTCCAGACTTGGATTGTAGGTGACCACTAGAGGCACCCGGTTATTTTCTTCTTTAGCTTTGTAATGTAGCAGGTGATTCCTTGATATTCTGGTGGCTCTTGTAATTTGGTTTTCAATTGTTCTTGGATGGTAGCCCTGGTTCAAAAAAGTCTTTCTGAGGCGACCAAGGTGTTCATCTCTATCCATGGGGTTGGAACATATACGGTTGTATCTGATGGCTTGGCTGTAGACAATAGAGTTTTTTATGTGTTTAGGATGGAAACTGTCCCATTTAAGATATGTTGGACGGTCGATTGGCTTCTGATACAGGGATGTCTCTATTTCATTGTTCTTTAGCTTAATGGTGGTGTCTAAAAAGTTAATTTCAGTGCTGGAGTAGTTAAGTGTTAAGTTGATGGTGGGATGAAATTGATTGAACTGTTCATGGAACGTCTTTAGCTGTTGTTCAGACTCCGTCCAGATGATTAAAATGTCATCAATGTAGCGGTAGTAGGCCCGAGGCCTGATGGGGCAGGAGGACAAAAATTCGCTTTCAAGCTTGGCCATGAAAAGATTTGCATACTGTGGAGCCATTTTACTTCCCATAGCTGTGCCAGTCTCCTGAAGATAGATCTTGTTGTCAAATTCGAAGTAATTGTGGGTGAGGATGAATTTTGTGAGTTTCACCACAGAATCAGCATCATTCCCGGTGTTTCCCATGAAGACTTTGCAGGCATTTAATCCATCCTGGTGTGGGATATTAGAGTACAAAGATTCCACATCCATGGTGGCCAGGATGGTTCCTTCTGGTAGAGAACCTATTGCTGCTAGTTTATTCAGTAGGTCAGTTGTGTCCTGAATAACCGGGTGCCTCTAGTGGTCACCTACAATCCAAGTCTGGAGATGCTAAGGGGAGCTGCATGGAAACTACAACCTTTACTACAAAAAGATGCCCGATTACAATCCATATTTCCAGACCCCCCACTACTATGTTTTAGGCAGCCCCCAAATCTAAGAAGCATCATTGTCAGAAGCTCCCTGTCCTCCCCAACAGCTGCAGGAACCTTTCCTTGCAGACAAAAGAAATGCAAGACCTGTACATCTATAATGACCACGGACAGGATAAAGATCCCCAACTCCCATCAGGACTACAAGATACCAGGTACTTTCAGCTGCATCACATCTAATGTGGTGTACCTAATTATATGTACTAAATGTCCAACTGGGGGTCTGTATGTGGGGGAGACCGGGCAAAAACTGAGAACAAGGATGAATTCTCATCGCCACACGATAAGAGAAAAAAGAATGGATTTACCTGTGGCCAAACACTTTTGTATGCCCGGTCATAGCATGACAGATATGGAATTACTTGTATTAAAATCTAACTTCAAATCTGAGAAGGATAGAAAAGTCTGGGAATATAAACTTATGATGACCTTTGACACTCTTAGTGCTGGGATGAATATATCCCAGAGTTTTATGTCGTTCTACAACAATTAAGGAATCTGCCTCCCTGACCTTTTAGGGTCATCACAACACAATACCAGACCCCAATCAGAGGGTAATAAAACCTTCACTCCTTATCTATGAACTAGTCATATTTATGTTAATCCCTCTGCCATAATGACAGTTCTGCTTCATGTCACTTGTCCTACCTATTGCATTTTTTCTGTGCTATTTTGTGTATAAATATGTGATTCTTCAGATGTTGTATTAGTCTATGCCTGATGAAGAGACCTGAGTAGTCTCGAAAGCTTGCAATTTGTTACCATCTTTTCAGTTAGCCATTAAAAGGTATCAACCACTGAGGACTCTCAAGTCTAAATATTTTTCTTGCACACTCTTGGCATTCTCTTGATGAGCTTCAAGAGGTAGTCACCGGGAATGGTTTTCACTTCACAGGTGTGCCCTGTCAGGTTTAATAAGTGGGATTTCTGGCCTTATAAATGTGGTTGGGACCATCAGTTGTGTTGTGCAGTAGTCTGGTGGATACACAGCTGATAGTCCTACTGAATAGACTGTTAGAATGTGTATTATGGCAAGAAAAAAGCAGCTAAGTAAAGAAAAATGAGTGGCCATCATTACTTTAAGAAATGAAGGTCAGTCAGTCCGAAAAATTGGGAAAACTTTGAAAGTGTCCCCAAGTGCAGTTGCAAAAGCCATCAAGCACAACAAAGAAACTGGATCACATGAGGACCGCTGTTATGATTTGGTAGCTGAGGAGTGCAGGTAAAAAGGCAATACACCAGAGCAGTTGGAATCTATGAGATTGCAGTACCCTGACTAACCACCACAACTAGAGGCAGCCGTGGAGCGTTCCTACATTGGTCCTAGACGCCTCGTCACAGCCTGAGAAACTAATTACACCTAAAGATAGAAATAGGAAAGCTATCTGCCCCGGAGCAGAACCCCAAAGATAATAGAAAGCCCCCAAACATGTAATGGCGGTTATACAAGAAGAAATACTGACACAGAAAGAAAATAGTATGAGCAAACGCTGGGGCCCAAACTAACTAAATAGAAAAGGATAGGAAGGGTACTTACTGCAATCCCAGAAAACCCTGAAAAGCACCAACTCTACTAATTTCAAAATCACCTGAGATCACACGACCTCTACCACCTAAATAAGTTCTCTGGTGTAACAAAATCAAAACAGCAGCCACTGAAAAAACTGTAAAAAGCAAAAGTACAAACATCAGTGGCTGAACTAAACTGAGAGGGCAAAAGCCCCGGAGGGGACCCTGAAGGCCCCCACAGAAGTGCAGGACAAAATTCAAAAATCTAGCACAAAAACAAAAAGAAGAAAATGTCTTATCTGATAGCAGGAGATGCAGACACGACACAGCAGGCTACAAGGGAAACAGGATTCAAGGATTGAGACCAGAACAATTGATCACCGGCAACCCTGATGGGAAGGTGACTCCCTTATATAAGACCAGTCAGTAACACCTGATTCCCAATCCTCACAATCTTCACTGGACAGACCAGCACCGCTTGTAACCACCAGAGGAAGCCTCTGCTCAGAACTCATCTCAAACCCATTCACAAC
>JARQOD010000001.1:474218619-474290576 GCA_033576555.1 Oophaga sylvatica
CCTCCCTGACCTTTTAGGGTCATCACAACACAATACCAGACCCCAATCAGAGGGTAATAAAACCTTCACTCCTTATCTATGAACTAGTCATATTTATGTTAATCCCTCTGCCATAATGACAGTTCTGCTTCATGTCACTTGTCCTACCTATTGCATTTTTTCTGTGCTATTTTGTGTATAAATATGTGATTCTTCAGATGTTGTATTAGTCTATGCCTGATGAAGAGACCTGAGTAGTCTCGAAAGCTTGCAATTTGTTACCATCTTTTCAGTTAGCCATTAAAAGGTATCAACCACTGAGGACTCTCAAGTCTAAATATTTTTCTTGCACACTCTTGGCATTCTCTTGATGAGCTTCAAGAGGTAGTCACCGGGAATGGTTTTCACTTCACAGGTGTGCCCTGTCAGGTTTAATAAGTGGGATTTCTGGCCTTATAAATGTGGTTGGGACCATCAGTTGTGTTGTGCAGTAGTCTGGTGGATACACAGCTGATAGTCCTACTGAATAGACTGTTAGAATGTGTATTATGGCAAGAAAAAAGCAGCTAAGTAAAGAAAAATGAGTGGCCATCATTACTTTAAGAAATGAAGGTCAGTCAGTCCGAAAAATTGGGAAAACTTTGAAAGTGTCCCCAAGTGCAGTTGCAAAAGCCATCAAGCACAACAAAGAAACTGGATCACATGAGGACCGCTGTTATGATTTGGTAGCTGAGGAGTGCAGGTAAAAAGGCAATACACCAGAGCAGTTGGAATCTATGAGATTGCAGTACCCTGACTAACCACCACAACTAGAGGCAGCCGTGGAGCGTTCCTACATTGGTCCTAGACGCCTCGTCACAGCCTGAGAAACTAATTACACCTAAAGATAGAAATAGGAAAGCTATCTGCCCCGGAGCAGAACCCCAAAGATAATAGAAAGCCCCCAAACATGTAATGGCGGTTATACAAGAAGAAATACTGACACAGAAAGAAAATAGTATGAGCAAACGCTGGGGCCCAAACTAACTAAATAGAAAAGGATAGGAAGGGTACTTACTGCAATCCCAGAAAACCCTGAAAAGCACCAACTCTACTAATTTCAAAATCACCTGAGATCACACGACCTCTACCACCTAAATAAGTTCTCTGGTGTAACAAAATCAAAACAGCAGCCACTGAAAAAACTGTAAAAAGCAAAAGTACAAACATCAGTGGCTGAACTAAACTGAGAGGGCAAAAGCCCCCGGAGGGGACCCTGAAGGCCCCCACAGAAGTGCAGGACAAAATTCAAAAATCTAGCACAAAAACAAAAGAAGAAAATGTCTTATCTGATAGCAGGAGATGCAGACACGACACAGCAGGCTACAAGGGAAACAGGATTCAAGGATTGAGACCAGAACAATTGATCACCGGCAACCCTGATGGGAAGGTGACTCCCTTATATAAGACCAGTCAGTAACACCTGATTCCCAATCCTCACAATCTTCACTGGACAGACCAGCACCGCTTGTAACCACCAGAGGAAGCCTCTGCTCAGAACTCATCTCAAACCCATTCACAACAGACCGCCCCAAGAAAGGAAGACCAAGAGTCACCTCTGCTTCTGAGAATAAGTTTATCCGAGTCACCAACCTCAGAAATCGCAGGTTTACAGCAGCTCAGATTAGAGACCAGGTCAATGCCACACAGAGTTCTAGCAGCAGACACATCTCTACAACAACTGTTAAGAGGAGACTTTGTGCAGCAGGCCTTCAAGGTAAAATAGCTGATAGGAAACCACTGCTAAGGACAGGCAACAAGCAGAAGAGACTTATTTGGGCTAAAGAACACAAGGAATGGACATTAAACCAGTGGAAATCTGTGCTTTGGTCTGATGAGTCCAAATTTGAGATCTTTGGTTCCAACCACCGTGTCTTTGTGCGACGCAGAAAAGGTGAACTGATGGACTCTACATGCCTGGTTCCCACCATGAAGCATGGAGGAGGAGGTGTGATGCTGTGGGGGTGCTTTGCTGGTGACACTGTTGGGGATTTATTCAAAATTGAAGGCATACTGAACCAGCATGGCTACCACAGCATCTTGCAGCGGCATGCTATTCCATCTGGTTTGCGTTTAGTTGGACCATCATTTATTTTTCAACAGGACAATTACCCCAAACACACCTCCAGGCTGTGTAAGGGCTATTTGACCAAGAAGGAGAGTGATGGGTGCTACGCCAGATGACCTGACCTCCACAGTAACCAGACCTGAACCCAATTGAGATGGTTTGGGGTTAGCTGGACCGCAGAAAGAAGGCAAAAGGGCCAACAAGTGCTAAGCATCTCTGGGAACTCCTTCAAGATTGTTGGAAGACCATTTCCAGTGACTACCTCTTGAAGCTCATCAAGAGAATGCCAAGAGTGTGCAAAGCAGTCATCAAAGCAAAAGGTGGCTACTTTGAAGAACCTAGAATATAAGACACATTTTCAGTTGTTTCACACTTTTTTGTTAAGTATATAATTCCACATGTGTTAATTCATAGTTTTGATGCCTTCAGTGTACAATGTACAATTTTCATAGTCATGAAAATACAGAAAAATCTTTAAATGAGAAGGTGTGTCCAAACTTTTGGTCTGTATTGTATATATACACACAAGGCATTACACAATATAATAACACACTATAAGACATATGAGGTATATCCTTTTTACAGAGACTTAGAAACGTGTGCAAGTTGAGCAGGACATAAATTTGCCTCCGCACCCCCTTACACCTACACAATGCGGAAGCCGCTGCCATTCTATATAACACCACAAAAGCTGTAGATCTGGAATCGGTTGCCCCTCTCACACATACCAAAGCTCGCAAAATCAACAGACAGTCCTGGCACACCAGCCTGACCAAAGAACTGATACAGGCTACCAGGTTTGCTGAGCGGAGATGGAAAAGATCCCACTCCAACAAGCACTTCACCGCATTCAAACAGTCCCTCACTACTTTCAAGGCAACACTCGCTGCAGCAAAACAAACCTACTTCTCATCTCTCATATCCTCCCTGTCTCACAACCCTAAACAGTTATTCAACACTTTCAATTCTCTCCTCCGTCCCCCAGTATCCCCTCCCTCTCCACTCATCTCAGCCAAAGTCTTTACCTCATTTTTCAAGCAGAAGATTGATAACATCAGAGACGGTTTTGGTCAACAACCCCCAGAACCCTTGCTCCTAACAGCTCAGCCTTCCTCCTCCAAAACCAACTTCTCCACCATTACAGAAGATCGACTCTTCACTCTACTCTCAAGATCACATCTCACCACCTGTGCACTTGACCCGATCCCATTGCACTTCATCCCAACCCTAACCCATCTCTTCAACCTATCACTAACAACTGGCGTTTTCCCCTCAAGCTTTAAACATGCCTCAATCACACCTATCCTCAAAAATCCCTCTCTTGACCCATCCTCTGCATCTAGCCATCGTCCCATATCACTTCTCCCCTATTCCTCAAAACTACTGGAACAACACGTCCATCAAGAACTGTCCTCCCACCTCTCTTCTTGCTCCCTCTTCGCACACTTACAATCTGGCTTCCGGCCCCATCACTCCACTGAAACTGCCCTAACTAAAGTCACCAACGACCTATTAACCGTCAAAGCCAAGCGACACTACTCTGTCCTCCTCCTCCTAGACCTGTCCTCTGCCTTTGACACAGTGGACCATTCCCTATTATTACAGACCCTCTCATCTCTTGGCATCACTGACTTGGCCCTATCTTGGATCTCATCATACCTAACAGACTGGACATTCAGCGTTTCCCACTCACACACCATCTCCTCACCTCGCCCCCCTATCTGTCGGAATCCCGCAAGGTTCAGTCCTAGGGCCTCTGCTCTTCTCCATCTACACCTTCGGCCTCGGACAGCTCATTGAACCTCACTTCTTTCAGTATCACCTCTATACTGATGACACACAGATCTACATCTCTGGACCAGATATCACCTCCCTACTAACCAGAATCCCACAATGTCTGTCTGCTATTTCATCCTTATTCTCCGCTAGATTACTAAAACTTAATATGGACAAAACAGAATTCATCATCTTTCCCCCATCTCACTCGACTCCCCCAACAGACATATCCATTAAAGTAAATAGCTGCTCACTCTCCCCAGTCTCACAAAGCTTGCTACCTCGGGGTAATCCTTGACACTGATCTCTCCTTCAAACCACATATCTAAGCCCTTTCCACTTCCTGCCAAACTCTGGAATTCTCTACCCCAACATATCAGACTCTCGCCTACCATGGAAACCTTCAAAAAGAACCTGAAGACCTACCTCTTCTGACAAGCCTACAACCTGCAGTAACCATCGATCGATCAGCTCTACCCACACCTACTGTATCCTCACCCATCCCTTGTAGATTGTGAGCCCTTATGGGCAGGCTCCCCTCTACTCCTGTACCAGTCGTGACTTGTATCGTTTAAGATTACTGTACTTGTTTTTATTATATATACCCCTCCTCACATGTAAAGCGCCATGGAATAAATGGCGCTATAATAAATAATAATAATAGGGATGGAGTCATGCATACAAGAATAGGGATGGGGGCCAATCATACCAGGATAGGGATAGGAGCCTTGCATACCAGGATAGGGATGAGGAGCCATGCATACAAGGATAGGGATGAGGTGCCCATGCATTCCAGGATGGGGATGAGGGAACAATGCATACAAGGATGGGGATGAGAGAACAATGCATACAAGGATGGGAATGAGGGAACAATGCATACCTGGCTTATAATAGAGTCAATAAGTTTTCCCAGATTTTTTAGGTAAAATTAGGTGCCTCGGCTTATACTCGGGTTGGCTTATACTCGAGCATATTTAGATCTCAACTCAGGAAAAGGGCCTACCTCTACTATATCAGTTTGAATTTCTGATTTTTTTTTGTCTTATTAACCTAGTCAAAGTGGAAAATTAGGAAAAACACAGCCAAAAATGTAGACAATACATATTGGTTTAAACAATGAATAATTTTCTGAAGATACATACCTTTTAACCCCTGACTGTTGAGATCCAGTGTCAATTTACAAATATATTTTAGAAGTAGTTAAATATTTTCCTTTTCAATATGCCTTATAATGATTTTTGTGCATTCTGCACAGAAATGTTTACAAAAACAGTAAAGAAACTCATTCCATCATTTCCCTTTTATTTATCATGCAAGATACAATACTCTACCTACAGTATCTATAGAGATTCTAAAAGTGTAGTGCGTCCATCAGAAATGAGGATCCAGCACAATCAATGAATAAACAAAGTAAAAAAAAAGATGTATTTTACCTCAATTTCAGAAAATGTTGGCAAAAAAATAGAGTAAATACATGCTTAAGTTTTAGGCTTAGTTACAAAAGACAATCTTTGGAGTAATATCCAATTACTTCAGAGGGTCTTTACTTTGAATCAATACTTGATGAGGACCTCTGACTTGCTCAAAGATATTTAGCTAAATACTGTCACGACACAGCTGTCGTGTGACCTGGGGCTCCTTTCCTGTCCTTACCACTAGGGGGCGCTTTAGCTCGCCCTGTTCTCCGTGATGCTTCAAACGGAGAAGACACCGAAGCCTCCGCCCTTGCCTTATCTCCTACAATAGCCCTCTGTCTGTTCTCTTCCCCCACCCAGGGAGATGGGGATGCTACTGTGCACTGCATACCAACCAGACAAACAGGGCAACACAGACAAGGGGTAACTGAGAATTCCACACACACACCAAACATTCACTCACATATAACAGAGGAATCCACCGGGGTGTGCAGGAAGGGGAATAAACCAAAATAGGGAAGGATAAGGAATTACCAAGCGTACAAACCAAACAACAGTCGCTAATAAACTCCTCCAGCACTGCTTCTCATGCCAACTTTTCTCCCTCCTTTAGTCATGCAGCAAAAGCTAACTCTGAGGAGGATTAGTAACAGAGCCCAGATTATATTAGGGAAAAGGAGTGGCTAACCGAGCACAGCTGAGCACAGGGATTTCCAACATGGCCGATTAAACCCTTTTCTGCTAGAAGAAATAAACACGTTTAATAACCCTGAGAAGTGCTTCTTCTCAGCGCCGGAATAGGAGCAACCAGATGCTGCGGTCTTCTGGCTCTGCTCCATCGCGGTAACCCCGTGACAAATACTGAATAAAAATTCCTGGCCTCTGCTGATTCTGCAGCTCTCTTCTGTTTTGCTCTGCGGTGCTCTATTGCAGAGATATTCACATTTGTTTGTTTTGCAGCCTCCAGCTAGGCGATCTTTGGGGTCGCGCTCTTTCAACGTTCACTCCCATATGCTGCAAATTACAGTTCTGCAGCATCTGAAACACCAATAGATCAAACTGTGATTGGGAAGAGGTGAAAGAGCACTGCCCCAAAGATTGCCCAGTTGGATTGCAAAGCAGAGATTTCACATACTGTGCTGCAAAAGCAACAAGTGTGAATATCTGTGCAATAGACCGAGACATAAAATGGAAAAAAGCAGCTAAATCAGGGGAGCGCAGGGATTTATTTTTTTAGAATGTATATAGTGCGAGTTTTTGAAAGTCCATTGGGCATGTAAGAGACAGTCTATAGTTATACTCTATGGGATTCAGGGAAAGGTCAAGAAAAAAAAAAGTTCTGCCCACAATCACCACACACATTTTTTTTAGTTTACCATATTAAAAAGGTATAGAAACTGCAATTTAGCGGTTTAGGGAACCATAAAATCTCCAGACTCCCATCTATGTGCTACACGATGGGCACACAGCTCTCATGAACATTCCTGCTGAATACAGTCTTCATTTTGCCTTGAATAGAACATTGTTCGGCATGGTCGCGTAGCTTATGGAAAGTAAGACACACCTGTAATTTTCCTCATATTAATCGTGGTTTTGCAGGCTCCTTTCCTGTTACGTGCTACAGAGCAAGGGAGGTTCAGAGTCTAAAATCCTAGTGGGGATGCCATTGTGCCGCACTCTACAATGTATGAATTATGTATGTTATACAGGGCGAGAAGGTCAGACATACTAAGCAGTTTGCCCAGATAAGGTTCACAATAAATGGCTTCTCTGGGACTAGTTAGGTAAGATTTAACAGTGGACAGAATCTCCCCATGCTTCGCAAGACATTTTGATTCATTCTCCTTTTAAAGGGGGTGATCCAGTAGGACATTACAATATTACAAATTCTCATTATTGTGCACTTATTTATTGTATTAATGCAGTCTGCACACAACTAATAGAGTCAATAGTCAATATAGACCCATGTAAGTGAATATTAAGAACATATTTTGGTTTTTAGATCCTGTACCTTTAATATTCATGTGATTGTTCTGTGTTTTGTACAAGCAGACATTATGGGTAAGGTTAATGGTGGTTGGTAATGTATGTGGACACAGTGTCGAGACACAGAGTCCACTATATGACTATTTAAAGAGTTAAAGTTGTCACCTGGCCACAGGAGGAGGTAACAGATAGGGCCCCCACAATGCACAAGTTACCACCTATCCTATCCCTGGATGATAAAGGGTATGCCACACTAAACAACATCGCTAATGGGATCGCTAAAAAACGTCACTATTTAGCGATCCCGTTAGCGATGTTGTTGTGTGCGGCATGCAGCAACGACGTGGCTCCTGCTGTGATCTCGTCCGTCGTCCTGATCGTTCCGGACCCTATTCTGATCGTCGGCGTCCCGCTGGGTAAGTATATATCGCTGAGTGTGACACCTTTTTTAGCGATTTAGCGGTACTTTTGTACCGCTAAAGTCGTTAAGGAGATCGCTAACCGCGATAGCGTCCTTAACGACATCGCTAAATGTGGCCGACACTAGCGATATTGTAAACGATCCCGCTAGCGATCTCATTAGTATGCGACGCTAACGAGATCGTTAGCGGGATCGTGTAGTGTGGCAGTACCTTAACTCTAAATGTTGGGAATGACCCAGAAGAGAGTGACATATGGAGACTGGTAGTGTAAGTGTTGGAGCAGTAGTGAAGCAATGACCTTACACTGGCAGAGACAGAAGATGGCCTCTGTGCAAGAACAGTATATGGGCCATTTGCAAAACAATAATTCAGCAAAATGAAAAATTCCACCGGTTTTGGAGATGGATGTGGTCTCCTTACTTCTTGGGCCCATGTGTGGCTGCACAGATTGCACCAATGATATGTCCATCACTGCTTAAGAAAGTTCTTTTGGCAAGCCTACCCTTGTATGCTGGCTGAATGGTTCCTGACCACTTCCAGAATCCTCCTAAAAATTCAATCCCAATAGTTGAAAACCAACCCTTAGTACAACCTATAATATTCCTCGTGAGTAAATGTAAAGTACTTTGAATGCAGTTGTATCTACAGTGGGTGGAAGTTCTAGCTCCCCTCCAACAAAAGTGAACAGAGAAAGAGCCGAGCCTACAGAGTGTCCACTGTAATGTAAGTAATTGTGAATTGTTGTGCATCTGCCCAGTATCTGAGCCAAAATATTGCAGAAAAAATTGTTTCATACTTGTCATAGAGTCAGAAGAAGTTTTATGGCTCTCAGTAAGGCCAGTTTCACACTTCCTAAATTCACAGTCCTAGTGTGCGGACTAATATGGCCATGGAGCGCCTTTCTCTGAAGCCTACCATACACATTAGGTCGGGATCACACATGCGAGGAAATCGTCCGACATTCGCATGTGAAATCCCAGCTGTGGCGCCGGCACTCGGGAGTGGAGTGTGCGGCAGCATGTAATTCTATGCAGCCACTCGCTCCACTCCTGAGTGCCGGCGCCACAGCTGGGATTTCACATGCGAGTGTCGGACGATTTCCTCGCATGTGTTATCCCAGCTTTAGACCAATGTCAGCCGAACCTGCCAAGATTGATGGGTTTTATACAACAGTCTAATGTGTATGGGAGCCCCGGACAATTTATTGTCAGAAGAAATATTGATCTGGCATGTCTGATTTTGGACTGTTGATCAAATTATTTCCTGGAAATAAGCTGCAGCCAGACATTTCTGGCAGCAGCTCTCTCATAGAGAATACTAGAGCGTTTGACCAAACGAGCGTTCCTATGTATAGGAGAGGCGGCGGAGCCATCATTTGGCCAATGGCCATTTAGTGTGTGTGTGGAAGCCCTAATTCAACAGCCACATGTATGAATTTCTAGATAGAAGTGTAATTTCTTAAGAAGTGCAAAATTTGGCACATAATGGCAATGGGACCAAAACGGACTTCAAAAATTCCTCTCATAATAAATTTTTCCATATAGTCTGACATGCTGGTCCTAATCTGAGAGAAACATAATGCATGAGGTGAAACTAGACCCTCAGAGGAGCATCCCTGGGGGCATTGTGCAGTCTGGCAAAAGGTCAGAATCCCACAATCCTACATTAATGCAAGTTTCACATGTACTTGCCTGGGTCAATGGAGAACAGATATGTGGATGCTCACATAGCAGGAGTTGAAATATATTATATACATTTTTATACTGTATGTATTTTCCCAATGTTTAAATCCAACAGGAATAGGGTGGTGAAACTCTAGTAAAGAACCCCTGCTGCTTTTATAAGTTCACATCTGATTTGTGTGTGTAAAACATAATTGTATAAATGAATCCAGACATCTGACTGGCAGCTCCAGCTCCACGACCCTCTGGGACATTAGTGTGTAGCCCTGGTGTGAAGGCACACGCAGTACCCTGGAGGATGTGCGGAGAGGTAACAGTTTAATGCTCAATAAACATTCACTCCATCACACACTTAGACACACCCATAGGTTATATAGGCTAGTGAGATACAGCTCAGATAGTCAGACGGAGAGAGAAGTCAGTCTGTTTCCTGTCCTCGGACAGAGAAAAGTCAGTCTGTTTCCTGTCTTCAAACAGAACAGTCATTGTGCAGTCTGTGCAGGAAGAAAGAGGAGTCAGCAGCAGAACCTTCAGTCGCCTGTCCCAAGGACAGTGGAGTTCAGTCGACGTGCTCCTGAACTAGAAGATTACTGAGCCTCTGTTAGCGAGCTCTGGGAAGAAGCAAGAAGGGATTAACCTGCATAGCCTTTGGAAGTGTGGAGTGCTTATGCTACAAGCGCGAACAGGGCGAAAGGCGCAGTGGAAGGGAATCTAAAAGTGCCTTAAGGATTGAACTATCCGGCATTGATCACCGGTCACTGGGGACCGAAGTGTCACTATAGCTTTAGGCATAGTGATAGAAAAACCAGAGGCTTACTGGACCTTAGGTTACAGAAAGCAGCCCTTGGAGTGTCGGTACGTAACTGGGGTCAGGGAGAGTGGGAACCTGGAGTCACTGCAGGACATCATTAGGGACTCAGCTCTCTCAAAGGAAGGCTCCGACCACAAAACTGACCGGGCAGTACAGCTTTGAAGAAGCTGGAGTTCTTGGAGTGAACTAAGCTTTATGCTAGTTGGACTCATCATATGGAAAGTGAAGGAGGCCCATAACCTGTTCAGCTGTTATCTCAAAGCACATCCTCCACCCGACCAGCCTCCCTGGGACCTGCCTTATCTTCTGACAAGTAAAAGGTATGGAAAGACACTGGATGGTGTGAGACTGCTTCATTTATCTGCACCCGACATCATTAATTCCATAGACTTTGAGGGACCAGTCCCACCTGTAGGGGACCCGACATCTAGCTGCCACACCATCCCCTCAGAGATCTACAGCAGCGCTGGTCTTAGTGATCAGAGAACTACAGGTGGCGTCACGAATGTTATACACCTATCCCCTGTAAATATACCCCCCAACATACGCCTGACCGCCAGGGCCACAGACCGAGCCACCGCTACCTGTGACAACCCCATAGACTTCCATGGGCTCGGCTCTGAGTACCCCATTGCTCTGGTAAACCACAATTGTGGTGCGGGTCACAACAAAAACTTGGCGTCACGAACAGGATGCGAAACTCGCAAAATTGCGAGCCCTGTGTGCCTGTGGAGGTGTTTTTGTGAAAAAGGACTGTTTGCTATTTGTGGCGCTAAAATCCGCCATTTTGCCGCCAAATTCGCGCCCTCAGGCGCTGGAGAAGAAGGTGGGCGTGGATTCGTGGGCGTGTGCCCCCCTGTGGCGCGAAGAGAATGCCTGCTCTCTCAAAGTGCTATTACAATATGCGATCCTGCCCTACAGCAAAGGAGGTCCGCCTCCTCTTCACCTTCCCTGCGAAGAGGAGGAGACGCAAACCCCGCCTCCACGGAAGAGACCGGACGGCTCTGGTAGAAGAAGAGAGACTGTTCTGGAACATCATGGAGGCAGGACGTGTGCAGCCGAGCAGGGAAGCGGTGGAAGGCAGGCCCCGTTCCCCAGCCAAGCTGCCACTAGAACCAGAACCATCTGTGGTCCTGCACCTGCAGCAAGCCTTGCTGGAGATTGGAGAGGAAAATGCAAAATTAAAGAAGATGATTCTGCAACGACCTGGCGTGGAGGAGATTGAGAAACGCCGGCGTACCCGGAAACAGCGGCTGCTGTGGGACGCCGTGCTCACCACTCCAGGAGCGAAATCGTTGTCTGCGTCCCCTGTACCACCAACGCTGGCAGCTGAAGGGAAACCGGAGACCAGCTATGAAGGAGCTGAACCCGACCCCACCGAGGAAGCGGCGGGAGACGGACCGGTGTACCAGCCAGACCAGGAGGCCACAGCGGAGCACAGTCCCCCGGTAGGGACACCGGCGGGGACCCAGCCGTCAATGATGGAGCAGCGACAGCAGCAGGTTAGTGCGTCCCCAATTGAGCCATTGCGCACACCTGCTTCCTGCTCTGCATCACACCAGCATTGTGCGTCCTATTCCGCATCGCCACCTGCGACCATTTCTGCATCGCAAAAGTCTGATGCGATCTCAATTGAGCCACTACAAAAGCCTGCTTTTTGCCCAGTATCTTATGCTGCAGCAGCGTCCCCGGAGGAGGACAGGCCCTGCGGCCTAGAGGACCGGAGTGAACCGGCCCTGCAGGTAACCAGCGATGATGATACCCTGCTGGAACCCCTGACATCCCCACCAGCCCAGTGCACACCAGCCACACAGACCCTGATGGTGGAGTCGATGATCTTGGTGCTGGGCACTGGGCCCAGGAATAGGAACGGTCCTGTGCGAGCATCGCATTGTTCCAGCCCCCGGGATGGAAAGTGTAACTGAAGTTAGCAAGAAAATGTGAAGAACGGTAGGACCCAGACAGGGTTTACCGCAACTAAGAAGATGTAAAAAGTTTTTGATAAAAGAAATAATTGCTGTTTTGCACTTTATTGCTATATATAGGGTTTACGTAGTTTTATATATAACGAGTAGAATACCCGGCTGGGTACAAAGATGAAAATTTTGAAAAGTTAAAGAATTTTGAGAAATAAAGAGTAAGAGTTTTACATATAGAATACTCTGGTTGAGTAAATATCGTTGGATATATCATGTAAATATTGAAGTGAAAAGTATATATATGTGTCCTTTTATTATGTCATGGACTTCGTGGCTGAGGACTGAGCCAGCCCAAAAACTGTATCCTGTAAATAGTTGCACTAAGGTGCATTATATTGGTTTTACATGAAACCACAACTACCTCTGAATATAAAACCCGTGTGGTGTGGCACTGAGCGAGGTCTGCATTCAGATGTCCTGCAGCCCACCCAGGACCCACGTTGAAGGTTTGGTGCGGGTCCTTCACAAGAATACTGTGTATATATTGAATGCCTTGATGCTTTAATACTTTTTGTATTTTCCTACTGTACATAATGCAACGTTTAAGAAATCCTTACCTCCCGGATGGGAAGAGTTTAATGTTTACTGTTAATGAAAAACAAAATGTCTTCTTGTATTTCACAGCCCGGGAGTGCTGTATTTTACCATGGGGGAATGTGTAGCCCTGGTGTGAAGGCACACGCAGTACCCTGGAGGATGTGCGGAGAGGTAACAGTTTAATGCTCAATAAACATTCACTCCATCACACACTTAGACACACCCATAGGTTATATAGGCTAGTGAGATACAGCTCAGATAGTCAGACGGAGAGAGAAGTCAGTCTGTTTCCTGTCCTCGGACAGAGAAAAGTCAGTCTGTTTCCTGTCTTCGGACAGAACAGTCATTGTGCAGTCTGTGCAGGAAGAAAGAGGAGTCAGCAGCAGAACCTTCAGTCGCCTGTCCCAAGGACAGTGGAGTTCAGTCGACGTGCTCCTGAACTAGAAGATTACTGAGCCTCTGTTAGCGAGCTCTGGGAAGAAGCAAGAAGGGATTAACCTGCATAGCCTTTGGAAGTGTGGAGTGCTTATGCTACAAGCGCGAACAGGGCGAAAGGCACAGTGGAAGGGAATCTAAAAGTGCCTTAAGGATTGAACTATCCGGCATTGATCACCGGTCACTGGGGACCGAAGTGTCACTATAGCTTTAGGCATAGTGATAGAAAAACCAGAGGCTTACTGGACCTTAGGTTACAGAAAGCAGCCCTTGGAGTGTCGGTACGTAACTGGGGTCAGGGAGAGTGGGAACCTGGAGTCACTGCAGGACATCATTAGGGACTCAGCTCTCTCAAAGGAAGGCTCCGACCACAAAACTGACCGGGCAGTACAGCTTTGAAGAAGCTGGAGTTCTTGGAGTGAACTAAGCTTTATGCTAGTTGGACTCATCATATGGAAAGTGAAGGAGGCCCATAACCTGTTCAGCTGTTATCTCAAAGCACATCCTCCACCCGACCAGCCTCCCTGGGACCTGCCTTATCTTCTGACAAGTAAAAGGTATGGAAAGACACTGGATGGTGTGAGACTGCTTCATTTATCTGCACCCGACATCATTAATTCCATAGACTTTGAGGGACCAGTCCCACCTGTAGGGGACCCGACATCTAGCTGCCACACCATCCCCTCAGAGATCTACAGCAGCGCTGGTCTTAGTGATCAGAGAACTACAGGTGGCGTCACGAATGTTATACACCTATCCCCTGTAAATATACCCCCCAACATACGCCTGACCGCCAGGGCCACAGACCGAGCCACCGCTACCTGTGACAACCCCATAGACTTCCATGGGCTCGGCTCTGAGTACCCCATTGCTCTGGTAAACCACAATTGTGGTGCGGGTCACAACATTAGCACTAGACATTGCAGATCATTATTCCAGCGCTACTTTCCATCTCTGCAGCACAGATGAAATCACATCTTTCCTTTGTGATTTGTCTCTGTAGTGCTGCTGATAAGAATTAAACTACATGTTTCTCAATCACATTTGCTCTTTATTAGTTTTTGGAACATCATCAGAAAAATAAAGTCATATGTCTGGACTATCACACAAGCAGCAACTAAGAGCAACCCCCAACTCTTTCCAAAATATTGCGTCTGCACAAAATATTATAGTCTAGTGCAGCAATGTTAAAAGATTTATCTACAGGGGGGACGAATAAGGGTAAGGCTGTGGTTCCACGGTCCGGAACCACAGCGCTTTGGACGGAGCGGAAATTCCGCTCCGTATAAGCCCCGCCCCCTTTATGACGCGCGATCTTTCCGGAGGTGTTCAGGACACCTCCGGAACACCTCCGGAAAGAACGCAGGGCTACATAGCCCTGTGTTAAATTCTGTTGCGGCGACGCACCGTCGCCGCAATACGCGAGGACATGCTGCGGTCTAAAAAGACGCGCCGCATGTCCGTTTACGCAGGTCTGCCACCTGCGTATTGTTACGCATAGTGGAGACGGGATTTCTTGAAATCCCCTCCACTATGCTGTAACATCTGGACGCTGCGTGTTTGGCGCTGCGCCAGCGCACAGCGCCAAACACGCAGCGTTTCCTGACCGTGGAAACTCAACCTAAGTTCACACTGGGCGTTTTTGCTGCGTTTTTTTTCTGCAGCAAAACCTGATTTCTTGGCAGGAAAGAAGCTGCGGCAAAAATGCATGTTTAGGTGCATTTTTGTTCGCGTTTTTTGGTGGTTTTTTTCATGCGTTTTTGGAACTAACTTGCGTCTCTTTGTGCATGCTGATAAAGCTGAGGACCCCCAGAGACAAAAAACTACTTCCTGTAGAACCATACCTCTAAATCCTTTGAAAAGCTGGCAATTCATTTGCCGCGCACAGTAAAATCACACTGACAGATTAGAATAGAATAGATATATACACACAGAATACATAGATATATATAGATGTCAGTGACACACACACATATATGTATACAGTACAGACCAAAAGTTTGGACACACCTTCTCATTTAAAGATTTTTCAGTATTTTCATGGCTATGAAAATAGTAGAATCACACTGAAGGCATCAAAACTATGAATTAACACATGTGGAATTATACATTACACTTTACAAAAAAGTGTGAAACAACTGAAAATATGTCTTATATTCTAGGTTCTCCAAAGTAGCCACCTTTTGCTTTCATTACTGCTTTGCACGCAGAAAAGGTGAACGGCTGGACTCTACATGCCTGGTTCCCACCGTGAAGCATGGAGGAGGTGGTGTGATGATGTGGGGGTGCTTTGCTAGTGACACTGTTGGGGATTTATTCAAAATTGAAGGCATACTGAACCAGCATGGCTACCACAGCATCTTGCAGCAGCATGCTATTCCATCCGGTTTGCGTTTAGTTGGACCATCATTTATTTTTCAACAGGACAATGACCCCAAACACACCTCCAGGCTGTGTAAGGGCTATTTGACCAAGAAGGAGAGTGTTGGGGTGCTACGCCAGATGACCTGGCCTCCACAGTCACCAGACCTGAACCCAATCGAGATGGTTTGGGGTGAGCTGGACCGCTCACCGCTTCAATTTTGAATAAATCCCCAACAGTGTCACCAGCAAAGCACCCCCACACCATCACACCACCTCCTCCATGCTTCACGGTGGGAACCAGGCATGTAGAGTCCATCCGTTCACCTTTTCTGCGTGCAAAGCAGTAATCAAAGCAAAAGGTGGC
The DNA here is from genome assembly GCA_033576555.1 of Oophaga sylvatica. Taxonomy (NCBI): domain Eukaryota; kingdom Metazoa; phylum Chordata; class Amphibia; order Anura; family Dendrobatidae; genus Oophaga; species Oophaga sylvatica. Next base: position 474,234,477 of record JARQOD010000001.1, read on the forward strand.
TACTTTGAAGAACCTAGAATATAAGACATATTTTCAGTTGTTTCACACTTTTTTGTAAAGTGTAATGTATAATTCCACATGTGTTAATTCATAGTTTTGATGCCTTCAGTGTGATTCTACAATTTTCATAGTCATGAAAATACAGAAAAATCTTTGAATGAGGTGTGTCCAAACTTTTGGTCTGTACTGTATATATATACACTGCTCAAAAAAATAAAGGGAATACTTAGGCTGTGTGCACACGTTCAGGATTTTTCACGTTTTTTTTCGCGTTTTTGCCACAATTTTCCGTGGCAAAAACGCTTAGAAAACGCATGCAGTAAGCATCCTATTATTAGAATGCACCCTGCAATTTTTGTGCACATGGTGCATTTTTTTCCGCGAAAAAAAACGCATTGCGGTAAAAAACGCAGCATGTTCATTAATTTCGTGGTAAATCTGTGGATTTCCCGCTATATTATTGACCTAGAATGTTCATGGAAAAAACGCAGTAAAAACGCGTTAAAAACGCATCCAGATTTCCTAGGAAAAAGTCCGGTTTTTCTCAGGAAATTTCTGCAAAGAATTCTCAATGTGTGCACATAGCCTTAAACAACAGAATATAACGCCAAGTAAATCAAACTTCTGTGAAATCAAACTGTCCACTTAGGAAGCAACACTGATTGACAATCAATTTCACATGCTGTTGTGCAAATGGAATAGACAACAGATGGAAATTATTGGCAATTATCAAGACACACTCAATAAAGGAGTGGTTCTGCAGGTGGAGACCAAAGACCACATCCCAGTACCAATGCTTTCTGGCTGATGTTTTGGTCACTTTTGAATGTTGGTTGTGCTTTCACACTCGTGGTAGTATGAGACTGACTCTACAACCCACACAAGTGGCTCAGTTAGTGCAGCTCATCCAGGATGGCACATCAATGCGAGCTGTGGCAAGAAGGTTTGCGGTGTCTATCAGCGTAGCGTCCAGAGGCTGGAGGTGCTACCAGGAGAAAGGCCAGTACACCAGGAGACGTGGAGGGGGCCGTAGGAGGGCAACAACCCAGCAGCAGGACCGCTACCTCCGCTTTTGTGCAAGGAGGAACAGGAGGAGTACTGCCATAGCCCTGCAAAATGACCTCCAGCAGGCCACAAATGTGCATGTGTCTGCACAAACGGTTAGAAACCGACTCCATGAGGATGGTCTGAGTGCCCGACGTCCACAGATGGGGGTTGTGCTCACAGCCCAACACCGTGCAGGACGCTTGGCATTTGCCACAGAACACCAGGATTGGCAAATTTGCCACTGCACCCTGTTCTCTTCACAGATGAAAGCAGGTTCACACTGAGCACATGTGACAGACGTGACAGAGTCTGGAGACGCCGTGGAAAGCAATCTGCTGCCTGCAACATCCTTCAGCATGACTGGTTTGGCAGTGGGTCAGTAATAGTGTGGGGTGGCATTTCTTAGGTGGGCAGCACAGTCCTCCATGTGCTCGCCAGAGGTAGCCTGCCTGCCATTAGGTACCGAGATGAGATCCTCAGACCCCTTGTGAGACCATATGCTGGTGTGGTTGGCCCTGGGTTCCTACTACTGCAGGACAATGCCAGACCTCATGTAACTGGAGTGTGTCTGCAGTTCCTGCAAGATGAAGGCATTAAAGCTATGGACTGGCCCGCCTGTTCCCCAAACCCGAATCCGATTGAGCACATCTGGGATATCATGCCTCGCTCCATCCACTGTCACATTGCACCACTTACTGTCCAGGAGTTGGCAGATGCTTTAGTCCAGGTCTGGGAGGAGATCCCTCAGGAGACCATTCGCCACCTCATCAGGAGCATGCCCAGGCGATGTACAGTAGGGAGTTTATACAGGCACGTGGAGACCACACACACTACTGAGCATCATTTTGACTTGTTTTAAGGACATTACATTCCACTTTAATTTTGTGTGACTCCAAATCCAGGCATCCATTGGTTAATAAATTTGATTTCCATTGATGATTTTTGTGTGATTTTGTTGTCAGCACATTCAACTTTGTACAGAACAAAGTATTCAATGAGAATATTTCATTCATTCAGATCTAGGATGTGTTATTTGAGAGTTCCTTTTATTTTTTTGAGCAGTGTATATATATATATAATATATATATATATATATATCTATAACGGTGGGAGCGTCACTCTGTCTGAAGCCTTTATAGACTGCGCAAGCGCGACACGCTCTGCGCAGTCTGGCTCCAGACAGAGTGAGGCATCCAGAGCGGTGAGTACTCTGTATGGCGCCAGAGATCGCGGTATGCGTACTGGATGCATACCGCGATCTCCGGCGCCATACTCACATACTTACCTGACCAGGAGGAGCGTTGCCACGGCGCTTCTCTTCTCCCGGGGCAGGAGACCAGGAGTGCGCGTCGGATCGCGCATGCGCAATAGCGCTATCCGGCGCCATTTTGCTGAAGACACATTTACAGTGTGTCTTCAGCAATATGGCGCCGGACCGTGTGGTATGGGCATGCGCGTACTCCGGCGCCACTCTCCTCCCCCGGCGTCCAGCTGAACGGAACAGCGCTGGAGCACAGGGATGAAAGGTGAGTATAAATGTTTTTTTTTTTTTGGGTATCTGTGCAGTTTAATAGCGGTAAGGGGGCCATGCACATCAGGATAGGGGGGGCGTGAGGGGACCATGCACATCAGGATTGGGGGGGTGAGGGGACCATGCACATCAGGATTGGGAGGGTGAGGGGACCATGCACATCAGGATTGGGAGGGGTGAGGGGACTATGCACATCAGGATTGGGAGGGGTGAGGGGACCATGCACATCAGGATTGGGGGGTGAGGGGACCATGCACATCAGGGTTGGGGGTTGAGGGGACCATGCACATCAGGATTGGGGGGTGAGGGGACCATGCACATCAAGTTTGGGGGGTGAGGGGACCATGCACATCAGGATTGGGGGGTGAAGGGACCATGCACATCAGGATTGGGGGGTGAGGGGACATGCACATCAGGATTGGGGGTGAGGGGACCATGCACATCAAGATTGGGGGGTGAAGGGACCATGCACATCAGGATTGGGGGTAAGGGAACCATGCACATCAGGGTTGGGGGGTGAGAGGACCATGCACATCAGGATTGGGGGGGTGAGGGGACCATGCACATCAGGATTGGGGGGTGAGGGGACCATGCACATCAAGATTGGGGGGTGAGAGGAACATGCACATCAGGATTGGGGGGTGAGGGGACCATGCACATCAGGATTGGGGAGTGAGGGGACCATGCACATCAGGATTGGGGGGGTGAGGGGACCATGCACATCAGGATTGGGGGTGAGGGGATCATGCACATCAGGATTGGGGGGTGAGGGGACCATGCACATCAGGATTGGGGGATGAGGGGACCATGCACATCAGGATTGGGGGGGTGAGGGGACCATGCACATCAGGATTGGGGGGTGAGGGGACCATGCACTTCAGGATTGGGGGGGTGAGGGGACCATGCACATCAGGGTTGGGGGGATGAGAGGACCATGAACATCAGGATTGGGGGTGAGGGGACCATGCACATCAGGATTGGGGGGTGAGCGGACCATGCACATCAGGGTTGGGGGGTGAGGGGACCATGCACATCAGGATTGGGGGGTGAGCGGGCCATGCACATCAGGGTTGGGGGGGTGAGGGGACCATGCACATCAGGATTGGGGGGTGAGGGGACCATGCACATCAGGATTGGGGGGTGAGGGGACCATGCACATCAGGATTGGGGGGTGAGGGGACCATGCACATCAGGGTTGGAGGGTGAGCGGACCATGCACATCAGGATTGGGCGATGAGGGGACCATTCATACCAGGATTGGGGGGTGAGGGGACCATTCATACCAGGATTGGGGGGTGAGGGGACCATTCATACCAGAATTGGGAGTGACGGGACCATTCATACCAGAATTGGGGGGTGAGGGGACCATGCATTCCAGGATTGGGCAGGAGGTGACCTTGCATACCAGGATGAGGAATGGAGTGTCATGCATAGATTTGGGTGGGGGTGAGGGGACCATACATACCAGGATAGGGATGAGGGGTGCCATGCATACCAGAATAGGAGGGGGGAAGCACATACCAGAATGGGAGACCATGTACCTATAAAAATGCTTGCCACCCGGGCGTAGAACGGGTTCATCACTAGTATATATATATATATATACAGTCATGGCCAAAAGTTTTGAGAATGACACAAATATTATATTTTCACATGATCTGCTGCCCTCTGGTTTTTATGTGTGTTTGACAGATGTTTTTATCACAGACAGAAATATAATAATTGCAAACATATGAGTAACAAAAGCTTATATTGACAGTTAGAATGAGTTAATGCAGCAAGTCAATATTTGCAGTGTTGACCCTTCTTCTTCAGGACCTCTGCAATTCTCCCTGGCATGCTCTCAATCAACTTCTGGACCAAATCCTGACTGATAGCAGTCCATTCTTGCACAATCAATGCTTTCATTTTGTCAGAATTTTTAGGTTTTTGTTTGTCCACCCGTCTCTTGATGATTGACCACAAGTTCTCAATGGGATTAAGATCTGGGGAGTTTCCAGGCCATGGACCCAAAATCTCTATGTTTTGTTCCCTGAGCCATTTAGTTATCACCTTTGCTTTATGGCAAGGTGCTCCATCATGCTGGAAAAGGCATTGTTGATCGCCAAACTGCTCTTGGAGGGTTGGGAGAAGTTGCTCTTGGAGGACATTCTAGTACCATTTTTTATTTATGACTGTGTTTTTAGGCAAGACTGTGAGAGAGCCGATTCCCTTGGCTGAGAAGCAACCCACACAATGAATGGTTTCAGGATGCTTAACAGTTGGCATGAGACAAGACTGGTGGTAGCGCTCACCTTGTCTTCTCCGAATGAGGCGTTTTCCTGATGTCCCAAACAATCGAAAAGGGCATTCATCAGAGAAAATAACTTTACCCCAGTCCTCAGCAGTCCACTGCCTGTACCTTTTGCAGAATATCAGTCTGTCCATGATGTTTTTTCTGGAGAGAAGTGGCTTCTTTGCTGCCCTCCTTGAGACCAGGCCTTGCTCCAAGAGTCTCCGCCTCACAGTGCGTGCAGATGCACTCACACCTGCCTGCTGCCATTCCTGAGCAAGCTCTGCACTGCTGGTAGCCCGATCCCGCAGCTGAAACACTTTTAAGAGACGGTCCTGGCGCTTGCTGGTCTTTCTTGGGCACCCTGAAGCCTTTTTGGCAACAATGGAACCTCTCTCCTTGAAGTTCTTGATGATGCGATAGATTGTTGACTGAGGTGCAATCTTTCTAGCTGCGATACTCTTCCCTGTTAGGCCATTTTTGTGCATTGCAATGATGACTGCACGTGTTTCTTTAGAGATAACCATGGTTAACATAAGAGAAACAATGATGCCAAGCACCAGCCTCCTTTTAAAGTGTCCAGTGGTGTCATTCTTACTTAATCATGACAGATTGATCTCCAGCCATGTCCTCATCAACACCCACACCTGTGTTAATGGAGCAATCACTGAAAAGAGGTTAGCTGGTCCTTTTAAGGCAGGGCTGCAATGATGTTGAAATGTGTTTTGGGGGATAAAGTTAATTTTCTAGCCAAATATTGACTTTGCAAGTAATTGCTGTTAAGCTGATCACTCTTTATAACATTCTGGGGTATATGCAAATTGCCATTAGAAAAAGTGAAGCAGTAGACTTTGTAAAAATTAATATTTGTGTCATTCTCAAAACTTTTGGCCATGACTGTAATATATATATTATATATATTATTATTTATATATATATATATATATATATATATACACATAGTACAGACTAAAAGTTTGGACACACCTCATTTAAAGATTTTTCTGTATTTTCATGACTATGAAAATTGTAAATTCACACTGAAGGCATCAAAACTTTGAATTAACACATGTGGAATTATATACTTAACAAAAAAGTGTGAATCAACTGAAAATATGTCTTATATTCTAGGTTCTTCAAAGTAGCCACTTTTTGCTTTGATGACTGCTTTGCACACTCTTGGCATTCTCTTGATGAGCTTCAAGAGGTAGTCACCGGAAATGGTCTTCCAACAATCTTGAAGGAGTTCCCAGAGATGCTTAGAACTTGTTGGCCCTTTTGCCTTCACTCTGCAGTCCAGCTCACCCCAAACCATCTCGATTGGGTTCAGGTCTGGTGACTGTGGAGGCCAGGTCATCTGACGTAGCACCCCATCACTCTCCTTCTTTGTCAAATAGCCCTTACACAGCCTGGAGGTGTGTTTGGGGTCATTGTCCTGTTGAAAAATAAACGATGGTCCAACTAAACGCAAACCAGATGGAATAGCATGCCACTGCAAGATTCTGTGGTAGCCATGCTGGTTCAGTATGCCTTCAATTTTGAATAAATCCCCAACAATGTCACCAGCAAAGCACCGCCACACCATCACACCTCCTCCTCCATGCTTCACGGTGGGAACCAGGCATGTAGAGTCCATCCGTTCACCTTTTCTGCGTCGCACAAAGACACGGTGGTTGGAACCAAAGATGTCAAATTTGTACTCATCAGACCAAAGCACAGATTTCCACTGGTCTAATGTCCAAAAAAGACACATATATATTATATATATATATATATATATATATATATATATATATATATACAGTACAGACCAAAAGTTTGGACACACATTCTCATTCAAAGATTTTTCTGTATTTTCATGGCTATGAAAATTGTAGAATCACACTGAAGGCATCAAAACTATGAATTAACACATGTGGAATTATACATTACACTTTACAAAAGTGTGAACAACTGAAAGTATGTCTTATATTCTAGGTTCTTCAAAAGTAGCCACTGTGAGACAGTGAATGAATATGTGATGAATGGGGTGTACATTTCACCTAGGTATAAGGGAAATGTGTGGCTTTGTAAACCTAGTGGTAGAGAAAGGTCACTACACCTCACATTCAGCACACACTTGCAGCACAAGCCTGAAACTACTCAGGTGTTAATTAGGAGACCAGAAGTAGGTGTTTGGAAACACAATCTGAGAGCTAGTTTAGCCTGGACACAGGGAGGTGTCCTGGCACAAGGAAGCAGTCTCCAAGAGTGTTAGAGCTGTCTTTAGCCTGGACACAGGGAGGTGTCCTGGCACAAGGAAGCAGTCTCCAAGAGTGTTAGAGCTGTCTTTAGCCTGGACACAGGGAGGTGTCCTGGCACAAGGAAGCAGTCTCCAGGAGTTTGAGCTATCTCAGTCTGGGTGCAGGAAGGACCCCGGACATAGGAGTAGTCTCAGTGCGAATCCGTGTGAAGAGCGGCTAAACAGGAGTGGATCTCTCTCAAGTCTGGACATGGAAGGTGCCTTCAGACACAAGGAGGAGTATCTGTGAAGCTCCAAACTGGTAACATATGTGATATGTGTTGTTTTGGGCACAGACTGGTAGAGTCTGGGTCCCGGATAGAGAGGGAAATCTATCTATGTGTAATTAGTGGCTAGACAAGCCCAGGTTTTCTGTTTATGCTTTGTTTTATCTGTTTGCTGTGGACTTTAATAAAGCTGGTTGCGGCCAGTTTTGCACCAGAACTGCTGTCTGAATGAACTGTTTTCATGCCATTCTGTCTACCCAGACAGCGATCCTAGAGTAAACCCCCTGGAATGCTACACCACCTTTTGCTTTGATTATTGCTTTGCACGCAGAAAAGGTAAACAGATGGATTCTACATGCCTGGTTCCCACCGTGAGGCATGGAGGAGGAGGTGTGATTATGTGGGGGTGCTTTGCTGGTGACACTGTTGGGGATTAATTCAAAATTGAAGGCATACTGAACCAGCATGGCTACCACAGCATCTTGCAGCAACATGCTATTCCATCTGGTTTGCGTTTAGTTGGACCATCATTTATTTTTCAACAGGACAATGACCCCAAACACACCTCCAGGCTGTGTAAGAGCTATTTGACCAAGAAGGAGAGTGTTGGGGTGCTATGCCAGATGACCTGGCCTCCACAGTCACCAGACCTGAACCCAATCGAGATGATTTGGGGTGAGCTGGACCGCTCACCGCTTCAATTTTGAATAAATCCCCAACAGTGTCCCCAGCAAAGCACCCCCACACCATCACACCTCCTCCTCCATGCTTCACGGTGGGAACTAGGCATGTAGAGTCCAGCCGTTCACCTTTTCTGCGTGCAAAGCAGTAATCAAAGCAAAAGGTGGCTACTTTGAAGAACCTAGAATATAAGACATATTTTCAGTTGTTTCACACTTTTTGTTAAAGTGTAATGTATAATTCCACATGTGTTAATTCATAGTTTTGATGCCTTCAGTGTGATTCTACAATTTTCATAGTCATGAAAATACAAAAAAATCTTTGAATGAGAAGGTGTGTCCAAACTTTTGGTCTGTACTGTATATATATATCATAGATAGATAGAGGAAAAGCCGGCAATTCATGTGCGGTGTACTGTAAAATCACATCAGGAGCCGACAGGATAGAAGAGATGGATTTCATGCAGTAAATACACATAGAATAGGTAGATATACAGATATCAGTGACACACACACAGTGCCTTGCGAAAGTATTCGGCTCCCTGGAACTTTTCAACCTTTTCGCACATATCATGCTTCAAACATAAAGATACCAAATGTAAATTTTTGGTGAAGAATCAACAAGTGGTACACAATTATGAAGTTGAATGAAATTTATTGGTTATTATAAATTCTTGTGGAAATACAAAAACTGAAAAGTGGGGTGTGCAATATTATTCGGCCCCTTTAACTTAATACTTTGTTGCGCCACCTTTTGCTGCGATTACAGCTGCAAGTCGCTTGGGGTATTTTGTACATCAAGAGACTGAAATTCTTGCCCATTCTTCCTTTGCAAACAGCTCGAGCTCGTGAGGTTGAATGGAGATCATTTGTGAACAGCAGTGTGATGAACAACGGCACGGACAGGCCCGGGGTATCACGGTTTATGATCCCACCACTGCCGGCAATATGTGATGAATGATCTGCAGGGATTTATATTTATCCCACATCCCAGTTCCACTTAGGAACTTGCAGCTCTCTGGCGCCCCCCTTACCCTCAGGTCAGTCAGGGAACTGCACCTAGGATAATTAGTCGCCGGACGGGCCGCTTGGACGTGTACTGGCTATTGCGCACGCTGCAGTGAGGGAATTATAACTACTCCTAGCCGCTCCATCACTGCCAGCTATACCCACAGCCCGGCACACACATGCTGCCACCAGCTTCTGGGTCTAGAATGTGGGCCAGAGGCCACCCCAATTTAGTAGCATGGTATACTTCAGGCAAGTGCAAATTCGTTATAGAGCATAGAGACGAACTAATAATTTTATACTTTTACTCCAAAAGATAGGCAGTGTTTACAAAAGATTTAAAAAGGTTTTACAAAGTGAGACAATTAAAAATATGTACAATACGGTTACAAAATAAAAGGGGTTAACATAAGAAAGATCACCTTACAGTTCTTAGATCATTGCAGGCAAACCATGTGGTTGGGGGATGGGCGACACGTCGCAATGCATCACAGACGTGCACTGCATCTGGTTTCCAGGACAAATCTTAGGAAAAATTACCTAGCCCTGCCTTATAGCCCTCTGGTCGTGACATCATTAAAGGGGCTGAGTTACCAGGGTCCTCCTCTTGTCTCTAAGTTGCAATTTTGGTTCTGAAATCTTATAACGATCATAACTTGGCTTGAGAACCTAGCAGAATCTCGGCAGAACCATCATTCACCTTATTCTGAAATAAGTGCTCTAATGAGTTCAAACTCGGATTAGTTATTCCACTCTGCTCCAGAGAAATCCATTTATCTGGTTCTGTTGGCGCTGGAACCAGGAAAAACACAGGCTAAATAGTCCCATCGAAGAACGTCTCGGACATGTAGTTTTTATTTTTCTATCACAATCTCACATTGCATTACGTCCGAATGAATAAATTCCCATTATATGCTATGGAACAGTCCCGCATGGTCTGAAGACAAAGAGACCATGTGGTTCCAGAGTTACTAAACAGGTCTTCTCAGCTGCTAAGAAGCGAGTGAGGGGGAAAGCTGCTAGCAAGCTAGTATCATTGTAGCAAATGGAAGATTCTGGAACGTTCCAGAAAAGTCATACATGATAACCAGGGACATCTTGCGTCATATTTTACATTTTCGTTACAAGCAGTTTTCAGCTCTTTCCACAGTTTCTCGATTGGATTCAGGTCTGGTCTTTGAATTAGCCATTCTAACACCTGGATACGTTTATTTGTGAACCATTCCATTGTAGATTTTGCTTTTTGTTTGGGATCATTGTCTTGTTGGAAGACAAATCTCTGTTCCAGTCTCAGGTCTTTTGCAGACTCCAACAGGTTTTCTACAAGAATGGTCCTGTGTTTGGCTCCATCCATCATCCCATAAATTTTAACCATCTTCCCTGTCCCTGCTGAAGAAAAACAGGCCCAAACCATGATGCTGCCACCACCATGTTTGACAGTGGGGATGGTGTGTTCAGGGTGATGAGCTGTGTTGCTTTTACGCCAAACATATCGCTTGGCATTGTTGCCAAAAAGGTCAATTTTGGTTTCATCTGACCAGAGCACCTTCTTCCACATGTTCGGTGTGTCTCCCAGGTGGCTTGCTGCAAACGTTAAACGACACTTTTTATGGATATCTTTGAGAAATGGCTTTCTTCTTGCCTTCCATAAAGGCCAGATTTGTGCAGTGTACGACTGATTGATGTCCTATGGATAGACTGTCCCACCTCAGCTGTAGATCTCTGCAGTTCATCCAGAGTGATCATGGGCCTCTTGGCTGCATCTTTGATCAGTCTTCTCCTGTCACGCTGTATAGCAGATATATATATGTGATGTCAGTAATCTATATCAAAAGGGCAACATACTATATAACATGCGCATAGATATATGATAACATAGATTTACCTGACAGAATGTCCAGTGGGTCAAAACGGAATCCGTTATACGCTGTCTCCGGCTAGAGGGTGACCGGGGTCTAAGCTGACCCTAAACTGGGGTCCTAACTAATCCCTCAACCTGGAGGTACTGTTAAAGGTACAGAGGTCCAGGCCACCAGCGTAAACCCTGTCTCCTATCAATCCCTGCCAACTGTATTCTAGTCCTAAGAAGGACCCTGAATACCACCAAAGGGAATGAACAGGTAACGGTTAATGAACAGAAAGAAATACAAGAAAGACAAGAAATAAAGTAAATAAAGTCTTACATACAACACTCACACACAGTAGGAACACCTAAGCTCTCAGAGATAAACTATAAGCTATAAGAGTAAAAATAACTAAGGAGCTCTTAGCTTAAGTATTCTCAGAACCGCTCCAGTCTGCTAGACTACCTGAATGCTTTCACCGGCGTCTAACACCCAGACTGGCAGGAATATAAAGGAAACTAATTAGAACATAATCAAAAGCAGCCGGGCGAGGCTGCACCTAGTCTTAGCAAAGAGCTAGGTAAAATTAACTCTCTCATAACCAAACACAAAGAAACAGCAGCTCAGCTGTGAGAACTCAGAATGTGCAATCGCGACGATCTTCGTGGCGATGCACCCATGACATCTCCTTGTTTGAGAAGAAAGTTTAGAGCAGCGTTTCCCAAACTACAGTCCTCGCGGACCCCACGGGTCATGTTTTCAGGATTACCTTTGTATTGCGCAGATGGTGGAAGTATCATCAAGGCATCAGGAATTCTCTAACCTGTGCAACACTATGGAAATCCTGAAAACATGACTGTAGTTTGGGAAACACTGGTTTAGATTGACGGCCGGTCTTGGTAGATTTGCAGTGGTATGATACTCCTTCCATTTCAATATGATCGCTTGCACAGTGCTCCTTGGGATGTTTAAAGTTTTGGAAATCATTTTGCATCCAAATACGGCTTTAAACTTCTCTACAACAGTATCACGGACCTGCCTGTTGTGTTCCTTGTTCTTCACGATGCTCTCTGTGCTTCAAACAGAACCCTGAGACTATCACAGAGCAGGTGCATTTATACAGAGACTTGATGACACACAGGTGGATTATATTTATCATCATTAGTCATTTAGGACAACATTGGATCATTCAGAGATCCACAATGAACTTCTTGAGTGAGTTTGCTGCACTGAAAGTAAAGGGGCCGAATAATATTGCACGCCCCACTTTTCAGTTTTTGTATTTCCACAAAAATTTAAAATAACCAATAAATTTCGTTCAACTTTACAATTGTGTCCCACTTGTTGTTGATTCTTCACCAAAAATTTACATTTGGTATCTTTATGTTTGAAGCATGATATGTGGAAAAAGGTTGAAAAGTTCCAGGGGCCGAATACTTTCGCAAGGCACTGTATATACGTATATATTACATAGATAGAAGAAAAGACCGCAATTCATGTGCTGCGTTCAGTAATATCACAGCGTGACAGGTTAGAATGGATAGAATATGTATATACACATAGAATACATCTATTCATATAATTGCCTTGTAATGTTTTCATTTCCTGTTCTGTCCAGATGTCACCGTATCCCAGAATTCCAAGGGGAGGAAGTTCTCTGACTGCCATATTGTGACACCCAAGTGATGGGTGTCTCAATAGGGAAACTGCTGCTGGTACCAACCTATTGCGCGGTACTACCAGCGGAACACCGTTGCACCACACACACTCACACACACTCTATAAGCCGTACGCACCACTCTCACACACTCACTCACACTCTTGCGCGGTACCACCAGCGGAACACCGTCGCACTGCGCCTGCGCGAATTCCGCACAGGCGCAGTGAATCATTCGACTGATCACTGCGGCAGATGCGCGACGTGTCTACAGGCAGAAGGGGTTTTCCCACAAACGAAAATTCATTTTAAAAATTGTCTGTGTCTGACCTTGTACGGAGCATGCCACATCTCCTGGGCAGGGGAGGAAGCAAAATACATTACTGACACTACAGCAGGGGATCACAGAGGATTCATTTTGTGAGGCAAAATATTTCACTGACTGTTTTTAAACAATATTTTACCTCACAAAATGTATCCGCTGCGATCTCCTGCTGTAATGTCAGTATTGTCTTTTGCTTCCTCCTCTGCCCAGGAGCTGTGGTATATTATGTACACAGTCAGACACAGGGGTGAGAGACAGAGCACAGGGGGAGACAGCTCAAACGGGACAGCACATGAGGGGAGAACACAGCACAGGAAGGAGAGAGACAGCAGACAAGGGGGACAGCACATGGAGTAGACAGATCAAAGAATAGAGCACAGACAGGAGAAGTCAGCACATGGGGAAAGAGAGAGTGGATAGGTGGGTGAGCACATGGGGGGAGAGATTCTCAACGCTGCAAAGCCTGTCCCCATCGTGACATTACCGCCCTCCCGATGTGATAGCTTTGGGCCTCCATCTAGTAGATATATAAATGTCAGTGACACACACATATATATGTATATATATTACACAGATAGATTGAAGAAAAGCCTGCAATTCATGAGCGGTGTACTGTAAAATCACTGCAGGAGCCGACAGGATAGAAGAGATGGATTACACACAGTAAATACATATAGAATAGGTAGATACATAGATGTCTGTGACAAATACAATTAGTACAGTGTGTGTGCAGCTTACTGTACATGCATTTAATTAAAAGATTATTTTTCTGAAAAAAATGGCGTGGGCTCCCACGAGAGGGAAAGCCGACAGCTGGGGGCAGATGTTTATAGCCTGGGAAGAGGGTAATTACTATGAAGCTTCCCAGACTATTAATATCAGCTCACAACTGTATACTTAGCCTTTACTGGTTATTAAAATGGGGGACCCCAAAAACATGACGTAGGGTCTCCCTATATTTAATAACCACCAAAGGCTATGCAGACAACTGCAGGCTGATACTAATAGCCTAGGAAGGGGCCATGGATACTGTCCCCCAGACTAAAAACATCAGCTCTCAGCCACCCCAGAAAAGGCATATCTATAAGATGTGCCAATTCTGGAACTTAGCCTTGTTCTTCCCACTTGCCCTGTAGCAGTGGCAAGTGTGGTTCATATTTGTGGGGTTGATGTCACCTTTATATTGTTGGTGACATCAAGCCCTGAGGTTACTAACCCTATAGTCACATTGTATAAAAACACACACACCAAGAATAAAGTCCTTTAATTTAAAAAATGACACAGACTTCTTTAATAATCTTAATTAAACAATACTTATAACCTCGCCTAATTCCACCGAAGCCCTCATTCTCCTGTAATTAAACCAAAAATAATAAAACAATATCCCTCTCCTCTCCGTTGTTCTGTCCCACGCCGTAATCCATGTCTGGGGGAGAAATAATTTTCAACCTGGATGGTGCCAAGATGCGACCGTCCAGGCTGAGAACCACTGGTGAATGAGCTGCTGCGAGCGCAGTCCCAGTGACTAGCGGTGACGTCATTGAGGCTGCATTCCCAGCCGGGCTTAACTGCGGTGACCTCAGTGAGATCCCCACTAGCACCGTGAGAAAGTCACAAGGTACAGAGGAGAGTTTACCGGGAGAATTTCACTGCAGTGAATTTCAACTGCGGTGACCTCCCAGTTGAAATGCCAATATCCATGGCCCCTTGCCAGCCTAAGAATACCAGCCCCCAGCTGTCAGCTTTAGCAAGGCTGGTTGTCAAAAATAGGGGGGACCCCACACTGTTTTTTTAAATTATTTAAATAATTTAAAAAACGCACAGGGACCCCTCTATTCTTGATGACCAGCCTTGCTGAAGCTGACAGCTGAGGGTTGCAGCCCCAGCTGTCAGTTTTGCCTGGCTGGCTATGAAAAATACAGGGGAACCCACGCTGTTTTTTTTAAAAAATTATTTATTTACAGCGCAGGAGCGGCTGATGAATACTCCCATCATCCGCTACTGCTCTCACTGTTATTAGTTGTAGCAGGTGTCGGATGATGGGAGCTGTTGTCCCTTCAGCTGATACCAATGACCGGAGATAAACTTTATACCTCCGATCACAGCTGAGCGCTCACATTGTCTTTTGACAGTGTGGGGACCGTGGCTCTCTGACCGGCGGGGATGATTTCACCGCCGATCAGAAGCGGTGTTTGCCGCGCTGTTATGCATATGACAGCGTGTCAAACACTGAATTGTCGGGCCCCCCATTCAAGTGAATGGGGTTCGGTCCGCTCTGCTGTATGACAGGCTGTATGGAGCTGACTGTGAGGTTACATCCTGCTGTCCTTGATTTTTCTGCAGCACATACGCTGCAAGAAAAGTCAACCTGCATAGTTGCAATGTTTTTCACCATCCATTAAAGTCAATGAGTGAAAAACGCTGCCAAAACGCTGAAAAAACGCTGAAAAAAGTGACATGCTCTATGTAAAAAAAAAGCTGCAAAGCACAAAATCCTGATGACAAAAAAAAAAAACAATGTGTGTGCATGAGATTTCTGGAATCTCATAGGCTTTGCTGGCACTATAAAAAGCAGCTGAAAATTTGCATATAAAAGCAGCAAAAACGCCCAGTGTGAACTAAGGGCCCCGTCTCACATAGCGAGATCGCTACCAAGATCGCTGCTAAACAGCGATCTCAGCAGCGATCTCGTTATGTCTGACACGTACCAGCGATCAGGCCCCTGCTGTGAATTGCTGGTCGTGTCAGAAATGCCACGTGTGGCAGGCAGGAGACCAGCGATCTCCTGGTAACCAAGGTAAACATCGGGTTTCCAGGCGCGGGGCTGTGTCTGGAAACCCGACGTGTACCTTGGATACCAGCGCGCTGCTGCAGGGGAGCTGGTAACCAAGGTACACGTCGGGTTTCCAGGCACCGCTCAGTGCTGGAAACCCGACGTGTACCTTGGTTACCAGCTCCCAGCATCAGTGCGCTGGTATCCAATGTACACTGCGGGTAACTAGGCGACGTGCGTCGCTTGTTACCCGCAGTGTCGCTGTCCTGATCGCTGCCTGAGCTGCCTGTTTGGCAGCTCAGCAGACACCAACGATCCTGATTGTTGTCGGGATCGCTGGTGTGTCGCTATGTGAGACGGGGCCCTTACCCTAAAAGTTATCCTTGCAATGAACTGCAGTCTCAAAGAAACTCAGTGTGCGATAAGGGTCCGATACACTGTGAGGGATTGACTCACTTGGCTGTTTGCACAGGTAGACTCAGGAACGCCTCTTGAGGCAAATCATCTGCTGGTTTATTAAAGCACAGCATAAACCATAGCAGGTTTGAATAAAGTAAACGTGGCCTTTCTGGCCTAATGGCAAAACAAAACAAAAATAAAATCCAAAACAGTCCTTTTCCTGCAGGATTCACCCGCAGGCAACACACAGAGTCCTCAGCTCCTCCTGGAGCCAAGTGGGAGTTCCTCCTCTCCCAAAACACAACACCCATTGACTTTCATGTCCAGCTATTTAACTTAGACCATGTTATAATCACATGACCATGACATCATCTCAGGTCCTGTCAGGATTCTGCAGGTTGAGATATGGTGGACATCCTCCCACCTGCTCTATGAATGTCCACCAAAAACCAGCCCATGTAACTTTAACTTAACCCTTTCAACACATAGTGTGCTGGAGGAAAATATCCTGGTTTTACATTACTGATGCCGTTATGCGCAGTGCCACATATCTCCCCTCATACACTGTGCCACTGACCCTGCCACAACACACCTTAGATAGCTGTCAGACGAACAATGGTGCTGCCGATTGTTTGGCCAACAAACATCTTGGCTGGCTCTCCCATACTGAGAAGCGCTCATTCGGCTAACAGCCATCCCGGCTGGCTCTTCCATACAGAGAAGCACTCGTTCAGCCGAGCGCTCCGTGTTCTTCAGCACTGCAGCCTTGTAGCGCTGGGGTCCAGAGTTCTTAACCCACCAAGAACAACCTCTACAAGGAGGTTCATCTCGTTAGGGTTTTTTTTTAAACTCAGCAAGGAGTTTGTACATTCTCCCCATGTTTACGTGGGTTTCCTCCAATTTCCCCCCACACTTCATACTAATATGGAATTTAGCGCTGTAAAGCGCTGAGGAATAGATTAGTATGTCGGCCAACAATAGTCTAATGTAAAATGTTCAGCCAAGATCTAATTTCATGTTCTCATGATCTTTTAGGAGGCCAAGGTTAACTTGCCAATGCTGATCATACTGATAAAGTGACATCTTTTTCACAGCTGTCATTAAAGGGGTTTTCCAGCCCCAGGATATCTTCTACAATCAGGTACTAATTAGTGATGAGAGAGCGTGCTCGGATGAGGTGTAATCCAAGCACTAGAGTTGAGCGATACTTTCCGATATCCAAAAGTATCGGATCGGAATGGTATCGCCGATACACAAGAAATATCGGCGATACCCGATACCGATACCGGAAATCCAATTGTCACGCTGTCTAATGATATGTATACAATGTCAGTAAACTATTAATACAGGAACAACACTCTATACACAACTAGTATAGCAACATAAGCATGTAAGTATAGAATAGATTTACCTGACACGATCTCTGCTGAACTCAGGGTTAATCTTGAGGACTTGATGAGCTGAAACAGGAAAGAGGTGGACCGGGATCTAACCTGACCCTAAACTGGGGTCCTAACTAATCCCTCACCTTGGAGGTACTGATAATGGTTCAGAGGTCCAAGTCTCCAACCTAACCCTGTCTCCTATCAGACCCTGAACCCTGTAATCAGTCCTAAGAAGGATCCTGACTACCACCAAAGGGATATGGGCTGATCTCAGCTAAATACACAGATTAGACATATAAGACAGACAGGATAACACTCGCTTGCATACACACTCAAACACCAAAGGAACATAAATGGTCTGGGAAATAAACTCTAACCAAGTTGAGCTTAGAACAACTAAGGAGCTCACAACTAAAGTCTATACAGATTCATTCCTATCTGTGGTCTGCATGAAGGTTTCACTGGCAACTCCCCAAGCAGACAACCAGGAATTTAAAGGAAACCAATCAACAAATAATCAATTGCAGCCGGGAGAAACTGCACCCAGTCCCAGCACCGAGCACAGACAGAATTAACTCCCTAGCTGCCAAACACAAAGAAACAGCAGATCAGCTGTGAGAAGTCAAAATGTGCAACCGCGACGATCTTCGTGGCAATGCACACATGACAGTACCCCCCCTTCTACGAGGGGCCTCCGGACCCTCAGGGCCAGGCCTGCCCGGGTGAGTTCTGTGGAAGGTCCGAACCAAACGATCTGCGTTAACATCAGACGCAGGGACCCACGTCCTCTCCTCTGGACCATACCCCTTCCAATGCACCAAGTACTGAAGGGACCGGCGATTCAGACGTGAGTCAATGATCTTTGATACTTGAAATTCCAAGTTACCATTGACCAACACTGGAGGAGGAGGTAGAGGTGACGGTATGACTGGTGCCACATACCTTTTAAGTAATGACTTGTGGAACACATTATGAATTTTAAACGTAGGAGGGAGGTCCAGACGAAATGCCACAGGATTAATTATGGAACTGATCCTGTAAGGCCCGATGAATCTGGGACCCAGTTTCCAGGAGGGCACCTTAAGTTTTATATTCCTGGTAGACAACCATACCAGATCGTTCACATTCAGATCTGGACCAGAAACTCTCCTCCTATCAGCCATACGTTTGTAACGGTTCCCCATCGCACTCAGATTATTCAATACACCTCTCCACACAGAAGCAAGTGACGACGAGAAACGCTCCTCCTCAGGAACCCCAGAAGGGCCCCCCCCATTGAAAGTACAAAACTGGGGATGGAAACCATATGCCCCAAAAAATGGGGACTTACCAGTGGACTCGCTCCGCCTGTTGTTAAGAGCGAACTCTGCCAGAGGCAAGAAAGAAGACCAGTCCTCTTGGTTCTCTGAAACAAAACACCGGAGATATGTCTCTAAGCTCTGATTCAGACGCTCTGTCTGACCATTGGTCTGCGGATGAAAAGCCGAGGAAAATGACAATTGCATCCCCCGACGTAAACAAAATGCCCTCCAAAATTTGGACACAAACTGAGACCCCCTATCTGACACCACATCAGAAGGCAACCCATGAAGTCTAACGATCTCCCTAATGAACACCTGCGCCAGAGTTTTAGCATTAGGGAGTGCAGGAAGAGCAACGAAATGTGCCATCTTACTGAACCTGTCAACAACCACCAGTATGACAGTATTCCCTGACGACGGAGGAAGGTCCGTAATGAAGTCCATAGATAAATGAGTCCATGGACGCTCCGGAAGTTTCAAGGGTAAAAGGGTCCCAGACGGACGGGTATGAGGGGTTTTAGAGCGAGCACACACCCCACATGACGCGACAAAAGTTATAACATCTTTATTAGCATTAGGCCACCAAAACCGGCGAGAAAGGAGATCTAAAGTAGCCTTACTCCCTGGATGTCCTGCTAGAGCAGAATTATGATGTGCCTCAATAACCTTTTGTCTCAACAGATTTGGGACAAACAGTCTCCCTGGAGGTCCTGCAGGGGCGTCCCCCTGAGCCTCTAACACCTCCTCCTCAAGCTCAGAAAATACAGCCGACACTACCACCCCCTCCTGAAGGATAGGACTCGGGTCATCCATTTTCCCGGCCCCTGGGAAACTGCGAGACAAGGCATCAGCCTTTACATTCTTAGACCCCGGGCGATAAGTGACGACAAAATTAAACCTGGTAAAAAACAACGACCATCGAGCTTGTCTGGAATTCAGACGCTTAGCGGATTCCAAATACAACAGGTTCTTGTGATCAGTAATAACGGTAACCGGGTGGACTGCCCCCTCCAAAAAGTGACGCCATTCTTCAAAAGCTAACTTAATGGCCAAAAGTTCCCTATTGCCGATATCATAATTCCTTTCGGCGGACGACAATTTCTTAGAAAAGAAAGCGCACGGATGCCATTTACCAGGGACGGACCCTGGGACAATATAGAACCCACCCCTACGTCAGACGCATCCACCTCCACAATGAACGGCTGAGATGCATCTGGTTGGATGAGAACGGGTGCCGAAGCAAAACATTTCTTCAAAGAGGAAAAGGCTTGGCAAGCTTTGTCCGACCATTTAGAAAAATCCGTCCCTTTTCTTGTCATGTCAGTGAGAGGTTTGACGACAGATGAGAAATTACAAATAAATTTCCGGTAGTAGTTAGCAAACCCCAAAAAACGCTGCAGAGCCTTAAGATCCCCTGGCTGATCCCATTCAAGCACTGCTCTCACCTTTTCAGGGTCCATACGGAAACCGGAGGCTGACACCAAAAAACCCAAAAACTGAAGTTCCTGTACGGCAAATACACACTTCTCCAGTTTGGCGTATAGTTTATTGTCTCGCAAGATCTGCAACACCTGTCTCACATGCTCCTGATGAGACACAAGATCTGGCGAGTAAATTAAAATGTCGTCCAAATATACAACCACAAACAGCCCCACAAGGTGACGAAAAATGTCATTAACAAAATGTTGGAATACTGCTGGTGCAGTAGTCAGACCAAAAGGCATGACAAGGTTTTCATAATGTCCCTCCGGCGTGTTAAACGCCGTTTTCCACTCATCCCCCTCTTTTATCCTAATCAGATTATACGCCCCCCTGAGATCCAATTTAGAGAACCATTTGGCGCCAACAATTTGATTGAAGAGATCAGGAATAAGAGGTAGTGGATACGGATCTCGAACAGTAATCCGATTAAGTTCGCGGAAATCCAAGCAAGGGCGTAGGCCTCCATCTTTCTTCTTCACAAAGAAGAACCCCGCGGCTACTGGGGAAGATGAAGGTCTAATATGCCCTTTGGCCAGACTTTCAGAAATATAATCTTTCATAGCCTGCCTCTCAGGACCAGAAAGATTATACAACCTAGCTTTAGGCAACTTAGCATCAGGAAGGAGATTAATAGAGCAGTCATACACGCGATGAGGAGGCAACTCCTGACACCCCTCCTCAGAGAAAACATCCCCAAAATCCTCCAAAAAAGGAGGCAATGTACTAGGCACGACCGCACTGATGACTCTGTTCATGCAGTTGCTTTTGCAAAACTCACCCCATTGGCTTATTTCTCTGGACTGCCAATTAATCACAGGGTTATGTTTAACCAACCAAGGAAGTCCCAACACAATGGGAGTAGGTAGACCCTCCAACACATAACAAGATAATTGTTCCCTATGTATTGCCCCTACCCGAAGGTCAATGTTATGAACCTCATGAACAAAGCTACCTTGGCCGAGAGGCCTGGCGTCAATGGAGAATATAGGGATCGGTTTGACCAATACACTCAGATGCATACCTTGAGCCTGAGCAAACTGAGCGTCAACCAGATTAGCCCCGGAACCACTATCAAGAAGAACAGACAATCTCTCCACTCTCGTACCAACTACCACCTCCACTGGTACAAGGAACTGAGAAGAACTGGCGGATGAAATACATACTCCCAGGTTGTCGTCCACCACACAACCTGGGATTAACAGTTTTCCGGCGACTTTTGGCTCAACAAGGCACGGGATGGACATTCTCCAACAAAATGTCCCTCTTTCCCGCAGAAAAAACATCTTCTAGTCCTGCGGCGTACCGCCAATCCCCTCCTACGAAATGATGTCCCTCCCAACTGCATAGGCTCATCCGAACAGACAAGGGGAACCTCAACATAAGGGACTTTAGTGGTAGGTGGAGAAACAACAGGGAGTGGGGTTACCTCACCCCTCTCCCGAAGCCGTCTATCAGTACGGATAGCTAAGGCCATAGCAGCCTCCAGTGAATGAGGAGACTCATACTGAGCCAAAACGTCTTTTAATTTATCAGAAAGCCCATGACAAAACTGGCTCCTAAGAGCTGGGTCATTCCACTGAGTATCTGTGGCCCATCTACGAAACTCAGAAGCAAATTCCTCTGCAGGACGATCTCCCTGCTGTATCTTACGTAATTTTGTCTCAGCAAGAGAGACCCGATCTGGGTCATCATATACCAATCCCAGGGCAGTAAAAAATTGATCTACAGACAGTAGAGCCGGGGATCCCGGAGGAAGGGAAAATGCCCAGGATTGAGGGTCCCCTTGCAGAAGTGAGATAACAATTCCCACTCTCTGCTCATCACTCCCTGATGATCGAGGCCAAAGCCGAAAATACAATTTACATGCCTCCCGGAAGGTGAAAAATTTGTCTCGCCCACCAGTGAACCTGTCCGGGAGAGCTACTTTAGGTTCAACTCTGGTTTGCTCCAGGGGAGACAAAACTTTGGACTTAATGTCCGTCAGCTCCATGGATAATCCCTGCAACTGCAGAGCCAGCTGGGCTACTGGATCCATGGTAACTGGAGATAATTTTTATGGCCAGTGAAAATGTCACGCTGTCTAATGATATGTATACAATGTCAGTAAACTATTAATACAGGAACAACACTCTATACAACAACTAGTATAGCAACATAAGCATGTAAGTATAGAATAGATTTACCTGACACGATCTCTGCTGAACTCAGGGTTAATCTTGAGGACTTGATGAGCTGAAACAGGAAAGAGGTGGACCGGGATCTAACCTGACCCTAAACTGGGGTCCTAACTAATCCCTCACCTTGGAGGTACTGATAATGGTTCAGAGGTCCAAGTCTCCAACCTAACCCTGTCTCCTATCAGACCCTGAACCCTGTAATCAGTCCTAAGAAGGATCCTGACTACCACCAAAGGGATATGGGCTGATCTTAGCTAAATACACAGATTAGACATATAAGACAGACAGGATAACACTCGCTTGCATACACACTCAAACACCAAAGGAACATAAATGGTCTGGGAAATAAACTCTAACCAAGTTGAGCTTAGAACAACTAAGGAGCTCACAACTAAAGTCTATACAGATTCATTCCTATCTGTGGTCTGCATGAAGGTTTCACTGGCAACTCCCCAAGCAGACAACCAGGAATTTAAAGGAAACCAATCAACAAATAATCAATTGCAGCCGGGAGAAACTGCACCCAGTCCCAGCACCGAGCACAGACAGAATTAACTCCCTAGCTGCCAAACACAAAGAAACAGCAGATCAGCTGTGAGAAGTCAAAATGTGCAACCGCGACGATCTTCGTGGCAATGCACACATGACACCAATGTAAGTCTATGGGAAAAAAATATCGGAATTAAAAAAAGTCCATTCTTGCCTTGTTGGTTAATTGTACATGAAGGAAAACAACAAAGAGTAATGTAGAATGTATTGGGGGAGGTTGAGGAGACATTAAAGGCATAGATATTTAACCCAATCAAATGGAATAGCATTAATATTTTTTTTTGTAAAGATGTTCGGATTGATGAACAAATTGACAATGTTGTTAACCTTTTTTCTATTTTGGCAAATATGTATGTTTCACAACTTCCATGCTCTTCACCTTTTTAACTTTTGACACACTTTCTCCTTCATAATCTTCAGCAGCATCATCTTTTTCATCAAATTATTCTTCATCTTCACCTTCTTTATCTTCTTCTTAAACTTCTTGCTATTCATCTTTTTGTTAACATTACTCATATTGTTCTTATTCAACTATTATTCTTCTTCATATTCTACTTCATCTTCTTATTCTTCATCATATTCTTATTTTGACAGAGATTCCTGTACTTGTAATCTGTAAAAGTATGAATTTTTCATCCTTGCGTTCTTGCTGTCACAAAAGTTTTAAATTACAACAGTATTTGTCCGTGTTGAGTTTAGCCTGCAGCAGCAGGCATTTTCCAGGGGCACCACAAGGAGGAACGGACTCACCCCCATACACTGCTTAGTCTTCTTCTGCTTATAATTTAGAGCATATATTTTGCTCTTCATTTTGGTCTTATACTTCATGTTGTTATGCTTTTTCATCTTCTGCTTATTGTTCTTCTGTCTCTTGTTCTGTATCTTGTAGTTTGTCTTAACCTTCTTTGTCCTGTTGGTGATCTTCTTCTGGGTAATCTTTTATTTCTTCTTTGTGATGGTGTTCAGGCTGGTTGGCTTCATGCTCGTCGTCCTTGTGGTCGTCATCTTCTTCGGGGTGGTCATCAGGGTCATCGTCTTCATTGTTGGAGATCCAGAGTGATTACCCAAAAAAACATTTAAAAAATCTTCAATTTGTAAATGTAGCTGAAGGTACAAGAAGGCTGACTAACTTCCGAGAACCAGCTGACGTTACTGGAACCCGGACGGGTATCAGATGGTACAAGAGACAATGGAAGTAACGAGGACCAGCTGACTGTGCTGGAACCCGGAGGGGCAGCAGAAGGAAAAGAGCCAATGGCACAACCGAGGACCAGCTGACG
This sequence comes from Oophaga sylvatica, assembly GCA_033576555.1. Lineage (NCBI taxonomy): Eukaryota > Metazoa > Chordata > Amphibia > Anura > Dendrobatidae > Oophaga > Oophaga sylvatica. The sequence continues at coordinate 474,258,695 of JARQOD010000001.1, forward strand.
TTACTGGGACACGGTTACTAAGCAGGAGGTACCTGTGCTCCAAAGCACTACCAAGGACCAGCAGACGTTGCTGGAACTCGGATACCGAGATGGAGGCACCTAGGCCAAAGGCACTGCGAGAACCAGTTGACGGTACTGGAACCCGGACGGGTAGCAGAAGGCACCCATGAAAATGTAATTTGACAGGCCGCAAGCCGTCCGCAGTTACCGAATCACACAGTCCTACAGTCGGTGCTTGTCCTATTGTCACAACGGAAACAGCCTTTATTTACTTATCACACAGCACACATAGGAATCACCTAAACTGCAGGCACCATACAGTCGGCTAACCCGAAAGCAACACGACAGGACAACTTATTGTAGGCTAATTGACGTTGACACTGCCAGGAAACAGCTGTCGTGCTGTAACCAGGCTAGGCAGGAGTCCGTACCCCTGCCAATTACTTCCGAGCAACAACTGTCGGTGTTGGAGCCCAGGGATGAGAAGAGAACAGGGTGGAGGCAGCAGGACTTTTTGCCGTACACACAGCAGGGGAACAGCTGACATTACTGAACCCCAGTAACACAGGAGCAAGTGTTGACTGTGCTAACAGCACTTCCGAGCAACAACTGGCGGTGTTGGAGCACAGGGTCAAGGAGGGTGTAGGCAGAGGCCTAGTATGACAACTTCATGGACACAGGATAAAAATAGATGGAAGCAGGCTAAGGCTGACTTTGACCTATGGGTAGATCGACGCGAGAGAACCAGTAATTTGAATTATAGAGCCGATCTATATCGTTATGGTAGCAAATCAGGGATACTATTAGCACGACTAGTGAAAGCAAATCACATTCCTCAACATATTACAGCGTTAATGAGTAAACATGGGATCATGATGAACGATCATGTGATATTGAGGAAAGCCTTATATTTTAACATGATCGGAGAAATGAATGTAAAGGTGGCGAGAATTTGAAAAAATACACGCCACAGAAGGGTGACGAGTGAAATAGTTTAATCAGGATCACAGCAAAGTTAGAGAAGGAAGATGATGGGAGGAATCCTACAAGTTAGGGGTTTCCTTACAATTATTAACGAGTTTCGGTTTTTTATTCTCTTGTTACTTTGACTTTTAGAATGTTTATTTTATGACCATATCGGCTGCGACCGAGATGTGTACCGCCTTATGTGGCCTTTTTGTTTTTGAAAATCCAAATAAAAAGGAACTTTAAAAAAAAAAAAATTCCCTCTTCAACAATCTACAAGACAAACAAGCATCATGGGTGACGCTGCCTTTATTGAGGTACAGTATTAGATCGACATTGTCCATGAGTAACTATGCACTGTGATAGCTATATAGCATTATTAATTTAAATCTGTTGTGGTTGTTTCAACAGCACTTGCAGGTCTAACTACCTATTGTCAGTATGCATGATGCACTTTCTCGGTGTAATTATTTATTATTGCGCATTATTACCAGGTTTACATGATGGCCATTTCATATATGGTGTGTGAAGTTACAGTTGTCCTCAGTCTGTGTATTTTATTATGTCTGTCATTAATAAAACTCGTGAGGATGATGATGATGATGATGTTTATGATTCGTACATCCATTGACTGCATTATCTTACAGGTACAGATAACGTTCCTTAAGAAGCATTAATTGATAATTATGAAATGTATTTTTATGCATTAATTTAAAAAAGTAAACACTATGTTTTATTTTTTGTTACCATTTCTACTAGCCATGTGCAGATATGCGCTGTGATGACAAATTAATATTTGTCCATATTTCTTATTAAAATTTTTCATTTTAGCCCTTGAAAACTTCAATCTTTCCTGTTTTAAGCATAACAATCAGGGTGACGGCTCTTCCCTATTTGGAGCATGTTCGACATGGGTTTTTCTGTGCATGTGTAGGGAACAGGAGACTTCTTGCCGCTGTGGTACACCAAAGGGGATATTGCTGGATGTGAGATATATTTCTTCTAGCAGACTAAAGTTTGCTCAGGATTTTCCATGATCACAAGGACCTGTGATAAGGTCATAGTCACGTGATCTGGTCATCTGATGTGTACCACACCTGAGGGTGTGGAGTAGGCCTATAAAACAAGGAGCTGTTGTAGTTGGTGTGTGGAAGGAAGGAGTTTGGCTGGAGTCAGCCTGGAAGATTGTTTTGTTACTGTGTGCCAGTGTGCACCAGGAAGCGAGTACCAGACCACCCGTAATGGGACCTGGCGGTCTCTGCTGACCTGCAGCCGCTTAGTTAAGCCCGTCCCAAGCAAGGGTGAGTCTGGCACCAGCGGTTCTCCAAACTGGGGTGATTTATGTTCTGTTTTTATTTTGTTATCTGGACTTTTTGTTGAACTCATGATTAAAACCACTGAAATTTGAAGTAAAAGGCGGTGTGTTTGCCTCATTACTGCGGCCCAGCCCTGCCTACCAGAGCGGATCCCTACAATTGGTGGCTTCAATGCGGGCAACGCAGTGAGGTCAGGCTGTTTTTTCCTGCATGACAGTAAATGTCCTAGGTAAATAAAGTGACGCAAAACCCGGTGGATAACTGTCCCAAGATGGAGAACACAGTAAAAATGCTGGAGGAGGCCATGCGGCAGCAACAGCAGGCTATGCAGCAGCAGCAGCAGGCTATACAGCAGCAGGCTATGGAGCAGCAGCAGGCTATACAGCAGCAGGCTATGGAGCAGCAGCAGGCTATACAGCAGCAGGCTATGGAGCAGCAGCAGATATTTAATCGACAGCAACACAAAAACAATAGTCTAGTGATGCAGCACATCACAGTGCCGCAGACAGCAGGAGCTGCCCGGGGATGGCAGGATGTCCGGAAAGCGGTGCGTACAGCGATCCGAAAGATGGAGCAATCAGATGATGTCGAGGTGTACCTGGAGATGTTTGAAGGCGTGGCTAAAAGGGAGAGACTGCCCCGGTACCAGTGGGCCAAGATCGTGGCTCCGTTTTTTTAATTCAGGACCCGCAAAAGCCTCTAGGGACCTACCCCCCGAGCAACAGGAGGACTATGAGAGCGTCAAGGGTGAGATACTTGCACGTCTTGGGGTAAATGTTTTGGTCCGGGCACAGCGGGTACACCAGTGGAACTTTTCCCCTTCCGAGCCAGCTCGGTCACAGTATTATGACTTGATACACCTGATAGAAAAGTGGTTGCAGCCGGAGGTGTTGTCACCCCGCGCTATGCTGGATCGTATAGTGACTGATAAATTCTTGAGAAATTTGCCACACACCCTTCAACCATGGCTTGGACAGGCAGCCCCTACTGATGGTCTCCAAATGGTAGACCTCATTGAAAGATATGGGGCTACCAAGGAGATACAGGGAGAGACTACCCGGAAGGTACCAAGTAAATTCCACAAACCTTCACCCACAGCTCGTCGAGCAGAGACTCGGAGGGCCGCCCAGGACGGGTCAGGGAACGAAAGGGGCCCCATAATCTGTTGGCGGTGCCAACAACCAGGACATGTGAGAGCTGTTTGCCCCCACCTGACAGAGCCCATGGACAACAACTTTGGCTACTATCAGTCTCACTATGCAGAACACATGTGTGCAGTGGTCAAACCAGAGGGACCCAATATGAACCATTTGTGTAAAGTGCAGGTGGAGGGTAAGCCTGCTGTGGCTCTAGTGGACTCAGGGAGTCTAATACGAGCCAGCCACGTCCAAATCAGCGAGTATACTGCTGTGAAAATGGGTGTGTTGTGTATACATGGTGACTTAAAACATTATCCTACCACCCTGGTGATGATAAACACGCCAGCGGGGAGGAGGTGACACGAGGTGGGGGTGGTGGTTAATTAGCATTAATAATGGGGAGAGATTTTCCGTTATTTTCTGTGCTTTGGCCTGTAATTACCCCTCCCACAGAACAGTCGTCGGCACCAGTGGCAAACAGGTTGCATTCTCCAGAAATCGTGCATGAACATGGTGGCCCAGAGGAAGATGTACTGGCGGTAGGAGTACCTTTGCCTTCGGTGGAGGAGGAAAACCCCTCTCCTATAGAAGTGTTAGGTGGGGAGATGGAAGATTTGCCACCGGGACCAGAATTGTCATACTTAAATGTGGCAGGTGACAATTTTGGTACGGCGCAACTACGGGACCCTACATTGACTCGAGCCCGGGAAAATGTACTGGTTGTCAATGGGGAACCCCAACACCCCAGGGCAGCTAAAGTATTTCCCCGATTTGAGCTGAACCAAGATTTGCTGTATGGGGTTGAAAAAATACATGGGGAAATTGTCGAGCAATTCCTGGTACCGCAGTCATATCGGAGGTTGGTAATGGACTTAGCGCATGCGCATGTACTAGGGGGACATTTGGGACCAAAGAAAACCCTAGACAGAATTCTACAACGGTTTTACTGGCTATGGGTCTATGAAGAAGTTAAACGGTATTGTTACTCTTGTCCCGTGTGCTAGGTAACCAGTCCGCAGCCTCATTTTCAGAGTCCCTTGGTGCCATTACTAATTATAGAGGTACCGTTTGAGAGAATAGCCTATGGATCTGGAGTGGACGGTTAATAAATCAGCAAGGGGTCATCAACACATCCTCGTAGATCTATATTACACTACCAGGTATCCTGAAGCTATTCCCCTGCGACACACCTCGGCAAAACTGATCGCAAAAGAACTCATGGGTATGTTCTCTCGGGTGGGAATCCCTCAAGAAATCTTAACAGATCAGGTGACCCCCTTTATGTCAAAAATCATGAAGGAACTCTGCCACGTGTTAAACAGTTGCGCACATCGATCTATCATCCCCAAACAGACGGTTTAGTAGAAAGGTTCAATAAAACCCTGAAGAATATGTTGAAAAAAAAGGCTCTAAAGATGCTAAGGACTGGGATCTCTTGTTGCCATACCTGATGTTTGCAGTGCGGGAGGTGCCCCAGGCATCTACGGGGTTCTCGCCCTTTGAACTATTATATGGCAGACATCCCCGTGGCTTACTCGATATAGCTAAAGAGGCCTGGGAAAACCATACAACTCCCCACAAAAGTGTGATAGAACATGTGGCCAAAATGCAAGAGAGAATGGAGACAGTCCTACCATTAGTCCGAGAACATATGGAATCAGCACAAAGGTCACAGAGGCAGGTCTATAACCGGGAGGCACGGGTAAGGTCCTTTAACCCTGGGGATCGGGTGTTGGTACTTGTGCCTACAGTGGATAGTAAGTTCCTTGCAAGGTGGCAGGGACCCTACGACATTATAGAGAAGGTGGGACCAGTAAACTATAAAGTACACCAACCAGGGCGGAGAAAGCCAGAACACGTATACCATGTGAATCTGCTCAAACCATGGAAAGACAGAGACCCGCTTGGTGAGGATTGTCCACAGCCTGCATTTCCAGTACAGATGACTTCCTTGCCTCAGGAGAAGGCAAGAGAAGTCCTCTCCGCCGTCAAAATATCAGACACTTTGTCGCACAGGCAAGTTCAGGAAGTCCGAGAGTTTGTTAGCCGAAATACAGATGTTTTTTTCGGAACTTCCTGGTCGTACCTCCCTAATACAACATGACATTGTCACTGAGCCGCAGGGCAAAGTACGATTAAAGCCATATCGGGTGCCTGAGGCCCGGCGACAAGCCATCAAGGAAGAGGTCAAGAAGATGCTGCAGTTAGGGGTCATTGAAGAGTCCCAGAGTGAGTGGGCCAGCCCAATAGTCCTAATACCAAAGCCAGATGGGACACTAAGGTTCTGTAATGACTTCAGAAAACTGAATGAAATTTCTAACTTTGACGCCTACCCCATGCCCCGGGTCGATGAGTTAATAGAGCGGTTTGGGCAGGCACGTTATTTTTCACTCATTGACCTCACAAAAGGGTATTGGCAGGTGCCACTAACAAAAGCAGCGAGAGAGAAAACGGCTTTTGTAACACCCGAGGGACTGTTCCAGTATATAGTCCTACCCTTCGGGTTGCATGGCGCTCCAGCGACATTCCAGAGGTTAATGGACGTTGTTCTTCGTCCTCATCGCCGATATGCCGCGGCCAATCTGGACGATATTGTGGTGTACAGTACAGACTGGGAAAGTCACTTAGCCAAGGTACAGGCGGTGATAGATTCGCTGAGATAAGCAGAGCTAACTGCCAACCCAAAGAAGTGTTCCATAGGGTTGGAGGAAGCTCGCTACCTGGGGTATGTGATTGTGAGAGGAGTTATCAAAGCCCAAATAAACAAAGTGGAGGCAATCCAAAACTGGCCCCGTCCCCTCACCACAAAACAAGTGAAAGGGTTTTTGGGGTTAGGCCGGCGTCACACTGGCGACAGAATCGGACGACTGCAATGCGATGAAAAATCGCATTGCAGTCGTACCTATGTTAATCTATGGAGCAGCTCCCAGTATCAGATTTTTTGTGGTCCGTTTTAAACGTCCGTGTGCAATCGCAGCATGCTGCGATTGTCACCGATTGTCGGTCGACAATTGCCAATGCAAGTCTATGGGAGCGATGAAAAATCGGATTACAAACGGACCACACTGTGTGACTTGCGATGAAATCGCATCGGTGTCCTTTAGAAAAGCCGGCAATTCATCCCCGGCTATACTGTAAAATCACACTGACAGCTTTAATAAAGAATCGAATCAATACATATACACACATAGAATACACATATATATATATATATATGTCATTGTGACATGTATATATATATATATATATATATTTATAGTTTCTACACTTCTACATACTGTAATAGCCGCTCATTCAATTGCCGGCTTCTGTGAAATCACAGAAGCCGACATGAAATGATACATTGTTTCCACACAGTTAACCATGTCATTTCCTGTATTTTGATATTTGTTTAGAACTTACAATTACATGAGTGTATTTGTGCAAAATTTCAGACATGTAGGGGTTAATTAAAGGTGTAATTTCATTGAAAAAAAATGCGTGGGCTCCCGCTGTATTTTCTCCACCAGACAGACAAAGCAAAGCGAGTGGGGGCAGATAATAATAGCCTAGGGAGGGTACATTTTTTGTGCCCCCCCTGGCTACTAACATCTGCCCCCAGACACCCCAGAAAGGGCAAATCTATAATTAGATTCGCCCTTTCTGGCACTTTGCCCGTCTATTCCCATTGCCCTGTAGCGGTGGCGAATGGGTTAATAATCTCACCTTACTGTCACCTTAGTATTGAAAGGTGACCTTAAGGCAGGTTAATAATTGAGAGCTGTCAATTAGACAACTATCAATTATTAATCCTATTGAAGTAAATAAAAAAACACACACACAACTTTAAGAATAAATAATTTTAATTAAATAAAAACACATTTTTTTGACCATATTTTATTTTACACTTAATCCGTGCGAAGCCATTGATCTCCTAAAATAAAGAAAAAAAAATAAAACATTATTCTTACCTATTCCGCCGATCTGTCACGTCCCACGCTGTAATCCTTCACAAAGGGTTAACTAGCTTTGAGCCAAGCAGTGCAAGTAATCCTGCATGCTCAGCTCAAAGCTCCTGAATGAATAAGTTTCTCTCCTGGCGACAGGAGAGGATGTGTTTAATGAATGAAGCTTAATTGATTGTGTCCACTTTCCCTTTAGGTCAGGTCACTAAAGTTAAATTGCCAATAAATCAATTAAGCTCCATTCATGAATCTATTCCTCTCCTTTCGCTGGGAGAGTAACTGATTCATTCAGGGGAATACAGGTCTGAGACAGCATTATTAGCTCTCTGCGACCTGTAACCTTTTAACCCTTTCTGATGGATTACAGCGTGGGACCTGACTGTACTTCGGATTGGTAAGAATCATTTTGCTTTTTTATTTTATTTTTATTACAGCAAATGGTTTTAGCAGGAAAATAAAATATTGTCAAAAACTATGTGATTATTTCATTAAACTTCTTTTTTATTAAAGTGTGTGTGTTTGATTTTTCTATCATACAATAGGATTAATAATTGATAGTTGTCTAATTGACAGCTCTCAATTATTAACCTGCCTTAAGGTCACCTTTCAATACTAAGGTGACATTAAGGTGAGATTATTAACCCATTCGCCACCGCTACAGGGCAATGGGAATAGACGGGCAAAGTGCCAGAAAGGGTGAATCTAATTATAGATTTGCCCTTTCTGGGGTGTCTGGGGGCAGATGTTAGTAGCCAGGGGGGGCACAAAAAATGTACCCTCCCTAGGCTGTTATTATCTGCCCCCACTCGCTTGCTTTGTCTGTCTGGTGGAGAAAATACAGCGGGAGCCCACGCATTTTTTTTCAACGAAATTACACCTTTAATTAACCCCTACATGTCTGAAATTTTGCACAAATACACTCATGTAATTGTAAGTTCTAAACAAATATCAAAATACAGGAAATGACATGGTTAACTGTGTGGAAACAATGTATCATTTCATGTCGGCTTCTGTGATTTCACAGAAGCCGGCAATTGAATTAGCGGCTATAACAGTATGTAGAAGTCTAGGAACTATAAATATATGTATATATACATGTCACAATGACATGTATATATATATATATATATGTGTTCTATGTGTATATATCTATTCTTTTTTTTGTGATTGAAATACTATTCGTTTGGATCCATTATATGTCAGTTTTGCAAGCCTGCGAGAAATTCTCGCAAGTCGGATGAAAATCGGATGTTACAAGGTACACACACATGCGACTAAATCGCATCTTTGAAGGAAAATCGGATGCCAGAAGGATGTGTGATGTTTGCATTTTGATCCGACAATCGACCGTCTAAAACGGACCGATTTTTTGTGGCTGTGTGTGACGCCGGCCTTAGTGGGATACTACCGGCGGTTTATTCACAATTTTGCAACACTGTCGGCGCCGTTAAATGACTGCCTAAAAGGCAGGAAGTTAGTACTGGTGCGATGGAATGATCAGCTTGAAGAAGCGTTTCTAAAACTAAAAGGGGCACTGTGTGTGTGTCACCATTTTTGATCACACTCGACTTCAAAAGAGAATTCATTGTCCAGACTGATGCGTCAGAGGTAGGTGTGGGTGCCGTTTTGTCTCAGGAGGTTAACGGGGAGGAGCATCACATTACTTTCCAGAGTCGAAGCTAACTCCAGCTGAAACCAGATACAGCATTGTAGAGAGAGAGAGTGCCTGGCGATCAAGTGGGCACTGGAGTCGTTGCGCTACTATCTGTTGGGGAGAACATTTTGGTTGTTAACTGATCATTCCCCTCAGACTGGCAGTGTTGTAGCCCAGGGAGTAGAGTTCAGGTGGTAGATAGATGAACATAACAGGAGAAATTGATAACGTTGCCAACCAGTTATTTAATCTGAAAACGGACAGGCAAATTCTGGCGAGATCCATGCCTTGTTCATTTTCAGAAAAGTAAGCCGGTCTACATTATCGGAGGATAGTCGCATGCGACGGTCTGTTAGTACACCACCTGCAGCACTAAAGACGCGCTCCGATAATACACTGGCAGCAGGGCAAGCCAGCACCTCCAATGCATACTGGCTAAGCTCTGGCCATGTATCCAGCTTAGAGACCCAAAACTTGAAAGGGGAAGAGCCATCTGGGAGTACACTGAGAGGGCAAGACAAGTAGTCTGTCACCATCTTACGGAAACGTTGCCTCCTGGTGACTGGAGGCGTCTCGGATGGTGTAGACATTGGTGGCGCTGCCACAAAACTTCGCCACATTTGGAACATACTGGTCTTGCCCCCCTGTGCAGAGGCGCTGCTTGTGCTCCCTCTTGTTGCAGAGCTGTCTCCACTGCCTCGACGCACAGAGCTGCTTTGTAAAGCAGTATCAGCAGCACTGCTCTCGGCTGGAATGGAGAACATTATGGATTTCACCAGTGTGTCTTGGTACTCCCGCATTTTACGCTCCCGGTTCAACGGTGTGATGAGGCTTTGTAAGTTGTCCCGGTAGCGAGGGTCTAGGAGGGTGTACACCCAATAATCAGACGTGGTGAGAATGTGGGCGATGCGGCGGTCGTTTCTCAGGCACTGCAGCATGAAATCAACCATGTGCTGCAGACTCCCAACTGGCCAACAAACGCTGTCCTCTGTAAGAGGCGTCATCTGTACCTGCTCTGCATCACCCCACCCTCGCTCTACATACTGACTAGAGCGTTGTGTACCTCCCTCTGTAGCGATTTCTTCCTCCTCCATTGACTCCTCCTCATCCTCCTCACAAAGTGAGCCCTGCAAAGCCCTTTGGGAGGAACCACGTTGCGCTGACTGTCCAGAAGGTGATGGAATTTGTGTCTCCTCATCCTCCACCTCTTCCAAAACCTCATCCCTTAGTGCTTGCAGTGTTTTTTGAAGCAGGCAGATAAGGGGGACAGTCAGGCTGACTAGTGCATCATCTGCACTCGCCATCCGCGTTGACTCATCAAACGCACGTAAAACTTGGCAGATGTCCTTCATAGAGGCCCACTCAGTAGTGGTGAACTGTGAACGGCGCAAATTGCGTGTTGATTGCGCCTGTTGCAGCTGATACTCCATTACTGCTGTCTGCTGCTCACATAACCGCTCCAACATATGTAACGTGGAATTCCACCTGGTGGGTACGTCACATATGATGCGATGTTCAGGAAGGCGAAATCTGCGTTGCAGAGCTGCAATGCGCGATCTGGCCATGCTGGAACGTCGCAAGTGAGCGCACTCTAGGCGGACCTTGTGCAGCAGTGCATCAACATCCGGATAGTCCCTCAAAAAACTCTGCACGACCAAGTTGAGCACATGTGCCAGACATGGTATGTGAGTGAGGTTGCCAAGGGCCAGAGCTGCCACCAGATTTCGGTCATTGTCACACACTACCAAGCATGGCTGGAGATTCGCTGGCAAAAACCACACGTCGCTCTCCTGCTTGATGGCATTCCAGACCTCCTGCGCTGTGTGGCTTCGATTCCCCATGGCATTAATTTCAGGACGGCCTGTTGACGTTTGGCCACGGCTGTGCTCATATCGGTCGCAACAGGTAAGCGTTCACGGGTCCATGTGGAGGTAGACCGTGACGGCTCCTGCAGCGATGATTCAGAGGAACTGGAGTAGGAGGAGGAGTCAATGTGTACAGACTGGATTCCTGCAATCGTTGGAGTTGGCAGAACACGTACAGCGCCACTCGCAAGATCTGTACCCGGCTCCACAACATTGACCCAATGGGCAGTGAGGGAAAGGTATCGTCCCTGGCCATGGGTACTGGTCCACGCATCGGTGGTCAGGTGGACCTTGCTACTGACAGCGTTTAGTAGCGCATGTTTAATTTTTCCCTCAACATGCTTTTGCAGAGCAGGGACGGCTTGCCTGCTGAAATAAAATCGGCTTGGCACATTGTATTGTGGGACTGCCAATGCCATTAAGTTCCGGAAACTGTCAGTCTCCACCAGCCTGAATGACAGCATTTCAAGGGACAGGAGTTTTGCAATGCCAGCATTCAGAGCCTGTGCTCGTGGATGGTTTGCCGAGTATGGCCGTCTTTTATCCCATGCCTGTGCTACCGATGGCTGTTTTGTGGCCTGGGAGTGTGAGGATGACAGGGAACTTGCAGCTGTGGGTGGAATAACACTTTGTCTCTGGACAACAGTGACCGAGGTTCTTCCATGGCGATCGTGTGAGGAAGCCGAACCAGCTGTGTGTGAGCTGGAGGAAGAGGCTCCAACACGAGCTGAAGATGTAGGTGCTGCTGTAGGTTGGCCTACATCTCCAGTGTGTCTTTGTAACTCAACTACGTGCTTTGTCCGCACATGTTTCCACATATTAGTGGTATTGAGGTTACTGACACTTTTACCTCTTTTTACTTTTTGCTTACACAGCTTGCATTTGACATAGCAAATATCATCTGCAAGTGTGTCAAAAAAGGACCACGCAGTGCAAGTCCTGGGAGCGCCCGTTTTGACTTTTGGAAGCGAACTGCTCCCAACAGGTGCCAAACTGGAGGCTACAGGCAACCGAGTCTGCAGCCTACCTCTCCCTCCTGTTTGTACCGTTGGGCCAATCTCTTCCTCAGAGCTGCTCCCACCACCTTCCTGTTCCTCACGCCATGCTGGTCTTGGACCTCATCATCTCCACTACCCTCTTCCAACACCTGCTGCTGTTGGGTGGTCTGGACAGCACCATGCTCAACAGAAACTGGCAACTGAGTCTCATCATCATCAGATGCGTTCTGCGGTGTGCTGACCATCGGCACTGGCTAACCCGCCTCTTCAGATTCAGAGAGACACAGCTGTTGCGCATCACTGCATACTCCCTCTTCTTCAAATTCCAGAATGCTGCTTGGCTGGGCCCCTGTTTGCAAGCCAACAGATTCTGAGAACAGAAGCAGAGACTCAGCTGGCTCCAGTTCAGAACTCTCTGACTGCCTGGGCAATTTGACAGGCGGTGAACAGACAGATGGTTGCTCAACAGTGTTGTGGTCCTGAGAGGAGGTGGAAGCAATTGAAGTCGATGCATTGGCTGCCATCCAACCAACAACGGCTTCAATTTGTTCTTCCCGCAGCAGGGGGGAACGCCGAGCTCCTACAAAACTGCACATAAAGGAACGCTCACGGGAAAAACTGGTGGATGCTGTGTCACTGGGGGCGGCAGCAGCCACAGAATTCCCACGTCCTCTCCCTGCTGAAACTCCACGGCCACGACCACGTGCCTTACTCCCTGCCTTCTTCATCTTGGTAGATTGTTAAAGAAAGTCAGAAAAGTTATAAGGCCTAAGTGTGGTTATTACGCAGAGACTGCAGTGAACACTGCACACAACTGTTCACTATCTCTGAAAGGCTCCTTTCTGTAATTCTATAGTGTTTGCAACCAATGTATTGGATACGGATGGAAGCGCGTCACACTAATAGATTTGAGTTATTTGAAATGGAATGGAGCAGCACCAATTAGAGAAAAATGACAAGGTTGAGGCAGTGACACACGTTCAGCAGACTACAACCAGCAGTGGTTGAAGAACTAACTGGAGCGTGATCTGCACTCAAAAAAAAAAAAAACCTCACAGACTAGAGTGAACACTGAACACAACTGTTCACTATCTCTGAAAGGCTCCTTTCTGTAATTCTATAGTGTTTGCAACCAATGTATTGGATACGGATGGAAGCGCGTCACACTAATAGATTTGAGTTATTTGAAATGGAATGGAGCAGCACCAATTAGAGAAAAATGACAAGGATGAGGCAGTGACACACGTTCAGCAGACTACAACCAGCAGTGGTTGAAGAACTAACTGGAGCGTGATCTGCACTCAAAAAAAAAAAAAAACTCACAGACTAGAGTGAACACTGAACACAACTGTTCACTATCTCTGAAAGGCTCCTTTCTGTAATTCTATAGTGTTTGCAACCAATGTATTGGATACGGATGGAAGCGCGTCACACTATAATTTCAATTGAATGGAGCAGCAAGAATTACACTAAAGAAAAAAAAAAAAGAGTCTGTGAGTGACACGTGCAGATGCCTACAAACAGCGTTGGATGCAGAGCAAACTGCAGCGTCACCTGCACTCTCACACACACACCTTGCACAGAGCTGTTAAAACAACACTGGCAAAAGGAAGCTTTACACAGCGGTTGGTAAACTAGCCTGCCTAGAGCACAGTACACAAAATCGCAATCTCTAACTGTCCCTCAGAGTCAGCAGAGCAGCGTTCTGTCCCTTACTGAATTCACAGCACAGTGACGCTAAAATAGCGGCGGCGCCTTTTATAGTGCATTCTGACATCATTTCAGCATCCAATCACAGCCATGACCGCAGCAGTACAGGATGTGCCCACACTTCTTAGGATTCCTCATTGGCTGACTAAAATCACATTGCCTCTCAAAGAATTATGGGAACTTCCGATTCCGGTATACGATATATGGAAAATATCGGACCTAAGTATCAGAATTCCGATACAGCGAATATCGGCCGATACCCGATACTTGTGGTATCGGAATGCTCAACTCTACCAAGCACGCTCGAGTGCTAATAGAGCATGTTCGGTGTGCTCTAATACTATTGTGATGTTCCGCTAGAATTTTCTGTGTAAATATTCAGATTTGTTATGTGGTATAACAGCACCATCTAGTGGTCGTTTTATAGAATGTCTTTGGTTGTTGATATTGAGGTTTTTTGACATATCTACCACACCGTAGTTCATGAGTCATAGTTTTCATGACTCATCAGCCAGCCCCAGCAGCCATGTTTTTTTGCTCAGTATACAACTAAGACAGTTCATTTCTGAGTACCTCCTGACATCAGAATCCAATAGTGATCTCTTACATCCAGATCTGTAGCCGCACAATCGGTAGGTCCTAAACACATTCACCATGAACTTGACAGCCGTATAAATATTGGGATGTTTACATCATGCTGTTATGAAAATGTGAGAGTTGTAGTCCATGCTTTTCCGACTGGTCAGTAAGCATGGGATATACCGCATGTTATATGTAACTACATGTTATGCATATAGTGTGTTCCCTCACCACTGTATATTGTGTATATATTGTATGCTTGCCACATGTTTGTGAGCACATAGTAAAATACTGTTATTTGTTCCACAGTTTTTTACCATATTCGATTCCTGCAATAAACTTGGTAACAGACATCACGTGTCTATCAAATCACTGTTGGGATCAAGGTTATGCTGTCTGCAAGGATTATGTACACATACACATAAGACGAGCAGAACAACTATGTTTGAGTCCCCGCTGCTGTTCAACAGCCACAACACATACAGGGATTGCCCGTTTGTTAGACAATCTCTCCAAGTTTTGCGGCTGTCGAACAGCAGAAAGACCTGCAACTGCGAGGACTCAAACATAGTATTGGAGAACGCCAAAAATGCTCTATTAGTACTCGAGCATGCTCGGATAACACCTTATCCGAGCACGCTCGATCATGACTAGTAATTTTAGTTAAAGAAAATAAAAAGGGTAAAAGCCCATTTTCACAGGCCAAATTCAGTCAGCCAACAAACAAATGTTGATATATAGATTATATCACCAATTAAATGTTTTGGTTTTTTTTGTAACTAGACCCAATGTTCACCTGTTCTCAAGCCGGCCTTTTCCTGGTCCCCTACTTGGCTCTGTATTTATCCAGTTTGAGTGTCGCCATGTCATCACAACATGTGACTGCTGCAGTCAATCTCTGGTTGCGGAGGTGTCAACATACAATATCATCACTAAAGCTAGAAAATGAGAGGTCAGATGGGGACCAGAAATGTGTCAGAGAGAGATTGGTAAGGAGAATATAACTTACTAGCCACTTGGCTTACAGGCAGCAGTGTAATCCCTTTACATCCCTGTCCAGATTACGTGGTTGTGTAGGTAATAAACACTACTCTAATGAAACCCCGAACAACCGCACCTATATATGTGCATTATGAAAATAGAGCGTTCAATGAGCTAACAATCGTACATTTTTCAAACCTAGAATGGGAGGATCTATCAAAATACCAGAAAAAAAGTGAAGCTAGCTCCAATAAAAACCAAACACAACTACTGCTTTGACCTGCCATGGACCTTCTGAAAAATGAGAGCTGGGTACAACTCATCCCTAATAGTATTCCGATAATTCCCTTAATATTCGCAATACTATTATCTCCTAAATCACCACCGAGATCAGAAGATAACCACGAGGTTTATGCTTTACTATTCAAACTGTCAAAAATAGTTCTTATCCTTTGTACGCAACTAGTAGAAAAGCAAAAGACGATTCTCCAGACTCCTCACCTGGAGTAAATTCATCAAAGTGCATGGCCATACATTTGGCTTCAAACACTTCAGTAACTACTCTAATTAGCTTGGAGTTCCTACCTTCAAGTGATACAGTAAAGATGTGTATCTTTGTACCGTGTTAGCCAGTAGATAGAAAAATATTTAGAGTTGAGAGTCCTCAGTGGTTGATACCTTTTAATGGCTAACTGAAAAGATGGTAACAAATTGCAAGCTTTCGAGACTGAAGAGACCTGAGTAGTCTGGAAAGCTTGCAATTTGTTACCATCTTTTCAGTTAGCCATTAAAAGGTATCAACCACTGAGGACTCTCAACTCTAAATATTTTTCTACCTTCAAGTGAGAAAACTAACTTTCTGCAGAACAAACTTAAAAAAAAGAAAAAATGAAAAAAAGTGTGCAACATCTGACATCAGTCAGTTACCTTTTCCTTATGAGACTTTAGATATCACAGGAAGCATATATGAAATACACGGAAATAACTGTATTCATTTAGCAAGGAGCTCATTAAAGCTGGGGTTCTAGTGTTTGAAGCCAAATGTATAGACTTTAATACGTAAACCTTTCCTTTCTGAGGTTGCAGAGTCTTTAAAGAATAATTGTCGATTTAATTTTTATATCATAACTCAATAATACACATGAAAATAAGAAACTTTGTAATACAACTTATCAGAGAAAATCAGCTTTTTTCTCCTCCTGGACTGATCACTCATTCTCAAAACTCTCAGTTCTGGGGTAAAATCTGTATTCAGTGAAAACCGATTTTTACATTACTATGATAGAATCTCATCAGTAGTAGCTGGTATCTTCTATGTAGATGAGGGGGAAAAGGAGGGAAACGCTCTATCTCTAGCTCCGCCTCTAAATAGAATTTTAGCAGTAGCAACTGTCATTTCCTATCTCAGTAATGTAAAAATCTGTCTTCACCGACTACAAATTTTATCCAGGAATTCAGAATTTTGAAAATTAATGCTCAGGTCTGAAGGGGAAAAAAAACAGAATTCTCTGATAATATACATTACAAAGTTTCTTATCTTTACATGAATTATTGATTTAGGAAATAAAAATTAAAACGGTTACAGTTTAACCCCTTTAAGACCTATGATGTATAGGTACATCATAGGTCACCTCCTCCTCTTTGGGGTGTGGGCTCTGGCGCTGAGCCTGCATCTTTACCAGCACATGACAGCTGATCAGATCAGCTGATATGTGCAACTAACAGCCGCAGGTGCAATCGCGATCCACCCGCGGCTGTTAGCATGTTAAATGCCACTATTAATCTTTGATAGCGGAATTTTAAGGGAACCTCTCAGCAGGATTGTGCACAGTAAACTACACACAGTGTCTGGTCGGTGCCATTATGCTGCTTACAATGATACCTTGGTTCATGAAATTCGGATTGTGGTTGTTGTGTAATCTTTATTTTCAGTTAATATTGAGAGAGGCAGAGCCAGGGCCGTTGTTGTGGCTAAGGCAAGTGGCGTTGGCGTGCCCTGGCTCCCAATCACAGGAAAATACTGTCCCTTCTGCAGCATGCCTTCCGTATCACCCTCTGCACTGTCAGGGTCCTATCGGGCTTGCTGAAGCTCCACTGCTTGCATTGTGGCGCATAAAGAGACAGAGCCCTTTGCAAACTTCAAACAATGAACTTTACTCTTTACTTGTTGCAGCACATCCTTGTCAGCGACAACATCAGCATACGGTTCCACACAGTTCACATTAAGCACCTCTTCTGCACTCCTCTCTACGTACTGCAGTACATTACTGGGTCTTTCCACCGCTTGGGTTAACTCTGTGCCCTCCCTGTCCAGACTCACTGCGTTTGGGAGTTCCCTCGCCCGTTTCGCCCCGGATACGAGGGCATCAGCCCATGCCATGACCTGCCACATGATTAGTGACCTGAGTCTCTTGTACTGTTCTAGGACCAATTCTTAAGCCTCTCTTCCCATCTGCAGTAGTACTACTGCTTCTGCTGCACCTCTGTCCATCCGGACTCTGAATGGCTGGGTAGCTTGCTTAAACGTTACGGAGCTGACCGCCCCACACGGGCACTGGGCCCTAACTAACCCACAACCAGGAAAACTCCTACACTTATCCACGGTCTGTCCCTCTTATGTTTAACTATTTACAGTTCTGTCTCAGTTAACTAATGTGCCCTGTTATGTTACGGTAGCTGAGGAGTGCAGGTAAAAAAGGAAATACACCAGAGCAGTTGGAATCTATGAGATTGCAGTACCCTGACTAACCACCGCAACTAGAGGCAGCCGTGGAGCGTTCCTACGTTGGTCCTAGACGCCTCGTCACAGCCTGAGAAACTAACTACACCTAAAGATAGAAATAGGAAAGCTATCTGCCCCGGAGCAGAACCCCAAAGATAATAGAAAGCCCCCAAACATGTAATGGCGGTTAGACAAGAGGAAATACTGACACAGAAAGAAAATAGTATGAGCAAACGCTGGGGCCCAAACTATCTAAACAGAAAAGGATAGGAAGGGTACTTACTGCAATCTCAGAAAACCCTGAAAAAACACCAACTCTACTAATTTCAAAATCACCTGAGATCACACGACCTCTACCACCTAAATTAGTTCTCTGGTGTAACAAAAACAAAACAGCAGCCACTGAAAAAAAACTGGAAAAAGCAAAAGTACAAAACACAGTGGCTGGACTAAACTGAGAGGGCAAAAGCCCCCGGAGGGGACCCTGAAGGCCCCCACAGAAGTGCAGGACAAAATGCAAAAATATAGCAAAAACACAAAATAAGAAATTGTCTTATCTGATAGCAGGAGATGCAGACACGACACAGCAGGCTACAAGGGAAACTGGAAAGAAGGATTCAGACCAGAACAATTGATCACCGGCAACCCTGATGGGAAAATGACTCCCTTATATAAGACCAATCAGTAACACCTGATTCCCAGTCCTCACAATCCTCACTAGTACCGCTTGTAACCACCAGAGGGAGCCTCTGCTCAGAACTCATCTCAAACCCATTCACAACAGTACCCCCCCCTTGAGGAGGGGTCACCGAACCCTCATTTGAGCAACCAGGTCGGTCAGGATGAGTTCTATGATACGCACGGATAAGTCTCCTAGCATGGATGTCCGAAGCAAACACCCAAGAATTGTCTTCCTGACCATAACCTCTCCATTTAACCAAATACTGGAGTCTTCGTCTAGAAAAACGAGAATCCAATATTTTCTCAACCACATACTCCAGATTGCCCTCAACCAAAACAGGGTCAGGAGGCACAGCAGCAGGAACCACTGGCTCAACAAACCTCTTCAACAAGGACTTGTGGAACACGTTATGGATCTTAAATGTCCCTGGAAGAAGCAAACGAAAAGAAACAGGATTAATAATCTCCATGATCTTATAAGGTCCAATGAACCTAGGCTTAAATTTAGGAGATGCTACTCTCATAGGAATATTCTTTGAGGACAACCAGACCAAGTCCCCCACTTTAAACCGAGGACCATCAGTCCTATGCCGGTTAGCAAACCGCTGGGCCTTCTCCTGAGAGAGGGACAACCTCTCCACTACCTGGTCCCAAATCTGCTGCATACGCTCAACAACAGAGTCAACACCTGGACAGACAGAAGCCTCCGTCTGTCCTGAAGAAAATCGAGGGTGAAACCCAGAATTACAGAAAAACGGAGACATCAAAGTGGCAGAACTAGCCCTATTATTAAGAGCAAACTCAGCCAAAGGCAAAAAAGAGACCCAGTCATCCTGATCAGCAGACACAAAGCATCTTAGATAAGTCTCCAATGTCTGGTTTGTTCTCTCAGTTTGACCATTGGTCTGAGGATGAAATGCCGAGGAGAAAGACAATTGAACACCCAGTTTAGAACAAAAAGTCCTCCAAAATCTGGAAACAAACTGGACTCCTCTGTCAGACACAATGTTCTCAGGAATGCCGTGTAAACGAACCACGTGCTGAAGGAACAACGGCACCAATTCAGAGGAGGAAGGCAACTTAGGTAATGGCACAAGATGTATCATTTTGGAAAACCTATCACAAATTACCCAGATGGTGGTCATTCTCTGAGAAACAGGAAGATCGGAAATGAAATCCATAGAGATATGGGTCCATGGTCTCTTGGGCACAGGCAATGGCATCAACAAACCACTAGAGCGAGAGCAAGGCTTGGAGCGAGAGCAAGTCCCGCAGGACTGCACAAATTCCCTGACATCGCGAGACAAGGTAGGCCACCAAAAGGACCGACTAACCAAGTCTCTGGTACCAAAAATTCCGGGATGCCCAGCCAATGCGGAACAATGAATCTCAGACATCACACTCTTTTTCCATTGGTCCGGGACAAACAATTTTCCAACAGGGCAGCGCTCGGGCCTATCCTCCTGACACCCCTCCAGAGCAAGTCTCAAATTGGGCGAGATGGCGGAAAGAACTACACCCTCCTTCAAAATAACAGAGGGATCAGATAGCTCAGGAGAGTCCGCAAGGAAACTCCTCGAGAGGGCATCCGCCTTAACATTCTTAGTGCCAGGAAGAAAGGAAACCACAAAATTAAAACGTGTGAAAAACAAGGCCCACCTGGCCTGTCTAGGATTGAGTCGCTTGGCAGATTCCAGATAGACCAGATTCTTATGGTCCGTAAGGACCACCACCTGATGTTTGGCTCCCTCCAGCCAATGTCTCCACTCTTCAAAAGCCCACTTCATGGCCAATAACTCCCGATTACCCACGTCATAATTACGTTCAGTAGGAGAAAATTTTCGAGAGAAAAAGGCACAAGGGTTACTTTTAGAGGTCTCTGGATCTTTTTGGGACAAAACGGCACCTGCCCCAATTTCAGAGGCATCAACCTCCACCTGAAATGGCAGAGAAACATCAGGCTGCCGTAGAACAGGAGCAGAAGTGAATCTCTGCTTAAGTTCCTGAAACGCAGAGACTGCCTCAGGAGGCCAATTCACCACATCAGAACCCTTTCTGGTCAAATCAGTTAATGGTTTAACAATAACCGAGAAATTACCAATAAATTTACGATAAAAATTGGCAAAACCCAAAAATCTCTGAAGAGCCTTTAATGAAGTAGGTTGGACCCAATCACAGATGGCCTGAACCTTGACCGGGTCCATTTCAATAACAGATGGGGACAAAATGAATCCCAGAAATGAGATCTTCTGTACGCCAAAAAGACACTTTGATCCCTTCACATACAGAGCATTCTCTCTCAAAATCTGGAATACAGTTCGAACATGTTTCACATGAGAGTCCCAGTCATTAGAAAAAATCAAGATATCATCCAAATAAACAATCAGAAACTTGTCCACAAAATCCCTGAAAATGTCATTCATGAAGGACTGGAAGACGGAAGGAGCATTAGTGAGCCCAAAGGGCATCACAAGGTACTCAAAATGCCCTTCAGGGGTGTTAAATGCCGTCTTCCATTCATCCCCGTGCTTAATGCGAATAAGGTTATACGCCCCCCTGAGGTCAAGCTTGGTAAACCAAGTAGCGTTTTTCACCCTGGAAAACAGGTCAGAAATCAAGGGTAACGGGTATTGATATTTCACAGTAATATTGTTCAAGAGACGATAATCAATACACGGCCTTAATGAACCATCTTTTTTGGCCACAAAGAAAAAACCGGCACCTAAGGGTGAAGAGGATGGTCTGATATGACCCTTCTCCAATGATTCCTTGATATAAGACCGCATAGCGTCATGTTCAGGTACAGACAAGTTAAAAAGGCGACCTTTAGGGAATTTACTACCTGGCACTAATTCAATAGCGCAGTCATAGCTCCTATGGGGAGGCAAGGATGCAGATTTACTTTCGCTAAACACATCAGAAAAATCAAACAAAAAGTCAGGAACATCCTCAGCCTGGGGGAGGCAGAAAAAACAGGAGTGTTGGTATTAACACATTGGCAGCCCCAACTGGTTACAGACACAGATTTCCAATCCAAAACAGGATTATGAGACTGTAACCAAGGGAAACCCAGCACTATAATGTCATGCAGATTATATAGAACCAAAAATTTGCAGCACTCCTGGTGATCAGGTTCAACCCTCATTATCACCTGAGTAGAAAACTGGGGTTTATTCTCAGCCAAAGGGTAGAATCGATCCCCAGTAAAGGAATAGACTTCTGTAGGGGTATCAAGGGAAACCCACAACGTTTAGCAAAATCATAATCCATCAGGTTAATAGCTGCTCCAGAATCAACGAAAGCCTGAGCAGAAAATGAGGACAGAGAGCATATCAGAGTGACAGTTAATAAAAACTTAGTCTGAACACTACCCAAGACAACTGAGCGTGCAAAATGTCTTCCCCGCTTAGGGCAGACTGAAATAGCATGAGAGGCATCACCACAGTAGAAACATAACCCATTGCGCTTTCGAAACTCATGACGCTGTGCCCCAGACACCACTCCATCACACTGCATGGGCTCAGCAGCTGGCTTACAAGGCAACACCACTCCACGCATACTTCTCCGCTCACGCAAACGTCTGTCAATTTGAATCGCTAATGACATAGAATCATTGAGACCAGAGGGGACAGGGAATCCCACCATAACATCCTTTACATTATCCGACAGACCCTTCCGGAAAAGGGCCGCCAAAGCGTCGTCATTCCACTTGGTCAGGACTGCCCACCTACGGAATCTCTGACAGTATAACTCAGCGTCATCAAGCCCCTGATTTAATGAAACAAGGCTTTTTCAGCTTGATCAGTGACATTAGGCTCATCGTACAATAACCCCAAAGCCTGAAAAAATGCATCAACATCACTCAAAACAGGATCCCCAGGTATCAGGGAAAAAGCCCAATCCTGAGGATCGCCGCGCAGGAGAGAGATGATAATTTGAACCTGCTGCGCTGCGTTTCCTGAGGACTTAGATTTTAAGGCAAGAAACAATTTACAATTATTTTTGAAATTCTGAAACTTAGCTCGATCCCCTAAAAACAAATCTGGCATGGGGATCCTAGGTTCCACAACAGGCAACCTAGCAAGATATGCAGCAATACTCTGAACCTCAGTGGCAAGCTGATCCACACGGCCAGACAACTGTGCAAACTCCATTGGGAGAAAAGATCCTCCCCAGCACCCAGAGATACAGAGGAAAAAAAAAAATGCAACAAACAGAAAAATATCTCTGACAACTTTTCTTCCTTCAAAATATTTTTTCCCTTCTGTGAGTACCATACAATTTTTATGGCCGGTGATACTGTTATGTTACGGTAGCTGAGGAGTGCAGGTAAAAAAGGAAATACACCAGAGCAGTTGGAATCTATGAGATTGCAGTACCCTGACTAACCACCGCAACTAGAGGCAGCCGTGGAGCGTTCCTACGTTGGTCCTAGACGCCTCGTCACAGCCTGAGAAACTAACTACACCTAAAGATAGAAATTGGAAAGCTATCTGCCCCGGAGCAGAACCCCAAAGATAATAGAAAGCCCCCAAACATGTAATGGCGGTTAGACAAGAGGAAATACTGACACAGAAAGAAAATAGTATGAGCAAACGCTGGGGCCCAAACTATCTAAACAGAAAAGGATAGGAAGGGTACTTACTGCAATCTCAGAAAACCCTGAAAAAACACCAACTCTACTAATTTCAAAATCACCTGAGATCACACGACCTCTACCACCTAAATTAGTTCTCTAGTGTAACAAAAACAAAACAGCAGCCACTGAAAAAAAACTGGAAAAAGCAAAAGTACAAAACACAGTGGCTGGACTAAACTGAGAGGGCAAAAGCCCCCGGAGGGGACCCTGAAGGCCCCCACAGAAGTGCAGGACAAAATGCAAAAATATAGCAAAAACACAAAATAAGAAATTGTCTTATCTGATAGCAGGAGATGCAGACACGACACAGCAGGCTACAAGGGAAACTGGAAAGAAGGATTCAGACCAGAACAATTGATCACCGGCAACCCTGATGGGAAAATGACTCCCTTATATAAGACCAATCAGTAACACCTGATTCCCAGTCCTCACAATCCTCACTAGTACCGCTTGTAACCACCAGAGGGAGCCTCTGCTCAGAACTCATCTCAAACCCATTCACAACAGTGCCCCATCTAGTGGCCTATTAAGGGAACTACGTTTTCCTCATCTTAACCTCATACACATGACATCAGTATATACAAGTATATACATAACAGCATTACAAATTACAAGAATATATACGTTAGAGAACACTATACATATGCATACAGCATTTAGAAACATAAAACACTTTATACATACCACATTTAACCGGGACATGCTTAAAAGAGGTAGGGGCGTATACCAGTCTTTGTAACCTCTTACAATATGCTTGAGTTCCGGGGTGGCGTGTGTGTGTGTGTGTGTGTGTATGTGGGGGGGTCTTCATGGGGTGATCTGATTAGGAATTCATAATGCAGATTGCTGACAGGTCACTGATCCCTCACTGACCTGCCCCCTATTTTACATAATGAATATTATATATACATACTAAAAAAAAAACCCTTCTGCAGGTTGGCGCCGGCCGTGACACGTGCACTGCAGCATAATCGCATGTGTACTGTGCATATAATTATTATGCTTGAGGTTATCCTGATATTTTAAAAAATAAATAAAATCAATTTGAAAATGGCGCCTGCCGCGATGGCGCAGTAGCAGCTATCGGTGTATATAGAGGTGATCAGATAGCTGCTACTGCGCATGCACCAGCTTGCTAGAAAAGAAAAAAAAATTTCCTCCTCTAAGATGGTGCTGCCGGCACCTGTGCAATAGCAGCTATCTGATCACCTCTATATATGCCAATAGCTCCTACTGCACGGGCGCCATCTTGGAGGAGGAAATTTTTTTTTCTTCTCTAGCAAGCTGGCGCCGCCGGCGCCTGCACAATAGCAGCCATTGGTGATCGCCAATAACTGCTAATGCACAGGCTCGTCGGGCGCCATTTTCAAATTTTTTTTTTTTTAAATAGGATAACCTCAACCATAATAATAATATGCACAGTACACATGGGATTATGCTGCAGCGCAAGAGCCATGGCCAGCACCTGCCTGCAGAAGGGTTTTTTGTCTTCACTATATACAGGTATTCATTATGTAAACTAAGGGCAGGTCAGTGAGGGTTCAGTGACCTGTCAGCAGTCTGCATTATGAATAGCTAATCAGAGCACCACATGAAGACCCCACAGGCTGCCCCGGAGCACAAGCATATCATTAACTCAAAGCTGAAAATAAAGATTAAAAAAGAACCACAAGACGGATTTCATCAACCCAAGTATCATACTAATCAGTATAACGGCGCCGGCCTGACACTGTCTGTAGGTTACTGAGCACAATCCTGCTGACTGGTTCCCTTTAACCCTCGCAAACCGGATGTGTGTCATTAGATCCGCCCATCAGCGCCACTGTCACATGGCCACAGGGCGCCAATGAGGTGGTATAACAACCCAGAGTTTGCAGGAGACCCCTGTGGTTGTCATTGCCAATGCACTACGAGCGCAGCTCAGTGTCCAGCGCTCATGAATGATGAGCATTTTTGCTACACAAAAATACAAGTTCAAATCAGCCACCCTTTTGACCCATTCAAAATAAAACAATTAAAAAATCAAAAATACACATTTAGTATCGCCGTGTTCAGAACCACTCAATCTAACAAAATATAAAAATAATTAATTTGATCTGTAAAAGGCATAAACAGGACAAACAAAAAATCAAACAGCAAGAATTACGTTTTTTTGGTCACCACAACATTACAATAAAATGCAATAACGGGCGATCAAAACATTGTAACTATCCCAAAGTGATATCAATAAAACTCTCAGCTTGGTGTGCAAAAAATAAGCCTTAACACAGCCCCAGATCATGAAAAATGGAGACACTGTGGCCCTTGGAAAAATGTTTTTTTTGTTTTTTATTTAAATTTGGAATTTTTTTCCATTACACTATATGGTAAAACCAATGGTGTCGTTCACAAGTACAAGTCGTTCCGCAAAAAAAAAGCCCTCACATGGCCATATTGACAGAAAAATTAAAAAGTTATGACTCTGGGAAGAAGGGGAGAAAAAAAAAAGAAAAACCTAAGGTAGTGAAGGGGTTAAGATTAGCCCTTGGTCTTATGCAATTATGTACAAGGGACAATATCTATTTTGTACTGTTTTTATTTTTGTGCAGGCTATAGACAATCTAAAGCTTTTGTCTAATGTCTCTGGAAATGCTAGAAAATGAATTTCCCATTTAAAAGGTAGTTTTCCTGTTAGTCAATAGTTTTGAGAGAACTGGTGGTAACATTGTAGGTTTGCTGCTCTCAATGCCATCTTTATAAAATTGTCTCAAAATGTGAGGGAATCGGTCGCAAGGTTTCTGCAACCGTATCTGACAGCGGCATGATGTAGGGGCAGAGACTGATTCCAGTAATGTGTCACTTAATGGGCTGCTTGCTGCAGTATTAATAAAATCACTAATTTTTCCGATGCAAATCTAGCAGTTCTCTGAATGCTGAGCTTTGTATAACCTCGCCCACACCACTGATTGTCAGATTTCTGTGTACACTGGCAGAAAACAGCCAGTAGTGGGGCCCGGGTTTAGTGATAGGCAGTCTGGCACTTTTTGGTGATCTGGCTCACTTGGCTCCATACACCAAAAAGAGCCTGCTCTTTTGGATCCTAAATAGATCCCTATTAAGCATATGTTGACCATAGGTGAACACATATTTACGATAAAGTTAACGCAGACAAAACCCCACTCATCCGCAGATGAAACCTGCATACTTTCAGCCAACCAAAGAAATTGAGGGGTGGGCATGGTTTCAGTGGGAGCCACTCAGAGAATTTAGTGGCTCCCACTGGGGTGCCAGCAACCGTAATTCCCAGCAGGCTTTTTGTCTCGGATCAGTCACAAATGACCCAACACCAGCAGGATTTTATAGAGCTCATGAATATGCAGGACTACATGGCACGAGACAACTAGTCCTCTAGTGATAATCTCCTACTGAAAAAAATTGTCATAGTTTAGCAAGCAGCCTAGTAAGTGACGCATCCCAGGAATCCGGGTCTTTAATTAGGTGCCAAAAACTTGATAACAGATTCTCTCTAAAGGGAAATTGATTATATTACTTTTAATGCCACTGGCCTACCACATCAGCCAAAGATAGAGGGAAAAACTATTTGTATTACCTCGATCACTGGAATAACAATTAAGCAAAATACAAGGTTATTGCTCAGCAGCAGACAATACTAAGTAACATCTTTACACCTCAGAACACTAATTTGAAAACATTAGCAACATTTACCCAGGATTGTAATTGAAGATAGTTACATAGGCACAATACCAGGGTCATGTCAGCTCAGCTGTCATTTCTATCAATAGTGCTCAAAAGAAGAACAAAATGTCCACAAAAGCACTTTATGGCCAAGCGAAGTTTTATTCGCCTTCATTAATCTGCAAGAGGTCACTGGAGTCAAGATCACTTTAAATACAATAATGTAGCTACGGTTACCATAGAAACAGAACTCCGCAATGGTTTTGTTAAGCAAATAGAAAGTCCATACGTGGCGGATCTAACATTTCTCTGCGTGATCATTCAGCGCAGAAATGTTATTCCAAGTCTTGAGCACCTATAGGTCTAAGGAATGTCCCCAGGAGTTTTTTTTTTTTCTTTTAAAGATATAAAAAGAAAATTATGCTGCTGTCCCTCGCATATATTACCCATAGATCTACCTTTTTTATTTCTGTAAAAGAAAATTAATTAGGAATTGATGAGATGCTATGATGGGGCTGATGGGTCATGTGTTCTGCGCAGTAGCATAGCTACCGGCCGGGGGGGGGGGGCAGTTCCCCAGGCCCTGCGCTCTGAGGGGGCGCAGATAAGCTTAAAAAGCCGCAGCGCGTGGGAAACAGCAGGGGCTTGGCGGGAACGCGTGGCGCGCAGCAGGACAGTGTTAGTTCTCCGTCCTCTAAGCACCGAGATGGAGCAGGCCCACACCATAGGAGCCCAGTACCTTCACTCAGAGACTCTCCACAGAGGCCCTTGAAGTGCCCATTGGCACCCACGACAGGGAGTGACAAAATCTCCAGAGAACAGAAGCGCACATGCCGAGATGGAGAGACCAGGTGACCCGCTGTGAGCTGTATACCGATTCACCAATCTACCACTGTCGAGCAACGTTAGCTCCGGCAGTGACAGAGACTGCTCACGTTACCGCACAACAGCCCCTGGACCCTGGACTCCCATGAGGACAACAAGGATTCACCGCCGCCTTCACGCCGGGAACAACATATCCCCTTCTTCTTCAGGACCACGCTGGACCCCTCACGCGCCACAGCGCCACCGTTTGAACCTAGGATTTCACAAGCTGACGTCGTCGGACTGATAAACATATCGTTACTGAACTCTTCTTTAAATTCCCTATTCTGTGTTATCTCACTTTGCATAATCCTTTACATTCCTGTGTTATTCTTCCCTTCCCTGTGTGAAGTATTCCCTGTTAAAGTAAATCCGACATTATCCCTTGCTCTACCTCCTATCCGTTACTGCATCCTGCAACTAACTCTACAGCCTCCACTTTCTTCTGAACAGATGCCACCCGGTCACACATTATAAGTTGAATCCAGTGCCTATAGAAGGGCAGAACACTGTGCAGAAGCGAGACCAGTAGCAATCTGTGCACACCTAAGACTTCATGAAACGATCCCGATATTACACATGCAGCAAAAAGTTCAATTTACAGACAGAGGCATCATTAAGCTTTAAAATAAGCCTAGAGAAAGACTCTCATTCAGATGTCGGTCAATCGGACCGACTATTCTGATCAGATTCTAATCAGAGTCAGATCAAAGTTTGATCAGAGTGTGATATCCAATATATATATATATCCACCTTCTCAATTCTGACATTCTGTGAAAAATGGACCACACTTGGATGTCATTAGAGTACAGTCCAATTTTTTTTTTTTCAGACCCATTGACTTGCTGTTTTTGATCCGACCCTTAGATAAAAATTGGACAAGTCTCTGACAGATTCTGTAGAACACTCAGTCCAAGAAAAAAAACACAACAACAATAACATGTGTATGGCCCCATAGACTCTCACAGATACAAGTGCCATCTGTGAAAAACATGGATAGCACTCGTATGTGAAAATAGGACTAGGATCTCTGTCCTACCCAGCAACCCTAACACCTCATGTATATATTAAATAAAACTACCAACAGATTCCTTTTAACCATGCTGGTATTCTGTCCATTACGAAGAAACAGAAAAATCAATTTACTACTCATTTGTAGATCAATAAGTACAAATATACAATGTGGCACATTTACACAATTTGTATGTCACATACTCTCCTCCCAGTTGGTCCATCTGGGAAAACAAGTGCCTTTTTAGACAATTTAAGAGAATGCCAGACGTGGGCTTCTTTCAAATTGCTTCAGCTTGCCAGTGCCATGTAAAAAATTTTTCTACAATCCGAGCCCATAAGATAACGCCATGCAGACATCATAGACAAGGTGTAATTCCTTGCACCATATTAAACACAACAGATAATACAACCAATGTCCTGAAATGTAGCAGACGCTCCTTGCTGTGCATTGCTTCTGTATAGATGGTTTCATTTATGGAAATTCTTCATGTTCTATAGAGCGATAGTTTTTCAAATCAAAGTGAAAATTGTTTATGTGAAATACAGTCTGCAAAAACGTTCTAATATAATGGAGTTATCCGCAAATTAAGTGAGAATCAGGATAATTAAGGAGTGCAGTAAAATGAAAAAAACAAACAAAAACATCCCTATTATGAAGTCATGAAGTTACATCTCCGGAATGTGCATTTAAAACGGAATACAGATTTTCCATCTGCCCATAGCTAGAATCTATTAATGTTTTATTTTAATAACATTTTATAAAAAATTAAAAGTTAGTTTTAAGGCTTTCACACAACAGAATTTGATGGTGGCACAACGCATCTGCACAGCTCCATACAAACAATCGTAGGCGCTCTAGATAGGCTAAACCTCTGTATTACTTACCTGGAGCCATACAGTGGTATTGTGGCCCCACCGGCTTCTGTGGGTCTACGTTACAGCTTCATGTAACAGAGTGTGTACAGAGATGTAATATCGCCATGTGCACCATGGTCTTAGGACTCTATAATCCAAAGGGTATCATTTCTCCTTGTTGAGAGTGACATGCCAAGCCAGGCATGCCAATGTTTGGAATATTGTAAGCATTGCAATGTTCCTCTGAGAAATTAAAAATGCAAATTGCCTCTTCAGAGAGGAAGAGGACTAGACGTCCACTGCAACCTAACCAAGGACTTTCCCAGCCCGATAATATAAGCCCCCTGCTGTCTGCTTTACTTTGGCTGGTTATGAAAAATAGGGGGGGGACCTCACATCCTTTTTTTAATTATTTATTTAATAGGTTTAACCCCTTTACCCCAAGGGTGGTTTGCACGTTAATGACCAGGCCAATTTTTACAATTTGACCACTGTCTCTTTATGAGGTCATAACTCTAGAGCGCTTCAACAGATCTTCGCGATTCTGAGATTGTTTTCTCATGACATATTGTACTTCATGTTAGTGGTAAAATTTCTACAATAAAACTTGTGTTTTATTTTTGAAAAAAAAACGCAAACATGGCGAAAATTTTGAAAATTTAACTTTTTAGTCACAAAAATGATCTTTTACAAACTTTTTTTTTAATTTTACAAGGGTAAAAGGAGAAAATGGACACATAAAGTTGTTGTACAATTTCTCTGAGTACGCCAATACCCTATATGTGGGGGAAAACCTCTGTTTGGGCGCACGGCAGAGCTCGTAAGGGAAGGAGCGCCATTTGACTTTTTCAAACCAAAATTGGCTGGAATTGAGATTGGAAGCCATGTCGCGTTTTGAGAGCCCCTGATGCGCCTAAACAGTGGAAACCCCCCACAAGTGATACCATTTTAGAAACTAGACACCTATGGAACTTATCTAGATCTGTTGTGAGCACTTTGAACCCCCCAAGTGTTTCACAAAAGTTTATAATGCCGGGGTGTGAAAAAAAAAACAATTTTCCACAAAATGATTTTCTAGTCCCCAATTTTTGATTTAGCCCAAGAAAATTGGACCCAAAAGTTGGTGTCCAATTTGTCCTGAGTACGCTGATACCCCATAAGTGGGGGGGAAAACTGTTTGGGTGCACGGCAGGGCTTGGAAAGGAAATAATAACGTTTTGGAATGCGACTTTAATGGGGGTCATGTTCCGTTTGCAGTGCCCAGTTGTGTCTAAACAGTGGAAACCCCCACAAGAGACCCCATTTTGGAAACTAGACCCCCTAAGGAACTTATCTAGGTCTTTGGTGAGCACTTTGAACCCCAAGTGCTTCACACTAGTTTATAATGCCCGGGCATGAAAAAAAAAATCCTATTTTTTTCACACAAAAATTATCTTTTAGTCACCAATTTTTTATTTTCCCAAGGGTAACAGGAGAAATTGGCCCACAAAAGTTGTTGTCCAATTTGTCCTGAGTACGCTGATACCACATATGTGGGGGGGAACCACTGTTTGGGCGAACGGCAAAGCTCGGAATGAAAGGAGCGCCACTTGACTTTATCCAAACAAAATTGGCTGGAATTGAGATTGGATGCCATGTTGCATTTGGATAGCCCCTGATGTGCCTAAACAGTGGAAACCCCTCACAAGTGACCCCATTTTGGAAACTAGACCCCCCTAAGGAACTTATCTAGAACTGTGGTGAACACCCAAGTGCTTCACACAAGTATATAACGTAGAGATGTAAAATTAAAAATCATATTTTTTCACAAAAATGATCTTTCACCCCAAGTTTTATTTTCCAAGGGTAACAAGACCCCCAAAGTTATTGTGCAATTTGTCCTGAGTACGCTGATACCCCACATGTGGGGGTAAACCACTGTTTGGGTGCATGGCAGAGCTTGGAAGGGAAGGAGCGCCGTTTGACTGTTTCAAAGCAGAGTTGGCTGGACGCCATGTTGTGTTTGGAGAGCCCCTGATGTGCCTAAACAGTGGAAACCCCCACAAATGACACCATTTTGGAAACTAAACCCCTCAAGGAACTTATCTAGATGTGTGGTGAGAAACTTTGAACCCCCAGGTGTTTCACTAAAGTTTATAACGCCCGAGCATGAAAATAAAAAAATCAATTTTTTCCACAAACATGATCTTTTAGTCCCAACTTTTTATTTTCCCAAGGGTAACAGGAGAAATTGGACCCAAAAAGTTGTCCAATTTGTCCCGAGTAACGCCGATACCCTAT